>JABYQN010000010.1:0-600000 GCA_022606135.1 Fomes fomentarius | reverse complement strand
GGACGTTCTGCGCAACCTTCCTAAGCATACTAAGGGGGTTGATGCTGTTGATCCTGCAGATGAAGAACCATGTGATGGATGTGCTTTTGGCAAATCCACTCGTAACCCCTTTCCACCTTCTGAGAAGCGCGCTACTGAAGTTCTCGAGTGAGTCCATACGGACCTCGATGGACTGATGCGCACTCAGGCTATCGGAGGTTGGAAATACTTCGCCGGTTTCATTGATGACTATTCTGGTCTCGCTCGTGCTTACTTCCTTAAACACAAGTCTGACGCGATCCAAGTGTTCAAAGACTATAAGGTGTGGGCTGAGAACCAGACCGGCAAGAAGATCAAATCGATCCGCTCAGATCGAGGGGGGAATACACATCAGACGAGTTCTCTACACTTCTTCGTTCGCACGGCATCGAGCACCAGAAGACTCTACTGGGTTCGCCTCAACAGAATGGACATGCTGAGCACTGGAACCGTACTATTACTGAAAAGGCTCTGTCTATGCTCCACCAAGCAGGCCTTAGTCATAATTTCTGGCAACTCGCTCTTGACGCAGCCGTTCATATCTACAATCATCAACCTATGCGACAACACAAGTGGTCGTGCCCCATCACTGTTTGGGATGGTACCGTTCCGGACGTCTCTTACTTCAGAGTGCTTGGGTGCAAAGCTTTTGTCCACGTGCAGAAGGCAAAGCGCGAAGGGAAACTCGACAAGAAGGCTGTCGAGATGATCTTCGTCGGGTATGAGTCTGGTTCCAAGGGGTATAGGTTTTGGAATCCAGCCAACCGCTCTATCGTCGTGTCCCGTGATGCAACATTTGACAAAGAGTCTTTCCCTGCTCGTAACTTACCTGGCATCCATCCTTCTACCCCAGATGGCAGTCCATTCTCAGATGATCAATCGGATGATTCCTCGAACAATGACTCTGATTCGGTCGATCCCAATGATGCAATTCCTTTCATTCCTCCCAACCTCTTCGAACCACCACAACCTGACCCTCCAGCGGATGCTGATCCCGCTCCTCCTGCAGAAGCTCCTGCTGAGCCTCCTCCTCCTCCACAACATCCTCCTACACCGCCTCCTGTCGTTCCTCCTCGTCCTCCTCACAAACGTGGTCGTCACCCTCCAGTGGGAGCTAATGAACCAAGCATTGCTCGTGACCGTCCTCGTCGTGAAAAAGCTGGTATTCCCCACAAGGACAGGACTGATAACAACGTGTATGACGATCCTGCACGTACTGATAATCAGATCGACAAGGATGGCAATCTGCGTGAAGCAGAGACGATACTCGCTTTTCTAGCTGCTGCTCAGTATAAAGCTGGCTTACCTCAGTCGCACAAGGAAGCCATGCGCTCACCTGATGCTGGGAAATGGCGCGAAGCTGAGAAGTCGGAGTTTGAGTCGCTTATGGAGAATAAGACTTGGGTTCTCGTTTCTCGTCCCAAGGGCCGGCATGTTGTCTCTAACCGCTGGGTCTATGACATCAAACATGATGGGCGGTACAAGGCTCGTCTTGTTGCAAAGGGTTTCACTCAGGTGTGGGGAGAGGACTACCATGAGATGTTCTCTCCAGTGGTGCGGTTTGAGTCTATTCAGCATTACTCGCGCATGCAGCGCTTGAGGACTGGGACATCGAGTCAATGGATGTCAAGACTGCATTCCTGAATGGTGATCTAGATGAGGAGATTTATATGGAACAGCCAGAAGGCTGGGCCGTTCCTGGGAAGGAAGATCACGTCTGTCTACTCAAAAAGGCTATCTATGGTCTTAAGCAGGTGTCGTGTCAGTGGAATGCGAAAATCCATCAATCGCTTCTAGATCTGGGATTTACACGGACATATTCTGATGCTGGGATTTACGTATATCGGCGACAAGGGGGGATCACGTTACGATTGTCGTTCTTTATGTCGATGATCTACTTCTGATGGGTGATCAGTCTAGTCATATCAAACAAGTCAAGCGTTCGCTTTCTAAGCAGTACAAGATGATGGACTTGGGATCTGTACAGCGCTTCCTTGGTCTTCGCATCACTCGTGATCGATCTACTCGTATGATCGACATCGACCAGGAAGAGTACATCCAGTCTGTTCTCGGGTGCCTTCAGATGGCTGACTGTAAGCCCTCATGTACACCCCTTCCTGCTGGCGCTGTCTTGGCAAGTGCCAACGAACCAGCTTCCGATCAGTTCAGGCAACGCTACCAGAGTCTCATTGGCAGTCTTGTGTACGCCATGCTCGGAACGTGTCCTGATATCTCCTTTGCTGTCACACAGTTATCAAAGTACAATGCCAATCCCTCTGAAGCGCACATGAGTTATGCGAAGTATGTCCTGCGTTACCTTCAAGGGACAAAGGCGTATCGCTTGCGCTACAAGGGAGCGTCTAATGACGGTCTGATCTCCTATCCGGATTCAGATTGGGCAGAAGACCGTGATGATCGGCATTCTACCTCTGGCTTCGTCTTCTTGATGGCAGGTGGTGCTATATCGTGGGCTTCGAGGTGTCAGCCTACCATTTTGCTCTCCTCTACTGAGGCGGAATATAAAGCGGCCTCTGATACCTGTCGTCAGTTGATCTGGCTGAGGACGTTTGGCGATGAACTTGGTGATGACTTGACCAGGCCGACACCCATGTGTCTAGACAACCAGGGTTCGATTTTCCTGTCAGTCAATCCAGTAGTCGACCGGCGTACCAAGCACATAGAGATTCGCTACCACTTCATTCGTGAACAAGTGGAGTCTGGCTCTGTCGAGATCTTCTATGTTGCGACTGCGGATCAGTTGGCTGATTCTCTCACAAAGAACGTGCCTTATTCCATTTTGGCAAAGTTCGTTGATGAGATTGGTCTTGTTTCCGTTGCATCTTGAACGAGTGGGAGTGTTGAACTTCCGGACTACCAGCTGTGCTCGGACCGGAGTTGTGTACACTTGTTTATGGTCATATGATTAGATAGGCTGTGTTCCTACTTACCATTTATGGTTTTCTTTGTTCTCCTACTGTACTTTCCCATGACCATATGGTTACTGTGCATTCCTGTGCGTACCAGTGCGTTCTACACTGCACCGGACTCTTCTAGACCTTATGTCTGACTCATGCTATGACTATATCTGACTCATATGCCAATACGGACTCTGACTCATTGTCTTATGGCTACATGTGACTGCTTTATTCGCTGACTCATGGACTCATCCCTCATGTATATAAGCAGTCCCTTCTTTGCCTCTGCTCTTCAGTCGTTCGCTCACTGACTGAAGAGTAAGTCTCTTACCTACATATGCTCTACTACTTCTTACTGACTTAGTACTTGTAGTCCCTCTCTGTTGTGACTTACAGGTACTTCACTATGCAATATAGTCGTTCGCTCACTGACTGAAGATCCCTCTCTGTTGTGACTTACAGTCGCTCCTCGCCTTACAGGTTCAGAGTTCATCATATGGTACACTCAATACTGTACTTATATGGTTATTGGTTCTCACTTTGTCCAGTCCATTCCGGTGCGTTCTACACTGCTCCGGATAGTTCTAGATAGTCTTGGATGCGTCCATGTGACCATCTCTAGTACTTTCTACACCTTTACCTTTGTTCTGTCTGAGTCATCGCTCCACCTTTCTTACTCAGCGTTGGTTCACTCTGACTCAGACATATCACATGCTCTCCTTTCTGTCGCTTACTCATGCAGCTCCTGTACAGTATATAAGGAGGGACTTTCAGGGCTTTGTCTCCTCAGTCTTTGCTCACTGACTGAGGAGTAAGTACTTCACTCTACTATATGCTCTATGCTCTTACTTACATAGTACCTATAGCTTGTCTGTCTGCGTGTCTACTAGGTACTTATCTCTTTGTGATTATAGTCTTTGCTCACTGACTGAGGACTCGTCTGTCTGCGTGTCTACTAGTCGTTGCGACTCTTGCCTTCACAGGTTGAGACTTCATCACTTCAGTCGTTCATTCACTGACTGAAGAGTAAGTCCCTTACATACATATGCTCTACTACCTCTTACTGACTTAGTACTTGTAGTCTCTCTTTGTTGTGACTTACAGGTACTTCACTATGCAATACAGTCATTCATTCACTGACTGAAGATCTCTCTTTGTTGTGACTTACAGTCACTCCTCGCCTTACAGGTTCAGAGTTCATCAGAATACACTTCGAGGGTGAGTAGTATATGTGTATGGAAGCTTAGAAGCAACGGACCTAGTACAAGGCTGTGCCCAAAGGATTGATTCCAGTTCATAAGTGTCCTAAGTGGCCCTAAGTGGTCCTAAGTAACTAAGTGATTTGCCATCCTCCTGATGAGCAACCCCCGGATTATCTTACGGCCCTTATGGCCATTCAGTTTTGGGCCACAATAGATGACTTAACAATGGGTTCAATTTTTCTCCTAGTTCAGTCAAAGTTGGTACCTCACATACTTCATATATAACCGTCAGCTTCCGAAAATTTCGTAGACACAACTGCAAAATCGATGGAGTTATTCACCAGGCGCGACTGGCAGAGTTCCGTCCTATGAGCCACCCGTGGCTGTGCTGTAAGCGCCCATTTCCTTATCCCTTATGGCTCCTTTACATCGTGTATAAGCGTCAATAAGGAAATCGGGCGGTTGCTGATGTTATTGGCCCTAGTGTGGGTGCTATCGACTAATTGCAATCTGCCATGCCTCTGGCACCACCGCAGGCTCTGCAAACTTTTGCATATATCATAGGTTGCTCTCTGCCCTTGTAAAATGTAGAGTAGTATCAGCAGAAACTACAGCTTCAATACCAGAGGCCCAGGTGTGGAGAAAGTAGCAACCGAGGTGCCACGTGGCTATTCATACCCAATTGCGGAAGGTTCGGGCGGCAAAATCCCAACACTCTTTTGTGCCACCCACCTCGAGGACCGCTGGCGCTAGAACCAAATCCATTCAAATCTGATAAGTACATGTGCCCTCTCTTCCCCCAATTAACACTACCCTCTCCTAACCATCATGTCCAACCAGACTCCCCAACCACCGCCCAATCAGCCTGCCCCACCGCGGACTCCAACACCGTCTGAGCCGTCGTTCCAGACACCGGACTTACTGCTAGAGGACTCTCCCATCAAGAAGAGTTCTCGTGCCACGAAGACCGCAGCCGTTCCTCGCCCACTCGTCAAGCAGATCAGAACTGGACTCCGTCTCACCATGGCCGACAAAGCCGTGCTCGTCCCCGTGTCACGCATGATGGAAAAGTTTGTTCCTGCTCCTACCGACGTGGTTGAACCCACCGACGATGCTTTCTTCGCCATCGATTTCACCGCAGTGCCAGACAAAGGTGTGGAAGCCTTGATGTACCACCCATTGGTATGTACGACCGTACTTCTCTCTGTGGACTCATTGCTGATACTACTAACCAGGCGAACGGCATGAATGATTCCGGCCTCGCCCCTGGTTTCAAGTTCGTTGTCACCCCCCGAAACCCAGACCCCGCGGACAAGACTCATCAACGAGACGACGTGGCGATGTACTTGGCTGACGAAGTACCTTCCGCCACCGGCCACACGAAGTGGAGCTCCATTGAGCTTTCAGTTGAGATCAAGCCCGAGCCCGTCCAAGACGATCCCTTTGACGAGAGTGCACCGGGCTACCAGCCCGCCGCGCTGAAGCGCCAGGAGGTGCTTGGCCAGCTCCAGTCCTACGCTGCTCTCATCTTCGACAAGCAGCATCGCACCCACCATTTCTCAATCATCTTCTTTGGCACCATGGCCCGCATCATTCGTTGGGATCGATCAGGCATAGTCTTCACCGAGAAGTTCAACTACAAGCAGAACTCAGCTCTGCTCGGTCGCTTCCTATGGCGCTTTGCTCGGCTCACTCCTGAGGCACGCGGCCGTGATCGCACTGCTGTTCCTGTCGTCAAAGGCAGCGACGAGTACAATCTCATGGTCCAAAGAGCCAAGACCCCGCGCACAGTGAAGGTGGCCAAGGGAGTCACTGCGGTGGTGGGAGAGCATGCCCGCCTTCTCTTCGAGTCCTCTCTCGTCGGAAATTCCACCTGGTGGAAGCTCAAGATAGGCGACCGTCATTTCCTTGTTGGCGCCCCTCACTTCATCGACTCGGGCCACGCTCTTGCTGGCCGCGCCACTCGTGGTTACGTTGCGATCGATCTTGAGGCCAAAGATGGACCGTTCGTATATCTGAAGGATTGCTGGCGAGTCGAGCACGATCGCATACAACGCGAAGGAGATACCCTCAAGTACCTCAACGATGGGAAGGTTACGAACATCCCGACGTTCGTGTGTCACGATGACATCGAAGACCAGAGAACGGAGACCCAGGACGTGTGGAAGGAGCAGCGTTCCGGTGGCAGCTCTACAGTACCATGTCCTCTGAAGACTTATCGACACTACCGAATGGTGGTCAAGGAAGTCTGTTTGCCTATGAAGGACTTCCGCTCCGGCCGCGAGCTCATAGGCCTGCTTATCATGTGCATGCTTGGTGAGTAACAGTTCAGTATCCGCGCGGTCTACTCTATCTAACTGCGCTCGTCGTTCAAGCGCATCATGGTGCATATGAGAAAGGCATCCTTCACAGAGACATCAGTGATGGCAACGTTCTCATATTGCCTATGGAGACTATCGGACCGGATGGGAAAGTGACGGTCTCTCGCATCGGCATTCTCGCCGACTGGGAGCTGTCGAAGCGGGTAGATGATCACGACATTCCTAGACAGCCGGATCGTACGGTATGCAACCAATCTCTCTCGTATCTTTAATTGTATCTTGACTTTCCGCATGCAATAGGGGACCTGGCAATTTTTGTCCGCTCATGTCTTGTTAAATCTACGGAAGAAAATTCTTCTCGAGGACGAGATGGAGTCTTGGCTCCATCTGCTCCTCTATTTCGCCATCCGATACCTGCCACACAACTGCGTTGACGTGGGTTCGTTCATCCACAATTACTTCGATGCATATACCGAACACGATGGCGAATACTTCTGTGGCGAGAAGAAGCATAATGCGGTTACGACAGGAGTGATCCACGTCATAGGCAAAGGACCGCTCAAGTTCTTCCGTTCTCCTCCGCCACTTCCTCCCGCGCCCCCTCATACCGTCGTTAACCTCCATCCGCCCGCCGTCGGCTCCAATACCAAGGCGACCTCGTCTACCACTCCGAATGAGAGTGACGCATCCTCCACCACGCAGACTCAGATTCAGAACCCTCCAGCATTGCTATCAAAGAACCGCACGGGATCTTCGAGCATTGAGACGTCTCAGGCCGACAAGGCCGCAGCCTTCCAGAATGATCCCAAGAATGAACATCCGATCACCATGATCATCAACGAGATGTTGCAAGCCGTCCGTGCATATTACGCGCTCTGCAAGGAGGCCGCGCTGGCTGTACCCCCGCCGGAAAGCGCTCCTGAAGACAAGCCTTTGCCACCTGCAAACGAGCCTTTGCCACCTGTGCAAGAAGTGGACAAGCAAGAACCACCCAACCTCATAGGCTTTCTCGTACAGAAATTCGACGTTGTCCCGACAGTGGCGAACCCTGAGGCAAATGCTCAGCCGTTGTCGGCCGAGGATCGGCTGAAGTACGAGCGTCTTGCCAAAAAGCTTCAGAGCCACAAGGCCATCATTCAGGTCTTTGGGCAATACTACGCCATCAGAGAACTTTGGCCGACTGGAGACAAGCAAGTCGATCAGCTTCCCGAGGAATACCGTCCCGACAGGGCGTATTCCGGTGTCAAGCGACTCTCTGAAACAGCCCTTGAGCAGCCTCTGGCCAAGCGTCGCAGTGTCCGTTCAGTGCAGGTCTCTTCAGGCTTATCAGTAGGTAACGTAGAGTGACTGCTTCAATGTACCCTAAGCTGTCTGTAGTTGTGCTATATCTATGTCCAACGCCGGTTTTTGCCACAGAGCAGTCAAAAGGTGCCCCTAGGACTGAAGCCACTTGATCTCTTTCACTCCACTGTAGAGCCTGGTGTCACCGCCAAGAAACGGAGACGGTTGCGACCCGAGAGTTGGGTCGATGAACTGCGTAGCCTGCATAAGAGAGTGCGGCAGCTCGTTCTTCATCGTTGTATTTGTTGAAAATGTACTCATTGAAGGCGACCTCAAAGTCTTGTTCCGACTATACATGTACACCACTTTGAACAAGTTCTTCTCATCGTGCAGGGTCTTCTTCTCCTTCGGTCAGACAATTCGTGAGTTGTTGAAGTGATTATGTTCCACAAAGTTGGTACGTTCTGAGCACAGATGGGGCCCCGGAACTCTTCGATAGAACCGACGATCCTGGTCTCAACTCCGGCACGATGTCGACGCGGGATCATGCCCTTGAGCATTATAGGAATGTCAGGTCTGAGAGCCCTGATGAGGGCGTTCACTTAGTAGCCTGAAGACGATCAAGCAATGGGACACTTACTAGCGAGATGCGTCGTAGACCATAACATTGATTGCACTTCCGTAGTGGTATCGCGGCATGATTCTGTCGGTGGTCAGGGAATGCAAATCCTCCATAGGCTACATGATCTCAGTTCGATAGCGATTCAGTTCCGACAGATCGAGACAAGTACAAAGCAGTACATGTCCACATTTGACCACCTAAACCATCTCTTGCGCGAATGCGATTAGCTTCCCGCCGTGGCGGCAAAGGTCAAGGTTTCTAGCCTGCCGCGGCCCTTGCACTCCTTCTGCAGGAGCTCGTTGATGACGCGGAACTGGCCGGGGTCGATGAGCATGACCTACAATTTCTGCTTAGTCAGTAACGGTCCTATACGGGGAACAGCATGGATGCTTACCGTCTCCCAGTCGTCGGAACCCTGGTCATCCTTCTCCACGGTCTCTGCGCTCTCCAGAATCTTCGTCCGAAGCTTCTCGACGTTGGCAGTAGGAATCGAAACCTTCACCCGCATCCTTGCGCGCTGGATAGGAAGTTTCGACTCTGTCTGGAGGAGCTTTATGCATTCTGATACCTGTAGTGTTGTTAGCCTGAGATGCGAGCCGAAAGTTGGCGAGGAACGCGCCTGCGACTTCGCGGTCTTTCCTGGCTTCACGCTGAATCCTGCCTCGGTCATAGCCTTCTCGATTACGCCGACAGGATATGGGCGTTGTGTTGTGGGGTCTACACATTTCTCGGCGACAAGCGTGGCGATTTCACGGCGGACAGATGATAGATCGTGTTCACGTTCCTTGTCGCCAACCTGGAGCTCTCCCTTCTTCAAAATCTAGCCATATCTCAGAATCCCGCGCCATACAACAACAGAGTGGAAGTACGCACCTCCTTGACGATCGTATCTCTGTCCGTCGTCCCGAACGACTTCTGCAGGTCCTGGCTTTTCGCGACCTCTCCTTTCGAGACATTCACGAAAACATTGGCGATTTGGAGTACCTCGTCGATATCGGACTCGACGCCATTCCGCCACTCCTGCACCTTGTTCTTATAGCATGCGATCTCGAAACGCTTGCCGCCCTTCTTGAGGCGCACGACGGAGACGTTTGTAAGTCTGGGGTGAGCACTTGTCAGGCGGCTCGCGAGTACACCGAAGTCAAGAGACCACACTTGATCTGAGTGCTGGGCTGCTGGATGACCATCGTGGACGAGTGTGAGGGTGTGAGGGTGATGTATAAAAGTCGACGAAGACGATGGGTCAAACGATCGGAACTTGAAGACGGAGTCGAAGCGCACAGTCGCTCGGGGCCGCCAAGGGCGACTCACACATTCCCCATGACACAATATTGCCCTGTATGGCAACTCTGAGAATACGATGAGCGCTGCGGTTCCACTGCCTCTCTTATTCTCTCTAACCTTTCTCCGCATATCTTGTTCGCTCTCGCGCGCATATAATCAGCTGTTCTACGCGGCTGCAGGAGGATCTAGCTCAGGCTGAAGGAACGTTGAGTCTGCCGACATGAAGGGCATCTCGAAGGCATTCGCGCGGTAAGTGCTTGTCGTGCTGCAATTGTTCAGGAATCCCATGGAGAGCGTGCTAGGACACCGCACATGCTGACCTCCAAGGTCGGCATGACAAAGAGTGCGTGCAGTCTGTGTCCATCGCGCTATCACCACAGCACCGACAGACACCCCCTGTCCAACCCTTGCCCTCTGCAGAGTCGTTGGATCCCGAGTTTGACGACTACGCTCGTCGGTTTGAGTCCATCGAGAAGGCGACGGAGAAGCTCCTGAAGGACAGCAAAGCGTACGCAGACTCTGTCACCAACCTGTTCACGAACGCGGCGGACTTTGGATCCCACTTCGCCGCTATTTTCCACACCCTCGGCAGCGAGTACGGTATTGAGTCCAGGCATCCAGAGGCGGCGCACACCATCGCCAATGTCGACGGCTACGCAGCCTCTCTGGAGGACTTGAAGTCTTCCGTAGTCCCGGAGCTGGAGCTGATCGATAGCAGGATCGTCGGTCCTATCAAGGAGTTCCAGGGCATCCTAAAGGCTATCCGGAAGAGCATCACCAAGCGAGAACACAAGGTCTGTACCGTACCCGAGATTAAACCTTTCCCCATTCGTGCTCAGAACCCATCAAGCTTGTGGACTACGACCGCTACAATAACTCCCTGACCAAACTCCGAGACAAGAAGGAGAAGACTCTCAATGACGAGAAGAACTTGTTCAAGGTGTGTGTATTTACTCCTCTCCTCATTCCGTTAGTTCACATCTGTATCTGTATAGTTGGAACAAGACTTTGAGATCGCATCCAACGAGTACGATTTCATCAACACAGCGATGAAGAACGAGCTGCCGCGATTCCTCATGCAGGCTACGCAGTTCATCGACCCGCTCTTCCATTCATTCTACTATATGCAGTAGGCATCAGCGTTCTGGCGCGTCATATCCCGTAGCAGCCGTAGCTTACGGGCACATACAGACTCAACATCTTCTACCTGCTCCTGGAAAAGCTGAACGGCTTCGCCGAGGGCAAGTTCGACGTTGCAGTACCAGCCCAGCAGATCACCAGCGACCACGAGGAAAGACGCGGCGACGCCCTCGAACGGGTCGAGGCCCTCAGCATCACCAAACGCCTCATCTCCACATGTCAGTCTCATGACACTCTTCCATCTTGCCCCCAACTGACATCTCCCGTCTCTGTACTGCAGCGCGCATGGTCCAAGCCAACCGCGCTGCGTCAGGCGGGGCTCCTGGTCTCTCTCGCTCAGCCACAGCGTCCTCATCATCCACCACAGCCACTCGCTCTCCCTCCTCCTCGTCCTTCAAGAAAGCGCCTCCCCCTCCTTCGTCCTCGCTTTCCGCCGCGGCACCGCCCCACCGTACTCCCCGCCCGCGCCCGGGTCGAGTATAGGCGCTGCGGCTCTTGCCAAGAAGGCTCCCCCACCGCCACCCCCACTGAAGCCGAAGCCGAAGCCTGCTGCGCAGTACGTCGTGGCGCTGTACGATTTCGCTGCGCAGGCGGACGGTGACCTGGATTTCAAAGCTGGGGATCGGATCGAGGTCGTCGAGCGTACGGACAGTACTGAGGACTGGTGGACGGGCAAGTTGAATGGGCGGCAGGGCGTCTTCCCAGGTACGCTTATATCGCTTTCGCATATCCGAGGACGAAAGGCTGACGGTGTGTCTGTTGTGGGGATTCTTAGGTAATTATGTCCAGGATGCTTGAATGTACGGGTGCAGGGTGGTGATCGAGGGAGAGAAGATATCGGATGTAGGATCTGAATGGACGCATGCTAACATTGGTTTGTCGAGCTTCGGGGTAGAGGATGTCTTTTTTTCACGTCACCGGTACGCTGGTGCCTTCACAATACATGACTGGGCTATTTCTCTAGGGAGTTGTTAGGGCTGCCCCAGCTTGGCTTCTATGGTGTGTTTAGGTGGTTAGAACATTACTTCGGGCGCCGTCAGGTTTTGCATCTATAGGCGGCTTATGCAATCTTGTATTGCATCCATTGCACTCCCATATAGACCGCCTCTCGCACAGGTCTTTCTCTGTCGTTGTGAATCCTCCCCGTATCTCTCGTAACAGTCAGTTGCTTGTGTTACGTCGACGGTACGTGATCGTCCGCGCATGTGTATTTTGCTTCTCAGTCACCATGTCCACAGGCTGCCCTTATTTAGGTCCCATCCATTCTTCATCGACCTTCTTGACCGGCTCCTCGTCGGGTACTGCATTAATTGTGGCATGTGGGTCCTTCGAGCATTGATTATCGTTAGGAAGCACGCCATCTTCCGTTCAGCCTGTCCTCTCTCTATTCACTGTATTTGCTGACCCGATGTGCTCCCTGCAATGAATCACCAATGATACAGTGCTTCATTCTCCTCATGCAGGTTCTCGATCTCTGTGGGCGGTATCGGGCTATATGAAGTCCCATTTCCGATAGGTGTCGTTTCGTTCGTTCCCCGCTTTCCGCTATGAGACTGCTCTGTGTATCTTCGTTCCTGCTCGCCACCCTGAGCGCGGCATTGGCTCGCGCAAATGTCGATCAGATCACGAGGGATAGTGAGTTATCGCGTTGCATGTTCCGAATTTCGTTCACCGTCTTGCTTAACATGGCCTCCTGGACACCTCTAGTGCGGACGTTCTTGAACTCCTTGTCGAACTCCGCCGTTGTGGCCCCAGTAGCGCGGACGAGGAGCTCTTCGCAAGCGTCGGTGAGTTCGCTGTCGGTCCTGAACAGACCTGCCATTCTGCCAGCGGTCAGCACTGCAATCAACGACCACTCACTCGTAACGGCGATTGTTTATCCCACTGGCATAGGATCGGTCCATTTCGACGACTTCAGCCCGTGCGGAAGGACGGTACGGATGACTGACCCCAAGTCGCAGCAAGCACTCCGTGAACGCGACGGTCGTCGACGAGTGCGCGCTGTGCTTGGGCGACGGCGACATTGAGTTGAACCGCGCCGCGATGGCGGCGCTCGATAAGGAACAGAGTTTGCTCCCCGTCTTCGGTGCGTCCGTCCACTTGTGAAAGGCGACGACTGAGCATCGTCGTGCGGTGGCTGACCGGTGCTAATGTGGTTGGCGGTTGTGTGTGGCAGTGACTTGGTCGTTTGTTTAGAATTTGACGTGCGTTTGCAGCACGGGCCGACCCAGTGGCTAGTCTGAATGAAGCAGCTCTGACGGCCTCTCGGGGTTATGTTAACTAGTATGACGACACGTCGCGAGCGAGGAATATCAATGTCTCTCTGTCACAGCTATCGTGCTACTGTAGTAGTATATCGATAGCATGCAGTGCCGTGGATCCTTCGAGTGGTATGTGCACTGCGGCGTCGCGCAGATGACGGACGAGCCTGGCGAACTCACGAGTCACGACGCCAGACGGAGCCACTGCCACGGCTGGAGCCGCGAAACCGCCACCCTTCCGCCGGTGGATTGTCAGAAGACGCGACGCAAGAACCTTCTGTTGCGGGTGCGTCGGGTGAGTTCCATACGGAGCTGCAACACCGCAGTTCTGGCAATGACGACCATAATACAGTCGTAGACCTCGATCACAGCACACAATGCGGGAGTGGCACTTGGGGGATGGTAATTGCGGTCCCTTGACAGTCTGTGAGCGCACGTCGTGCGTGATACTTGCACCGTGTTGGACAGCGGCAGGATTCGCGATCATAGTAGCTGCCAGTCGATATAGTACTAGTGTCACGGCGCCACGGCCATCGTCGATGTTGCGCTCAAATCAGGATTGCTCGGAGAGAATGACGACCGCGGGATCATCGTAGCTCTCCGCGGCCCGTTTGCATGCATTAATCACTAGTCAATACCAGTCATCGTGATGGTATGTCGACTCGTGCATCATGCATTAGTAGACGGGATTCGAACGCCTAGCAGCATTGAAGTTGCCACTGATAATATAGGAGTCAATATGCGCAGTGGCATTGAATACGGGCTCAATGTGCAACCGAATGGAACTACTGTCATGTTTCAAGCCAAGTGGCAAGATGCGCGTTGTCCAACGTAGCTAGAGCCCGCTTTTATCAGAACCTTGTACGAATGCTGAATAGGTGGGCTCTCAAAAGATGACATGAACGCACTGAACGTATCTGCACGTGCGCCGTGGATTACTGGCAGTCGTGTTGGGTTTCGTCTCTGTCACAGACAACAGATGGCATCCCCATCGGACTGCTGCTATTCACGCGCCGACGGCCGTACATACTACTCAGAGCGGGTGCAGTCTTAAATCTGCAGATTGCAGACTATATATAGGACATTGTCATCCCCCTGTACATTAACTCACAGCAACAGTCTTGCGCAGAGTCCCCTAGCAGTCAGGCCAACGTCAAAACACAATGTTCACTTCATTCAAGCTCCTCACCGCCATTCTTGCCGCTTGCTCCACTGGTGCATTGGCCAATTTGACTGTGGACGGAAAGTGAGTCCATGTTCCCATATCTCGACTTTGTTGAACTTGTTGAGCAAACGACTCACCACTTGTCTCCCCAACGCCTCAGAGCATTCAAACTCAACAATATCATCGATTACGTGACCGGAAGCATGAGCTGTGATGGATTCAACATCGAACCTCACACCCATGGGGGCAGAATATGTGAGCTGGCCCCTCTAAGGCGGCTTTGCCAGTCCCTGCACCATCTGAGAGCTCACACTTGACTTGTCGGCACAGCGAGCGCCGTCTTCGCGGGTAACGTCGAGTCTACAGAGCCCACCCTGCAGGTCTCCGCCTTGTGCGGCCAGGAGATGGTAGTTCTGGACACAGCAAACGGCAGGAATGTGACTGTCATCGTGGAAGACATTTGTGCGGAATGTGCGCCGACCGATATCATGTTGGGAGAGGCGGCGTTCGACGAGCTCGCCGGCGATGACAATCGTGTGGATGCCATAGACGGTGAGCGAGGCCCTGTATTAGATGTGGGTTAGACAAGCTCACCGAAACGTTTACAGTAACCTGGAGCATCCCCTTCAACCAGTAGTTTATGGACTTTGGAATGGATCAGCTGCTTGCGTTGAAGTTGTAGTGGACTGTGACAACTGTGAACCATTCACACAGATTCTCGAGTACTGCCCATGTTTATGTATGTACGCCACGAAGGCACATTCGCTGGCTGGCACGTAGTATGGATGATAAGCCGCATATCGCTTGACCAACTTGGTGCGAGACTACTGACTTTCTTGCGGATTCACCGCTCGCGAGCAAAAGCCAGGGACGAAGATGTGTGGCTGGCTGTCCGAAACCAAACTGAAGTCACAGCGCATCTCATCCAAAGCTTGGCACGCATATGGTTCGTTACGACGCAATTGCATCCGCGGAAAAACACGATAGAACGATCGCGCAGACGGAAACATGGACGCCCGAGTCCCCTTGGACCGTCCGTATGTGGCATCCTCGATTCACTTGCTCTCTATCCTCGGCAGTACGACCGCACCTGCAAGAACCTACCAACATCGACGAACTCTAGCCTCGCAGCATAGCACGACACATCCCTTCGTGACGACTGCTGTCTCCCGACTCCAATACCGGTGCTGCTCTGGACGATATCGATATCGGAGCCAGTCGAGTGCCACACCTGCAGAGAGAGACAACTGGCTGACACCGTCCGTTGAGCGTGATGATACATGTATAATTCAAAAAAGAAAAGAAAAAAAGGTCACAGCTCGGATTCGACGGCTACATCATGCAGCAACAGCGGCCGCATCACATTGTTCCAATTTTCCGCCCACGTGCCCCACTCCCACTCAACCGCCGTCCTGTTCCTCCTGCCGGACGCGTTCGGTGCACTTGTGTCAAACGAGCCGCGTAATGCCGACAGCGCCGGCGCGTCGGGGAAGCCGCGAAGTAGACTCTTGCGAACATGACAGACACATGAGCAAGATTTATGCGTGCATGGAACAAGACCGCACGGACCTCGAGCTGCGCAGCTAGCTGCTGTGCGTTGTGGAAAACAAGCCCATTGACGCCGTCTTTCACGAGCTCGTCCAGGCTGTCACGGGTCAATATGTGTGTGTGTAACCATCTGAAGCGGTGTACTTGCTCACCAGGCGAATCCAAGCGCGCATACAGGGAGCCCACAGCCGAACATGTCCACCACTTTCATCGGTAGATCAAGTGCCGATGAACTCGAATGCAGCGAGATTCCGAGGTTTGCAGAGCCTGAGACAAGTCAGCTATCTCGATGTTTAGGAGATTTTAGAACGGGCACACCAAGGAGGAGCGGATAGTCACTCGCTTCAAGCCATAGGCTGACGCATCGCACGAACCTCCACGGACCGTCTTCGCCATCCTGCCCGCCCCCATGACCAGTCTGGAGGCCCTCAACTTCGCGCATGTACTGTTGCCGCAAAGGCCCTTTGCCTGTCACGATGACCAGCACTTTCGGCAGTCGCGTGTCGGCAGCCTGGCTCTCAGAAGCCCTGGCGCGGCGCTCATAGTCTTTCAACGCCTCAAGCAGCATCCCGAAGTCCTCATCCGGCGTCCAAGACGTGCTCGACACAAGAAGCGCTGTCCTGTCTGGCCGTAAAGAGGGCATGGCAGTACCGTCGGCGAACGATCCTAGATCCAGATCATTGTCACGAGCCAGCCCTGACTCGCCCGAGTGTGCAGCAGATGCTATGTGCGTCAAGGGTGTGGAGTATGGGGGGTTAGAGGGCGGAAGGAAGTCTGTGAGAGCGGAGGCAGGAGCGGATAGGTCCGGCAAAAGGCGTTGGAAGAGCGCGTGTGTCTCGGGAGGGGAGGCGCGATGGAAGTGTGCGGGCGGACGGTCGTGCAAGACGACTTTGTGGCCTCTGCGGAGGCGGTTCAGAAAGCGTGACGGCGATGGATCGAGCGACGTACTGCAGGTCCCATTCTTTCACCAAGTGGTTGCGCATGGCGTTCGTGACGAAGAGATGCGCATAAGCTGACCTTCCGAAATACGACTCGAACCTAGAGCCCCATCAATTGTTTTCGCTTCAGATCTCGAATAGACTTCTCGCACGAGGGCGACTATATGGTGTTCTTACTAACCACTTGGAGAACCTGACGAAGGGATGCCGGTCACTAAGCCTGAGCGCGAGGATGCTATACCCAAGGTTGTGCCAGTCAATGATAACCTTGCATCCTCTCATCCTGGAGACAAGCCAGACAAGTGCAAGGGTTGGGATGCTAGGAGGGTTCTAGCTTTCGGAATTACGGAAGTTCGCCCTTAGACTCGGAGCTAAATGTTGTTGGTTCACATACCTGAACCAATATGAACTCCGGAGGGTGGGGTATGCGCACCGCAAGTGTGAAGACGATCTCGGCGACCTGTCGTAGCACCTTCAGTGGTCCGCCGAGAATAAAAGGAAGTCGCTGCAAGTAGCGAGGCGGCTCCGTAAGATAGACGAAGCGGACGCGAGGAAGGGAAAGGAGGGTTGGGATAGGTTTTGAGCCTGATAGAAATGGAGGTCAACATAATGTATCATAGCGAGTCCATCGTTGCCCGCGAAGTCCTCCATCGTTCACGGTTTGTCCTTTCGCGTTTTGACGGTGTCCTAATAGCAAGCAAGCAGATACGCACCTCCATAGCCAACAAGATATGTTAAGAATTTATTGGTCGCGAAGCTCTCTGCGTGGTACATCATGCGCGGGCTACGACCGATGTCACCCAGGACGAGAATTGCGACAGAACGAAGGGCAGGTCGCGGCCGAGGTCGCGAGTACACGCGCCATACGAGATATCCCAGAGACAGAAGTATCAGTGAGCGAATAATTGTCTCCGGAGCCGGGAGAGGGAGCGAGCTCGTCGTGCTAGACATCGTGCTCGTCGTGGCGACTAGGAGGAACGTGCACGTGTCATTACCGGCCCTTTGCGGCATATGATGTCACGCGCATGACTAATTCATGGCGGATTCATTGCTCAGTGCCCTGCACCTTCTTGTCGCTGTCCGTCATGTTGTCCTCATCGCCTTTTGCTTCATCTTCGCTGCGTTCTTTTACTCGCGCTGTTAAAGAGCCGGCCTCGCGACGGATACGTATAGCACCCCCGAGGGTCCTTTCTACGTCAAGACAGTTCTCTTCTACTCCTTGCCGTTCGGCTGTCCTCCGCCATGGGTCTACATTTGCAACGGCCTCATCTACGCGCACGGCATATGTCAGGTCTCACCCACGCAGGATGGAGCAAGGTGAGTTTATATGTGCACTGTGCTTACTACGCCGGTGCTGACCGCAAACAGCGCGAAGTATGTTCATCCAGACCGAGAGCACACCAAACGAAGATTCGTTGAAATTCATTCCCGGTGTCGAGGTGATGGAAGAAGGCACCGCTGAGTTCACAGACACCCGCTCTGCGCTCAAGTCACCACTGGCCATCCGCCTCATGGGCATCGAGGGCGTCACCGGTGTCTTCTATGGCCCCGACTTCGTGACAGTATCCAAAGATCCCGAAACATCATGGTCCGTCATCAAACCGGAGGTGTACGCAATGCTCATGGAGCACTTCTCGTCCGGCCAAGCACTCTTCCGCTCAGACGAGGACCGTGAGGCAGCGGGCCCACAGGACACCCGTATCCTTGACACGGACTCGGAGACTGTCGCGATGATCAAGGAGCTATTGGAAACGCGGGTGCGCCCAGCGATCATGGAGGACGGAGGTGATATCGAGTACCGCGGTTTCGGTGACGACGGCATCGTGCAGGTGAAGCTGAAGGGGAGCTGTAGGGGATGCTCTTCCAGCACCGTTACGCTGAAGAGCGGAATCGAGCGCATGCTGATGCACTACATTCCGGAAGTGCATGGGGTTGAACAAGTACGCGCGATGCTCATCTTCTCGATATTTCTGCATATTTGTTAACCTTTTTCCTATCAGATCCTTGACCAGGAGGAAACAATCGCCCTGAACGAGTTCGAGAAGCTAGAGCAACGGCTACACGCAGATGAAGGCAAAAAGGACTCTAGGTAAGTTTCAACCCCAACTGCAGCTAGCTGAAACGTACTGATCCCTTCCATGCCAGTATGGCGCAGTACATGTCAGTGTAGATGGACATGTACACCATGGTTACCGTATATATTACACCTCCCCTATTATGTCTTGACCATCCTGACATGACATCGATGCATGCTCCGGAAGTGAGAGTTGTTGCGGCACCTATCTGGCGACATTGAGCGAACGAGACTATCTTTTGGGACAGGCTTGGTGTGGATTCGCGATGAGGATAAGGATAGTATACGTCGAGGTGCGCTTCGTTCCTGAGTCCCTACACATCTATCACAGTCGGAGCTAAGCATCCGTTCGCGTCCGATATGGCATATGGCATGTACGTATGCTCGGCCACGCTGCAAGGTCCGTACGGCGAAAGTGCCTCCCAGTTTTGTTTTGGCTGTCAGGTTCATCTTGCATCCCTACCTTGAGTTTCTTCCCTGCAAATAAAGCGATGATTTAGTTATGAGGTGCACTGTGGCTGCTCCTGGGAGTTGCATTAAACTCCTTGACTGTCGATGTTTTGCGTTCGTTCAATGCATGCAGTTATCATTCTCTCACCCGCACCGAATTGTGTGAACCGTCCGACGTGTACCGGTGACATGAGAGACTCGAGTGTGCATGATGAGGAAAGTGTGAGAGTGCTCTTGCACCGACCTCCACCATCGCGCCAATGCCAAAACATTGAGTTACCATTCTTTCACTGGACCACCACCGCCAACTCTCATCCCTCCAGCGCGTGAACGCGTACAAATAAAACCCCGCCTTCCTAGACCCTACGCCGCGATCCCCGCCTTTCCTTCCTCCCCCCATCCAAATGTCTACCTCGGAAGCCCCGCGCAAGTTCACTCTCGCCTCGCGAGCCTCGCAACTCGCGCAGATCCAGACGAACATCGTGCGCGATGCGCTCACGGCGCTGCACCCCGGCACCTCCTTCGAGACGTCCTTCATGACAACCGGCGGCGATCACAACCAATCGCAGGCCCTGTACCTGCTCGGGGGCAAGGCGCTGTGGACGAAGGAGCTCGAAGTCGCGCTCGCCGAGGGCGTCGTCGACATGCTCGTGCACAGCTTCAAGGACGTGCCGACGACGCTGCCCGCCGGGATGGAGATCGCGG
The DNA here is from genome assembly GCA_022606135.1 of Fomes fomentarius. Classification (NCBI taxonomy): domain Eukaryota; kingdom Fungi; phylum Basidiomycota; class Agaricomycetes; order Polyporales; family Polyporaceae; genus Fomes; species Fomes fomentarius. The sequence goes on along the minus strand of JABYQN010000010.1, from coordinate 580,076 downwards.
GCGTGCTGGAGAGGGAGGACCCGGTCGATTGCTTGGTTGTGAGGAAGGGAGAGAGCTGGAAGAGCTTGGAGGAGCTCCCCGATGGGAGCGTCGTTGGGACGAGTAGCGTGCGCAGGGTCGCGCAGCTCAAGCGGAGGTTCCCCAAGCTTGTATTCAAGGACGTAGTGAGTCTCCGTTTTTCGTGCGGTCGTGTTGCGAACATTGCACTCAAGAGAACATCGATATCTACTTCGATCTCGCGCGTGGGTAGCGAGGAAACCTGTAAGCACCTCCTTCGTCTCTCTACACGTGCATCGCCATATAGGGAAGGGGGATTTGCTCTCGCGAGCATTCTGCGTACACTCCGGATGCCGAGATTCGTGCACATCCCTCTCGTTCCCTGGCTGGTGCATCTAATACTTGCATCCGCGGTTCTGATCACGTATCTACTACACTCTCCAGGAACACGCGCATGGCAAAGCTCGACGCGCCCGACGGCCCCTACGCCGCGATCATCCTCGCAAAGGCAGGCATGGTGCGCCTCGGCTGGGGCCCGCGCGTCACCGCCGACCTCGGGCCCCCGACTCTCCTCCACGCCGTCTCGCAAGGCGCGCTCGCGATCGAAATCCGCGGAGACGACGCGGCGGCGCGCGAGCTCTGCCGGTCCATCACGCACTGGCCTACCGAATGGTCGTGTCTCGCCGAGCGCGCGTGCCTGCGCGTGCTCGAGGGCGGGTGCAGTGTCCCTGTCGGGGTGCACACGAGCTTCGTGGAAGGGAAGACGACGGAGGACGGGTCGATCGCGAAGAAGGGGACGCTGAAGATCACGGGCGCGGTCACGTCGCTCGGAGGAGAGAGGCACGTCGAGCACGTTGTTGAGGAGGCGGTCGCGAGTGGGGAGGAGGCCGAGGCGGTCGGCGTGAGGCTGGCGAAGGTGCTCATTGAGACTGGCGCGAAGGACATCTTGGACGAGATCAACGTGGACAGGGAGCGGCGGATCGAGCAGGCGAAGGCAAACAACCAGAACGTAGAAGCATAGATAGTAACCATCGATTGGGTGAAGTCTGACCGGGTGTATTAGTGTGACCCGGGATGAGACATAACCTTCCTACCTCTTCTCCGTTGTCCCTCAAACTCCGCACATACGTTCTATATGTAGTATGACACCCCTCTGTAAATAATGAAGGCAATCTGTGGAGAGATATTGTAGGTACAGTGGAGTGACCCCAGTACCGACACACAGACGCCCGGTGTGTCACGGAAAGAGTCACTGTGCCGATGCATGCCGGCTCAGTAAAGGAGAGTTGTGAGATAGCAAATCAGTAGCATTTAAACTCCGCACCTAGCTCGGGTGGCTGGTGTCACGCCCCAGACACACCTGAGCTTCCTCTATTGTTCTGCAACCCGGAGCCCCTCGGAGAAATATATCAAATGTTCAAAACCTACTAGTATAACACTTATGTAGAGTTCTGAGGTCAAAGATGAAACTTCTCACTGAGCAGAGAACATTCAAATGTGTTTTGGGTGGAGTTGCTGATTAGATTGGAGTGTATTGAGGCCGAATCTCTGTGGATTCTTTCCGTTCTTTTTGTATCCGTTGCGCAAAGCATAATAAACTAGATGTATGTACTTTGTGCGATTGAATAACGCTCAACCGGAGCAGTACAGCGAGTTATGTCGCTTCTGGGGTCGCTCGGCGCTTGTGTCTCATCCCGGGTCACACTAGAGTATAGGTATACGGCGCACCCTTACACACCCGGAATTGTGGGACGGACCCAGGATGTCTGATCGAGGATGTCGGGGGATAGATATGAGGGTATTGTTGGCTCCCCAGCGCCACGGACCTCCACTGAAATCCACCGGCGGCGGCCCCCAAATGGATGCAGTGGTGGGACCACCTGGAAATCACCGGAGGAGCCATCAAAATCCAAAAGTTTCCAAGATCGGTGGAATTCACCTGGAGCACCATGAGAACCCAGGAGAGCGGTTCCTGGAGCCTCTGGCGGCCGATGGAAACTAAAGTTCAAGCTCGGGCCGTCTGGAGCGTACTTAGCGCTTGAGCGACACGCACTTGATCGCGACTGTCCTTGCCAACGTCTATCTTCTTCCTTCCACAATGCCAACTTTGGCTTGCAGGTATCATGAATGTCGCTCTCACCAGCTTTTTGTGCTACATACCTCTCATTGGCTATCTCTGGCTTGGCGAAGCGCAATACTGCACTCTGACTTGAAGCTCGACGGCACCATCAGTTTGAAGGTAGTTCCGGTGGGTAGCCTCTGCCGCTGGATTCTAGTGGAATGGCGTGGCGCTGTGTAGTATGTACTATACGGGAGGACAAGTTGCAAAAGTGCGTCAGTACTGGTGCCATTGTGAAGGCCGGAGATCCGAGTTTTGTCATCACATGTATGTAAGTATGTACGAGGACAAGGTTGTGCGTTCAGAATTACACAGTCATCTCATTAGCTTCAAGGGTTTCAGTGGCAAAAGGTCCGACCAAGGATCGGACGATTTGCAGGCTGCAACGCGGAAGCCATACCCTCCTTCAAGGCCTTCGCACCTGGTGGCTCATTTTGCTCCGCAATATTGAGAGCAAACAGTATAGAAGGACGCATCCCATCAAGAGCCATACGTTTCACAGCATGGACAAGCTCACAATAGCCCCGCTCAGAATTGAGAGCCAGAGCTGAAGCAAACCTGAACAAATAGGCGCTGATATGTCACGCCTCTGGTTTGGCGCTCAAACACTCACTGGCCCCTCGTAATTGCACAGCTAATATATTCTCCCTTGTGCTATGTACCACCATGCAGGCCTTGTGCATAGTTCGATAGTTGACAAGTACAGATATTAGGTGATGCGCATCGCGCATGGCTGCTCGAGTACTCGCCGCATTTGGTAATCGAAGCGCGCACTGACGAGCGCCATCGCAACTCTACCTCGTACCACCACAACTCGCTGACGAAGTGTCTCGTGTCGACATCCTTCGTACTCGCCGTTGAGCCCACGCAACACACAGACATTCTGAAGTCCTTGAGCCCGCAGGAACTGTCTCGAACTGGAGCAGGGATCTCCCTGACACGAGCCGAGCCAGTCCGCACCGACGCGACATGCCTCCACGTCAGTGACCACGGTTGCTGAGCCTCACATGTTGCGCGATACATTCTTTCCGACATACTCGCCGATGAGCCTCAGTCCGGACACTCGCCCGATGTCCCCTGCAGCCATCCGCCACCGCCCGCTCTTCCATCCCTCCTTCCCCCATCATGCCCACTCGTACAGATGCTCGCACACTTATAGTTACAGTACCAGCCCTTCTGTCAACTCTCTCATGCAATACTTACTGTATATTTCACTCTTGCGAGAGCTGCGCGGGCCGTGGCTCCCTTCACTTCGCTTACAATCTGTTTTAGTTCCCCCGCGCTCTTCACACTCCAGCACTTTTCCATCGCTACTCTTGGCCTCGAACTACTGTAGATACTTAAGCTGTGGTAGAACAAACTCGAACTCAAGGATCATTTCCCCCGTATTCGATTCTCGACATTTCGTGCTTCGACTTCCAACCAGGACAAGGAAGAGAGGAAGAGGATTCCGACCAGCTTGCCGAGTCCTCGGCTGTCCTCGCTTACGCTCATCGACCTCCGTAAAAGAGCTCTTGGTGTGTCCCGCGAAGGCGAAGGCAGAGAAGGCGAAGAAGGGTGAAAAGGCGGACAAGGGGGAAAAGGCGGCGGACAAGGTGGGTCCTGGCGAGAAGCACGGGGGAACATTGTTCCCCCGAACAACCCCGCATCTTATTTGGCCGCAGCCAGCAGGCGCTGGTATCCTCTCCATTTGGTAGTAGGCACGACAGGCACTGCTGGGGTAGAAGCATTGTCATAGATGAGAGATGAGATTGCCGACAGCACTATTAGAAAAGTATGCGAGAAGGTCACGGAATGGGCAGAGCTTCAAGTATGGGTTGAGGATTACAGCAGCGATAAAGACATCTTGATCAGCCTTGCTCCATCGTTTCTCCAGGCTCTTTGTCACAGCAGTACGAATTGGGAGGTCCTCTGGAGGGGTAAGGCCCTTGAAGTACTTGAAGAGGAAGGTGAATGTGATCACAACTTGGTCTGGACGGTGTGAGCTTGACTGTGAAATGTTTGCGGCAATTGCTAAAGGCTTGAGATGCATCTTGATCCTGTCAGCAAGTTGATTAGCTTCTAACAAGTATCACAGATGAGAAAAAAGACACTACCATGCGACGTTGTGCCAGAGTAGACCATTGCGAAGGATTGGGATCATTGTGCGTGTTTTCTCATGGCTGTCGGCAGAACCAGACAAGTATATCCAGTTGTCATTGGCAAGCGTGAGTAGAACGGGCTGCAGTTCGAGAAGACGGCAGTAGGCAAGGTAGTAAGATGTCCACCTGGTGAGAACACCACGCATAACCGTCTTCGGAGGGCCATGGTTGCCCAGAAGCTGCTTCTGGATGTCAAGGAGTAAAGCAAGGAGGTAGTTGCGGCTGCATATCCAATGGATGACTTCGTCTGCCTGCTTTGTCCAGACAAAGATGTCGGTGTCTGCCTTGAAGTAGTCGTGAATGACACGCTCAATCTATAATCATATGAACAATGAGCACATGATGTAAAGTTACAAGATAGAAGTGCAGTATGCAGTTTTAACCCATACCTGATGTGCATAGCAGTCTGGTTCAACCAGACTGGGGCGCTGCTTGATAAGGAGAGACCACGCCGCACGAGCCTCACCACCACAATCAGTAGTGACTGCAACTGTTACTGCCAACCACTTGTCCTCAACGATTGCGAGAACCTTGACGATCATCTTGCGCAGGTTCTCAGCCGTTTTCGGCTCATCAGATGTGTCGAATGTGCAGATTGTATAGACCTAAATGTAAGTATGCCATGTTAGTACTACTGTATGCACAGTACAGTCAATCTGCGACAAACATTTCCTCCACAATTGATCATGAACACGATGAGATGGTGACGGTTACGCACAGTGAAGCCATCACACTGAAGCATACCCATCTTACCCTTACAGGCTAACTTTGCAATGTCACGATAGCGCTTCACTTCACTTGGGATGATCCGCTGCGTGAGGACCTTGCGCATCGGAGTGGGTGCGCCTGGGATAAACTTGTTACAAAACTCGAGCCATTCAGGATTTTCGACCCAAGTTAGGGCCCAGCCGCACGACACAGTCAACCGCGCAAGCCGGGACTCGAGACACTGTGTGCGTCCCTTATCCCAGACAGGCGGAGCGGCGGAACTGCTGCCTGTGTTCCGAGTCTCACTCGCATGTCGAGAGAGGGATGATATGGAACGACCAGCTCAAAGTCGTTTTGCTGAGGGCAAGGGAGATCCCATGTCCAGGGGACTGTCCATCTGGGACCTAGTACCTAGGCTCGAGGTACTCAGTGCAGGGGAAGGGGATGCACTTGGGCTGGGGAACGATGAAGGCGTAAAGAATAGATTGGCTGGTGACTGCGAGCGTGAGCCACCAGCTGAGATCAAACCTGCAAGGTCTGAATAGCTTGCTGAGGCGGAACCTAGTGGCAATATGATGAGAGGAGGAAGGTTTGTCGAGGAGGCACCGGAAGGGAGACCTGGCAGGGAGGCGGCACCGAACAGCCACAGAGCCTGCCCATTGCTTTGACTACTAAAAGCAATACCTGGTGGTGTCACAGTCAGACCATGAGCTGTAGGAATGTCAGACATAAGGGAACGTGAAAAGAAGGGTGGACTTACTGTTATATTGAGCTGCTCTTTGCCTCCCGGTGCGGCACCGAGGGGATAAGTTGACAGCTTTGTGTTCCTCTCCTGCTCAGCGCGCAACATCCGTGTCTTGCCAGTGTGGACAGTCATGCAGATGGGGCAAAAGTTGTTCCCCACGTGCCGGTAGCCAGCGAGAGGAGAGTGGTGTTACCTCTGGAAGGGCCCATACTGTGTCATAACGAGGTCATTTGTGAAGATCAGAGTAATAATCATGATACTTACAAGCCTCCTCAATTTCACGTCTTTCACGGACAACTTCTCCATGAAGCTGATCCTGCTTCTCTTCCTGAAGCATGCAGGTATCGAAGCACGGGATGCACCAGACTTTGCACTTCTTATTCCCATCCACCCCTGCTTGGGAGTTCTTGCGATGTTCTGGATGATCGTAGAAGTGCTGTCAGTACCAGGATCGAGAGTGAGTAGCTGTAGGCTGGTTGTCCTTGGTGTACGACATGGTAGTCTCTGATCAAAGGAGCATCTCATTCTAAGGCTACTCTGTACATGGTTTAATCAGGGAACTAAGAGATCGATGATGAAGGACAAAGGAGAGATGGCGGCACGAGGATGCGCGTTGTGCATTGCGCACAACATGCGCCGGGCCGCAATCGCGATTTGAACGTGTTCGCGTTTGGTCGTCAGCCAATCATATTGCATATACACAGCGCCTATCAAGCCTGTTGACCGCGGGAATAGTCAACGGTCGACTCCTTGACTTTTGCCACCCGTTGACTAGTCAACAAGACGACATTAGTCAATGTTGACCGGCGGTCGACCCGCACAACACTGATTCGAGGTGAGAACCTGAAGTGACCTCCCATTTGTTTTTCGAATTTGTCGTGTGCAAAGTGTGCTGTGCAGTTGGGCGCTCGGCCACCAAAAACGCAAACAGCTGTACCCGAACATATCTGGCGCCCAGTTTTGGTCAAGGGTCTATTGTGAGGACTTTACAAGCGAGCTCCCAATTTACGCCTCGCTTGCTGTCGCTTATAGTCATCCTTGATAGTTCACTGCAGCATCCAAAGACGAGAACGGACAGCAGAAGTTCCGAAGAATGTGACATTGATTGATTGAAGGTACAGCAGCACAGGATATACAGCAGCGGTTACGTTCAGCAATCATGTTAAGTACGAGTGAGGTGAGCTCAAGTGGTGGCGTTGAATATCAAGTCCATTCTATCAAGACATCATCGCCAATACTGACAATGTCCTGTCTGCATTCCGATTCCACGATCTCACGGCAAACTCTACCATCTCATGTGTGCACGGTACCTCGATGATTTGCAGGAGTTGACATCTACGAGTGGCACTTCAGCACATGCACATCCGGAACAAATACAAGACTTACTTCAAAGTTGAATCTCCGATATCCTAATCGGCGAGGAGTCATATTTGCGGCTTGTAGGTGAAATGTCACGCTGACCTGAAAGTCCTTGTTAGTTGGGAGATGCATACGATGTCCTTCTCCCTGCGCAGCTACGCCAGTGTAGCTCGGCACTTATTGTTAGAGACACGTTGCGACGACCGAACGTCTCGAGCATCTTCTCCCGGATCTCCACAGTACTGTGCAGTGGATCTTCGTCTCCTGGATGAGGCACGAGGTGCCTCGTGGTGGATGCTGACGTATGAATACTCTCGAAATCTACATTGACCACGCCGCCTTCTGGAAAGCCTGTTGGATGGGAAGGAGCCTGTGGCGGAGGCCGCTGATGGAAGGAAGCCAGAGGTGAGTCAACTGATTTCCAATGGAAGAACGGCGGGCCAACGTTGAGACCCACTGGGGTGCCAAATCAATGGATCCCCTCACACATTTCTCAAGAAGTTTACGATTTGCTTCGTGACATGGGTGGCATCAAGGCGTCAAGAACCCCGCCGTGCGCCCCGACCGCGCGCCACTTCAGAAGCGCTAGCTTGCTCCCTACTCAATAATTGACACATGCGTCTGCTATCTGGGTGAAGCTGCACTCCAGATTCTGAACTTCTTCAATGTGGCATTGGGCATGGACTCGATAACTTGGCAATGTTACAGCTGACGGATAAAAGGCCTAGGAACTTCTCGAGCTCGTTCTCCCATCTCCCTTGTGGACCTTCACGCCCATCTTGTCCAGATTGTATAGCTTCGACGATCATCCTCCAATTGCGCTCAGTTCAATTTCGTCAATACGTCCTATTATCTCATTCCTCACATGGAATCTCAGTCGACGTACTTCGAAGCTGCTACCGATGACGAGACAGAGACAGTATGTTTAGATGCTCTCTCCTGCGCTCTCTCATTCGAACAGCCCTCTTCACATAGCTCCCAACAACGTTGCAGCACGCTCCCCCTGCATTTTATGCCAGCGTCGCTCCCACGATGCAATACTTCGACACTCACCAGTATCCAGAGAATCCAGTGGTTCCGAACAATCTCCAAGGACCTCCTCTCGCGATGCCAGGCCTGTCGGTCTATGGTCGCCCTACCCACGTCATACCGCTACCTGCTGTTCGGCCCCGCTTGCCTCCCGCGCATCGTCCCACTTACCAGCATTCGATTTGTGTAATCTCAGCTGACGTCGCCTTGGGGCCTATCCTTTCTCAGTCACCCCACGTCGACGGTGCCACGTCCAGTACTCCGCTTTCTCAACCCATTCTGTACGGCGGCCTGAATTTGCGCGACCTACTCCTTGCGAATACTCCCTGCACCTTGCAAGAACCCGGCAGTCCGGCATTTCCGGTGGAGATAGGGTTGTCCCAGAAGATGTCCGTAAGAATTCTGGTGCGTTTTGAACTGCCCCAGCATCTTCAGCGAGGGTCGTATGCTGACCAACCTACGGATCCCGGCGGACATCCATACAGGTTGAGGGACACGACAAATATGGCCGTCAGGTCAACGTGTTGTGCGCCAACGCCAGACCTCTGACGAGGGCCAAGCTGGCGGAGGTCATTGCCAAGGAGGTGAATCGTTTCCTGGTGAGTGTTTCTTCTGATTCTGCATTGAGTGTGACGACGTGAAGTCTGATATGTCGAAATTAGAATCAGGAGATCCAGAAGTCCTGCCCGCTCATATACTGCGACAGAGAGCTCACCATCAACGATCTCATCTTACACGATGTTCGTCATGTATCCCGAGGGAGCATACAACCAACAATTGGCGTCAGAGGGAGGGTTTTGACTTGGGACGAGTAGAGAAGAAAGAATCAAAGATAACCACAAACTATTTGTGTGGGACCGAGCCTTTGAACCGGGGTGAGCTCATACCATTGAAGTTGCGGGCGATAGCCACTGACAGGCCATACTAGGTTACGCCTCTGCAGAGGGATGGGACCGATGCTAGGTGGGCGATAGGGAACAGTGTCGAAGCCGTGAGGATTGGAGCCGGCCCTCCACAAGTCGAAGTCGAAGTGAAGGAACAAGAACGGATGATAACTGCGAGGAACGACGACCAATAGATGTGTGCGAGTGCCGAACGGCTTGACAACTCGCAACTTCGGAGAGACGAATCAAACTGTAACTTGTACAGAACAGAACCTTGGTGACCTTTCGCACGCCCTGAAGTGAACCGGCAGTTTGCGGGCGTCTCATTTGCTCTTCGACGCACTGCCAATCTCTCCACTTGTTTTCTCATCTTTCTGTCACCCGCTGTGGTCTTTTGGTACTCTGGCTATGCTAAGATGTCTGGCACTTATGCTTTCAGTACTTCATGTGCTCTACCCGTCCTGATCTGGTCTCCCTGCTGGTATGGTCTTTGGGTATTGTTACACATATCATGAACACTGCACTTTCGAATACGAATCATTGGGCAATCGGATCCAGAGCAAATATCACTAGATTGCCACGTAGTGGGGCACTCCACCCGGACGACCAACCATACACTACAAGTGCAGTGAGTGCCTGTACAGGGCTATAGTAGGACACCGTTGATGTACGTGAGGTTGGCATGGCTCAGCGTGCTCCATCATCCGAAATAATGACCCCAAGAGCGTAATCCACTTCTTCCCTACAAGGAGACACCAACGTCGCAGGTAGGCTAGGCTATTCATGAGAATTTCGAAACCTCGTGCACAAGCCTGCTATCTATTCAGGTCCTCTGTTCTTTGGAGAGCGGGCGAGGGCTTGTCTCAGCCGGGTTGCATCGTTATAGTGACGTCTACAAAAACAAGCATCCAATATCAGAATCAGAGCTTATCGTCCGAGCCTTGTCTAGTATCGACAGCTGTTGATCAAGCCCATCGCAAGCTGAACGTCCACCTCCCATGGACAATCAATATCCTGATCTCCCCTCGTTGTGTGGTGTAGCAAGTCAACTGCTCTCGCGCGGTCTCGAAGCTTGTCCATATTGCATGTCTTATGGATGGGAGCGCCGAGAGCGAGGGCCTTTCGTAAGTCACAGGCTGTCTTGTTGAGCCGTCTATCCGTTTTGTCAGATATGTCAAAAGATACACATTCAGAGAACGCGACCTACAAAACTTCATCTAACTCGAGGCGAATGATCTCGAGTTCTTCGTGCTCGACATCACTGAGCCTTGCCTTCACCTTCGCTTTCGCCTTGTCCAGATGGTCCGTGATGCGTTCGACGGCAAGGAAGAGGCGCGGTACTGCTACACGGAAGAGCATGCGGTACTTAGCGTCGTGCCACACCATTGTTTCCGATATGCTCCGATATTCCTTCAGTACGCGACGTCTCAACTCTGTCATCCTATCCTTATCGGCGGCCTTGCGCTCCAAGTACTTGCGATACGCAGCTACAATTCTGGTCCCAGCGGCTCTCTCCGTGTGCGTGAACTCCTCTCTGGCGTCCTCCGATTCGAATTCCGGTCCTTCGTCGAAGACGTCAGCTGCCTCTCGAGCTGGCCACGCGGGCGGCGTCAGAGTACTGACGGAAGATGTATGGCCCTCTGTGTCAGGTAGACGTGCCGGGTCTGACCGGAAGTCGGCATTCACAAGACGGTCGGAGGACTCCGGCATGACAATATGCTCGACTCCGAGGAGGTGGAGGAGCTCGCGAGTTTGAGCGTACACGAGGCAACGAGCGGGAGCCAGATGTAGACTGGGCATCAGAACGCAATTCTTGTCGCGGAGCAGTATGATCTCGTCAACGCGTGATTTCGCCACGGAGCTGAATGCCAACGTAGCGAGTGTAGACCAGTCTCTAGCACCGAGGAATCTAGTTACAGGAAACGTCAGTTACGGTCTACCCGTTCCGACAGTTCAAAGTGGGACTTACTGTGAGGACCATCGGATGCCGCGGTATTTGGATATAGAGGAGATAATATTGGCGAAACTGTACTGCACTTGCGACAGTTTCATGTTATATGCAACTACAGTGATGATTAGCAATAATCTACCTAAAGCAACTGGATATCCAGACAGCCGAGACTCACAAAAGCAGACATTCTTGCATCTGTGGCAAAATCGTAACAATTGCATGGTGAGCCGCGATGCGGACGGAGAGCTCGAAAAGCAAGGCTAAGACCCACTCACATTCTCTCGAAGTAGACAACCCTGGTGCGGGCAACCCTAAGGTCGGCGAGATCCAGATTCTCCCAAAGAAGATGTTCTATATATGATGTAAGGATATAGCAGGTCAAGAGCAGAACAGATCTCTCACCTGCATCTCGCCCAGTGCAAACCGAGCGGAGAAGTTGTTCCACATTCTCAGTGTATCTTGACGCCGTCTGATTCAGACGCATGTGCTCCAGATTGTCAATGTCGCAGACAAGCTGCGATAGCCAGCTCCTCGGAAGAGCGAGACCGTTGAGTGTGCCCCTCTTCTTGAAGAAAGTCGCAATGATGGTGGCACCGCAAAGGCGGTCCATGAATTCGCAGAGGACCCCAATGTCGACCGTAAGACGTCTCTCCAGCATGTAACTGAATGAGACAGAATGTGAGAAGGGTGAAGTCGTAAGATTTAGGTGTGGTATAACGTGAAAGACGCACTTCAAGAACGAGATCCCCTTCTCAATCGCGTACGGATTCTGGTACCGCATCCCGTCGATGAGGTCACGTACTATGTATCGCTCGCCCCACGGCGTCCTTTTCATGAGGAAACCCGGCTGGTCGAACCTCACTACACAAGGTATACGCTGCAGGTTGGTTAACGCGGAACCCCGATCAAATAGCATCGCAAGACGGGTGGTCCTCATGAGATTGGCGAGGAAAGGTTTCTTGACCGAAGGATCAATCATATTCAAAAAATCTCGCAGCCAGACAGTGACGATCTGACGACAGTGACCTTCCCGTAGTTCGGGAACCAAGTCGGGCGATAGGATGTGGAGTGTTCCGAGGTTGATGTGTGGAGGATACAAGGTTTCAAACAGCCTCCGCAACCAGCTCCTATATACAACGACACTTTGGTCAGTGATATCACAAAGGAATGGTTAGAACGCCGGCCTGAATAGGTGTGTACCTTTGCTGGAGGAAGAGAGTTCTCGACGGGAGGTTGGTGGCGTACAAGGTATGAAAAATCATGATCTGTATGAGGTGGATTCGGACAAGCATGTTGTAGGTGACGGCGACATGTTCGTCTTCCACATGATACTGATGGCACTCCTTCTTGGGACAGGACTTGCTTACCGCGTACAAGAGACACGGTTGCAGGCAGCGAAGTGTATGGCAGATCTCGTTCTGTTCCCACACGTGACCTTCCAGGCGTTCCCGGAGTGTCTTTTGCACAAGAGGCTCAAGTTCCCAGCGCAGAATCAGCAGGCCGTCAGCGGTGGTCTGCATGCTGGGTGTGCTCTTGGTGTTGCAGAGCGTGAATAGATGCCCCTGTTTTCTCACTGCAAACAATTCTCCATCAGTCGGTTTGAAGGCCAGGAGCCTCTGGATTGCGTTGTGGTTGCAAGGGTCCGGTTGGCAAGTGAGGCGCTGGAGGGCCCGAGCGAATTCAAGGAATGACCGGAAGCACGTCGCGATATCCGCGAGGTCCAAGCCTTCTAGAGCATATTCGTGGGAGTAGACCTGGTCCAAGCATAGCACAGCAGCCGCGAAATTTTCATTCTGCAGGAACTCATGGCCCAGCTCTGACAGATTCGGAACGTTGTCTGCGAATATCGCCCGGAACATGGACAGCTAAAAGTGCTCAGTCCACCAGCGCCCGACAGACATCATAAGGTCAAGAACGTACCTCACTCCAAGCACTCTCTCCAATCCATCTGCGATTCAGGAGTTCGGATTGGCCCAAGAGATCACTGATCATGGGGTCTGACCAGTGTTCCTCTGGTGTGCACAGCGACAGATGGGACCATAGTCCCTCCAGAATGCACTCCACTGCCTTGACAGTAGACGCTTCGGTACCATCGCGGATGAATAATCCGATCGCCTTCAGTCTGTCGCCTTCGGCCAAATGACAATCTGCGGCTTCCGAGAAGCGTCCATCATTCTCAAACAACGTCGCGCGAGGTGCATTAAGGCCAAAGTCGCCTAAGTAGTCCAACACTTCGTCGTCGTTCGTGAAGAGTTTCCTGGCCTTGCTACACGAAGTCGTGAATGGTGAAGTTCAGCGTCTAATCGTACTTGGGAAGTTCACATACTCGAGGTCCTGCTTCCGGATGTAATGCAGACGCGCAACTCCGATGATGCCTTCGACTACATCCGGATCCATGGCCTTCTCCTGCGACTTGATGACTTGGACAGCGCTGTCGAAGTCTCCCGCCTTGCGGAAGTGCTGAGCGGCGAGAGTATACTCTTCCGCAGCCTTATACGCCGCGCCTGCCTTGCGATCGTCCGCGCTCCGCACAAAGCATTCTGCCGCGATCCTAAAATACGTCCGTTGCTCGAGCTTGTCTGAGCGTGCAACGATCGCGAATTGCTTTGCGGCCTTGGAGAATGCGTCGGCTTGAGAAATTCCTGTGCCAGCCCGGGGTTTTGCTGGTGCGGAGAAGGCCTGTTCGCGGAGATGGTACGCAAGGGCGACGTCGTGTTCATGGTGCAAACCGGCGTGCTTGAAGCCACGCATGGCCTCTGAGTAAAGGCGCTTGCTGAACAACGAGCGCGCGGCCTCCGCCCATTCTTCTTTGTTCGATGCGACGGCGAGCTTGGGAATGGGTGCTCCCGGTGGGTGTATCTCGACGAGCCCCTTGTCAGTCCACAGCATCTGGAGACGAGTGACGATTACTGCGTTGAAAGGCGCATCACTATAGGTCTCGAACGCACCTTCAGAGGCCCAGAATTCTGCGAACAGTCCGATATCCATAGGTTCATCCGCGCTCTTGTTATCGCAACATAGAGATGCTTGAGCTGTGGGGTTGGATGTGAGCTAGGGTTCGAACGGGGGGCGATACGAGCAATGCATCCGTGTACCTCTCTGCAAATCCCATTGAATTTTGCACCATCAAAGACCGGAGCTCGTTGCCCAGCGACCTCGTTCAAAAGGACGCTCCACTCATAGTAGGCCACAGTCGAGTCTTCAAACGGGTTATACAGGAGGACCTAGTTGAGCGTCTCAGATATTGTTGTTCCAGGAAGAGATGGAATCTGTACGTACGTCATCAAACTCTAGGCCTTTGCTATCGTAGATCGTCCTAGGTATGCAATCAGAGGTGTGCATCGAAGAGGATGGTGAAGTTGAGCACAACGCACAGAATTTGACCGACAGTGTCCGAGCCTAAATCCTCCAGCAAGCGCTGGCGTGTGGCTTCATTACGGACGAGAATGCCTATGCTCAGAAGGACGGTAAGGAAACTGGGCGTGCGTGGTCTCAATACGGCAACTGACATTGATGAGCCCCAAACTCGAGCGGTTGACCGTCTCTGCATATGATAGATGAGATCCGAGGGGTCACACATAAGTCGCGCGGGAACTCACGGATCTCTGAACAGAGCACGGTGCAGCTTCGCAGCATCACTACTACTGAAGAACAATGGCTTCGCACCGGCAGTCATGCCCCGTTCCCGAGGCAAACGGTCAATGGAACTCGGCCAATAATTCTCGATAATCTCGACAAGGGAATATGCGCAATCGACGATGCCGGAGTGCGAGCGGAAGTTAGTGGTGAGGTGAAACGTCTCAGTGTGTTCCCGCGTCCGGATAGGAGAGGTAGTGTCGCTCTACAATTTCACGGAAATCATGAGCGGTCTGCATTGGCACTATTATATGGCACGAAACATCACTCACGTCGTACATGAAGGCCTTGAGATCGGTGAACCGGAAGACGCTCCCAGCCGAGATTGTTTGCGCAGTATCGCCCGCCCAGAACAGCCCATGCGGATTCGGACAAAGTTTACGTAGTACTGTGAACGCGGGGGATGAGTTGGAACCGATAGATCAAAGGCACGAATCATCAATACCCAAAGAGTCTACGAGGAGATTATCTTGAACCTCATCGACATAGCTAAGACACGATTGAGAACTTGTGTGATCATGCAGGTGAACGAGATTACATACACAAAGCTGAGAGCCTTCCCCGGTATTCCCACAACATCGATGCTTTTGATGAGCATTTGTGTCCTATAGAGCCAATGTCAGTGTCTCGCAGTAGACGGATAGGTAGCCTGGACCATACCTATCCGCGGCATCGTATTCACCCTTCCCTCGTTTCATCCTATGGTATATCTCGAAAAGCTTATATACCGCTTCGCGTTGAGAGAGAGACGTGGACTGAGTGCGGCGAATCGTCTTGTAGCAATCTCTGTCCTTGTCGATATATCCGCAGTACGAAGCCTTGTCAAGACATCCTTGTTCGGATTCTAGTGCTTCCTTCGAGCCCTTGATGACACCTATATTTCAGCGGGAGAGTTGAGCGTCCTGCCAGACTTTCCCTCGGAGACTCGACAGTCATACCTAAAATTTCACCAAAGACGAGCTCAGGACCTAAGAGCAAAATAATGAGTTCTGTTGAGCTGGTGAACGTGAGGCGCAACGCACTCAAACTGCCCTTAAGAGAGCCGGGGAAATGCGTCCAGTAGCCCTCCCGAAAGGTGTCGAAGTCGACAAACCCAAACTGCCGATCCCGTCTGTACAGCGCCCGAACGCTTTCAGCCGTGGACGGGCGAAGTTGTAGAATGTCTTTAAGAAGCGTGCAATGCGCGGTGCTCGCCTTCTTCGCATCCACAGTGTGGCGAAACTCCGCCTCCAGAAGACGGCACAGCTATAATATCGCGTGAGCCATCATAGCCCGAGCTTGCGTCAGACAACTCCACGTACATGATCATAGGTGATGAACAACGGGAAGTCGCTGTCCTTCAGCTCGCCATAGCGTTTCGGCAGAGCGTCTTTCCAGCGCTGCTCCTCATCCTCGTCGACCAGGCGATCCGTGGGCGGCTTGATCACGCTCGTTTTGGCAATCAGTCTGAGTTCTTCCGGCGATAGGTTCGCGGTTGCTAACGCCTGAGTGAGGCGGTCAAAGTACTCCCGGACCTTGCGTGCAAGCACCTGTGACTGCGTTACGAAGAGCTGTCGGGGCTTCGACATCGAGGCCTGGAAGACGTCCGTCCAAGAACGTTCTTTTGCAAGCATCTTGAAGAGCATGGTGGTCGTTTTGCTGCGTGGAGTGAGCGACATGTTACCTTTGTAGCAGCATGAGAATACGTACCCTGTACCACTCCTTCCAATCACATAACAGGAAGATGGATGTGCCATGACGTCCTGCTCCCGGGGACTGTGAAGGATGAGTCGCCGCAGGTGGGGCGAGAGTAATACAACTTACGAGAGGTCGAAGACGTGTGCGACGTCCACGTCCGCCAGAATGCCTATCGTGAACATTTAGATGGGCAGGCGATTGACAGCCATAATGTTTGAGACGAGCCACTTACTGTTCAGGTAGTCCTGATGGATGAGAATCGTTCTAACCTCAGCGTAGTTCTTGACTCCGGCTAAATACGCACCTGAGAAAACATCACAAACTTCTCCAAGCTGAGCGGACCATAGCGTCAGTCACAGTAGAAACGAAAGCATATGCAAAGCTCACGCGAGTAGTTTATGCAGCTACCATCGTTCGTCAGCACCTTGAGTACATAAAACACGGAAATCATATATGCTCACCTCTTCCATGTCCTCCCTCCTCATATCCTCAGACGGCAGGGCTAAAGCTACTTCTGGCGCCTCCTCAAGCGAACGGGGAAATTCTCCAGGAAGGACGGCATGGTCTCTTTGGGTGACTCGGTTGCGGAAGAGGCATCTACGTTATACATCAACACCTTCTCTTTCCTCTCGATGCAGGTGACAACGTACCTCTTCCTGTACTCGGCGCCTTTAGACCCCAGCTGTCTGCACATGGTGTCCCAGAATCTCTGATCTATCTGCGTGTGAGTGTATATGCCGAAGATGCGTATAACTGTGTAAACAAGTGAGCCTTGGAGCTGACATAGGCATGCACGTAGGTCGGACCTTGGCGCTCGATCTATAACCCGAACAGCATATTTGTCAATTATACGCGCGATATAATGTCGAGGAACCATACCTGAGTCTCAAAATCAAGGTCGCAGTGGATATGATACTGCTCACGAGTGTTATCGATATCGTCATCTACCACAAATAGAGTCTTACCACGAGCCGCGAATTGCCAGTCATTTTCGCCTCGTATATGGGCACCTCGATCTCGACGCCGATCAGAGGCTTGTGATTGTCAGAGGTGAAGTATCCATTCGAGAGCTCCTTGATCTTCTTTAATATGATAGCGAAATACTTCTTGTCTTCGCGACATGCACGTCTCAGGTCTTTTCCGGCGCGCGTCGAGATCGACAACCGCCAGGGCCCGAAGCCTTCGGCATTAGCGAAGAACACAGAGAATTTCTGCGACTCGCTGGTGAGAGGAGACGCATCGGAACCGTTGCCATTGGAGAGGAGGGTCGCAGGAGCACCTGAGCCCTGAGGAATGTCGTCGCTGCATTTGGACGGAGAGGGGAGATACTTGCTCTTGAAGTATGCGGCGGTATCTTCCTTGCGGAAGGCAACGATGTAACCCTGTGGGGGAAAGCTTCAGCGGCAACACGATGAACAGCACGGATTGGAGACGGACTTGCAAGGTGCTGATTTGTTCCTCGATAATCTTCTTCGCCAATTGAGCCGCTTGTGGCTTGGACGTTGGCACCTCCGCGCCGTAGTCAAGAATGGGTTTATTGTCGATAGTCGGTGCACGGCCAGAAGCAGTAGATCGTCTACGTCTTCTCTCCGCCTTCTCTTTGTTCTTCGTCGCCCTTCGACCGGACTGATCGGTGTGCTCCTCTGCAAGCGTTTCGCTCGCGAGGAGTCGAGAAAGGGCTTCGAGGGCAGACGAGGCAAGCTCAACGGACCTACGATCGGCAGTCTGCGGCGAAGGCGCATCTGATAGCGATAGGGAGAACAGGTTCAACAATCTGGACGCAAGCGAGAAAAGGAAGTCTTCAGGGGTATCTGGTAATTTGGAGAGCAGTTCAGACGAGAGACGATTGAAAGCATACTCCGAGAAGGCTGCATAGAAAAAATCATATCGTCAAATTCGAGGGGATGGAGGGATGATGTGGATGATACGCACCACACAAGGAGAACTCGAGCAGACACGGCACAGAAGCAACCACAGATATGAACTCATCAATATCCACAGAGTCGATGTCGGCGAGAATGTGTTCAGCGCTGCTGATCGCGGTCTCAACGGCGGTCTCGTTGAGAAGGAGCGTCGTGTCGAACAGCGTAAGAAACGCCTGTCCGGCAGCACGCCCCTTCGCACGAGCCTTTTTGTCCCTGAAGGACATCGTTGGAGAAAAAGGTGAGACAGGAGAGGTTGGGGACGTTGACATGGTGGGGTTCTGAGAGACGACGAGGGCGAATGCAGAGATGGATTCAAGGGGTTGTGAGCAAGCGGTGAGTATGTGGCTTGACAAGACGGCTTGACAGGAGACAAAGCACACCGCCCTCCGCCTGAGAAGCCCCAAGTACTCGAGGCATAAGGTTTCCCTGTAAAGGACCCTAGTTCTGGAGTATTTGGGTCGGAAATTACGACATGTGGTCGCGTTGGCGCGCCCATGCACACGAGAATCTCCCCTGGTCGAGTGCGACGTACACGTGTACGGGAGAGGTTCCGGTAGATGTCTTACACTGGAGTTCGAACCTGATAATAGAAACGGCATGTCAAGTCTCTGCCTAATGTTGACTCGAAGTCTCGAACCTTCTTGGTGCTGCGGCAGTCGGGCTCGCAAGCCATACTCATAGGCATTTGCCGTTTTGCATTACTGGTGCAGTGATAGTACTTGGTCAAAGTCGGGCATGTTGGCCCCCTCCCTCTAAGATGTTGTTGAGATTTCGGACTATCTATCCGCAGATATAGCACATTAGTTCAGAATGTCGATAGAATACGCGTACGTCCAAAGTTGATCAAGGGGTAACGCACGCGACAGTTTTCAGCGCTATGTAGTGTTTAGCGCACACGCAACTCAAGATCTAGATCGGCGAAACTTTGGCGCAACTGCCACTTGACGCACAGACCGCAGAAATCGGCCAGTACCGAGTTTCGAGTGCTCTTCCCTACCAACCTCTGTTAACGCTATGACCGCGGATACCCTCGCACAGTTGACGCCAAAGGAGAAAAAGTCGAAGGACAAGCACGCAAAGCGCGACAAAAACGCTACCGCGGACGTTGGTGGTGTGTATGTCTGGAGGTAGTGTGCTTACTCCGAGTAGCTGATATCAGTTACAGCTCACGGCTTGAAAGAGAAGAAAGACAAAAAGAAGAAGAAGAAGAAACATGCAGAGGAGCCTGAGGGTGGAGCGGCAGAGGATGCAATGGTCGTCGATGCTCCAGGTGCGTCACATTATCTGATTGCGTGATATACATACAGCTGAGCTTTAGGACATCAGAGAGCGGAGACGAACCATCGCAGAAGAAGTCGAAGAAAAAGCGAAAGCGTGAAGCATTGGAGGCTGAGGACGGTACACCAGTAGACTCGTCCAAGAAGGAGAAGAAGAAGCGGAAGAGAGAGCCAGATGCCCAGCCCGAGCCTGCTCACGATGAGTCTGCCTCAGACGGGAAACCTGCCAAAGAGAAGAAATCCAAGAAAGAGAAGAAGGACAAGAAGAGCAAGGAATCTGCCTCTAGCCCTATTCCCTCCACCGCTGCAGCAGTGTCGTCAACGCCGACTGCATCCTCGTCCGAGATAGACGCATTTCTCAAGAAGAACGAGATTACGCTGCATATTGCGGATGGCCAGGCCCCGGTCACCCCGATCCTCTCGTTCGCGGAGCTCAACGTCCCAGAACAGCTGCGCGCCGCCTTCGATGGCTTCAAGGAGCCGACTCCGATTCAGGCGTGTTCGTGGCCGCCCGCGCTTGAGGGACGTGATGTCGTTGGTATTGCTGAGACGGGCAGGTGCGTGCATACATTCATCGACCTTACTCCCTGGGATGAACACACGCGCATACGTGTAGTGGTAAAACCCTTGCATTCGGTCTCCCCGCCCTCGCGCGACTCCTTGCATATCCGCAGCAGGCAGACAAGAAGCAAAAGGGCACAACTGTCTCTGTGCTTGTCATGGCGCCGACTCGTGAGCTTGCGATCCAGACACATGAGACTCTGGAACAACTTGGTCAGCCCTTCGGGATTGCGAGTGTCGCTGTCTATGGCGGAGTGGACAAGGGTCCACAGATCAAGACGCTGAAGAACATGAACAAGGATGGTAAGACGACACGGATCATCGTTGGCACTCCTGGGCGCATACTAGACCTGGTGAACGATGGCGCTTGCGATCTAAGCAGGTGTGTGGATATTCGCTGCAACGTCCAAGGATGTTGAGCTTACGATGCTGGTTCAGGGTATCATACCTCGTGTTGGACGAGGCCGACCGGATGCTCGACAGGGGTTTCGAGAAGGACATTCGTGCTATCATTGATCATGCGAGGCAGGGGTCTGAGAGGCAGACGCTGATGTGTGAGCCCTTCCGTGTGCGCCTACGTACCTTAGACTCATCGTCATACAGTCAGTGCGACATGGCCGGATGCCGTCCGCAGGCTCGCAAGCACGTTCCAGCGAAATCCAGTGAGGGTTTCTGTTGGCAGTGACGATCTGACCGCAAACAGTAGAGTCGAACAAGGTGCGCATCCGAGTGTTACGTCGTGTTTGGCTGGTCAGTTGACATATGTGTCCTACAGTGGTCGAAGTGTTTGACGAGCCAAGAGAAAAAGAGTACGTATACGCCTTCCCCATCCGTACATACCTAGTTAATCCTACCTGCGCAGCTCGCGACTACTCGGCCACCTGCGGACGCTCATGCCGAAGAAGTCGAAAGGCGAGGCACGCATCCTTGTGTTCGCGCTGTACAAGAAAGAAGCGCAGCGCGTAGAGGGCATGCTGCAGAGCAAGGGTTTCTCCGTCACCGGTCTTCACGGAGACATGTCGCAGTCCGCGCGCATTGAGGCGCTGCAGAACTTCAAGACGGGCGCCACAAGCGTGCTGGTAGCGACGGACGTTGCTGCGCGTGGACTCGACATCCCGAACGTCGCTGCGGTGATCAATTACACCTTCCCGCTCACCATCGAGGACTACATCCATCGGATAGGGCGGACGGGTGCGTGTGCTGCGGAGCTAGTCATAGCTTGCAATACTGACTGTGGTCGCGTGCGCCTACAGGTCGAGGAGGGAAGAGCGGCAAGTCTATCACGTTCTTCACCGGCGAGAACCACGAACGGGCGCTCGCTGGAGAGCTTGCGCGGGTGCTGAGGGAGAGCGGGTTTGAGGCGGAGGGACTGTCCAAGTTCCCGATGACGATTAAGAAGAAGACGCACAGCGCGTACGGCGCGTTCTTCCGCGACGACATTCCTGCGCCCAAAGGCCCGACTAAAATCACTTTCTAGGACGTAGAGTTGTTGTGCTGCTAGCTGTGACCTATCTGTTGTAAATCTAGACATAGACTAGCTTGCGGATCCTTGCAGTCGTTTGTCTGTTCGGTCCGTTGCGTCACCGGAAACGCGCGGTGGCTGTGGAGAGCGCGAACTGAATGGTCGACTCCCGCTCAGCTCCCGGCCCATCCTGCTCTCTCCCTCCACGTCCTCGCTGCTGCTCACGACGACCACAGTCCCTTGCTCGCTATCTTCAACGCTGTGCTCGCTTCGGCCGCTCGCCACACTCAGTCAGTGCACTCCGGTGACGACATTGCATTGCGCAGCCGCGCTTGCCCCATATATTGCCCAGCTCGCCTGATACACGCTGCCACCACCCTCCCAGCACACACACGCTGCCCACCATGATGGGCCTATTCAGTCAGGCGACTTCCAAGATAATGTACAAGCCACGCGGGCCTGCAGACGAGGACAAGGCCCCTGACGACACCGAGCCGGACGATACCTCCATCCTGTCTGTCTCCCTCTCCCTCCGCTATGCGCTATTTCACCCCCGTTGACCCCTGCGACGACGCTGATGACTACAGGGACGAGAATGAAGGGTCCATCATTGCATCGCTCATCTCGCAGCTGAGGCAAGTCTCCCTTTGTCTGCTTACACGCCCGCTGCTGCATGTATGCAGCACCCACCCCCTTGTGACCTCTGCCCCACCCCGGTCTAACACTGGCCCCGTAGAGTCGGCATGGATCTGCAGAAAGTGACATTCCCGACGTTCGTATTGGAGCCACGCAGCATGCTCGAGCGCATCACCGACTTCATGTCTCATCCAGATCTCCTCTTCGGGCAAGTACCATTTGTCGCATCTCTGACAGATCTCCCGTGTTCACATCCGTCGCCTTCTTTCGGTCTACTCTCAACTGCTATCCTGAATATTCGTGTGACCGCAACTACTCGCATTCGCAACTGCGATCTATATATATGCGCGCCCATACCGTCCGTACCGTCGCCACAGTGCCGAGAACTGTGACGACCCCGAAGAACGCTTCATCCGTGTCCTCCAGTACTACCTCGCAGGCTGGCATATCAAGCCAAAGGGCGTGAAGAAGCCGTACGTCCGCACCGGCCGCACGTGTTTGGCATTACGCTGACGCTCGCTTTGGATCGCGCGCGCACGCAGCTACAATCCTGTGCTTGGCGAGTTCTTCCGCTGTCGATACGACTACCCCGATGGCTCGCGCGGTTTCTACATTGCGGAACAAGGTACGTCTGTCGTTATGAAACGAGATGGACATCTTAGTCGCGCATCTCGATATGGGTTTCTCATCGCTCGTACCTTCTTGTCCGTTTTCGACAGTTTCCCACCATCCGCCCATATCGGCGTTCTATTATGTCTCGCCCGCGAACAAGGTCGCAGTCATTGGCGAACTCCGGCCAAAGTCCAAGTTCCTGGGCAACTCGGTGTCCACTGTCATGGAGGGCGAGAATCGCGTGTATCTGCTGGGTCGTCCAGAGGACAGAGGTACGTCAGCGCCTCGGCGTGCGCGCTCCATTTTGTCATACTCTATGCTGACGGATCGACGATGACTTCACCCGCGACACTTACATATCACCTACGACACCATCGGGGTTTGTACCAACAGAGTACGTGATCTCGATGCCGAACATGTACGCTCGAGGTATCCTGTGGGGCAAAATGTTCCTAGAGCTCGGCGATTCGTGTATGGCGAAGAACGAGCAAACGGGTCACTACGCGGATATTCAGTTCAAGACGAAGGTGATTGCGCCCCCTTTTATTGCGATTGTCTATCGTCCGCTTAGACTTTTGCGCGCTCCAAGGGATACTTTTCGGGCACATACAATGCTATATCGGGCCGGATACGCCGGGGCAACAATGACTTTGGGGAAGTGTCCGGGAAGTGGAGTGCAGTGATGGAGTTCAAGAACTCAAGGGTACGCATCCTCCCTCTCCTCGACCTCATCAAGCCGTCATTCATGACCTCTTTCTCCGCACACATTATGTCATGCGCATTGTAGGGTGAGAGGCGCGTGCTGTTCGACGCACAGAAGGACGGGCAGAACATCGCGCCGAAGTGGGTCGCACCTGAGGACGAGCAGGAGGTAAATGAGTCGCGCAGGCTGTGGACGCGCCTCACGCGCGCGATCGTCGCGAAAGACATGGACGCCGCGACCGAGGCGAAGACGGCCGTGGAGGAGAGCCAGCGGGAGGTGCGCAAGAAGATGGAAGAGCGCGGAGAGGTGCACGTGCCCCGGTTCTTCCACCTCAAGGACGGCCGGTGGGTGCCCAAACTTTCGTACGTCGTTGCCTCGCTTCTCTACTGTTGTAAACATATGTGCTCACCATTGCGCCGTGCAGTCTTCCCAACAACCCACAAGAGGCGGTGGAGGTCGTGCAGAAATTCATCTGGCCGACCCTCCCGCCCTCTTACGCCCCGTAACGACCTACGATGCCGTGTAAAGTTGCCCGCTTGCATTAATGTATACGTGTACAAGATACAGGAACTCTCCATTTGCGCCCCTTTCTCCGTCGTGCATTGCCTTCTTGCTCGCTATATCTTTCCGATGTCCTCCTCCAGCTCATATACAGATGGCCCGGGCCCCAGACATACACATCAGGATACAATCTGCAGAGGGGACTCGGTCGCTTGGCATCCGGATCAAACCCGCGCATACTTCCAAACACAGCCTAGGAGCATATCCCAAATTAATGCAATGTATTCCACTCCCGGCTCCTCCTAGAAGCGAACCCATTCGTCGTGTACGTTATGATTCAGATGATCCAGAGAGTCAAGATATGCTTTCAGTGTTCCGGAATCTCAGTCGGTCCCCATCAGCGAGCTTAGGGCCAATCTAGCATACTGACGGCGTCACGCGAAACTTGAACGCCTCAAGTCGCCTGGTCATCCGACATTCTACGGTTCCTCCAAGTCGACTCGAGCTCGTCGTCGCACTTCTGCTTGCTGTAGAGCTCTATACGATCCCGACTCGGGCTTCACTCCAGTCCCCTCCGTGTCCAACTGGCAGACGACTACCTCTAGCGCTACTTGCTATCTTCTGTCCCCCGTTGCGCGAATGAATTAGGCTAATTCGTTCCAACGGGTCAGACAGTGGGAAATGAGAATCTTTGACTCAGTCTGCGTACAAGCGGACGGTCACTCGCCAGTCGCACTGGTGAACATTGAAATGACGCTGGGCGCACTGAGCTCTCCGAGCATCCGCGAAAGCCTGAGATCCCGTACTTTCCATCAGCATACTGACATTCATTGGTATCGCAACTCCCGCATGTTCCGGTCGTCCCTTTGGGTCCCGCACCCCGGCTGTATCCCAGCAAACGAGGCGGAGGGGTTTGAGATGTTGAGAGTGAAACGATGCCAGTGAGTCATCGACGGCGTTGGGAAGGTAAAACAGCTCGAGAGAAGTACAGGCCGTACGTACTGACAGATCTAGAATACAGGTATGAGTATGAGACATAGGTGGTACGTAACATCACTTTCGTGCAGTTGCTATCAGTCCCCGGCAGAGACGAATTGGTCTGGCCAACAATGACTGGCATGTTCGACGACATTGATGAACTGGATATAGACCTCATCCAGAATCGTAGCGTACTCCGACGCCAACACGAGCTGCACCTGCCACCGTTGGTGAGATGGCACAACCAGCACGAGATTGACGTTGACGGCACTGGTCGCATGCGCCGCCTTCGTTCTCTCCACCAGATCGGAAAGAAGTTTGAAACCAGACGACGATCCGGTGTGTTTCTTCGCGATCGTCACCTGGAAGAGCCATAGGACGATGTCGCCTGTATCGGTTCTGCTGCGTCGAAGAGCGGGTTGTTGTGCAACCGTGGAATGTAGAACTTGCTACAGAAGTCGCCCTGCACTTCGATGCCCTCGAGATCGTTGTAGACAACGTGTTCGCGACCGGGAGGCGCATCTTCGACGCGGCTAGTAGCCGATGCGGGAATGTGTTTGGGTAAGGGCAACGGGGAAGCCATTCGCGCCCCGCAGCCGGTCTGAACTGTCCCGTCGAACTGCTTCAGCTGTACTTCTTGACTATCGATCACGATAGTATGCGAGGGATTGTGGGGGAGTACTCGAAAGTATGTGTGAACTCCGTTGAAGGAGGACAGAGGCACATTGCCGCTGATGCATCGGAGAGCGAGGCCTTCAAATATGATGCCCGCGATTTGCCGCGTTTGCCCAAACTCAACAGGGACATAGAAGAAGTCTGTCGCCTTTTCCATGGCCAGGTTCACGTTCATGACGCGCCTCATCAGCGCCATGCGAGCGGGATGAGATTTGATCTGAACGCTGAAAGCGTCGCTCGCGGTGCGGCGTACGCCCGGTTGAGGTTGACTGCATGTAGGCTTGTCTATCACGACGATGGCATCGCTGGTCGTCACGGGCAAGCCGGTGGGATCGCAGAGTGGCTCGAATCCATCGATAGCATTGGCGGCCTCCCGATGCGTTCCGCAAACAAGCGGGGGTCCTTGGCCCATAGAATGATATCGCGCGGGCACGGGCCGGCCTCTGCCACTAGGGGCTGCACTTGGGACCTGATACCGCTCAATACTGTGTTTAAACGACTGACGAGTGTGTACGTACCGAACACCGTCGATCCCCGTCACTGCGTCACGGACAACATCGGGGAATAACCCATGCGACAGCCTATCATATGTCAGTATGCCGCAACCAGAGCAGTGCGCAGTCGACGTACAAATCGACGAGTTAGTCATTGGTCCAAAGCGGCATGATCCAACGGGTCAGTTGCGATTTTGTCACAAGCGGCTTGAGCCTAGGCTCGTGGGGAGATATGAATGCCACGGTGAAGAGCAGAGAGTCGACCAAGGATGTGTCGATGAGATTCTGATCGGAACGAGGTTCAATGAGTGGCCACGCGGTATCCGGGGTGGGGTAGTTCTCTAAATCGGATAGCACCAGCTTGACGGCCGAGCCGGAACTGAAATAAATGACGTTTGGGTGCCAGTAGTAATAGA
This sequence comes from Fomes fomentarius, assembly GCA_022606135.1. Lineage (NCBI taxonomy): Eukaryota > Fungi > Basidiomycota > Agaricomycetes > Polyporales > Polyporaceae > Fomes > Fomes fomentarius. Next base: position 553,590 of record JABYQN010000010.1, on the reverse strand, counting down.
TGACCGGTTGACCTGCCGCCAGGCGTCGGAGTAGGGTGTAGACACCAAAGATTAAGATTGACTTGCCTATGACATGTGTGAGATGTAGGCGACGGTGTGTAAAACACACGCACTTACCGTTACCGGGCTGGCCGGTAAAAACGACCCCAAATTCAACCATTCTGCCGCTCTGGAGTGTACTGGCCTCCTCCAGCCGCTTGTACAGCGCCGGATACTCTTCGCGCACGTAAAATTTGCCATTGGTACTTTCAAGGAGCTCGGCCCAAGTGGACCTCCAGAATGGCAGTTCCATGATGTTGGTAGGTTTGAGGGCTTCCGCCCCTTTCTTCCACCATTCCTTAGCGAGGGCATTCCATCCACTGGCACACCGAGGGTGCTGCACCACATGCCACAGCATTAGCGATACCATTGTCACGTAAATCCACATTCACCTCCGATATATGGTCCACTTGCGTGTCTTCAGGTTCACGGACCGGGTGGGACATCTGCGTCAATTTGAAGACGACGAGAAATGCGGTCAAAGGAGATGCCAGCCGCATACTTCGGTTCGGAACAGCCGCTTTCTCCGCTCAGATTTTCGTGCTCCGCATGACCTTCAGAGAAGGGGATTGTAGGAATTCATTACTATTAGCTTACCTTCTAAATGACAATTGAACGTTATCTACCGAGCTGATTGCGAGCGAAGCGAGCATTCATTGACCGTGATATGGGGTAGCGAGTAGTCGAGTGGATTGTCACCTGTAAGGAGACAACGTAGTCTTGTTATGGGCTAATGTCAGCTCTATTAATGACATGCAATGTGAGTATACATACCCTCAGCGCGACACTCGTGGTAGTGAGCAAAACTGAGGGTGGCGAGGCGAGGCGGACAAATTCTTATTGAGACACGGGGAAGCGATACGTGAGCGCTAATACTACCGTAATAGGTAAGTAGCATACTGAACTGTGATCCGGACGGGCGTATCAGTAAGGCAACAGATGGAATCGATGAGAGATAAGGGCAAAAATCAACCCCAGTAAGCTTACATGATAATAGTTTGGCACGGACGCGCAGTATGTTTGTACCGTGTGACAAACAAGTACAATGAATCGGGACAGGCGAAGTAGTCCTAGTGAGTGAATCAGGAATAGGCGCCCTGCAACACCTGTTGAGTCGAACCAGCCTATCGACATCTGGCGCGGACGAGCTGCCTGTTCCCTGACCGATCGTTACTAGTAACTAGTATAAAAGATCGTGCTTCATCTTCTTAGGTAAGCTGTTCATCGGCCAGCGGGCAGTGCATGCCCCCTATTAGTCCCCTATAACGTATCGTTATAGGAGCCTCTTCGCATTTCCTCATCCCCCGAACGTCTCATCCGCATCTACGAGTTTTCCGGCACTTAATCACTCGCATGTACATCACTATCAAACATGGAAGATCAAAATGACAAAAGTGAGTGCTGCCAGTCTTTCCCCATGTCTATTCCAATTACGAGCGTCTGAGCGTTTTCTGTAGGAGTCCTCAACCTTAGCGAGTCCCTTCGTCATTGTGCACTTCCATCCCTCCCTTATCGTCCCCCTTGTAGGTGAACCGGAGTGCTATACCGTCGTCGCCCCACACCTTATCTCCGCCTTTGAGAGGGTTCACTATTGGAATGGTATCTCTCCCGACCCCCCTGAGCTTCTCTACCGCTCGGATCTCGACTCGAATCCCTTCCCCGTCCCCGTCCCTGGGGAGAGATGGTTTCAGCTCCCTGTCAAGACCGCCCACGGAGTCTTCGGAACGCCGCTCAACGCGGTCTGGGGTACCGTTGCTCCGATGATAATGTCACTGCTGAAAAAACGCGGCATCAAGTACTCTAGTATCAGCACAGTTCGCTTCTCCACCTGCGACGGGGAGGGGAAGGAGACTTTGGGGCCCATCGTCATCTGGATTGCCACGCATCCCGGCACCACCAGTGCCGAGAACGCCCGTGATGCTTCGCCCGGCATCCTCGAGATCCTCGAGGAACATGACGTCCACGGCGCTGTTGTCGAATGGTACGAGGGCGCCGTGGAGAGGCTTTGATGATGGATGTCTTGACTTGTGAATCGGTGTCTTGGTTCGTTTTCCATCCTCTGCATCATATTTTCGTACTTTCGTACTAACAACTCATAACCCGGACGTCTACGCACTCGGCTCATGGCAGGGGTTCACCACCGAGATCCTCTCGCAAATTTTGACACTTTGAATCAAACCAAACACGACGAATGGGTTCGCTTTGAGGAAGCGAACCGCGACAGAAGCATAGGGTGATTACAAGACATGCGACGAAGAACATCGGGCGGAAAGTAGGAGGCAAGAGGATACTCGAGGAATTTGAAGAGCGTAGTAGCAAATCGCGAAATTATCATGGACGACTTGTTGTATCCTGTGCTCGGGCAGTAATCTGTGTCGTTCTAAGCCGACATCCATCCATGCACATGACGGGTGACAGAGATTTTACCTCTTTTCCATTCTTTATTTGCGCGTAAGTGAGGAAGAGGTCGTATATCGTCTCGTGCAGAGCTGGAGATGTCGCTTGCGTGCAACAACCGATGTTGTGGCAGTATCAAACATGAGAGGATCTTTAGTACCAGACAGTGAGGATAAACACTGACCAGATAACATACGGAGGAATTCACCGAATACCAACTCAGCAACTGTTACATATATACTGTCAAGTGATACATCCCGCTTGTGCTCAAATGTTTGACTTGGACTTGCTGAGAGGTGGAGGGGGAAATGCTCGGACCAATTAGCCATCGGACATAAGACGTCGAAGAAAATGGAAGCCCGATGTGATCCTTCGAAAATATGCTGGCTATAGCCCGCAGTAGATGGTCTCGACGGGCATCGCAGAATGTCGCGGAAGGAGTGAACAGGCGGCAAAGCTGTCACAGCGCCTATAACTACCAGTCATGTTCGCTCATCTACTCAGGATCAACTTACGTCACGCGTCAAGACTCAAAAACATCAGCAAGTCGCAGTCCCTCAGAACAAGAGCACTGTACTAGTCGTAGGCGTAGCGTCTCCAGTCGAGTTCCACCGAGCTTCTTCATTTAGCTAGCTCACCGTCGCCATCTTCTTCAGTCAGTCGGCCCGTCAGCGAGCCAATCCAGCATACTCGCTGACGACGTCTCTGAAATACGCAACACCCGAATCGCGCAGAGTCTCACCTCCAGTTGCCTGGTCAGGTCATCCGACATTTCTAGTTCCTCCACGTCGACTCGAGCTCGTCCTCGCACTTCTGCTTATCTTACTGTCTCACTCTACACGATCCCGACTTGAGTGAGCTTCACTCCAGTCCCCTCCGTGTCGATCCGAGGGACGACTGCGTCTGCAGCTGGCGCTACGTTCCGCGTCCCCCGTTGTGCGATTGAATTAGTCCAACGGACCAGACAATAAGAGGGAAAAAAAAGCAGGGCAAAACTGGGAGCGAGCACGGGATGTGTGTGGGCGGGGGGGGGATGGCCTGAACGGACTACTACTCGAGAGTCAGCAACGACAGTGCATGTATACTATATAAGCGTGGTATAGGATGATGGTGGGACAAGGTGACGAAAAAGACGAGATAGTTTTAGATACGATAGTAAGAGTAAGCAGAAAGACGACCGAGGAACCAATGCATATGTGAGAGCGATCCGGTGACAGTGTTTGAGCGAGTGAGTGAAACGGTGAACTGCGGTGAGTATCCTGATATTATAACAAAACCATGTTCTATGACCACCAGCCATCATTACCCAGCGTAGGTGCAGCTGAGACTGCACTCGGCGATGGCGATGGCGCACGGAAGTCTCGGCGATAGTTGGGAGTGTACCTCGACTTGGGCGTCACTGGCGCGGGCATGGACTGCCGCCATGGTGCGTGGATGGAGTCGCGAACGGAGGGCTGTGGCGGCGTGACGACGCGCACGTCGTTCGTCGTGCCGTTATATTGTGCCTTTGGCGTTCCAGCGCGGCTTTGGTTATAGATCGTGCTCGCACGCGAGTCGGGACGCGGAGGAGGGTGAGTCTTGCCGTTCTGGTACCGCGCGACGGGCTGCATAACGCCACTTGCCTGCTTCTTCGCCTTGTCGACCTCGGTTTGCATGCGCGCGAGCTGCCCCTCCAAGGAAGCAATCTGATCGCGGAGCTTGTTTTGGCGGTCCTGAAGAATATTTGGTCAGTTGAAATGTCAAGGAAGTGGAATAGCACAGGGACGTACCTTGTCCAGGCGCTCCTCAGCATCCCTCTCGTCAAGCTGGAGCTTGACCAGGGAATAGTCGGCATCGAGCTGCGAGTGAGTCTGCTCAATCTGATCGAGCTTCGTCTGCGTGACTTCCAGCTGGCTCTCGGCCTCCTTCGCACGTCTCTCCCATTCCTCAGCGCGCTGCCTTGCCTGGAGCAGAGATTGTCTTGAAGACTGGGCAACCTTCTCGTGATTCGCGATCTTGTTCTCGTACTCCTTCGTGCGGCGTTGGAGTGCAGTGTGTTCGCCCTCGAGGACCTTGCTGCGGTCGCGGATGCGCCTGAGCTCCCTGAGCTCCTCCGTATCAACTTCGCCAACAAGCGTCGTGAGCATCTGGATCTGTTCAGTTGCACGACGGAGCTCGTCCCAGTTGCTCTCCTGACTGAGGAGCTCCTCGTTCTGCTTCTTCTGCGCGACGAGTTCGTCCCCAAGCGTCTCCTTCTCACGCGTGACGAACGTGATCTTCATCTCGAGCGAATCAACCTATCGAGCGTGCTTAGCTCGAGCTAGTCTGAAAAGATCAAGATCACCTGTGCAACGCACCTTCGCCTTGAACTGCTGCTTCTCCAGACTCAGGTCGTTCTTCGCCTGCTCCAGCGCCGCCACCTTCTCTGCCTGGCTCTGCGCCTGCACATCAGCAGCCTTCAGTCTCTCCAACGCACGCGAAAGTGCGTCCTCCAACTCGACGTTCTTCGCCTCGATCGCGATTGTCTCCGCCGCCTTGTTCGAGATTGAATTCTGCAAAGTCTCCACGCGCGAGTTGAGACGATCGCGCTCAGCTTCCACAGCCTTGACTCTCTCGTTCAACATGTCCTTCTCGACCCGGACCTGACCGTGCGCGCCACGCGCCTTCGCGAGCTGGATCTGGAGCTCCGCATTGGACGACATCAGTCTGCGAATCTCCTCCGAGTCCTTCTGCGAGGTGTCACGTGAGGCGAAGTCAGCGTGAGCATTCTGAAGGACCTTGGTGGCCTCGACCATAGCCTCGGGGAGAGTGTTGATGTGCTTGATGATGTCTTGGCAGAAGTCCGAGAATTCCTTGTTCTGCGTGACTAGCTTCTTCTGTTCATTGGCGACGTTGGAGATCACGTTCTCGATGTTGCGAAGAGCCTTGTTCGAGCTAGCGTCCTTCTCGGTCCGCTCGGCACGGCTCTTGAACTCGTTCTGAGCGCTGTTGAGAGCCTCCGCGGCAGCAGAGAGGCGTTGTGGGAGGTCAGCAAGTGCACCCTGTATCTCCTTCTGGATAGCCGAAACATCGAGCTGTTGAGCGACAACCGCTGGCTCTTTGCTCGCGAGCTCCTCGACCTTACGCTGTACCTCAGAAATAGGAGCAAGAAGAGTGCGCAGATTCTCGCTAAGCTTCTCTGAGAGAGCATCGACGTTGAGCGAGCGGTCGCGAACAGCGAGGCGGGAGTCAAGACGTTCAACGACGAGGTCTGACACCTGCTCCTTGATCTCGTGCGCATCCAGGGGCCCGACGATCGTCCTGAGTTCAGAGGTGAGCCTGCCAACGACCGCATCGAGGTTGATTTGAGGCTGGAGTGACGGCAAGATGGGAACAAGACGGTCGACGATGAGGCCTGCAGTTTCGCGCTTGTCGGATGCGAGGTCGATGAGCTGGGAGATGTTCGGCTTGACTGCCTGAGCGAGGCGCGCGGTGACAATGTCGTAATCGACTGGCTCCGCTCTGAGCGCAGCGATGTGAGGCAGGAGCTTCTGGAATAAGTCCTGGAAGAGGTGTTCGTGGTTCGTAGACGGGGCGCGGGAGGTCTCCATCGCCTGGATGCGGGCACCAAGCTGCGACATCGCAGAAGCGAGGGTGTTGATGGTTCGGTTGCCGAGGTCCTCAATGAGTTGCCTGAGCTCCCCATCGCGTTCATGAGAAACAGGACCACGAGGCTGTGCCTGGAGGATGGTAGAGATTTCGCGTTTGAGGACTGCACGAGACTCTTCCTGGCTCTGCTCGATGATACCCTTGAGGAGCTCGAAGTCAAACTCGCCACGTGCATCCATCTGACTATCGTCCAGACCACGCGCTGCTGCATCCTGGAGCTGGGCTCGGAAGAGGGACACGACCTCTTGAATCTTCGCTTCCGTTGAGGGGCTGATGCTCTGAGCAGCATGAATCGGCTGGTGTTCGTCGAGAACTCTCTTGATGATCTCGAACTTCTCCTCGAGAAGCGTCTCCAACCTCTGCTCGTACTGCTGCATTTCAATGCGTCTGGAGAGATTCATCGGGGCAACTGAGACCTCCGACATGCTCTCTTCATCGTCATCGTGGTGCCGGGGCGGCAAAGACGAGCGACGCGGGCGGCGGACGCTGAAGAGATCCCGCTCGGGAGACTCCGTAAACACCCTGTTGCGACCGATGCGCTGAGAGATTGGTGGAACATGGAGGTCGTCGAGCGACTGGCGCGGGCTGTGCTCGTAGATATCGCGAGAGCTGAGGCGCGAACGGACGGTCCGACGCGTGCGCTCGCCGTCGTCGTTGTTGACCAGCGCCTTGAACAAACCAGCAGGAACCGTATTCGTCGACACAGGGTGCTTGAAGTCGAGCGGAATCGGCGCGCGCTTTGGCTTCGATGCAGGCGGGAAAGGCAACTCTTCGGCACCGATCTGAGGCACAGGCATAGAAGGGGCAAGGATGGGCTTATTCTCGTCGTTCTCCTCCTCTTCCTCGCTGAGAGCTGGTGACCGCGGCACATCTCCCATCTGCAGAGGCATACGATTGAGAGACGAAGTGAACATGAAAGGCCTCACAGCAGCACTGAGGCCACCCTCCATCAAAGCTGGGACGGTGGGCACTGGTGGACTAGCAGGAGCAGAATGACGAGCAGGTACGATATCGCCATGCGGTGGGAAGCGGAAAGATGTCATCGTGTTGGCGCCTTCCTCGTCCGGAACCTCGATATTGTCGCTGGATCTGCGCTGCCTCTTTTCCCTTCCTTGTGTAGCGCGAGCAGGCTCCACTGCGGGGATAGCGGGCGGCGTAGGCAGAGGACGGGACACGGGAGGTGGGGGTGTCTGGAACGTAAGCTGAGGGACGCCAGGAGGAGGGCGGAAGGTGAAACCGGTAGGCTTGAACTCAGGCGCAGCGACATTGAAGCCAGAGGGTTTGAACTCCTGCGCAGCCGCGTTGAGAGGCTTCCCAATCGATTGTGCACGAATGTGGGCAGGTGTGGAACCTCCGGAAGCAGTGGATGCATTGCCGAATGCACCAGGGGCCCAGGATCCTGACTGACGGCTAACACCGAAAACAAAAGGTTTTGCGAAGGGATTGAGATCCGTACGACCCGAGACGGACTGGGATTGAAGGGGCTGAGGAGGACGGGGCTGCAGTCCTCCTGGCGTAAGGTATTGTTCCGAAGCGTCGCGAGAGTGTGCGAGGGCAGGATCGTGACCGGTGTGTGCGGAATACTGTGAGGCACTGCGCGAGTGAGGCAAAGGAGGCAACGGGCGCCTGCCCGCCGACGGCGGACCATAGTAGTCTTCGTCGCTGGGATTCGACACAATATCGTCGTCTCTCTGGTCGGAGATCCCCGGCGCTGCTGCGAGGGAGAGAGACGGTGGTCGCGGGAAGTTTGGCAACCTGCGAGGGATCTCGAGCTCCTGCTTCACCTGCTTGACGCGCCGCAACATGCGACGGTGAAGTCGTTGTTGACGTGCACGCTCCTCATCCGATGGATTTGACCACTCTCCGATACTCTGCGGAATTGTGAGTGATTGAACTCAGCTTAGACAAAAACGTTCCTGACCTCATCGTCCGACGTTTCAGTAGTGCGGAGATCCTCTGAGCCAGTCCATTCACCGACTGCCTCCTGATCTGGATCCATCTCGTCATCGCCATCTAGATCCACGATGTCTGGGTTGCCCTCAGGAGTGCGAACCGGTAGTTGTCCATCGCGAATGGCTTCAGTGGACTCGTCCACCATTCCGCCCACCGAGCCCAGTGAGAGCGCGGCAGACAACTTGGACACATGGCGAGAGTGAACACGACTCTGAGCAACAGTACTCAAGCCTTCCTGATCGGTACCTTCCACAGATGCCACTGTGGAGTCCCCGACCGCAGCCTCAATAGCATCGTCGAAAGCATCGCCAAACGCTACGTCGGGAGGGGCGGACTGCTCCTCTTCCGGTTCCTCCTCTTCGGGGATCTCAACGCCGAAACCGCGGAAGAAGTCTGGGCGGCTTTCTGGGCGCGATGAGGTGGCAGGGGGTGCGAGCGAGGCAACATTAGTAGGAACGCGACCTTGGGGTGCATGTATGGTCTCTAAGGGTGCAGTAGGTGCGGGGGAAGTGAGATTGAAGACTTGGTCAGAGCCAAGTGTAGCGCTCGGCCCGAAGGGATTAAAATCACCAGTAGCGTTATACAAGGGGGAATGCGAGGAAGGGTGCGCCAGAGAGATGCTGTGTCCATGCCTGTTCTGTTGCAAACGGGGAGGCAGCTGATTGGGAGAAGGAGAGAGGTTCACGGGCGGCTGCGGTGATGTAGATAAAGAGTTGGCAGTAGACGCGTTCTGCGACTGCTGCAACTTATTGAGCTTGAAGAAGAGAAGCGCGGGGTCCGCTGGAGATGAGATCTGCGATCCTGTATTAGGGAGGTCTTCGAATGCAACGCGTTCAACTCACCGAGGCTGCACGCGCGTGTGGTGCATGTATATGAGGGATGGTGGACGCGCTACCACTTCCCCGCTCGACACCCAACTTCTGCAACTTCTCCTCTATGATCCTTTGCTTGATTGTATCCCAAGCAGCCTACGACCGGTCAGTCGTTCCCAGTGGAACGCAAACAGAGTAGGATACACATACCTTGCCAGGCAAGAAGACGTCAACGGTGGGCGGCAAGTGGTACCTCCAAGAATCTGGTGGGTATAACTCGACGGTGCTCGTCTCCGGATGCCTCAGGGTGCTCTGAGCGAGGACTTCGGAGGTAGCGAGAGGCATCCGTGCAAACGGTGCACACGTCGGGGACTCATCGCCCTCTCCCGGGATCGTCTCGCGCGGTAGGTTGACAATGACCTTCTTTGGCTTTTGTGGTGCCACGACAGTGGCAGTAGCGACCGGAACGGGCATTGGACTGACTTTCCTCTGCGGCCCACCCAAGACAGCCTTCGGAGGTCCTCCAACGCTCATGCTCGCAGACCGCTTGCTCCTCGGTACGAAAGGCGGCGCATAAGGCGCAAGGCCAGGCACCATAGGTTGAGGGAATCCAGCTTGACCGAGTGGCGTCATTGGCATACCAGGTGGAGGAAGGATGCCTGCAGCTGCGAGTTGCATGACACTTGGATGGCTACGGTGCAACGGTCGGCCAGGCGCGCCGGGCGGGGGCGGTGGGAAGAAGTTGGCCTGCATGGGTGTCTGGAGGGGATGGGCATGGCCGTTCATCGCAAATGGCGGGTGCATGCCTTGCTGGATAGATGTCGGCAGCGCTGGAGAGAAGAGCGGGGGGTGGTCTGCGAAAGACATGGGTTGCTGAGAGTTGAGCGAAGGAGGAATGAACAGTCTTGACAGCTGCTGGCGATGCTGCGACACCATGGCGGTTGGTGTGGTCTGGGCAACAAACAAAAGCGAAGAGAGGAAGCCGGACGCCGCGCAGAGCTCGACGTTGCGCCGGACGATGGGAGGGGGTATAAAGATGGGCGTCGGTTCCAGCTGTCGACGCCGACGATTCGACACCGAACCACGTGGCCCGCTATGTAATTAGCGCGTGAGTTGAACCTCTCCGGAACCTCTCCACTCTGGCCTCAGGCTCCAGACTAAGATGTATCCTGACTCATGCGATATGCGATTTTGTAAGGGAGTAGAAATGTACAAATGCTCAACAATCATGCATAGGTTGAACGGGCCATCAGTGCCCTGACGACGATTAGCAGAACGCTCCTAAATGCCTGAGAGTATGAGACGTCTACCTAGTGGTGGGGGTCCGTCGGTCCGAGGGTTTGCTGGTGAGATATGTTCGTCAAAACTGCACGCCCTTAAACTATAGCCCGGCGCAAACACTTCGCGGTGTCTGGAGTGGGAAGTCACATCATGCGTACGTCCCATCTGATGGCAACGGACCTGGCTCTGTGTGGTCCGTGGCAGAACACTACAGGGAAGTTGAGGAAAGAAGATTGGGTTGGGGAACAGCAAAGGTGAAAATTCGCATTCTTATATGATGGGAGGAGGTGACATCATTGAAGAGCGTAGAAGCAGGACATTCTGGAATAGAGCGACAATACAACACGCTGATTAACGGACACCACATTATCATTATTTCTTCCCAAACTCTGAGAGTGGCACAACAGGGAAGCAGTTTTCTGGAGACGAATGATGAAGTAGACAACGTTCATTCGAATGAATGCCTCAGAGGCGTAGGCGGGTTAGAACAATGCTACTAGAGACGTAGAGGAAACATCAAGTCGCAATGTGCATCAAGGTACTTCTGGTTCGGTCCAAGACTTGGGTTAGCCTTTCGAACCTAGTCTCCCATACGCAGACAGTAGACGATCATATCACGTTTCAAACCTCCTTGGACCGTTGCCAAGCGACGCACAATTTGAGATTCGAACACTCAATCCTGAGTACATATTGAGCTGACAACAGAACAGGCTGGAGGGTTCAGACTCGGAACTTCAGGATACGAGGTTACTTACTTCAGCTACTTACTATGTACTAGTATGTGAATCGAGATCTTGGCCACGTGGCAGGTACGGCAAACCCCAGTTCTACAAACCGCGACTTCGGTTTCCGCCGTGGCAAGTTACCGCAGCACACGAAGACTGAAAATGGGTCAGTTTTGCCGGAAATCTGATATTCTGAAGCTCACAAATCTCACAGAGACAGGTTTTGACATCGACATCCGAAGGAAAGTCGTGTTGTGTACAACTTAGAAGCTGCACTGGCACTGTTCATATTGAAGCCACTGGAAGCTGAGGCATAGGTAGAAGCTACCATACCCGAAGTCTGGAAAGGCCCAGGCAATGCGCCCCACTTGCGGTGACTTCGGCATCGTTACTCGCGGTTCAGCGAAACCTTATACCTCGCGTGCACACGTTGAATGTGGGCGCGCGAACCACGTTGACACTGATCCCCATCTCTCTTCCCTCCCCCTCGACAGTACACCCATATCTCTCACATCACATTTGCTGCCACACACACCCAGCTCGTCAGGATCTCATGCCTCCGAAAGACCTTCGTATCCGATCAAAATCGATCAGCACTAAGGGCCGTCGTGTTGGACGCACATGTATCGCTCTGCTCGACAAGGACAATCTAGTCGATGATGTGGCCATCGAGACTGCAATATGCAGTCTTGAGAGTCACATTGTGGACGGTGGCATAGATATTGAGGAGCTCCTCACCGCGCTCGAATCTATCCCTCATCTGCTTGAATTTGTGCTCTCAGGTATGCCTCTATACTTGCATCAAATTGAACTCGACAGTTTTTACCCTGACCTCCTCTTGCATCAAGCCACGAACGAGTACTCGTTCCAAGTACTTCATGGCGCTATTCTGGAGGGATTTCCTCATATGGCCGCAGCCTTTGACTCTTCGCTTGCTTCCCGTTTGCTTCACCATTTTTCCGTTATCCTCCTTTTCTTGCCCCCCCAATCGACCAACGGCGCGTTCACTCTCTTAAATCAACACCGGCACGCCGTTGAGCTTGCGGCGCCCCTCCTCAAATCGCTTGCGACCGTGCAATTTGCTGAAGAAGCCGTAAACGAAGATGAATCTATCAGTCCTACCTCACCGACGAAGCGTCGGTCGCAAAAGACGCGCAAGCAGTCCATGCGTGCTAGTCGCGCTCCTGTCATCGACCCCCAGCCCTTCGACAACTATGGAGTTTCAGTACCTACGTCGCAGGCAAGCGCCATGGAGCTGTCCGCGACGGTACTCGAAGAGCAGAAAGCTATTTTGAAGGTTTGTATCAATCTACATTGGAAGCGATTGGGTTGGATGCTCAGCTATGAGTGTACAGTACTATCTCAACATCTTCCGTAACCCCGATCTCGCCTCCACATTCAAGAATACGTACCTACCCCCAGTCGTGCCGGAAGTTCGTCCAACGCCAGCCAAACAGATGCCGACTGACGCACAGCCAACGGAACTCACGCATGCTCCTGAATCAAAGGGAGCGTACCCGTTTGTGCAACCGATAAAGGCCGCTCTCTACTTTGACAGTGCGAAAGGCTTCGGCCAGTGGCGCATCCTTATCTCGAACGGCGCAGCGCAAGATCTCCGTCAAGCTCGACGCAAGGACCCGACGACATTTGGTATCATCATCAACAAAATCAAGTAGGAAAATCTCATGGAACTCATAATGTGCAACTGACAATCGTGACTGGCTCTCTTCCAGAGCGCTCTCGAATGGACATTTCTCAGACGATAACCAAAAGAGACTGACGGGCGTCGAGATTGAGGTACCTATCTACGAGGCCAAGATGACTCGTGACACACGCCTCGTAGTAAGCACTTCATTGTGTGAGACTGCAGCGTTCGTGCGAAAGTTAATGTACCGATAGTACCAAATTGACTGTGTACCAGAGTTCGAAAGCGACGTACGTATAGTCAATCCTCTTCAGGTATTACTGCATGCGCTGATGTGAGGACCGTGCGACAGGTCGAGCGTCAAGTGATTAGAGTCTTCGGAATCTACTCGCACGCCCAACTTGATCATTCCCGGCTCTGGGATGGCGTTGGACGACAGCTGGGAAGAAAAGGAGCTGAGTACAGGAGACGGTTAGAAACACATCCACCGGGGATCTGAAAGCTTGTGCTGATGTCGGCTATGCGATAGTTGCAACTATCGTCTGAGGCCCTTGGGTGGGGCTGGAGATGTCTTTGTGCCCGGCTCGTGGCCTCCGATGGATCCTTCGGAACAGAGGCCGTCAACCGGCCTGACCGATATCTTCAAGGAGGATCTGGAGGAGGTGAGTATATGCGTGTTGTTGCTGCATGACCACCTGTTTCTGACATCTGAGATGATAGATGCACTCTCTTCTAGTGTAAGCAACTCGGACCGTCGTAGCTTCTGCTTCACTCAATGATTGAATCCCTTAGCCTGGAGAAGTTCATTACTTTCTCCCAAGCATTGCTAAATAGTGCGTGGTACTCTGTGCCAGCTATGTATGCTCCTGCTGATCAGTGAAATAGGCATTCTAGCGGATCAAGACGTCACACACCCATTCGACGTTTCGTAAGCGTCAATCGGTTTTGGCTACGCCTTCTCAGAGCTGTCTTGACCTATTTCAACCCGAATAGGCCCCAAGAAAAAAAGATCATCGAGCACCCTTCCTCTTGCTACGTCCTCGGTAAGTGCATAACATTGCCTTTTACTGCAGGACTGTACTCACCATACATTGTAGGTCGAAGTGGTACAGGGTACTACCACGACGTCGCCCTATTGCACACCTCCAGTACTGACGCATCATGTTTACAGGAAGACGACTACAATGCTGTTCAAGATGCTCGGCATCGAGCGCTCTTGGGAGACATTCCGCGAGGCCCTTCCGAGGCCACGCCAGCTCTTCGTCACACAATCCCGCGTCTTGGCAGAGAAGGTCGAGGAGTACTTCACCAAACTCTTCGAGTCGCTCTCCACAGCAGGACAGACCAACTCAGACCTCGTAAACATCGTCGCAAGAAGGAAGCGCCAGCAGGAGCAGGGTCTTGTTGACCAGGACGAGGAGGTTTGGCACAGGGGTGACCTGCCGCAGCGCTTCGGAGAATTGACGGACGAGCATTTTCCAATGTTCCTCACGTATGACCAGGTTCGTCTATGGTTCATGTAGTGAAGAAGTCACTTGCTCACGAGGTATCCACAGATCTGTCGGCTCCTCGAGACTGAGTTCCATCACCTCAACGAGGAGCGACAGAAGAACGAGGCAGTCACACAATCAATTCAGGATGCGATTGAATTCCGAGGCTCCTCCTCAACGTCTGAGGGATGGACGAGTGACCGTATTCAGAAGCATCGAGAGTCGTTTATCTCCGAACGAGTATTCTGCACGGAGTACTGGCCGCACTTTCCGCAGGGACTATCAAAGAATCTTGGTAAGGTACTGTGTGATATGCAGTTGCATATTGAACTCAAGACACTGCTTTCAGACCCTACTTTGGTCTTCGCAGAATTTATGGGTACGGCACCCCCTGCCTAGTATCGCAAGGCAGTCAGCTAATATAGGATATATCAGGCGTCATCAAGGGCTCCGAACAGGCACTAGAGAAACCCCAAGGATATCTTGATAAAGAGGGATACTGCAACCTCAGCGCGCGCACCCAGGCTACTTTTGCGAGTCAGCGAGAATCTATCTACCGCCTCTTTCAAGCGTACCTCAAGAGAAAAAGGGAACGCGGAGATTGGGATGCGGCAGACCGGTGGGTTGTGAAGTTGGTGACCGGATTTTAGTATTGATGATTGGTACTTAGGACGCACGCGCTCATACGTTCGCTGCGAGGCGGGGTCCCAGGACAAGACTTTGACTTTTTGTGAGTCTCAGCTAGTCTGCTGACGTAGTAGTGATGACTCAGCATCAAAACAGATACGTCGACGAGGCGCAAGACAACCTACTCATCGACGCGCTCGGTATGTCCATTTCTCAAGACTAATGGCACCCAATAACACGTTGCGCAGTTCTCCGAGCCTTGTGTCGGAATCCACATGGGCTGTTCTGGGCTGGAGACACTGCGCAGACAATCTCTGCAGGGAGTGCTTTCCGGTTCGACGATCTCAAGGCCTTCCTCTATCGCATTGAAGAGGTCCGTCATCAGAAGTACTCCCTCGTTGGTACAATCTCATGCAGATATCAGGGGATTGCCGGCTCGAACAATCTTAGACGCGTTCAACCTGAGTCGTTCCAGCTTGCTGTCAACTATCGTTCTCATGCAGGGATTGTCAACTCCGCACACACTGTGATCAAGCTCATCACAGAATTCTGGCCACATGCAATAGACACGCTAGCTGAGGAAAAGGGCCTGATCGATGGGCTGAAGCCGGTGTTCTTCAGCGGATGGGACCAGGATAGTGTGCGCTACGAGCAGTTCCTCTTCGGAGAGTCGTGAGTGTTCAAACACTTTTGGTATGGCTTCTCGCTGTGACACGGTACTTTGGATGTTTCAGTGGAAGTCATATCGAGTTCGGGGCTCAACAATGTGAGTTGCGAAACCGGAAGCACACATCCCTGTGACAATACTGATGGGTATATTTCGTCAGGTATTTTGGTGCGCGACGACGCTGCGCGCGACAAGCTTCGTGCTCAAGTAGGAAATATTGGGCTAATCTTGTATGTCCCTTATCTGCACTTATTCGACAGTGTGCTAACCTGTGCCCCGCCAGGACCCTCTACGAGGCGAAAGGTCTCGAGTTCAATGATGTAAGAAACTTGGCGTTCCTCAGGTGCACAGCCCGCATCGACTTCTAACTCGATACAATCATCACAGGTCTTGCTTTTCAACTTCTTCGAGGACTCGACTGCAGACTTGTCTCAATGGCGTGTGGTTCTCAACACGCTGCCTCGGAACGAGCGTTCCTATGCCCCAAGATTTGATGAAATCCGCCACAACAGTATTTGCCGTGAGGTACGGATAGTAATCTTTGCACCGTCACGAACTTGCGTCTGACTGTATGTGTGACTCAGCTGAAGTTCCTCTACGTTGCAATTACGAGAGCACGCAAGAATCTTTGGATCGCGGACAGCTCTGAGAAGGCGGATCCAATGCGTGTAAGTGTTCGACATCGATTTCAGTATCTTGATCGACTTATAACCGTTACATCACAGATGATCTGGAGCAAGAATAATCAAGTAGAGACATGCACTCCCGGCTCTGACGTTCCCAAGCTCGCCATGTCGTCATCGCCTGAGGAGTGGGCCGCGACTGCACGGTCTCTTTTCAACAACAGGCGCTATCCCCAGGCAATGCACTGCTACGAGCGGGCAGGAATGACGCGCGAGAGAGCGGTTGCTCAGGCGTACCACCTACGAGAGCGAGCAAGGTCGGCTTCGCCATCGCAAAGGGAGGCATATGTCACTGCAGCAGAAGCGTTCCTCGCATCTGCACGCGATGCTATCACCGAAAAGAACGCCTATTATCGCATTGCAGCCGAGTGCTTTGCACACTGCGAAGATCATGCTAGGGCGGCCAAGGCGTACTTCGACGCCTCGGAATATGACCTAGCTGCGCAGTACTACCGAAAGGCTGGCAACTTCGATGAGGCTGTGGAGGTCATCAGGTCGCACAAGAGCGACATGTCACCCTCTGTTGTGGAGAACATCACGGAAGTCTCGAAGTTGTTCTTCCTCCGGGAGCAAGAGGTGGTGTAAGTCAATACTACCAGTGGCGATCTCATTTCACTTGACTGAATTTTCCAAATGCGATAAGCAAAGCACGGGAGCTTTTCGAAACAGACGAGGAGGCGTTAGAGTATATGGACGACTTCGGACTCAACATCGCGCGTGCGTCGCTTCTCGAGAAGCTTGGTAAATATGCAGAGGCGGCCGAGCTCCTATTTGAAGAGGGAAACACGCTGGAGGCCGTTCGGCTCCTGACTCTGGATCGCGACAACGAGGAATCCATGAAGAGAGCGATTGAATTTGTTCTTTCTGGGCTCTGGTCGGCGCTATCGTTCGGAGTGTCCGTGACAGAACAACTGGTTTCCTCGCACCCTACCCTCGGTAAGCTCCTAGAACTCGTGATGGGCTTCCGTTCAGATGCTGCTGGAATGGACAAGGATTCATGGGATGAGGTGATTTCTCTATCTGCTATGTGACGCTGGTTGTTCACTTCAACTCGCATTCAGATCGCGATGTTCCAAGCAATCGCTGCACATAAGCTGCCGGCACTCGTTCAGCTCTCTCACGAATTTCTTCGCCGTCGAAACCACGCAGCCACCGCTCTCTGCCTGGACCATATTTTTGCTTCCTCTCCGCAGCTGGAGTCCACTCCTCTGCAAGGTATCATATCATCACTGTCCGCCTTCCTCGCGTATTGTCAACTACTCCAAGTTTTTGTCGCTGGTCGAGACCTCACTGACAATCCTGTCGTTCGCAAACTATTCAATCTGCATACTTCAACCGAGGACCTGTTCGTTGTTCCGAAGGATGCATGGATCCTGACCGGTGCTAGTGAGCGGCTCCTCCTAAGGTTGCAAAGTATGGAACACGGATACGTCGTCCCACGTTGGGAGGTGGACAACCTATTAAAATCGCGGCTTCGGGAGCGACTTCTGCATAAAGTCAATGAAGAGAATGAGGCCATCCGGAAACTGCATTTCCTTCGCCCGTGCCTAGGGTATGCCATCCATCTCCAGTGTCGTCGCGAGGGATGTCCACGTTACCACGGCGACTTGGAGTACTACAGTCCCCTTGGATATAATATGCGCGTTAGAATTCAACTACTGCAGCTATTGATATATCGCACCGTTGAATCCATCGAGTCTTTTCCAAATCGTATTCGTCAGAAGAGGTGCGTGACCCTTTTGTTGGGCAATGAGCCTGTTCGGTCATTGACGACTTCTACGCATTGCTAGGAATTGGATTACCCAGCTCCACGCTACGCTCATCACTCCTCACCACAGTCTTGGTGGTCTACATCTTCTATCCCCATCCCACATCGCAAACCTCCAACAGGTTCTTCGGCTAGTCAGTCTTTGGATGCAAGATGTACTATTTCACCTCGAGCCTTGGCGTGTTGAATATCGATTCCTCACTCAATTGGCGCAATGTGCACAACTGGCCTTCACTCTAGATCGTCGATTTTCACCTCAGTACCTACGCAAAGTTCGTTGCATCTCAACTTTCCGCCCACCCGAGCTCATGCGAAACGCCGGAGACATACGCTCCTACATTGTTCATGATCTCATGAGCTTCCTGGAGGGACAGCAACAGAATTCCCTGAACCGCGCCTTCATTTTCTTGAAGTAAGTTCGCGGATATCGCAATGTCGATGTTACTTACTCGGCCCCATCAGGTTCGTCATTGAACAGAACGTCCCCATCGACATCACCGTCCTCTGTGATATCGTCGATCACCTATGTGGCTGTTTGATACTGGCAACTCGAGGTCGGAATAGGAGTGCGGTCACGCTCAACAATGTCACACTTCCCAAGAGCTGGATACTTCGACTTGCGCCCCACTTTCATGCTCTTCCCTTCAAGGACTTCAACCTCTCCTTCCTGTACTTGAGAAACATGGGCGAGTTACTCGAACGAATTTATTCGGGATCCGCAGAAGCTGGTGCGTCACCGTTCTGTTCAAGCTCGCAAGTGCTGTGCATTTCTCACCCTTAGCTAGGGCACTTGCTCTATGAGAACACTAACCTCGGTGTCGGTGGAGTGGGCTTCTCAGTGAGGAACATATTCATGGTTCGGATGTACGTATCCTTGATCCTGCCCATACCCAGTCTATCAGTTGCTAAATTTGTTGGTGTACAGCCTTAGGAATCTCTGTCTTTGTAAGTCCTGTGGTTGTATATTATATATTGTTTTTTTCTGACCGAAACCTTCAGGGGGATACAATATCGAAGCTCCAAAGTTGAGAAACGAAATCCTGAGAACTGTCAGCTCGCTTCGCCAACCCGGCAGAACGTTCTCATCCACGATCGAGGAGTATGTGTACAGAGACAATTTCAGGAACTTCTCATTATTGATCTTCTTCAACAATACAGCTACGTTGGTGCAGTGCTCTGGGCAGGACTAGAGCGCGCCGTTCGCAATTCCTTCAGCTTCAGCAAGTCGTCGTGCGATGAGCTGGTCAAATTCCACCACAGCTCTCAGCGATATGTGACCTCGGCTCGCAATGTCAAAGATCTTGTCTATGAACGGCTCCAGGACATCCCGAAGATACTGGGCGCCGATCAACCGGGCATCTTCGACGTGATGGTCCCACCAGCGCAGATTAATACCCGTTCTATGCAGACCCAGTCATCGACCATCCCGCTTCCGGTGGCTATTGACGCATCTAGAGCAGCCAGCGAGGCTCATCCAGTAACCAGCGGTTCACCTGCACAGGAGCTCGATGGAGAAATAGTGGAGAACGAGATAGAACAAGACGTCGTCGTCATGGAACTTGAACCTCAGGCTGCTAGTGACGTCGACGACATTACTCGGGCCATCGATTCGGGAGAAGTGGACTCTGGTCCCAAGACGCCGAGTCTGCAAGAGGTCGAGGCAGCGAATACCATCGTGGCGTGTTATCGACGTCATTCCTCTCGTATGTCTTCGGGGAAGAGAAAGACTTACGAAGTGATGAAGCACCGTCTCTACGCTGCATTCCGCGAGGAGGCTAAGAAAATCAGTTGGCCTCACACATTTTACAGGCTGCTGTTTCTCGGGCCGCTGCCTCACCTGCTCGCCGTCGTCGAAGCCATGAAGAATAGCTTATATGAAGCGAAGAACTCTGCAAAGCAGCGGCTCAACATCGTCCAGCATCTGGAGTTGGAGACTGTAAGGTCTTCGTTAACCGAGATCAAGTACGTTTACGAGTTCCTATAATCCTGATGAGGGACATGTGACTAAAAAAGCATTGCCTGCCATTTCTTATCCCCAGCCGTCGTTTCAAGGAGGCAGAACGCCTGCACAAAGTCCTCTCACCGACCTCGGAACTTCACAGGAGCCGCGATGTCGAGAAGCTGAAGTTGTATACGCATGAGACCGAGTCTCTGATGCAGAGCTTCCCTGAAACGACAGCGCAGCGGTGGAGGGACGACCTATCAATCGCGCTGCGAGCGATTACTGAGGACAGGAAAGTGAAGACTATGCACGTCGAGAAGCCGGTGTTGAATGTTGAGGATGATGATCTCGTGTACTACGACGCGTAGGCCCGCTGAAATCACGAGTTCGGCGTCGTAATGTAGATATCGGATATGTACCCACGTCTCGGTAGCACGAATCGGGATTGAAGTGATTGTGTAAATTGTGGTTTCTTCCACATACTAACCAACTCCCGCCCCGTCATCCTGAAAACTTGATAGGGCGTTTCTTTTTCCTTACTCCTCCTAGTTGCATCAGTCCTTTTTACGACTCCCCGTAGTTCAAACCGCTCTTCTCGAGTGGTGTCCGATTCCATGCTTCCAGTTACGTGATTTTTCAGTGCAAATGTCTCTCCTCCATGTTCATCATCAGACCTATGCGGAAGATGCCCGCGCAGTCGAAGGTGGGAGAGTCCGGCCGCCGCCGTGACTACACAAGGGCAGCTGAGTGGGAGAGGAAGATGGTGAGAGAGAGGGTGTCTAAGACTTGTCGGAATGTCGGGTATGAGCCGTGCACTGCAGTGGGTTATTTGGCTCGCGGGTAGACTCTCTGGAGGACTTGTTCTAGCATCATGTGCTGTATTATTCAGGTTTCAATGGTGTGATACTTTGTCAACTGGACTGACCGATTTGCACGAACTCACAGTCTGTTCAGCTATTGCCGCTGTTACTTGACGGGATTGCAATCTCATTGTCTGATAATCACTGTATGGAGCACCCTGTCAAGACACATTCGAATGATCCGTATCGTTGTCTTGTTGGTCGAGCATCGCTTCACGATTTATCGTTGAACATACATCGTATAGTTCTATGCATACTACTACTACACGATGGACTACATTGTAGACAGTCGAAGTCCAACTGACGACCGGTGGTACAGTTGACGTGATCTACTGGAGTAGTGAAAAGTACGCACGGACTGCGGATGCGTCACGGTGGCTGCAATCAAGAAACGGTTCCCCAGGCAGATCCTCCATCTTCGATGCAAGGACAGGTCCAGGCCATGGCGGGGGGAGGGGGCATTGGATGATGTGATGGTACGAATGGAGCGATTCTCGCGTGCACCGTCACCGGTGGTGGTGAGAGTGTAGTAGATGCGGATGGGGTGCTTGAGAGGTTCCAAGTCCTCATCGAATATCAGGTCGAGGAAAGTTGCAGGGTAAGGGATAGTCCCAGCACCAAGAATCGATATCGATAAAAGACTCGCATGGGGAGAAGTGGCGGATAGATCGGGGACGACTTGTACAAAGATGGGACGGGGGATTTCTTTGGGGTTCCAGGCGAATTGGTAACCATGCTAGGAATAGAGACAACTAAAGATACACTCACCTTCCTCTGTAGGTGCTAGCAGTCCCGTGACAGTTCTAACAATGAACGCACGCTGCGGGCTCCTGCGCTCGGTGGTTGCACCTGTGCTGATAGAATCCGGAACAGCAGGCTGGTGGACTGGTAGAACGTCATCAACCGCCCTGTATGCTGAACTGTGTAAGTTGTCGTTTGTGTTACGCTCGCAAACATGCTTGTGAGACTCCCAGTCCTGCCATAGATAATGAATGAGCTTGTGCGCAACATCTTTGTACTTATCACATTACACCTACCTCTTGGAAGTGCTTTATAGAGCAATAGGGGACATCAAATGTGCATCCCCCACAGCCGAATCGAGGCGGCCTGAGACAACCATGAACCGAGCACTTGCGAGGGAGGAGGTATCGCAGCGCCATTAGGGGGTGAGGAGGTTTCAGAGAGGAATGAGTAATAGGCCTACACTCCGATGAAGACATTGATACCTGTGGAGATCAAGGGTGCGGTAGAGTTTAGAGCAGTGCAGAGAACCTGCGCCGAGCAGCACCGCAGGTATATACTCAAATGCATCGCAAAAAGCCGAATTGCAGCCGATATTCCTGAGCGGCGTGCGTAATTGATTGTGTATATTTGAGGAAGCTATGGTTCTCCATATGAGAGAATTCCCTGAAAGCTAGACTGAGATAGTTACGTCAGAGTCTTATACAGAACCTCCGCGAAATGTCGCGAGCGGGCACTCGTACGACGGCCGGATTGACGAGTTTGTCGGGACAGACAAATCGTGAATACGCTGCGCGAGGCTCGGCAGTAGTCGTTGCTGACGTGGAGGCGTATGGCGCTAGCTTGCGGTAAAGAGGTGGCTTTGTCCGAGCGAGTTCTTGAAGCTTGAAGACCGGATTGTTCGGAACGTTATCCAGTTGTGCACAAGCAGTGTGTCGATTAGGCGCGATGAACTGCCGTGTTGCGCGCTTGAGTTACCAAATGCGGTCGAAACGAGCGGTACGCACAACAGTGCACTGGGCTTGACGTTGAGCTACAGAAACCTACTTGTGAGGCAAATTTGAAGACTGGGCCCGGGATAAGTTGGAGAGTTTGAACCTCTTTTCAGGCGCTTCCTTAGGTGCCACTCTTAAACCGCAAGATATGAATACTTCCGGACTGTGACTTCGCGCACATGACCCTCGATTGCTCACTATGTCAAAAACGGAGTCCGGCATTCTTGCTCTTCCCTCAGCCAGGCTCATCTTTACACTTGTCGACTTAAAATGCTTTGTATTCGTACCGCGATCCTGCTAGTATGTCTAACAGTATGTGCAGCCCACCTCCATCGGCGCGACCTTCCTCAAGAGTTCTCGAAGCCAGCGAGTGCCGCAGTTGATCACATAAACCCGTGAGCTCGTGTACCGCAGTACGTCCGCCCGCCAACTAACTGGGTAAAAACCAGCTTCATAGGCAACGGCGGAATTGCCCCTCACAGCACCGGCGGGATGATCCCAACTGTCGCCCCTCCGTTCGGCATGACTCGCTGGGTTGCGCAGACGCGAAAGGATTGGGTCTCCACCAATCCCTACAACTACACCGACACGTCCGTTCACGGGTTCCAGGCGACGCACAAGCCCGCAATCTGGATGGGCAACAGCGGGCAGCTCGTCGTCGTCCCCGGCGCGGGACAGGTGCGAAGCGTCTTCGTAACGAGGGGCATGGACTTCAGCCATGCCGACGAGCTCGCGAGCGCAAGCTACTACTCCGTTCTCATGGACGCCACCGAGGGCGGGCGGATCCACGCGGAGCTGTCTGCGAGTGAGTGCATGTGCCCCGCGCACGTTTGCTTGTCTCCATCAAACCTTCTAGGATCCAGGCCGCTGATAGGACGTCCGGCGCAGCTTCCCGTGTCGGACACCTTCGTTTCACCTTCGAGCGCACCGGCGTGCCGTATGTCCTCATCGAAGCCACACGCGCGTCGGTCATGGGCTCTGCGGACCCGACGAACGTTACGTACCCCTTGGGGTCTGTCACTGTCGATCCAGCTCGTCGGGAGATCACTGGTCACAACCCCGAACGACAGGACTTCATCATCGGCCCGAGCCCCGCGCCGAGCTTCGCGGGATACTTCTGTGCCAGGTTTGACACGGCCTTCGCGAGTTTCGGGATTGCGCAGAACGGGAGCAATGCGGAGAACGTGACTGAAGGGCGGGGCAAGCTGCTCTCGGCATTCGCGCAGTTCGCGAGGGGGACGCGGAAGGTTAATGTGCGAGTTGGAGTGTCGTTCATCTCAGTGGAACAAGCGAGGAAGAACCTGGATACGGAAGTACCGGACGGGACGACACTTGAGCAGACTGCTGAGAAGACACGAGCGACATGGGCGGAGAAGCTGGATCGCTTCCAAGTCGAGGGCGCCACTCGGGAGGAAAATGAGGTATTCTATACTGCAGTATACCATGCGCTGCAGGTAAGTCGTGCAGGTAGCGCACCGTGAACATAGGGACTCACAGACTGCTTTAGTACCCATACGAGCAGAGCGAGGATGGAAAATACTACTCGGGGTACGATGACAAGGTCCACGAAGGCGAATCGTATACCGGATATTCTATCTGGGTGAGTTACATCCTTGGCTCCAGTGCGATATTATGTATACTTACCGGAAGATTGGGGCATAACAAAGGACACATACCGCGCTGCATGGGCGTGGCAGATCCTCCTCGCTCCTGAGCGCATTCCAGGGATGGTGCAAAGTATGCTGCAGGACTACCTTGAGGTGGGGTGCACTTCAAGTATTCACACCGTATCTGGATTCAACTTCTGCACTGTAGGGAGGATGGCTCCCCATGTGGAAGAATATTGTTGGTCAGTAAGACCCATGCACGCGATGGTGCAGTCATACTAATCACCTCTCCAACGTTAGAGACGAACATCATGGTTGTCGTGTCGTGCACCGAGTCGAAGCTGCGCTTCTGACCTCCCATACTAGGTTGGTACTCATGCAGACTCACTCATAGCAGAAGCCGTGGTCAAGGGGATCCGCGGGTTCGACCTCGAGACAGCGTACGAAGCGGTGCGTAAGGATGCCACCGTTCCTCCCGTCGACGACTGGAACATCACGTAAGTAGTTCCCCTCAGTGGTGTTACACGACTTACCTCGCTGGTTCTTGAGGCAGATATTCGGACAGACAGCAGGTATGGCACAGCACCCAGTCCATGTGTCTCTACCCTTCATGACATATATACCTTCCCAGAACGTCGGCTACGAAGTCCGCGCGGGGCTTTCGTCCGTCTATGCAACAAAAGGATACGTGGGTTCTGACATCCACTCTGAATCAGCATCCCGAACTCTCGACTACGCCTGTACGTCGCTATCTCACCTTAACTTAGCCTCGTGTCTACTTTCCTGACCTGCCTGAAATTCTTCCCTGCCAGATGACGACTTCGCCGTGGCAGCCGTCGCTGCCGCGCTCTCCAAGCACTCCGATGCAGAGTTCTTCCGCGCCCGCGCGCTCTCCGCCCCCTTCAGCATCTTCAACGACGATACCGGGTTCATGGAGGCGAAGACCGCGAACGGCTCGTGGGCTGGCCCGACGGTCGGGTGGACCGAGGGCGATATGTGGGCGTATACGTTCGACGTGTTGCATGATTTTGGGACTTTGATCGAGAGGAAGGGCGGGAATGCGTCGTTTGCGGCGTTTTTGGACGAGCACTTCAACGGTGGTATGTCTCAAATATGATGACCAGGTTAAAATCTGCTTACCCGTACCCGTTTGTAGGCCACAATGACCACACCAACGAGGTGAGGTCTGCCATTCTCTGATGTCTGGAATATTATGGTCAATGCACGACATCTGGCTCATCCGGTCGCATATTTGCTAGCCTTCGCACCACATCCCCTACCTCTACTCCCTCGCCGGTGCGGCTAGCAAGTCCCAAGAGCTCATTCGGGATATCGCGAAGTCGAACTACAACAACTCCGTCGACGGTCTGTCCGGGGTATGCCTCCCAGATCTTCACGAGTCCATCGCTGAGACAAACTCGATAGAACGAGGACTGCGGCCAGATGAGCGCCTGGTACATCTTCAGCGCCCTCGGATTCTATCCCGTCAACCCCGTCTCTGCGGAGTATGTGATCGGAACGTGAGTACTTGCCTCCCGCATTTCCTTTCGACCTTGCGATAGACGGGACACTAATGCCTCTCCGAAGACCGTTCTTCGACAAGGTAACGATTGACCTCCCTGGCGCCAACAAACCGCTTGTTATCACATCCATCGGGGCTCCGACGAAGATATACATCAAGAGCGTTACTATCAATGGCAAGGAGCTAGACACACCGCACCTGGCTCACGAGGACATCGCTTCTGGTGGACATATCGTTTTCGAAATGAGTGAGACACCACAGGAGTGGGGTTCAAGCACTCTCGTGAGTTCGTTCTCGCCGTAGTACTTGACCTCGACTAGATAGACCCCGGGCATGTAATTTACGATGCACAGGCTGAGGACGGCTGAACTTCGATGCATGGTATTTGATATTTGATACCTGCCTTGGTCTGGCTGATGGAGTGCTGGATGAATACCAAAAACTAGACGTGTTCTCGAGTGCCGGGTTTTGAGTGGATGTATGCGGCGTTACCTGGGCCTTTACTTGGGACTGTGCGTCACTGTTTACGAGCATTTATGGGACACCGTAGATCTCGTACCGGTAGTCTGGGAAGCTGCGAGCCAGAGGATGATTTGTCAGATAAGGACTGTATGAATACTTGTCTAGGCGTCCGAGTCTCCTTGCCTGAGAAGGGTGCCTTGGTAAGGCTCCCGCCGCCCTTCCACATATGGCTTCGTGGGCGTATCTTATGCCTCATATGTTTCTATTATGATGGACCCTTCGGCATGCATATAGCTGGTTGAGGTGAGGACTAGCGCGAGGGACTTAAGGGGGAACAGGTAGGACCACGAAGGCACAACTCACCAGACCAATGATTACTGGTACTACTTACGCCTCGTCCCACTTTCCCCAGTTTGTTTACGCACACTCACAGTTTTTTGAAAGCGATGATGTGGAAAGCACAGCAGTGAAGACAACAAAGCACGTCTGTCCATGGTACCGTATGCTCACCTTGCCGACCTTTTTCCGTCCCCATGTATGCATGCTCTCTCCGTTTTTCGGACATGTCTCCATCGGCCGCTAAACAATGCTCGTAACATTGGAACATCGTTGCAGCAGCAGCGTTATAATGAGAGAATTTTGAGGAGAGAAGGGAGTGGAAGGGTGAGGGGGTGGGGGTGGGTGATGGTCAGAAGACAAGTCACTTGAGCCGGTGCGGCTTGGTTCCATACCACCACCATCACCGCTCTTGGTCTCCTCGTCCTTCCCCCCATTCGCCATCCCTCCATCCTCCACGACCCCTTTTTTGTCTCTGGAGACCCGAACCCACGAAGTCAAACAGTCTCATAAATACACGCTGAGGCTTTGAGAGGCGGCCCCGTGGAGCTGGATTGAGCGTCTGCTACTAACCGACTTGCCAGACTGCTGTTCTGGGTGGACGTTGATACGTTGATTTCTTGTTGAGGGTTAGGTATGCTGCACGAGACATTTCTAGTCGATTCTCAGTTTACACTGACGGCTTTGCGCCAGGCTCTGACCAACATTCACCTCATTCCCGACATTCCAAAACCGGTCGCTGTAGACTGAGGCTTGGGACATCTACCGTCTGCTGCTGACTGTGGCAAGCCCCCTGCTTTGACTGCGGTCGTGGAGATAGACCGTTGCCTTTCGAAAAGGGTCAGGTTACCTGGTACGTCGTCTGAATCTCCACCGCCGGCTAAACGTCTTAGTGTGCGCCAGGCTACGCCGATATTGTCTTTACCCCTTTACCCCATCCTCGCCGCGGCAACAATGTCCACACGACAGTCCCGCTCAGCAAGCATACCCATCCCACCTACTAGCTCCGTGGCTCGTAGCTTGGAGAGCGTCATACCAATGTCTTTCAATCCTGGCCCCGCGCCACGCCCTCGTCTAGTCAGTGCCGGTACGTCCGCGAGCCTCAGTCTAGCCCGCACCATTCCCCCACCGACTCGCTCCGTCTCTACGAGCTACGCATCCGCGATCTCTGCCGCCCCTCGGGGACGCACGTCTGGTCCAGCGCACTCTGCCCCGGCGCCGATCTTCGAGCCCCGAGTCATCCGCGTGACGACCTCCCCGAATCCATCGCGTGATCAGGCATGCAACCCGCCGTATTCCCCTTCTACCTCTCCTATTCGCACACGACGGCTGAGCTCCGGTGTGCGCTCGCAGGCATCGCTCAGCTCGAGTGTCCCGACACACCGTGCGCCCGCTCCCACACATGCCACCCACACAGCCTCGCATGGTTTTCCACGGCCTGCGTACCTCGAATATTCTGCGCTCCGCGACATGTTACATACGGAGCCGAGTCACTCCGCACATATCGCGAGCACACGGCCTCCTTCGTACATCGGGCACGGGCACGGGCACGATGCGCGAGCGACAGCAAGTCCGGCGCCGCCAGTGATTCCCTATCCGTACCTCCGCCGCGAGTTCACGCCTGCTGACAGCGACGACGACGAATTCAGCATTGCCACCCCGCCCCCACCCGCCGTGGGTGCGGTGACGATGATCAGCACGAACACGGTGTTGATGCTCCCCACCCGATGGAGCGAGCAAGACCGCCTGCCCTCGCTGAGCGTGTCTCTGGACGGACGAGAGCTTACATTCACAGGACCCCCGTGCATAGGCGAGCGCGAGTCGAGCGCAGCACGCGCGAATCACGCCATTCCGCCCGCGTGCGGGATCTATTACTACGAGGTTGAGATCGTGCACAAATGTCCCAAGGGGTGCGCTCAGTCTCTCTTCTCCTCCACTCGTGTCGCTGACATTTGTGCAGGCCCATCAGTATTGGGTGGGTCTAGTACGTCTGGGCCGGTCTCGTCGCTGACATGTTGATAGATTCTCTGGACCGGAGGTGAAGCTGTCTCGCCTGCCTGGATGGGAGAAGAACAGCTGGGGATACCATGCCGATGACGGCTGCGCTTTCCCCGGCCACAAGGATGGCAGTGGATACGGCCCGACCTTCGATAGTTCGTCCTTCTCTTCCTTGACACGCAGCTAGAACTCTAACTCCACCTGGCAGCTGGTGATGTGATTGGCTGCGGTATCGACTTCAGTCAGAACCGGGTCTTCTACACTAAGAACGGCAGCTTCCTCGGTGCGTCGCAAGTCGAAGTCTCCGCTCTCTCGTTCCCTTCTCACCCTGAACTCACACTAAGCAGGTATGGTGTTCGAAAACGTAGGTAAGGCATGCGAGATATATCCGTCGATAGGCATGCGCCAGACCAACGAGTCCATCCGCGCGAACTTTGGCGGCGCGCCGTTCAAGTTCGCTATCGAGGAGCACATCCGCGCCCAGCGCGACGTCGTGTGGGGTAATATTATGAACACGCGTATCGACTGGAGCCTGCTTGGGCTCGGGCCGAGGAATGCAGAGGAGGAGCGTATGGCCGTGGAAGCGAAGGTTGCGGAGAAGGAAATATTGGAGGACGAAGAGTCCCGCGCGCCGCTGCGCAAGCTCGTCCTGGCGTACCTTGCGCACCACGGCTATGCGCGGACCGCGCGTGCGTTCCAGAAGCAGTGTGCGGATCGGGCCAGGGCTGCGTCTGAGAGAGCGTCAAGCCAACCCCAGCCGGAGCCCGTTGACGAGGACGTCCGCATGGCGGTAGATGACGCACCTGCTGTTGCTAGTGCACCTGGGGTATCCAGTGCCGACCGGGGCGACGGGGACTTTGGCTTCGACCACGAACTGAACACCCGGCTGTCCATCACGAACGCAATTCTCAAAGGCGACATCGACTCTGCGCTGTCCCTGATCCACGCACATCACTCGACCGTGCTAGAGCGCGAGCAGGGGCTCATCCTGTTCCGCCTGCGCTGTCGTAAGTTTGTCGAACTCGTGCTAGAGGCTGGCGAGGCACTGCGTCGCGTCAAGGAGGCAGAGGCGACCCCGAAGCCGGCCGCGAGCACGCTCGCGCTTGATGGGGAGGACGTCGTGGGGACGATGGATGGAGTGGGCGCGATGGACGTGGACGATCCATCGCCTGAGGCCCTTCCTTCCTCGTCCGAGCCCGAGTCCTCTTCCCTGCCGACTGCTACTCCCGCTCGATCTCACATCACACCGGCACCATCGGCACTTTCCCTCAGCGCGCCTGTCCCCTCTGCACCCTCTGGCGCGACACATTCAGACTCGGCGTCGTCTTCATCGCCGTCACCGACATCGACGCCCGTGCAGACGACCCATGCAGCGCTCTCGGCTTTCGCGCGCGCGTCGCTGCAGACCGCGCTGCAGTACGGCCAGACGCTCGACACGGACTACAAGAACGATACGCGGGCGGGCGTGCGCGCACACCTTCGACGCACGTTCGGCGTCGTGGCCTTCGACGACCCCGTAGCGAAAGGCGGCGAGGTCGCGGAGACGGCGGGCCAAGCGGCGCGGAACGCGCTCGCGGCGGAGGTCAACCAGGCTATCCTCGGTGAGTCGGCAGTTCCACTTCTGAGATCTGACTCTTCTTGACTTTTTGTTTGGCTGGGTTCTGATTCAAATTGATTCTGCCACTTTCCAGAGTCGCAAGGAAGACCGGCGCATCCTGCGTTGGAGACGCTGTTCCGCCAGGCCGGCGCCTTCGTTACCCAGTTGGGATTGCTGGGTGTGGGCGCGGCGGCGTTCGCGGATGTGCGCAAGGAGTTCATCGAAGGGTGACACTGTGGCAACATGCTTGTATCGCATCGCTGTTGTAGTTGCTGCTGTGCTACTTTGATCTGCGCGGTGGTTCTCTGGCGTACGAGGTGCCAGGTGCTATATGCGGGCAGTGCGAGAAGAGGGGGGCGCAAAGGCTAATTGTATATTACTACACTATCTGTTCGAATTTCCGTCTTGCTGGACTGGTCTCGCAGTTCTTCTCCCTTCGCGTTTCTTCCCATCCTGTCCTTTCTTTATCTGTACCTGTGCTCATATTTGAAACAACGTTCGTAGTAGTGGCTGTCTAGTTGTATCATCGCTGTACTAGTCTCGTTTCGAATATCCAATCCCGACTCATCGGATGGCTTGCAATGCGGATGTGTGAGGGACTCACAGCGATAGATCTAGAGGGCTGTCGCGCGTCTTCATCCAGTCCGCTGGGGTCAAGCAGGTGCGTGTTGCTCGAAATGAAGTCAAGAATATTGAATGTCCACTCTTTATATATAGCTATGGAACTGGGAGCATAAGGATGTCCTAGTCATGTAGGAGCAATCATAACCACGAGCAACTAGAACTACAAGTATTCGAACTACTATGTAGTAAGAGCCAACAAACACAGTCTATGAAGAGAACCAAAAGAACCAAACCTACGGGCGACCAGAACCGCGAGAAAACAGGGATGTATTGGCAAAGTCAAAGAGCTACTTGGAAGATAATCCTAGAAAATAGCAGGGAACCTCATCTCTATCACCCATGCAGAAAAACCCCTTTCCCCCCGACGTACCCCATGACGGCCTCCGAAGCTATAGTCTCGAGTGGTGTTTCGCAGAATGCCGTAGCTGGAGAGGTGCCTGACGGGTGCACCTGCTCAGTCGAGACGTAGATCACTTGCGGCTCATCAGGCAAGAGCGACGCAAGCTTCCTCCTTATGGCATCTGTTGTAGAAAGCTCCACTAGATCCCCATCCCTGTTCTTGTACCTCACATGAAGAGGGCGGCGCGGTTGTTGCGGCTCGTGGGTCCGAATCTCTTTCTCCAGCATAGTGACCAACTCGTCATACTCGATTGACCGAGGCACCAAGACTGAAAACGTCTTCTCCCTATGATGTATCTGAAGGGGTGCTTGGTACTTCATTGCGTCGGATCCGGTGAATCCCACGAATAAGTAGTCGTTCCTTCGTCCATACGGCCTACTCCTGTAGCGAGTCGCCTTGATGAGACGGCGGAGATGGGAACGCCACAGCCCGAACTGTTTGTGGTCCCTGAAATGAAGTGTGAACGACTGGTCCGCACTATTATCACACCAGTGGACGCAGATGCTGTGTTGTGCTACGAAGACGAGGGCTCAGGTTATTGAAGATTCCGTACCGAGAGCAACGACTGACCTATCGAGTATTCGCGCCCTGTATGAGTGATACTGGCGAGATGGATACGGCCTTTGATAGCCATCTCCCCCATCTTGGTACCGCCATTCTGGGGAGGGTCGTTACAGAACAAGAGGATTCTCTCGAAAAGAAACACCCGATATATTTGTTCCGCCTCTTTCTTGGTCACTTTGAAAATGCCGTGAAGGCAAAGTGCGCCAAAGTTGGGAGTATGATCTCCTTTCCAGTCCCTGATACGACGTTCAAGGTTCTCGACGATATTCTTCTCCCTCTGAGCTTCGCTGCGCGGATCGGTGGCGGGCGATGACGTAGCGACACCCAAACCACTGGGCAAGCAATCCTCTATGTCCAACGTTAAGTTTTGATAGGGAGCTTTGAACACACATAACACTTGCCTTCATTCGCTTCTCTGGATCCTTGATGGTAGTCGTCAGACATTGGGGTAACACTACCAACCCACGTCGGACTCGAAGATATTGGATCGGCGCGAACCATTCCATGGGGGCTCGGAGTTCCCGTCGACCCTGCCCTAGCCAATACCAGGGCGCTGGTTGGTACGTTATCCTCTAGCGCGGGGGGCGCACCAAGCGCCGGCGTCTCAGCTCCATGGTTCAAGTCTTTGGCTTCAACTAAACGAACGTGGTCGATTGACGTCGATATCGCACCGACTGAAAATGAATTTGTTAGCATGGAACGTACACGAGGATAGCTTATCCCTACTTCTATCGTCATCGACATGAATCGAAACCCCCTGGTATACCATCGCGGCCGGAATGTCATCCGGAAGACAAATTCTAGTCGTCCGTTCTGATCAGGCCGGCAAGTTTCTATCGAGTACCAGAGGGTGTACTGCCAGAAGCCACGAAATGCATCCTTGGATTTCGAGGTAGCAGCGTGAAGGTCGACAGATAGCATATGTTCAAAGGGGTACAGTCCTTCCTGTCCGAGGAAGCCGCACCAATCTCCTAAGCTAGAGATTTGTCAGTTGGAGATTCAGGCTTTCCAACGGCTTTACCCACATTGCCCGAAGAGGATCTTGCGCATCTCTGTCGTCAGTTCATTCGATATACTCTGGTATGGCCAACGAATCGTCGATGGGATAGTTGAGTGTGTCCGCAGTGTTGACATCATAATCACCCTCGGAATCATTGTATGCAACCTCAGCATAGCAGGTCTCGGAGCAGTGTCAGTAAAGCGGCTGCATCCGTGGAGCGAGTGATAGTGACACAGATGCATCTGAGCAGAACAGATACATCCGTCTTGTATGATGCAAAGAGAGCGGGATTCGAACCAGCTGTGCAGCCGCTATACTGCCACTTTACGGTCTCGCACACTCTGTCGGAGGACCAGAGTGGAGTAGGGTCGTGCCAGTAATTAAACTACTAAAATGTCAGAAACCGCCACAGGGGTATATACTTGAATTGCACTTACCATCTCGAAAGCGAACACTTTGAATTGTTGCATCGGATCACGGTTCTGTTGCTTGAACAGGTCTACTAGAGTTCAATACATGTCTCGTCTATATGTGATGTAAGGTGCGACTCACTCTCAATATCATGGTGGCGATCGTTCACCCGCCCGAAAGACCCATTCCGGTGTGTTGGCAGAGTCCCAGAGCTCATCCTTGTGAAGGACCGTAGTGCGCGGTGGCTGCCATGACCTCCTCCTCACCTCACTCGCGCTCGGGGAATAGCACATTCATTTCTGTTTTGATCTGTGTGAAAATTTGTCGGATTCTTCGTTTAGAAGCAATAAACCGTCATACCAGGTTTGAGAGATTATGAAGCAGGGGTGTCGTAGATATTCACTGATGTATCCGCCACTCAGACATGTCATAAGACACTTTTAGACTGTAAGTTCATTAAGGATTTCCGGAAGTACTGATGGGATGCATCATGTTGCCTAAGTACATTACATATACAACGGTGACGAGGCGAATCTCAGGTAGATTACTACTTGTCAATGTCATGCCTACCCAATAGTACCCATCCACGCATTGAGTGCCTGTCTTGTTGAACAAGCGTCGAGGGAAAGCACCTATAGAACACAGGTGAGGTGGTCCCCGGATCAGCAACAGAAAGTCGCTCATCCCAGAACGCAACATCCGTTTCATCGATGGGAGGACGCAGTGTACCATAAATAACATGAGTAGGAAAGTGGGAGCAATATGAGCCTGAGAGCACCTGGCATAGAGCGCGTAGAGTAACGGAAAAGAAGGAAAATCATAGGGGGACAAAGTCTCACAGAGAGTAAGAAGTGTATATACACAGGAAGCTAGTCATGACTCCACGTACCGCCGAGCCGCAGGAGACCCACAGCAGCGAGGATCCAGCTGAGACTGAGACGTCCCAGCGACTAGCCAGTCACCGACCGCCGAGCTGCAAGGAAGCCCCAGACAGGCTAGCTTCGGGAGCTTGAGTACGAGTGTCCAGCATGCGTGGTCGTGTTGGGGCAGGACGCCTTGATGTGCCGAGAAAGGGTGTCTGCCCGCGCAAAGTCCGCCCCGCAGTGCGGGCACTGTTTCGTCATGTTCCTCAGGTGGCAATCGGCGATGTGCTTCCCGAAGTTGGACGGAAACGGGTGTGTACTGCAGCGGCCGCCCCATAGGCACACCCCGCGATTGCGGTTGTCG
Source organism: Fomes fomentarius (assembly GCA_022606135.1). Classification (NCBI taxonomy): domain Eukaryota; kingdom Fungi; phylum Basidiomycota; class Agaricomycetes; order Polyporales; family Polyporaceae; genus Fomes; species Fomes fomentarius. The sequence continues at coordinate 519,590 of JABYQN010000010.1, read as the reverse complement.
GTGACATGAACGTCGTGGTACTGTTGGAGATGCCGGGCAATGCCAGCCGGTGATGAGTCCTCTAGGGTGGCCATGCAGGGCCTACTTCCCCATTCACAGCGCACCTTGCTGCCAGAGGCCGTCGGTACGGGGTGAAGGCCGGCAGAATCACTAGCTGGCAGGCCGTAAGAAGAGTAACCGGAGGGGTAGCTAGGCGGAACCATGCTGGTATCGGGGTAGTGGTAGTGGTAAGGGCTCAGTGGCATGCTCCCATAGTACGTCGACGGCGGAGACCTCTTAGGGTCGTAGCTCGTATCCTCCAGCTTCGGATAGTCGTAAGGACTAGAGCGAGAGTGCCCAGACTGACTATGCATGCCCGAGAGACCGGAAGACTGGGAGCCCACGTGTCCATAGCTAGGAGTGCGAGCAAGAGCGTGGTCACTGAGACGAGTTGGTTGATGAGCTATCGGACACGACGAGACGGGATAATACTCACGGGGTGGGCAATGGCCTACCAGTAGCGCGGTCGTCGGCATCGTAGGTGCTGTACGTAGATGTAGATGACGCGCTTCGAAGCACACGTCAAACCTTTGGGACTGATGACAGGACTCGACTGCTACTTACGATTTGTTCCCGTAGCTCGAATGGTGCTTTTCATGGTACGACTGCTGAGCAATAACTGAGGGATAGGGAGGGGGTCTATATGTGAAGAGGCGATGTTGAGCTAGCGGCATTCCAAGGGGGTTCGTAGAGGACGCACAGATCATCATCGCACGACGGCGAGCTAGAGCAAGGAAACGGGAGTATGTTGAATCAGGCACAGAACTAGTGTGGATAGAGCATACGCGTACTTGTTGATAGACTCCTGTCGACCACTTGTGGTGAAGGCGTAATGACTGGCGGACGGCGGCAACACAGCTGAGGACGATTGCATGAAGGCAGAAGCGAACCGGGAAGAGTGCCTGTGTGACCTAGACGTTGGGGCTACGTTGTCCCCTAGCTCTGAAACAGCGAGGGGCGCATATCGATCAGAGGGTACGGCGGACGTCTCAGGTTCGGGCGTGGCAATGGACTGAACATGACCGATTCCTACGACATCCGAATGACCCCTTATAGCTGTCGGTGGCGGGAGTATCTCACCGACTGAGGATGGATTTTTCAGCATGGAACTTGAATCAGGATAGCTTGTACTTACTTCTATCCTCATCAACATGAGTCGGAATCCCCAGCACTACCATTGCGGTCGCAATGTCATCCGAAAGACAGCTATCCTAAGTCCGTCCAATTCAAATGTGACCTTCATCGCAAACAAAGTGGAAACTTACTTGACAGACATAATACAAATCTTGATCTGAAGCGCAGGCTACTTCCGCATCGGAATTCTTTGGCTTCATGTCAGAAACTGAAGACTATGCTCAAATATGAGTGGAGATCACCTGCAGTATGTGATCTAAGATCTGATTCACCGGATCAAACGCTGTCTGAGGAACCTTATGCCCTTCAGTCATATAGAACTTCAACGAGACTGACAACTCATACCTCCTCTATCGTATTGAATTGAAGATCGTCGTCATCACTATTTGCCATGGTAGTTGAAACAAGCTCTTGATCACAATGATCCTCCTGATTGCTCGGAAGGTCATGGTCCCCAGCAGCCGCGCGGATGATGAAGTCAGGCAAAACCCGCCGCTTCTTCATCTTGTAGAAGTTGAGGAAGATGCACTGATCGAATGTCTCGTCCGTGGAGGATACGTTGTCCCACTCTGCTACACGCGCAAGTGGTCCAGAACGAGATATCACAGACGGCTTGGAAGCGCGCATGCGCGAAATCTCTATATCCCCTGAAACAGATGGGACAAGAGCCCCTCCAGAAAGCACCAGCCCGACGTCGGATCCCCCCGATCGGAAGGCGGCCTCTGCCCATACAGTCGTTTTCGTGAAGCCATAGACGAAGATGATGTCCTTGTCTTCCAGATCGATACCCAGTCGATCTGTTGCGAACACATACCAGCTTTGGAGGTTCCTTTTCAGGTAACGCTTGATGTACAGGCCACAATCGAGGTACGTCTTGTGTCCGGGACGCTTCAGCAGGAGGACTGCCCCCGACTCTTCCTGGCACATGAAACGGATTCCCGCCGTCGCGGCTACCCCTGCTTGCCTGGCGGCGTGTTGAGATGGATGGGTAATGATGCGACTGTGTAACGAAGACGTACCCCGCACTGAGACCCATCGATACGTTATCGACTCGCACACTCCGGCTATTCAGCGTGGTGGCAGTTATCTCGTCGGGTCGCTGGATCGGCTCGGAACACGGGGGGGAGAAGATCTCGAAGTCGTTGGGAACGCCTTTTCTCAAGTTGACTGGATCATCTCCACCGAGCGTACAGTTGAACAGGAAATTGAAATGACCCTCCCAGATGTAGCCGACGTCTCCAAGACGGACTTCGCCGCAGGCTCCGTCGGGTTCGGGACCCCAGAGCGGATATCCATATCCCAGAGGCAGGAGCTCTCGGGCGTAAATGTCCCAGGCGCTGTTTGTAACTTGTCGGGGTACGTGTGAGGACGACATGTCCGAAGGTATTGGGGGTAGCGAGTTAAGTGGATATGTCGGACAACAGGCAGGAGCCTGTGGAAAGGACGGATGCTTGGGAAATCCATCTTTTAGCCCTCCAAATGTGTTACTTGTGCCACGCACAGCCGCATGCTGTGAACCGCCGCTTCAGACGCTCAGAACTTCGCATACTTACATATTTCGTTTGAAATTTCACCTCAGTGCCTAGCCACCACCACCCATCAGATAAGTGATTCATGAAGACGCTGAGAATTGAACCCGATCTAAGCCCCGAGGACAGCTCTTTGACAGGACGGGTATGGACGAGCGCGTCTCATGTTGATCAGTCGTTGGTCATCATTTGAAGCTGGCAGACTCACATTCATCCACAACCAGTTAGATACTGGCCCGACTTGTGTACTGGCACTCGTTTCGATTCATAAGCTAGATGAAGGTGCGAGAGGTCACTGTGGAACAGCAGTACTTCTCATCGCACATGCAACGAGCGGCCACGACCGCAACAGTCTAGTCATCTAGCATGTCAACGTGTCTGGGGCCGGCCATTGTGTCGAAGCATTCTGAAGACCGAAGCCGCCGAAAGCGCTGGATAGGTCGTCAGTAGCCCACACTACGGAAGGACTGCGACGCAAATCACAGATCGTATCTGGTAGGCCGTATACCTGACGAATTGATGGTCAGAATATGTCTCGACCTACCTGGTGTATGAACGTCGACGATGTTACTCGTATGCCGTTGACGACGGAAATAAAAACGGATTATACACGACTCGTCCACTAGATTACGACTACGTAGGTCTACTAAACTACCGGTATGTGATATAGTCGGGGTTCTGACACAGCGAGGAGAAGATGAGGGGTGAGGAGATGAGGATGAGGAATCAGTAAGGAAACGCGATAGCACTGTCGACTGGTTGAGAACTGGACCCTGGGTCAAAAAATATGAAGGGGATCGGGTCCGTATGAACAACGAGAGAACACAGATACGAGTATGGAGAGTCTGTTGCAACTGAAACATGGCGAACCACGATCCATGAAGAACCAGGAGGGTGTGGCGCGGCGTCACGAATAAGGGGCACTAACCAGCGTCTACGACAATTAGAGCAGCAGTAGTGCATCCGCTGTCTAGGAACGCACAGCCTCCAACGGCGTGCAAAAGGCGTGGGCCGTGGCATGTACGCCCGTCCTCTCCGCACCGCGTGTCACCTGCGCGACCGTGTAACCCTAGCAGACCCCGCCCGCGAATTCTCGAACTGCATCTTCCGGCGCGCATAATCCTCGCGGTTCATGCGCTGCAAGAAGTACTCGCCACCGCCTCCTCCCCAGGAGACACTTCCAGGGAAATATGGGCGGGCTGTGACCGTGAATATTTCGCCGATGTCATCGAGCTGCGGCAACAGCGGCGTCAGAATCCAAGGAGAGGCGTATGTGGAAAGTGAGGAACGTACATTTCGCTCCTTGAGCGCAGGCGAGGAGCTGCGTTCTCGTGTGCTCGACCGGCCTGAGCCCATCAGACACTTGAGCGAGACGACCACGGCGCCTTCCTTGAGGTCGAGAAACTTCTGTCGGAGTGCTTCGTTCACTGAATACCAATTAAGCATGTCAGTGAGAGTTAGCACGGCGATAGAGCGCACTCACGTGGTTCGAGGAACACTTTGTTGTTCACCAGCACGACATCGGCTTCCTTCACAAGTGCGTCTACGCGGGGGCTCATGAGCATGTCGCCCTCGACGAGCTCGACGGGGCCCATGCGCACACCCCACATCCTGCAGCGCATCTTGAACTGCTCTAGCTGGCTACGCGCAATCTCTGCGGGTCCTGGCATGAGCTCGATGCCAAAGCTCCTGCAGCCGGTCTCGAGGCTCGCCTGCATGACAACATTGCCGACACCAGACCCAAGATCTACAAACAGCGAGTCCTCCTTTAGGCCGGTAGTACGTAGGATGTCGGTGACGAATGATGGCATGAGTTCGCCGTAGACTTCAGACGAGAACGCTTCGTATCGTCGGAGCATCTCGATATTCGGGCCGACCGCGCGTTGGTACGCCTCGTCGACTAGTCGCTGTACGACAGGAGAAGGGATGTGTGTCCACGACTGAACCATGTCGCGGAGCTCGTTCGTAGGTGAGGGCTGAAAAGGGTCAAGAGGAACTGGAGGATATTTGAGAAGAGCGAGTAGAGTATTTATCGCGTCCATGACCTTGATGAAGAGCGGCCCGTTCTCGTTCTTGATTGCGCGCTGTAGGAGGCGCAGATAGTCTACAGTAGGTGGCGAGGTAGGTGAAACGGATCTTGCGTAGGACGACAGAGCGCATATTGAGGAGAGCGAGGATGCAGATGAGATAGATCTGTCCGAGAATAACGATAGCGAAGAATGCGACGATAGCGATGATGATGAGGAGATATCGGAGGACGGCGCGGAAACTAGAGATGAAGGTGGTGACGGGGCGTCAGATGGAGACTCCCACTCATTGTCAGATACGTCGTCGTCGGTGAGGTCCTTGTCCGCGAGAGTGCCGAAAAGGGACTGTTGAGCGGGTGTGAGATAATCTATAGGGGTTGAGTGAGAAGAGAAGGCGTTATTAAAACCCGGAGATGAGCCTACGTTCGATCATTGTATGTAGAGTATCCTGCAGGCACATTATAGGGTTGTAATGATCAGGGTCTTTCGGTTGCAGTAAAATGAACCTGATGCATGCCGTATATGAGACAACAACCAACAATACAAGAAATATGCATACTTTTCACTTGCGCCGGTATTCGGATACTCCAGCTCCACCACGGGATAATCTGTTGGATGGGGCTGGAAGGACTTGTCATCAGGATCGTCAGGGTTCTTAAAGTCTGTGGGAAATTGATGTGAGTATATCATTCTTATGCCACCGCTACTTCTCCAGTCCTGTAGAATGAACTGCGACCGAGACGATAGCTTTATGTGTGTCACTGAAAGGTATGCTGCGGTAGGAACATTCACAACGCAGTCACGGCATATACTTTGGAAGGTACAGTAGAAGCATGCGAGATACCTCTGCTCTGATGTGCTTCCCCTTTCGCTACACTCGCGATCATAAAGGAAGTTCGGGGCGTAAGGCAACCCAACTTTCCGTAAACAGAAATGTGTTTGGGAGAAGACATAGCGGGGGAAGACTCAACAAGAAAGATTGACTTACATGCTTTGTATCCCTTCATCAATTTCTGCACAACTTCTTCCGAACTCAAGAACCCAGGGCCTGGCTTTCCGTCTTCGTCGATCCAACACTCTCGTGGTGGCCCAGGCAGTGGCCCGGCGCTGGCTCGAGTGCTCGGAGCAGAAGATGTGGCGCGGGTACTAGGATAACTAGGAGAGAGATACGAGCGTGCTAGAGAGGTCTGGCGACGCGATCTAGGAGAGGGTACCGCACTGGAGGCACGCGTCTCAGGCGCGCTGCGGGTGTCGTGCGACGGCGAGACGCGTCTCTTCTTGGAATGGGGACGCGTCAATGCATCCTCACTCTTGCGTTTGTGCACCGCGTCGGCCTTGCGAGGACGTGAAGATATAGGGGAAGGAGCCTCCTGCGCGGTGACCTTGATCGTCGGAGCGCCTGCGCGCGAGGGAGGATCAAAGGTAACGGGTATCCAGCGGGTGGTGACATAGGTAGACGAGCCGGAAGTCGAGGACGTTGAGCTCGAGAAGAATGCGAGGTCCGTCGAGGACGCGAAGGGCGTCGAGGACGAACTCATCGTCGTGGTCGGTGTTGAGGGAGCGTGTCGGGTGGCGGTGAGCAGCTCATTTGACTGGTCGTCGCGCACGTGGCATTGTCCGCATTTTCCGGATAAGTGCCTGATACCTAAAATGGGGATTCTTGTATTCCAGACCTCACATCTTACCTTTCGCCGCGGAAAAATCCACGTCTTCCAGCACACGAACGCAATCCAGGTCTCACTGAACTTGAATGAGGTTAACGTACAATGTCGTCGTTTGGTAGTGAGAGAGCAACCGCAAACGGCTAGGGCCACGTGGCGCCAATGCTGTAAGTGATGCCCTGAGGCGGTTGCCGTTAGCGCAGCTCCTCCTCCTCCCGCCACCTCGTCTCCTGTACGTTCGCCGCCGTTCTCCAGTCTCCCAACGCCGGCAGAGCCGCATCATCTTACTTTGTCGGATCGGACTTGTAGATCATGCCGCCTCCCCACTATGACTTTCTGATCAAGGTGCGCCCGAAACATTGGGACGACGACGCTGGAACTCACATGTTTCCTAGCTTCTACTCATCGGTGACTCAGGTACTTGAGTTGAGAATTCAGCCTTGAAGGGTGCTGAGATTGACCATGACTCTGCATTTGCGCCGGACCAGGTGTCGGGAAGTCTTGCTTGCTCCTGCGCTTCTGCGACGACGCATGGACGCCCTCCTTCATCACCACTATCGGCATAGACTTCAAGATCCGGACAATTGAGCTCGATGGAAAACGTATCAAGCTCCAGATTGTGCGTGTCTTGCATTCTTCAGCGGCCTCTTGCGTCATGCTTATCATCTGACTGGGCTCTCCTTCGTATGTAGTGGGATACTGCGGGCCAGGAGCGTTTCAGGACCATCACGACGGCATACTACCGTGGAGCGATGGGTATACTGCTCGTCTATGATGTCACGGACGAGCGGTCGTTCAACAGTACGTCTGCTACTTCCTTGAATCATTTCCGCTTCCTCATCATGCATCGGATGCCTCTCCCGCTCTCCGTGTTGTCCCCCCTCCCTCCATCTTACTTCCAGACATTCGTACATGGCACGCGAACATCGAGCAGCACGCGTCCGAGGGCGTGAACAAGGTCCTCATCGGCAACAAGTCCGACTGGACGGAGAAGCGCGCCGTCACGGAGGAACAGGGCCGCGAGCTCGCCAACGAGCTCGGTATCAAGTTCATGGAGACCTCGGCGAAGATCAATGAGGGTGTCGAGGAGGCCTTCTTCACGCTCGCGAGGTTCGTCTCCTCCCTATTCCTCATACCGTATCCCCGATATTCTCCCGTTACGGACCGGTCGTCCTTCCGACTACCCCCTGTCGGTACTTCCCCTTGGGCCTTGCTGACACGTACCTACAGAGACATCAAGACCCGCCTCATCGACTCACAAGGAGAACAAAGTGGCGCCGCCAGCGGCCAGCCATCCGAGGGCGCTGTCAAAGTGAACCAGCCCGCGAACCAAGCCCCCGGAGGCTGCTGTTCATAGATTCGCTACCGCTCCATCTACAGTGCGGGTATAAGGTCATCCATATCGAAATGCTGGGCATGTGCATCAGTACTGTACATATGGCTGTCAGTGTTAGAGTAGCGTTGTCTCTCGTTGCTCCCCTCCCTCCCTCCTTACCACCTTCCTCTCTCCGCTAGCGTGCTCCCCATCCCTCGCAGAAGTTGTACACGCGCCTAGGGGTGCGCGGTGTTTTCCCTAGCAATCTACTTATTTATACAGGATCCTAAGTATATCTCGGAAGGCCCGAAGTATACAACACTGTTCAGCAGAAAGAAAGTATAGCAGACAACACGACAGAGGAGTGTATACTTCTGAGCATCCTCCTGTGTCACACCGGAACTCCCAAGAACGCCGCCTACATAGGCACAGAGGAGTTCCAGTTCCCGCCCCACCACCGCTTGATACGCTCGCCGCCCCACTCCTCATACTCCGCCCTCGTAACGCCAACGCTCTTGAACTCCTCCGTCTTCGCGAAATCCGCCATGCCCCTCCACGCATCGAGCACGGGGTCCGCCGCCCTAACGATCTCCAGCGGCATTTCCGGCGGAAGGATCGGGCGCAGCGTCGCCTGCAGACGGTCGCGCAGCCCAGGGAGCTGCGACGGCGCGCCTGTGAGGAAGACGTTCTTGACGAGACGGCCCTTGTCTGGGTCGGGGAAGCGCGCGAGGATTGTTTGCAGGATTTCGCCGAGACCGGCTGAGTCGACCCCGGCCATGCTGGGCGAGAACCAGGCTTCGCAGACGCGCCAGCGCTCGAGATTGAGGTGGATACGCGCTTTGCCTGTATGTCGAGAACGTGTTAGTGCGGCTGGATAAGGTGGTGGTGGTATGAGAGGGCGGCTGACCTGGCACGTCGCTCTCATCGTACTGAGGACGGAAGGCGGACATGAGTGCCGAGCGCTGGGACGTGAGCGACGCATGTGTGTGCTCCTGGGTGAATGTGGGGTCGTAGGCGAGCAGCTTCTGTTCCACTGCCTGGAGGCTCGCCATGTCGTCTTCTTCGTCCGAGGATGCCGCGGCGTTGTTCTAAGAAAGCGTCAGCGAACTATCTCCTTCCTCCAGAGAAGAACCGTGGAGAGTGCTCACAATCTTCCGGTAGATGGCCCAGTCCGCGTCGTCAGCGCCGAACATGTCCTCTGCACTCACAGTGAGCACGACAGATCCATCCCACGAGAACATGGGCACCCACCGCCGCCAGCTTTGCGCCTCTTCTTCGGCACGCGGTCGTCCGCCGCGAGGTTTGCGATGCTCTTCATCCGCGCCTGCGACGCTGCGCTCTTCCTGTCCGTCAGTGCAGCCTTCCGCCTGTTGCGCTCCTTGATCCTCAGCATGATCGCCTCCTGCTCTTTACGGAGCTTCGCAGCCCAGCTCGTGAGATCGCGGTCACGCTCATCGGATTCACGCTTCTCCTCGGCCGCGCGCTCTTCGCGTTCGCGTTCTTTTTCGCGTTTGGCACGCTCACGAGCCTCGTATCCTGCCTTCAAGAGTTTCTGTTTCTTCTTCTCTTTCAGGCCCTCTTCGTCCAGCTGCACGGGCGGTCAGCGTGCGAGACGCGTGATCTGAGTCGTCAGAACTCACCTCGTCGTCCGGCACGTCTACCAGGGGGAATGATGGAGCCTCGTCCTGCAATACCGTTCAACGAATGCCAAACCTGTTTCATGTAGATCCTCCTCACCTCGGGATCTTCGCCGTCCGCCTCCTTCTTCCTCGCCTTCTTCAAGTCCGTCTCGAGCTTCTTGATGACGCTGTCCAGCGCAGCGTCGTCCTTGAAACCCTCCTCCTTGAGCGTGTCCGCCCACTCCCTTTTTGTCTCCTCATCCCGTCGCTCCCTCAAGCTTAGCAGCTGCGCAAGGTCATTCTCCTTCTGCAAGAGCTGCACCACATTCAATTGAGTCAGTCAACGCCGTATACGCCGCAAGACACAAGGAGGATTACCTTCTCCATGCGGGACTTTGCTGCGAGCTCCTGCAGCTTGCGCCCCTGCTCCTTCTTGCGCTCCGCTATCCGCGCGAGCTCTTCTTCCGTCTTCTCCTCCGTCACCGGCAAGGTGTACGGGAACTGGATGATCCGCTCGGATGCACGCAGGTTAAGCGGGTCTTTCAGCTTGCGCAACAACGCAGTGTAGTCTGGGGAGAACTCGCAGTAGTTCTGCAGCATCCACTGGAGCAGCGTCAGAGAAGCATACAAACTGAGCGAGGAAGAGTGGATGGCGTACGTTGCATTGTGCTGGAGTCACTCGGCTGGGGAAGGTGGTATATTTGAGCTGCATGAGCTTGAGTAGATAGTCCGTCGCTTGCATGGCGCCCCAGTTAATCCTGATAGAAGAGTGCCTGTCAGCATCTTTGCGGAGCCAGGAGCGTTCTAGACAATATTGAATACGAGATCGACGAGGGAGACCCAAGAGACAGCAAGTCATAACTATCTGGCGGCCGTCGGATGAACGTATGTGGTACCCTTGCATCAGAATATTGTGCACAAGCCAGAAGTGAAGTCTAAGACCTCGGCAAGTATGAACCTAGGAATAGCAATAGATGCAGCGGCGGTGTCAATGGAGGACATAATGGAAGATAAGATGCGAAAGAGTCATTGCTAGAGGGCCGGAAACTGGCATACCGAAACAGAGGTGGTACATAGGTGGAAAGCCGCGATGGAGAGAAGAGGATAATAGACTATGCGATGACAAACAAGAGGCTTGCAAACATTGGCCTGAAGAGGGACACGGTTACAAAAACGTGGAGTGGGATAGACCTCAATGGAATTGCCAAGAGTGAGAAAGGGTGACAGGGGTTCTAGTGGGTAGTCCTGTGGTGTGCCGCAGAGCGTCGAGGATAGTCAGGCAGGCAACAAGGAGCCCCACACTACAAGAGAGGAGGTTGTGTGCGTAAATGCATTTCCCCTGTGGTGTAGCGGTCATCCGCTACCCTTGCATAAGCTCGTGCAGACTTGGATCAGCCGTGCCCAGCCAGTACCGTAAAAAAGAGCGTGCAGAAGCCCCGAGAAGAGAAAGCAAAACGGACTGGAGACAGAGATAGGTGCCCTGGAAATGAAAGCGAAGGGAGGCGTATGGGAACACTTCGTATACTGGCAATAACCCGTGCATACAACAGCCGCCGGATACTACATGCCGGCTGCTGCAGCATCATCGTCCATTCGACTGAGGCGTGCATGAGGCCTAGAGACACTGAATCTTGACTCACCGTTTGGCGTGGCTCATCAAGCCGCGACCGTCCAGTATTGGGACTACTGAAGTCGAAGCCGTGTTGAAAGATACGACCAGACCATCGCCGTGAAACGGAACCGGAGGTGATGGCAGGTTGTTGTGGTAGAAGGACATGACGGAGTCGACGCAGAATGCCAAGGAGGGGACAGAGTATTGCTCGAACATAAGTTCTGAGGTTACTGCGCGCATCGTTAGCCTGGTTCATCTGTGCGGGACCTAGACGGGTATATGGTTGGCAGAGACATGCAGACCCGATGTATGTGTACCCAAGTACGACGCCAAGAGGTTGGACATCCCCACTTCTAGTGGAGTGAAGGGGATCACACCTTGCACTCGACCTACACTCTGGTACCATGTAGACAACATAATTGTTTACTCACATGCTCGAGAGTGTAGAGGCGAAGCTAACCGTTCCGTCATGAGAATGGGATGGTCGACTGTTGGTGCGTCGATCCCGAGGTGGATGAACGCGTAGTCCAACGCGTTTTCCTGCATAATCCATGTATCTTGTTCGCATTTCAGCGCAACGGCGTGAATAATGGACATACCAACGCGTCAAAGTTGAGCAAGACATCTCCTTCCCATGGTGTCTTTGCCTGCGATCTCGCGCCTCCCTCCACATCTATACCCTCGCCAAACAACAGCAGCGGTTTATTTGTCCTCCGTTCCTTGTACTTCGCCACCATATTGATTCCGGTTCGTGGTGTGTCCGACGTACAGAACCCGAACCGTAGGTGTGTTGAACCATTGTCTATGCACAGGGGGGTGTGTTGTTCCCGGTGGTCGTCATAGTCTGTTGCCGGGACCTGAACGGCTGGCAGAGGCTGGATCGGAAGGTACGAGATGTGCTGCTCATCAACGTCCATAGATGCCATGGGGAGAGCTAGACGAACTATGGGAACAGAGGAATAGAATTGAGCGCATTTCAAAGTTGTAGGAACTGTTCGTCTGGCGCCCACTCAACACTGACGCACATCCCAGATCGGCAACTCTTCATACCGTCTACGATAGGTAAGTAGTATTCGTGTTTCAAAGATAGCGAATCGCGTAGCATGCGCATGTAACAGCCCAGCGACCTGCCAAAATCCTATATCAATACATGAAAAGCTCTTCCTTTGAGTTGGAGGTGTATGAAACAGTGAAGTTGGGACCTCCGGTCCTCCGCACAAGGCTACACGGCAAATGCCGACATATGGAAAAAGACGCTTCATAGACCGTTCCACCAACCTCTCATACATAAACCAATTTGCTCTGTCTGGCAGTGATTTTCGCAAACGTTTGACCAAACCCTCTCGGCCTGCGTAACTGCATTTTCAAGGTCCCAGAACCCGACCACACCGACGCGAACCCGAAACGCATCAAACAATTCTTGCAGTATTCCTTCGCAACAGACACCGAGTACCAGGTGCCCCTCGCTCTCTCCGCGGTCGAGGTCGGGCAAACTCACGAGGTCAGCTATGGAAGCAAGGTTTAGCAGAGATCCTAAATAGCAGAGTGCTGGACGAAAACCGAGAGGAAGAGAAGAACGAAATTCTCCTTTGCTCGGAAGTCTTCTTTCTTCACCGGTGCGTCCTTACCAGCAGTAACACACTAGTAATCGTGCGATCCGTATGTTAGGTTGACTGCTCTCTCGATCACCGTGGAAGAGGCTTGCCAAGCACGGAAAGCTACAGCAGCCCCTGTTGCCGAACATGACACCACAGCCCCTCCTACGTCGAACAGTGGTGGAGACGAACCGCAGACACTAATGTTTACTCAGCTGAAAGCTCTGGTAGAGCAGGGTAGAATGGACGATATCCTCAACAACAAGGTCATCTCAAACATTCTCAGTGTATGTGACACTTTCCATCGATCCCACCTGGATACCAAGACAGGGACGGATATAGGCCTATGCGTCCCGGTTCGTTCAATTCATCTTGTGCATCGAGCGCGGGTTCAAGATCGATACAATCAAGAGAGTCGATACGGTCAAGTTTTAGTGGATTCTCAACATCTACAGACACCTCGTCCATGACCTCCTACCGCTCGAGTGGGGAGTCATTCTTTGGGAAGACAAAGGACAATTCAGGAGGGTTCGACACAAACGCATCGATGCAACTGGACCAAGAATGCGAGGACATCCGAAGGTTGTCCATGGACACGTCTAGCGGACAATACAGCTGACAAACTTCACAGGTGACCTCTGGCGCTTCCTACGTGACAAATCGCGCCCCCGACGACGATCACCAGATCCTTCGTCGGGACACGACATGATTCAGAAGTAGCAGGTAATGAGAAGGTCGGGCCCCGACCGTCACACAGACAGTACTAGAATTGGGTAGCATCGGGTGGTTGGAAGCAGTAGTAGTCAGGCATATGCACATCTTGGTATATGTTAGTAACGCGTGGCTGACTGGCAGGACGGGATGGTGAGTGTCAAGTATCGGATATCCGAAACGAGACTAGTACAGCGATGATACACCTAGACAGCCACTACTACTACTACGAACGTTGCTTCATATATTAGCACAGGTACAGATAAAGGACAGGATAGGATGGGAGGAAACGTCAAGGGAAGAACTGCGAAACCAATCCAGCAAGAACGGATAGTGAAGTAATATATAATGATTAGCCTTTGCACGGACAATCTGACACCTGGTTGACCTGACCCAGCGCGAGATGAGGACGCGCGACAGTCCTCTATCGCTTTTTTTCCCTCACACACTCGCATTGGCGGGCCATCTGATGAGTCGGAATGTGATATTCGAATAGAGACTCGTTACAGCGATGATACACCTGCTGAAACAGTCACTGCTACGAACGTTGTTTCATACGTCAGCACAGGTACAGATAAAGACAGCAAGAGATGCGAAGGGGTAGAACTGCGAAAGGTCCAGCAAGACGAGATTCGAACATATAGAGTAGTGATGAGGTAGAGATAGGTGGCCCGGAAGTGAGAGCGAAGGGACGGGAACATGGCGTATACTGGCAACGAAGAACAATACCACCCGTTCAGACAACCATGTCCGGCTACTGCAGCGGAACTTGTCCATCCGACTGAGGCATGCATGAGGCGTAGCACTGAATCTTGACTCACCGTTTCGCGTGACTCATCAAGCTGCGACCGTCTAGTATTGGGAAGTCGAAGCCGTGTTGAAAGATACAACGAGACCATCCCCGTGAAACGGAACCGGAGGTGATGGTAGGTTGCTGTGGTAGAAGGACATGACGGAGTCGACGCAGAATGTTAGGGAGGGGACTGAGTATTGACCATGATTTCTGAGGTTACTGCGCGCGTCGTTAGCCTGGTTCTTTTGTGCGTGACCTAGACAAGTATATCGTTGGAAGAGACATGCAGACCCGACGTATGTGTACCCGAGTACTCGACACTGTTTTAAGGGGGGAGGGAAGTAGTACGACGCCAAGGGGCAGGACATCCCCATCTCGAGTGGAGTGAAGGGGATCACACATTGCACTTGATCTACACTCTGGTACCACGTATCAGGACAGTACAGCTGTTGACTCACATGCTCGAGAGTGTAGGGGCGAAGCTAATCGTTCCGTCATGAGGATGAGGTGGTCGACTGTCGAAACGTCGATCCCGAGGTGGATGAACGCGTAGTCCAACGCGTTTTTCTGTCATAATCCATGTATTTTGTTCGCATTTCAGCGCAACGGCGTGGATAATGGACATACCAACGCGTCAAAGTTGAGCAAGACATCTCCTTCCCATGGTGTCTTTGCTTGCGATCTCGCGCCTCCCTCTACATCTATACCCTCGCCAAACAACAGCAGTGGTTTATTTGTCCTCCGTTCCTTGTACTTCGCCACCATATTGATTCCGGTTCGTGGTGTATCTGACGTACAAAACCCGAACCGTAGGTGTGTTGAGCCATTGTCTATGCACAAAGGGGTGTGTTGTTCCCAGTGGTCATCATAGTCTGTTGCCGGAACCTGAACGGCTGGCAGAGGCTGGATCGGAAGACAGAACAGCGCACATTTCAAACTCGTGCAAGCCCTTTTGGTCTGGCGCCCACTTACCACTGACGCACATCCCAAATCGGCAACTCTTCATACCGTCCGTCCACTATATCTATTACGTATGTAACATTCAATTTCCTGGTTTAAAGATGGCGAATCGCGTAACATGCACGTGTAACAGGGCAGCAACCTGCCAGATTCCTCTAGCGATATACGTACAGCCCCACTCTCGAGTTGGAGGTGTATGAAACAGTGAATTTGGGACCAGTGGTACCTCCGCGCAAGGCTAGCGCGCAGTACACAGCAAACGCCGACATATGGATACAGATGCTTCGTAAACAGCCTCTCCTAACACTAATTTGCTCGATCTGATTCAACGGGTTAGTAGCTTCGTGTAGGTCATGACGAATGAGTGGTGGTATGCTACACCGCAAACGAGGTGACTGCCAGGTCGAAAATGGATCAGCACAAAAAATACCGTGGGTACGCCCCGCGCGAGTCCGCGCCTATTTAATAACGCGGATCCCGAGTGACGTCTCCTTCGCGGCTTGTTCGACGCGTACGGTCGGCAGTCAAGAAGCTCACGGCAGTTCTCGTGAATTCATACAAAATGTGTCTTGCATCTGCATCTTAGACCTCCTTCGTCATACCACCATGAGTGCCCTCTCTACACTTCGTACTGGCTCTCGACCCGCCCTTCGACAGGTCTCCCGACGCGCGCTGCCTCCAGCGACGCATGCCGTTCCATTAGCAGGGGATCGTAGTCGCAGGACGTTCTTTACTGTTGTTCAGCAAGGTCATGAAGCATGGCGCTTGAGGCAAGTTGGCGTCCTATAACTGCTTGAAGACGTGGACTACTAACATAGATGACCCTCAGTCTAGGCAGCAACCCGGTCCAGCTGAAGCCTGGTTTGCACCTAAACCTCCCTGTGTATCACACGACCCAGGTTGTTGACCTACGAGAGTCTTCGATCTCCATTCCAGATGTACGCTGCATGCCTAATCCTGCGTACCCTTTGCTCATCCTTTGTCGACAGCTTCATGGATATACTGTTGACAACGTCCGTACCATTCCCAGTGGCGTCGTCCTCTTACTGTCAACCTCATCTTAACAATAGGTTCCTATTACCGTCTCTGGATCTCTCTTCTTTCGCATCGTCGACGGCTACAAGGCATGCTTCAAGGTGTCCGACCTACATGCAAACATCAAGAACGCTGGGACGTCCGCCATGCGCGCCGTCCTGGGAACATTTAGCTACGACCAGGTTATCGGCGACAGGAATGGCCTGAACAGCCGCCTGAACACTGTCATCGGGTCGTCCATACACAACTGGGGCGTCGAAGGGACACGCTTCGAGATTCAACAGTTCAAGCCGGCCAACCGAGACGTCGAGGTCCGTTCAATATCTCATGTCGTATCTGTCGGAACCTTCAAGTGATACTGACGATGGTGACGTACAGCGTCAACTCGAGCTGCAGATGGAGGCCGAACGTAACCGGCGCAAACAACTTTTGG
This sequence comes from Fomes fomentarius, assembly GCA_022606135.1. Lineage (NCBI taxonomy): Eukaryota > Fungi > Basidiomycota > Agaricomycetes > Polyporales > Polyporaceae > Fomes > Fomes fomentarius. The sequence goes on along the minus strand of JABYQN010000010.1, from coordinate 503,127 downwards.
ATACGCAAGCTCAGATAAACATCGCTGAAGGCCACAAGCAACGGGTTATCCTGGAGAGCGAGGGTCACCTCCAGGCGAAGGCGAACGAGGCTGAAGCGTCGTTCACGACGACTATCCGCAATGCGGAAGCGCGCCGGCAGAAATCCGTTCTCGAGGCGGAAGGACTCGCTGCCCAGGTCGAAGCGCTGGCCAAGAGCTTGGCTCAGGACGGTGCGAAGGTGACGCCTGAGCACAGGAACTCTGCGTTGAAGACGCTAGTTGAGTTGAAGAAGCTGGAGCAGCTCAAGGCGATCGCGGCCTCGACCAACAATGCGACGTATTTCTTTGGAGAGAAGGCGACGTTCGGTGGGGATGCCGGGCTGTATAACCTCGATTATGCCGAGCATCTGAAGAAGGGAGTTGAGAAGGGCGCGACGGGTGCTGCAGCCGTGGGCTCTTTCACCCCGCTCTGAACTGTTCGGTGATCCGATGTTTTGAACGTTATCCTACTACTTGCTCTGACTCATCAGTACACCCCGCTCTTATGTAGAATCTTGTATTTCCAGTCGCATACGGTAGCTTTGATTATTAGCTTTGCATTGTTTTCGTGTCTTCCTGTAGTGAAGTCGGTTGAGTGAAAGTAACACAGCCAAGTGGAACGTGCCTTCGTCTGCCAGCGCCCACTGAAGATGCGGTATGTGGTATTCGTAGTACAAAGATGGAGACTCGCGTAGCTTGCGCATGTAAAAGCTCATCCACCTGAGTCAGATAGCAATACATGGAGAACTCCTCTCTCTAGTTGTCGGAGGTGTATGAAACTGTAAAACAGTCACGGTGAACTTGGGACCGCCGCGCAAGGCTAGCGCGCAGAGCTCAAGATTGCCGACATAGTGGGCTGTCGGAAACTCTCTCATCTGACAGAGAAAACTGAGCACGGGTCATGTCGCGAACGCGCGCAGGGTTGGTACTTACGTCAAGGCTTCTGAGACCAATCCGCCGATTTACCAATCGTGTTGCCATGTCCAGTCCGACTTGTGCGATTTTGTGTTCGCGAAATTCAACTTGGACCAAATGGAGATGACGTAGTGACGGAAAGGCAGCAACGAGCCGTACGAGGTCGGAACAGGTGGGGAACACAAGGGGGCCGATGTGTAGTGTCTCCACCGACGAATATCGCTTGAAGCACGCGAGGACTAGGGGGGCGCAAGGATATGTACGGGAGCGTGGCGCCACGGCTTTCGTCGCGAAAGGTGAACGCGCGAAGTTTGGGCAGCTCCGTGCCAATCAGCCTGATAGGGATTGTCTCGAATAGCGTGGGGTCAGGGCTGTCACCACCTCTCAGAGACACCGATATCCGTTCCACAACGGACCGAAAGAATGGTTTCTCCTGGAACAAGTCGAAGAGATTGTCCAGACTTCGTCCTGGGTGTAGTGATATCGAACGGAAGAGATTGAGTCGGGAACGAGGTAGCCATGCACGACATACGAGAGAACAAGCGCGAAGTGAGGAGGGGTCATATGCATCACCCAGAACATCGATAGCGATCTCTTGGATCTCAATCGGAATGGACATCGTGGTGGTGGAGACGAGGATATAGCGCGGGGAGGCGGCACTGCATCCACATAGCCGAACCCTGGGAACTTCGTCACTGGAAGTATAACACCAGGCAGTGTCATGGTGCGGTGGAAATTATGCTTCTTTCCCAGAGTCATAAGCACGTGTATGGGAGGCAGCAATTAACAAGGGGATGGGGAAGCATAATGACTGAGGTTGTCGCAGTTCTATCCTGAGACAGTCAGTGGCCGTCAAAAGCGGATCCGGAGAGACACTACTACGTGAGACAAGTTTGTTAATGAGCAGTGTCTTTACCGATGTCGAGAAGAAGCTCGTTAGTAGAACGTGAACGCACATGTTGCACTCAGAAACGATACATACAAGGGGGACTACAGAGCTCGGAACGGTGCGAACGCTTGCCTCATTTCCGTAACCTCTTTGTCGATGCCCTGAAATATACGCCTCAGCAGCATAGCCATCCCATGCCTATCCTCAATCCTCTCTAGATACTCCCACTGGCCGAGCCACACAAACGTTTCGACATAGACCCAGGCATAGAAGATCAGTCGCTGCACCCCGTTCATAGGCAAGTATAGCGCACGCCGGCCCATACGCCGCGCGCGTAGTGCAAACGGGACGGAGAGCCCGAGCGCGCAGCCCGCAACATTGCTCCAGTTCACCAACTGTCGCATATCAGAAGGTTAACTGAGTGTGATAGGCCGGCTAGAACCGTTGTAGAGAAACTCACCCGAGGGGAAGTGCGTTTGGCAAGATAAGTAGCGCACGCGTCCACGTCGATCGCACATTGAGGTCGATGAATGTCCTCGCCCGCTTTGAACTTGTTATATACTAGGGTAGCCGCCCATCCGTCCCACACTACGCGATCGTGCGGTAAGTGTTGATTCCACCACTTCAGTTTCTCGGTAATGGTACCATTATATCCCACTGACATGGAGGTCAGCCACTTGCGCCTTTGTGCATGGCTATTTTAACTACACGCACGCACCTCGATAGATACCATCAAAGAATGCCTTCAGAGACTGATCCTGGTTCACCATTTCCGCGAGCTCTTTGAGATGTTTTTTCTCGGTAGAAGCCTCGGCAACGATAGGTGCCACCGCAAGGGCAGCCCAGTCGTCATCCTTGTACAGCCTGTCCTTGGTCTTCCACACGTTGTCCCTCACCGACAAATTCTGCCCAACTCCAATCATCAGGTATATCTCGCCCAGTTGTAACGTTGTCCATCGGGGGAGCTTCCGGGGTATGCAACGCCTGTATAACAGGTGGAGCATGTATCCCGTCCCCGCTACCAATAACGGGAAGTTTTTGGCAATCTATTACGAGATTCGTATGGTCAGTGGAGATAACAACGTGAGTATTCATAGAACAGACCTCCACTAGCACTGCTCTCCTATCAACACCGCTGTCCAATTGTACAACTCCCTGACGCGGCTCAGCTCCATCTCCATCGATGTTTATGTACCCTAGAGACACTTAGTGGAGTGCGAGTGATGAGACATCACTTAGGTCACCATACCTTGATTCGGGACAGAATCAGACTGTGGGTTCGTGGTGGTCATTTGGACAATGCGACTTCAGCCCTCCATCCGATGCTTGCTTGTAGTTGTGCTTATAGCCGTGGACCCCAACTGCCGAGCCGGATCGTCAGTGCGGCTGCCGCTTCGAAAGAAGCCGCGCACATGTGGGTACGAAGTTCTTCTCTCGGGCCGCAACCCGACGTAGATGTCTGCTCGGACGGTCGCAACCGATGCGACATCCAGGGAGCACAGTCATAATCAATATGTCGTATGCGGTATACCTTGGATACAACAAGTAGACGAATCGATGCAAGGAGCAGGACGCGAACAGCAGGAATGAGTTCATATCAGGCCAGGCGGCCGTCAACATATATTATGTATCAACGGAGCTCGAAGCTTGTGTGCCGCTACAGCCGCGAGGCATCCCACAAGGATGTCAAGACGAGAACACCTTCCGCGCGTGAGCTCAGTTATGTCCGGTCGGGCTTCCGGTATCTCAAGTTGCACTGCTATCACGCACTTAATTGAACTGCAAAATGCCGGAATCTCTCAGTACAGACATCGATCACAGGACAACTTCATGAAAGTCCAGCTCACCTTGACTATAAGTAAACGCGATGCAAGATCCCACTAGTGGGTGCTTTCCGGAATCTACGGAGTGACCTCGTCGTACGTTAGACCCGTACTGTGTCTGTATCTGCGATACAGTAGTTACGTTAGTCCTAGGATGCTGCCACAAGACACGAGAAGGAGCGGCAATACAATCATTCTGGATAAATGCTGTGCCTTCAGTGATTTAGTGAATTGACTCACGAGTATGTTCTCACACGTTGCTATGTTGGTATTTTCGCGCGGGAGCTTCGAGAGAAAAAATGTGAGAGCAGTGATCTGTCAAACTTACACGGATATCAGAGTCGATGCTCCGACGTTCAAGTTGCCCGAGTGACCAAAGGTTTCGAACACTCTAGCTTCAGCATGGTCGGGGAATTTTGTTCAGGTCGGTTGCGCCGGGTTTCAGGAGGCAGGAGACACTTAACTCAAGAAGGTGATACAAGGCGAGCCTCCGCCGCGATCGCGAGGTATGTGCCATAGAGGAGAATGTTACACCGATAGGTTCCGCCCCCACAAACGTGCCGTTCCAAGCGAGAGGAGTGTACCAACGCACGCCTAGCTCCACATATGCAACGCTACGATTCAACTTCAAAGGCGATCGAGGGACATAGCAGTGTGTGGGTCACAATGCAGCTGAGACGCGGAGATAGAACCCTGAGGGCGAGACATTATGACATTCGGACAAGAGGAAGAGGATGAGGTTGTGCATGGAGGGTGTTTAACACGGTGTGGTGCAGTATATACTATGCACCTGGCTTGGTCTGCGCTCGTGTCTTCTGCCTGGTCGTGGCTGCGGTCCTGTCCCGCTACACCACGGATGGAGTGAGATGGTAGAGCCATGTGCCTCAGCCTAATGGTCCCGATTAGATAGATGTATCAAACGGACGACCACTTGTGTTATATCAGTCAGAGTTACATAGTGGGCGGACGAGGTGGTGGCGAGCACAGTTGCAAGTTGTTTTCGGACGATGCTGTGAACTTGAGCGCGTTTGGAGATAGGTATTGTGCAGGTGATGGTCGTGTGTGGACTAGATGGCAAATGGCGGACGATGATCAATGATACATCGAGGTACTAGACAATGGAGGGACGACCCTAGACGAGGGGAAGAGCGGTAGGAGTGAAAGCTGCACACGGGAGGGATGAGGGGTGTGAAGCGGGGCTGCGCCAGGCTGGAGATGCGAGCGAAGAACACGTATGTACCTGATTGACGTTTACGCTCGGACGTCAACCCCTCGCTGCACCCGCATTTGAATTTCCAAGCGACTCGTGCTTGCTCCAACCCTGGAATCTCGACTCTCTGATGCTGGCTCTTGCCACCCGAGTTTCATCGATACTGGGTGAGCATGTTCGAACACTGGATGTTCTTGGTACGGAGGCGAGGCGAGGTAGAGCGTGAGCTCAGTCATGTCAGGTCGGCTATGCATTGTGAGAGTCCGGCTGACTTTGTCTATAAGTCAACGCGACGCGAGATCCCACTAGTGGGTGTTTTCCGGAGTGTACGGAGCACCCTCGTGCGTAGAATCCGTACTGTGTCTGTGCCCCCAATACAGCAGTCAAATTGATATGCTGGAAGATACGGGGAAAGGAGTGGCAATTCAGTCATTCTGGATAGACGCTGCACCTTGAGTGACCAAGTGAATCTACTCACGAATATGTTCTCACACACTGCTTCACTGGTACTTTCGCGCGAGAGCTTGTGAAGAAGAGAATAATGTGAGAGCGATGACGTGGCAAAACAACAGGAGCATCGATTCCGATGCTCTGACGTTCAAGTTACTCGAGTGACCGAGGTTTTCGAACTGTCCAGCTTCAACATGGTCGCAGAACCTTGTTCAGGTCGGTTGAGCTGGGTCTAGATAGACAGCAGACACCAGAACGATGTGCACGAGAGAACGTTGAGGTCCAAGACAAACCTCCACGACCGGATAGGCTGGTTTTGCACTTTATTAGCGCTAGGTAAAACCCGATCACGTGCATGACTGTGCCCAATGTTAAGCGCCTGTACGTGTCTAAACTGAGAGTCAAGTAGTGTGAGCTTCACCCCTAGATCGTCTCTGCTCTTGTTCCCGTCCTTCATCTCACTCACTCCTAGCCTCTCTTTGACCTTCGCTCACGGCTGCAACTACTACAATCTCAGAAACGACGAAACAACAGAAGGAATCGTGGTACGTCGCTGAGATTGAACGCGTGCAGTATGACAGAACAAACGAACCAACAGAGTTGAATGGCCTCAGATGGCGCAGCGGACGAGGGTGCCTTCCACGCCCTCTCGCGGTCTTTCGCGATGATCATCGTCTCCGAGATTGGCGACAAGACCTTCCTCATCGCCGCCATCCTTGCCATGCGGCACCCCCGCCTTGTCGTCTTCGCCGGCGCGTTCTCCTCCCTCGTCGTCATGTCCATCCTCTCCGCCGAGCTCGGCCACATCCTCCCAACCCTCATCCCCCGCAAGTGGACGCAGGCGTGCGCGGCGGTGCTCTTCTTGGTCTTTGGCGTGAAGATGCTGCAGGAGGGCCGCGAAATGAAGGCGGGGAACGAGAAGATCCAGGAGGAGCTGAAGGAGGCCGAGGAGGACATCGAGGGGGATGAGGCTTTGCATGATGGCACGGGTACTGCTGGGGAGCAAGGAGAGGAAGTCGTCCCCCTCGAAGCTATGGAAGCCGGGCGCGGTCGCGTGAATGGTCATCACCGAAGGCGGTCGAGCGGGCGCGCTGCATCCCCGAAGAGCCCGACGCAGAAAGCCCTCCACACCTATACGGAGTCTGCTCGCAACTTTTTCAGCTATCTTCTTGGTCCGGTATTCGTGCAGTCATTCGTACTCACGTTCCTCGGCGAATGGGGTGACCGCAGTCAGATATCGACTATCGCGCTCGCAGCGGCGGATGTGAGTGCTTCTTCATCCGTGGCTACCGAAGCTATTTTTGTATGTGCTCATCCGGTCTGTTTTTAGAACGTTTATGTTGTTGCGCTAGGCACTGTGGTGGGCCATTCGTGCTGTACTGCGCTCGCTGTAATGGGCGGGCGGTATATATCCACTAAGATTTCAGTGAAGCATGGTACGTACGCTTGCACAGAGTTCGTATGTTTCCTTTGAGCTAACTATGTTCCCAATGCAGTAACCCTTGCTGCCAGCGCACTGTTCCTCCTGTTTGGCGTCGTGTATTTGTACGAAGCATTCGTAGACCCTGAGACGTCAGACTTCCACCCGATATCCGTGTCATGACCGGGACATACCCATGTGTTAGCATACTCGTAGAATGTTAATTTGACGCTATCAACGGGATTACAGCAATGTGTGTGATGCACTATGTTCTTACTTCGCTTATTCTGGCTGACTCGATTCTGAGATACATCCATCACTCGAAAAGTGAAACATCCGGGGCCTTATAGTAAGCCTTCCACTGTTCGTGGAAGATCGATGCTTCTGAGAGCATCTTGTCTTAATGGGATCCTTGTGATGTATAGTACGTTCCTGTTAAAGATATCATCCTGTCATCTGGTCTCCCGCAAAGTCGTGATGGAGAAACACTGTATTTCAGGCCAGTGAACCACTGCACCTCTTGTATCGTGTTGAGAAAGTCTGCATGTTTCCGGCGCACAGTACACACAATGACTAGAGTTCTCTAATGTCATTGAAAATTGTGACCGTTGCGACCCCGGGTTGTACGGGTTTCCTAGGCTTAAGACCCAGATGAACGAAAGATATGAGCCATATGATCAGATATGGACTAGCTACTGTGGAGAACATCTACTCTTCGCCCTGGACCTTGGTCTCGAGTTCTATGTATAGGTAGGCCTGCCCGAGATGAGTGGGATGTCTGGGTCCGGTTTGAAGGTTATAATCAGAGCAAGCCTGCCGGACTGCTATGAAAAGCCAAGGAATAAGACAGACCTGGAAGCAACGATGAACGGTCAGGTCGCTGATCGCGATCGAGGAGAGGACGCGCGCGCGGGAGGGTTGTGTGTTTCTGCTGACGCTGCCCCCAATCACAGACGGCTCGCGATCGGGCCTCGGTTGATCAATGTTCAAGTTACCGGTAACATCCATCCTCGTTGGTCGCGGGCAAATTTTTACCGAGTGTCATGATTGCGTGGCGTAGGTGTTTGGACGAGAAAGCGCATCCACGCATCATAGATCCCGAGGTTATGAAAATCGCGTGGGGGATTGAACAACGAACAGGTCGGCAGGCGCGTCTCAGGAAGTCAGGCCCTGTTGAGATGGCGATGGCTGTCTTGGAGATCCAGGTCTCAGCGCAACTTGAACAATCGTCGGTGCCCGCCCGATTCCCCTCACCGCCACCGCACGTGGCCCTCATCATGCGCTCGGATCGAGCAGGCAGTGCACCGGACGGGCCGCACTGTGTTTCGACGACCGCACCAGGGTCGTTACTTATGTACCACGCATGACGACAACGCAACATATCGCTGAGCATCGTCTAGATCTCCTTGTTCCTCGTCACTGACGGTCCGGCGAGTAGTCATCGTGCTATCTCAAGTAACCAGGTTCCAGACAGCCCCGCCTCACCTCCACTTCCGAGCGAGTTTCCATTGCCGTATCGCGCAGGCAACCGCACTGATCTCTTCCTTTACGTTGCTATCAGATAATTCCTGCAATCCTTACAGCCCTGGTTCGACTCCGGATCTCGTTGCGCAACATGCTGGTCTCCGGCACTCTGGCGATACCTCCGTGCCTGCATTGTGTCGCGTGGCAGTCGTGCCTTGTCTCATTCTTCACTCACAATCACGGACAGGTTTGATGACGAGTCACTCTACACGAACCCCCGGGCCCGCTGCCTAGCTGTGTATAATCACCAGCTCTGAATTCGGCCGCGGATGCCATATGATTCCGCGCAAAAAGCAAAGGCTAGCCGTTCCAATCACCATTTGCTCAGCAGAGCTCCTACACTCTGAGATTTGGCGTACTTGGTGCCAGTGCTCAGACGATACCATCATCAGTTCACGGTGCTCCGCCCCTGGTCTTCTCCACTCACCAGTCATAGACCTACCAGAACAACGAGTACACTGCTTTGGACTCACCCATCAGTGCCACAGCCCACCACGTGAGCAGAGTTATGGGCGCAGCTTGACGAAATACGCAGGTGATGTCCCACACATCTCGCAGCAGATGGCCCCTGAATGCGTCGTACACTCACCTTTGTTGACAGGTTCTTGTGGCCTTCGGTGATGGCGTGGCAAGGTCCGGAGGAGAATGGTATGATAGCTAGAGGCGGCGAAGACACATACCGTTTGGCACAGTTCAAACGCTGCGTTTTATCTGTTGTCGCAGGTATGTCTGCAGACAGTACGACACTAACCCCTCATATTTTATATGCACACTGCTGTCCCAAAAGTACAAGGGGTGGGATTTTACAGCTCTTTCACTGTCTTCGCGATTCAAACTCATGCTGATTATCGGATTTTCTGCGATAGCAAGACGCACCTCAAAGCTGACGAATGAATGAGAGGCGAGGCGGGGTGGGAGGACGTACAGTGGTTTCTCAGAGGATTATCCAACCTTTCTCCGCACTCGATAGAGTTTGGTTCATGCAAGTACACGTCCTGTTCGGCAAAGTCTCCTTCCATTCGCTCGCCACTTGAAAGATTGCGGTGCGTAATGTCAGATCATACGTCACGTGACGACTCTGAAAGTCTAATTGGCTAAATGGAGAGATCTGGACAGCGGCGATACTTGGTACACTGGGAGAGGAATATCGTGCCTGTACCTCCGGGTAGCCCTTCGCATTGCTGCAGAACGTGCGACGGAGGCCGATAACTCCATCGATGGCGTCAAGGCTCGTAAACTTCGTACCCACGTCCAGATAGGATAGATGCCCGGCGTGGTGAAGATTCTCTTCGCCGACCTTCTATCAGGAGTGTAGGTCGGAGGCATCTCATATAGCGCGATCCTTACTGGGTCTGTATGGACGCTGACTGAACATCTACGCGCCTGCTTACCCGCTGCGCATCCCACAGAACTAGTTGATGATCGAGGGCTCGATCGCGACCAGAATCGAGGTCAACACCGCGTAGGTTTTCGGGGTTCTACTCCAATTTTACGGTGTATCTCCGCTGGGCTCTCTCATGAGAACCTGGGAGTGGAGACCCGCTCTCCGCATGAACGTTGTAGGCGCCCATTTACGATGGAAGGTCCTCGAGGTACGGGCGGGTACCCGAGCTCGCGATTTGTGCGAAGATCCCTCGGTGACCAGCCGCCGCTCACACTATGGAATGTCCGGCGTTCAGAAGAATCCGACACTGCATTAGGTGCGTGTCTACGACTCTAATATGCCGTGCCCCCTGCGGATAATTGCGCGACAGGCAAGGAAGCTCTGCCCGGGATCGTCCTGTCGATACGACGTCGAAAACCGTGCGGCCGCCCGCTTCCGCTCCGCAACCCCGCAACCCAGAGTCCAGGACGAGGGCGTTCACATGCGTCGTCCGAGGCGGAGCCTCTGTCGGGTTCATCTTGCCCACTCCCCAAATCCAAATTGCCGCTGCCGCCGGTTATCAGGCTTGGAGAGCAAACATAGTCCGTTCCCAGCAGCCCGCGACGTGCCTGTGTGCAGACGGACAATCCTGGCAACGTAGCGTCTATCTCGCGTCCAATCTGTCGCGCGTGAATAGGCCCCGCAGAGCCTCCACCCCCGGGGCTGGCTGATAGACGAATCAGAGCAGGGGAGACGAAGGGCGTGCCGAAAAAAACCTTGCCTGCAGGCATCCGCAGGCCCTTCTCGGTCCCCCTCGTCTCCCCGTTCGGCTCCTGGGCTCCCATGAGATCCAGCAGGCGACGTTCGAGGTCCCTCGTTGGCCTTCCAGATGCCAGCGCCGTCCGCGGAGCCTGAGCTCGAGGGAACGGGTAGGCGGATAGGCTGCCCATTGGTGCGTCCCTAGACCGGACTGGTGCGATTCTGTTCCCGCGTTCTGGTTTTTCCTCGCCTCAGGAGGTTCCTTTGGCTCGGGCGACGTCCGTGGACACATACTTCGCTGAGATCGGACGATCTGTAGGGCCGCAGGGGTTCACGAGATGCACAGCGGGACTTGTACGTCCTGCGATCGTCGGCCCTCACCTACAATCGCCCACAATGCGTACATACGTATCCACCACGATCGTATCTTGCTTAGAACGGCGGTATGTGTGTCCTTCTATTTTCTTGCACGGTCCCGCACGGGATTCTCTCGAGAGCTTATACTCGCGAGTCTATACCCGCAGAATCGGCGCCGTACACTCATAAACGCGCTACACGCTCAGGACCATGGTGCTCACCTTCAGCATGACGACCCCGCTGATGAGGTCTCCCTCCCTCACGTGCTAGATCTCCTCGATCCATCGTGTTCCTGCGGTCAGAAAGCTTCATAGGCAATATAACATCTAGTTTGTAATCACCGGTAACAATACACAAGCTTTACAAACCCTATACCGCCCCGCTCGCGCTCAATACAAACGCCTTATCTCGCACCCTGCACCGCACCCTGCACCGCACCCAGTATCTTCCATCTTCCGCAATAGCGTCTTTGTCTGCGCTAGAACTCACAAAAAAAGGCGCAGAGGCACAAAGTACTAGTACCCCCCTCCCCAGACACCGCTCACGCTTCCAGATGTCGCACTGGTACTTACCGCTGCCTGCAATCGAGAAGCGGTCTCCAAGGCCGCCGACAAACTTCAAGTTAGCGTCGCTGCCTGTTCAGTGGGAATATTTCCTAAAACACCCTCCGGCGTCGCAACCTCTGAGCCTCTTGCGCGTGACTAAGCTGTGTCTGAGACCTGAGGAGGCAGGGAGCGGCCCGCGCTGCGCTTCGTTGACACTTTGTGGTACTCACTGTATGGTCGACCTTTGGGGACCTCGGCTTTCAGGAGGAACAGCTTCAGTCTATTCTTGCCGCGGAGACGGTCCGTCTCCGCGCAGATGGGCGTACACAGCACGCAGGATCAAAATACAGAGGCCCGTACGCCTGGGTGAGTGCCAATACATTCAGGACAGTTCTACACACTCTGCCGATCCTGTCCGCAGTGCTATGCTTTCTTTCTTGAATCTTGATGCTTCTTTCTTTATCAGGGACTGGTGTCTCCAAAAGGGGCAAGCGCTTCCCTCCAGCAGCATGTGCCTTCCGGAGTGCTGCTACTTGATCTCCCAGACGCTGCCAAGTTCTTCGTGCAGCCGCTGTGCACAAGATACGGTTAGCAAAAAGAAGAGTGACGAACGGATGCAAATCATAGCGCCAGCGCTGCCCGTCAACGTGAAACTCGAGAAGAGGTGCTAGCTGGTACTTACGGCAGGCTCGACCACGAGCGCAGACAAGGCCTCCAGGACGGCGCGCCCGGCCCACGCCTCGATGAGCGCCACCTGCTCGGGGTAATGAAATCCTGCGACGTCCGGGACGCGAACACCATCTGCGCGGCCGCAGCTCGGATGCGCGGGGGCGGCCTGAGCGGCCGCCGGGTCCCTTCGGTGCTCGAGGACGCGGCGACGTCAGGGATCCGCGTCTGCGAGGACGGTGCCTGGCTCGGGGCAATGGAAGGCGCAGTGGGCGCGTGCGGGATGGGCGGCGGGGCTTCCGTGCTGTCGGCCTGTGCCTCGATGTCCCAGCACGAGGCGAGGTGCAGGATGTGGAAGGTCTCCATCTGTTGATGGGGATGGATCGTGTCAATGGGATTGGGATGCAGGAACGTCCTACGGGTTGTGGGATCCCGAGGCGTCACGGGCAGAGACGAGCACGCACTTCCAAAGTGGCTAGGTCTTTGTACGTCGTGGTCAGTCGCGCGATGAGATCGGCGTTGTGGTCCGGGAAGGAGGTCTGTCGACCCTGAGACGAGTAGAAGCTTGGAGGCGGACACAGGCCTCCAGTGAGCCCCAGATGTCAACAGCAGAAGGGAAGTCAGGGGTGCTTACCTATCGGCCGACGCGTTCAGGGTGTCATCCACGACCGACGTAGTGATATCCGCGGGACGAGTGTCCTTGAGCGCTTTGACGACCTAGATCATAGAACATATGTGCCTGACTTGGTCTCTGACGGCATCGGAAACCTTACTGCATCGTGAAGAATGGTATCCGCCTGGACCTGCGAGGAGTAAGTTTAGAGCATCTAAGCGAGAAAGCGGGAGAAGGGGAAGCACTAGGAGCACACACACACCGGTTTGCTGGTCCTGTACGGCTGCTCTTCTGACTTGCCATGCACGAAGTCGAAGTCGTAGTTCCTGGTGACTGCGATGCTCGCTTTAGGCGCTACCACCGTTCCTACCGGAACATCTATGAGCGCGCCACAGGACCCGAGTCTTGAGCGACAAATAGAACCCGAACGAACGAACGGCGGTGCGGATGAGGATGTAATGTCAGACAAGAGAAGCCCGTAAAGCGATAAGAGCACATTGACCTCACCACGAGCATGTCGCCGCTGAGACACTCCCTGACCTCGCGGACGAAGAAGTCCGCGTTGGGGTATCCCATGCCGATGCTCACGATCGAGACTGGCACGCCTCTGTAGCGGCCTGTGACCGTCGTGAATCCACGCTCCGAGCCGAGCGTGAACGGCGTCGGGGATGGGTCCAGATAGGAAGCAATGCCATGCGCTCTGGACGGGCTTCCAACCGTAATCTGGGCATGGGGGAGGAACGTCCGTCAGTATTCTGCGCCGCAACTCGCACAGCAGCGAGACCTGTGACGATGGCACTGACGATGCGATTGGCCACCTCCCCAGCGCGGATGCCCAGGTGGTACACACGCTGGTCGAGCGTGCGGGGAAAGTCTGGTTGTGGTAGAACGTTTTCAAAAGGGCCGCGCCGCCAAGTCCCTTGTCAGCCCCGAACTTGGAACGCGTGCAAGTTCTCGGTGACACATACTTGCGTCAACGATGCGGTTCTTCATGTTCTCTGCTTTTTGCTCGTGCTTCGCTCGTGGAGTGGGTATCTCGGACAGCTGAAGACGCCGCCGGCTGAACTGGACTGTCGACACGCGCCCAGCGAAATGTCGGGATGATCGATTGTTGCAGTCACACGTGACAGGCGCGCACAAACTGGCTTCAACGCCAGCCACTGCCACTAGTACTCGAACTTGCTCGCCAACTACTTACTACTAAGTACTACCTCCCGCTTTCATTCTGAGTCGACTTGCCGTAACTCCTCCCTGGCCCCGTCCAAAAAAAATTCCTCCGACAGGCCGGAGCGCGCGCGCTGACGATGTTGGCATGCTTGGCTGGCACGAGCAGCCCTGCGAGGACGACGGCGAGCCCGCGTGACGACACCATCTTTCTTCTGCCAGCCTGGCAAGTGGTTCTGACTCGGAAGGGGATGCGTGCACCAGGCAGGGGCAGGAATTCCTCGCGGACTCGCCGCTCCCTCGGACGCTATAGCGCGTTATCTGGCTCGCGGGTACGTATGTCAATCCTATCATCCTAGCCATACACCGCCGATGGATCGAAATTCGAATCGACGGCACTGACCCGACACTTGACTTGAACAGCTGAAAAGCCCCCGAGGTTGCTCACCGCTCACCGGCCCAATCTAAGGGTCGGAGTACACAGGTCACAGGTCACACTGCGCTCCCCGGCACGCCCGAGAGTCGCAGGTGTGCGGTAGCCTCCCTTCGAGCGGGTGGGTGGGTGGCGGAACGGACGGAGAGAACGGGACATCGCTTCCAGAACCGTGCCTGCAGACGGTGCACGATGGCAGCGCGCGTGGGCGGATCCTTGCGCACGCCTATTCATAGCCCGCGTCCGCCCACGGGCTTCCCACCCCGCTCGCACCTTCCCCGTCGGTATGTGGTGTGTGGGGTTGATGGAGGGAGGGGGAGGGAGGGAGGGAGGGAGAGGGGAGGGACCGCGGCCAGTCATATCGGGAGCGTTTGCAGCCTTCTTGTGTGCATGCACTGCGTCCGCTACCGATCGCCCGTGCCCGCACGCCTCTCTCTCACTCTCTTACGCTCTTACGCTCTTACGCTCTTGCCTTCTGACACACGGTCAGCACCCGCAGCCGTGCACGGATGTGGGAACCACGCGCGATCGAATATTCCGCTCACACCCGTGGCCTAAACGTTGATGCCACACCCAACTCTACCCTGCGCACTGGTACTGGGTACTGAGACTCAACAAGTCCTCCTTCGCTTTTTCACTCTCACTCTCACTCTCACTACGTGGTACTGGCAAGCGCACCCTTCCGTCAAAGACGCACGGTTCCTGTTCGTGACCCTGTGCTTCTTCTGCACGCCTCTTGTGCCTCCATGTCTGCATCTCGGTGGGAGAGTTCGCGTCCAAAGGCCGCGTTAACTTCCTGTGCGTGCGTGCGTGCGCGCGAAGGTAGGTGGGTGCTGTAGGGGAGGGGGGGGGGTAAGTTTTGACAGACTCGCGATCAAACTCCCACCATCATACCGGGCACGGGATGGCAACTCTGATCCATTCCTCTACTCCTGCCCGTTACGGTAAACGGACACTCAGGTTCAAATCGGTACGTCAGTGCAACTTTGCTCCATGCTGCTTAAACTTTGTCTTCCGAAAGGGCCCTGCTCATGGCAGTTCTTTGAGTCGTATTTGCCCAATACAGCTCGCTGATTCGGCGCCACGCTCCAGTGGATGATCAAGGTAGTCATCGTTCGCCTAACGGCCCATACGGCATATTTCTGTACAGCAAGTTATGGCCAGCGGAATCGCGGGCGCAAGAACCGTCGAAGGGACGCACCGTATTCTTGGCGTCCACAGCTCAACAACGTAAGCGACACAGCGGGAGGGATCAGGGGTGCCGTTTGGCGCGAACGAACCGCAAGTCCGCACGTCCGACCGCGCAAGCCGCAAATATCTACATGCACATAGAGGGCGGAACAAACTCCCTCGACCGGTGAGTACTTACCGGACGGATCGCCCATCCGTGACGCAAGGGCGGAAGAGGCGGTGGCGTCGCGTCCTGCCACGCCCTCGTTCCGGGAGAGCGAAAGGCCATAACGGCCGCTGCAGTCTTGCCAGAAGGCCCCGTCGCAGTGCATCCGCGGCATGCACGCGTGGTGTTCTCTCCCGTACCCCGTTCGTGTTCGGTGTGCCTGTGCACACTACCCTCTTCTTGTGCTTCTTCTCCCGTACGTCCTGCCCCTCCCCTCCCCGTCTGTGCAGACTCTCCCCACTCTCCCCATGGGCACTGGGCAGGCAGGCTGCCGTGACGTGCGCGGAAGTGCAGAGATCACATGTGGCAGGACATGCGGGCTTCGAGAAACGGCTCTGCCAATCGCACACATCCCCATCCCATCCCATCCCATCCCATCCCATCCCATCCCATCCCCCATCTTTCGCGATCGTCGTGGCCCGCAGACGGGCAGACGTCTCACGTCTGTGGTTCTGGTCCGGGGGCTTCCTTGTCCATGGGCCCACCCACGGGCCCTGCTATCTGCGAGCTCTATCAAAACGCTCGGCCACCTGAGCAGCTTTGCGTGCCTGAAGTCCAGGTTCTCTCGGTGCGTTGCCACCACCCACCCCTCCCTGTCTCTCTCTCTCCCTCCCTCCCTTCGCGCCTCGCGGCTCGTGCTCGTGCTCGTGCCCGTGCGGGTACGGGTGCGGGTGGAGCGAGCATCCGAGCGCTGTGTGAGTGAGAGGCTGAGGGTGGTGCTGAGCGCCGATCGACGTGCGTGATTCGGGAGCCTACACGCTCAGGAAGGCACGTACGCAAGGACAGAGAAGCGAGGGAGGGGGAGGGTAGCAGGCGGTCGAAATCGAGAAAGCCACCCCGTCCCCTGCCTTCCCTCGCATACGCTATACCTCTGTCTTTCTTCTCCTTTCCTCCATCTGCTTTTTCTCAGCCCCCCACGTCCGCCGTGGAGGAGGCCGGTTTTCGCCTCCGCCCCGCCCGCACGCACGTCCGCCCGCCCGTCCCTCAGTGCTCACGGTGGCACGAGGGCCATGACATCAGTGCGCGGATGGAGCAGGCTTCCTTCCCGTCACGCGGCCCCGTCACGGTGTGCGGGCGGGCGAGACACGGGACATGGGTGGGACACAGGACACGCACGGTTTGCGCAAACTCTGCGGGCTTCTTGCTTCGTAGCGCGGAGGGGGAAAACCCCGCACGGCCGCACGGCCGCATGACTCACCCCTCCTCAGCCCTCAGCCCTCAGCCCTCTCTCCTCCTCCTCCCCCCGTGCAGACGGACGGGCGGGCGGGCGGGCGGGGGCAGCGTTCTCACCCGCCTGCCCCGTCGCACAGGACGGTTCGGGATTTAGGGAGGGAGGGAAGGGGCGCAGATGGGCAGATGGGGGCGGACGGACAAATGGACAAATGGGTAAACGGGCAAATGGGCATGAGCGTCGGTGTGTGTGTGTGGTGGGGGGGGGGGGGGGGTCACATGTGCTGGTGTGTGCGTTCTCAAGTGCCGACGAGTCCGCCGGGCAAATTGCGAGATTACGAGATCGCGAAGTGCGGGGGGGTGGCTCTAGCTCTTGAGCGCATGTGTGTTGTGTCGAGGCGGACCGTATGGTCGAGGATGGGGGACGGGGACATTGACGAAGGCGAGTGGGGAAGATGAGGGGACGAGATGGCAGACCGGGTGCGTGCTTCCCGTCCGACGGTCGGACGTAGACGTCGGTGCGGGGGCGGCGGGGTGTGTGTGTGTATCTAGGTATATACTAATGAACACGGACAGCAGGAGAACACGGCCACGGTCCACGGTCCACGGTCCACGGTCCACGGTCCACGGACGGACTAACGTTTGTCGAACCTCGGCGGAAAGAAGACCGGGAGCGGGGCTTCTGGGCAAGCTTGATATATCGCCACCGCCGCTGTCGACCCGGGTCGGCGTGCACCGTGCGCCGTGCACGGCGCATGCTGCTTCGAAACAACGTCAGACTGAGGAAGTCGGAATCCGCACGACGACGATGTGCGCCGCGCATCCGGAGCCTGAGCCAGAGCCAGAGCCAGAGCCAGAGCCAGAGCCACGGACGCACCGGGACGGGACGCGCTGCAGATAGTATGACTTATCAGTGGAGGAACACGAAGAATGACGACCGCTGTGTGCGCCCGCGGACGCTGGGGGGCAACGGCGAGAGCGCCGGAGGGCGATCGACGCTGGGCGCTGACAGTGACACACAAGTGGGGATCTTCGTTCTGCACGAAGGATGCCGGATGCCATATCCGTCCACATCGCCTTTCAAGCCATGCGGGCGGCGGCCCACTGCTCTGCCGCTCGCGCCCCGCCACTGCCCACCTTGCGCAGTCCGAGTTCGAGTTCGAGTTCGAGTCCGAGTCCGAGTCCACTGGCAGGGCTCTGAGGATGTGTGCGGGCGGCGTGCGTGTCCCTTGTGCGCGACGCGCTGGGGCCGGAGGGGTGCTAACTGCAGTAGGAAACGGGGAAAAAAAAGAACAAGCACAAGCACGAGAACGAACAAGAAAAAATCGTGCTGCATTCGAGTTGCGGTAGGCCAGTAGCCCAAGTAGTTGCGAGGAAGCGCCTCCGCCGCGGCGCTGCCGGTGGGAGCGCGGTTATCGATGAGCCCCCATGCGCCGCCGCCTCTCCAGAAGGTGAAGGTGCGACTCGGGATGGGCAAAAGCACTGATTGACCATCAGGAGAGCGCCTCCCTCGCCTCGTGAGTCGTCTGGCTGGAGCGAGCGAGGCTGGCGAATCGAAATCGTGGGGCGCGCGCTGGGGGGCGAACAACAGGGCTCGGAGCGCGCTCGGACGACGCGTTTGGCGTGCCTAGTGACTATCCGGCTAGTGTGGTCGCCAAAATGAGGCAGGGAAGGGAAGGGTGGGTCGTAAACGGGCAGCGTGCATGCATGTGCACTGGCAGGAGTGCGATCGACGGTGTGTACATACGTGTGTGTGTTAATGGGGAAGCTGTGCCCACTGCCACGCCTCGGAGCGAGATAGCACTGCGTGTCGGGTGGTGGGATGGATGAATGGAACCTTCAACGGTGGGGTTGAACATCCAACGTTGTGAACGTCGAGTACTTGGGTGGCCATCAATGTCAATGTTAACGAGTGCGAGTGCGAGATTCGTGTGCGTCTCGCGAGTCCGAGTCGCTCACGGTGAATTCGCTCGATCAGCACACACGTGGCAAGCCGCTACTGTGGGGCCGCGCTTGAGCGCTGAGCTTGGGGGTTCCACAAGCTCGGACCCTGCTCGGCCTGCGAAATTGTTCGCCCTCTGGCGTCAGCGTCTTTGACTACTTACTTGGTACTGAGGCTAGCCACGAGCCACGAGCCGCAGTATAGGCCGCAGTTGTCCATCGGAGGACGAGATCGGGCCATCGCGGCGATGCGAGGCACCGATCCGGGCGGGTCGCGACGCGACGCGGGGGGGGGCACAGACTCGCTCGACTCGAGTCTCGAGACAACGGTGAACAAGAACAAGGGCGGACCAAAGTTCGGCCAACGAAAATCAACCTTCACGACGCTCAAACCAAAACATTGACCGAGATGAGACGGCGTCGGACGCACTGGACTCGACTCGACGCGGTGACGCGACGCGCCCACAGATGCGTCGACGTCCTTGCTCTCCGAACGGCTGGCGATTCGGCAGGAGCTCGGTATCAGCGAGAGAAGGGCCTGAGTCACAAGACGGCGACGGCCGACCGTATGGTGCGCTCTGCTTCCTCCTCTTTTTTCCGCCTGCGGGGGTCCACAGACGACGGTGGTCGAGGATGGCTGGCAGTCGGTGCCAGTGGGAGCGACGCGTACGGGCGTTATGCATATGCCATTATTGCATATGGTCATGGCCCCTCGTCCGCAACTCCGTGGCGGCCGGGTGCGGACGAGGAGGATACCCTAAAGTGTGCGTGTATATCAATCAACACTCGAGCGATCTCTGCGGACTGGCGCGGGCGAAATGAATGAATGAATGGAATGGCGACTGAATGGGGCGCGTGCGTTATTCAAGTTCTTCCGATAAAGTATAATGTATGTATGCGTTCATAATTCAGTGCACCGACGTCCGTGCTGTGTACTATGTGTGTGCCCAATTCAGTGGCCCACCCAGATCTCTTCTGCCAATCTCGCAGCAGACGCCATCGCCATGCGCACTGGCCAATGCAATTCGCATCGCCCGTCGTCCCCCTCCCTCCGCTGCGAGGGCCCGAAGCCGAGAGCGTCGTCGCCGCTTCCCCTGCCCCCCTGCGAATTTCGTCCGCGTCCATCGAAGCCGGAAGCACGCCCGTCTCGGAGACAACGTCCGCGAGTTGCCAGCGGTTGCCCAGATCCGCCTCCCACGCCCATGGGACGGCTGCTGCTGCGTTGCAGTTGCGGTTACATAGCTCTCTTCTGAGTCTCCCTCGTCTCCCAGCTGCCCTGCACCGTGCACGGATCCGTCGTGACTCGTCGCCGCCTGTTTGCGTTTGCGTTTGCGTTCGCGTTCACGTTCGCGTTCGCGCAGAACGAGGCTCTTCCGAGTCCTCGTGCCGCTGCCCGCGACCTGCGCCACCGCTCTCTCTCTCCGCGCCACAGCGAGACAGGTGTTTCGCGCCGATACTTAATGCCGCGGGTTTCAAGTTTCTGGAGATGACGACCGTCGACGATGCCTACCTCAGCCTCAGCGCCCGGCCGTGATCTATCCCACCGATTGCCGAGTGCGTCAACATCGGGCTCGGGAGTGAGAGTGCAGAGCGCCCTGGAGGGTTGTCATGAAGCTGATGCGCAGGGAGATGGGGAAGGCAGTGTCGTCCAGAGTCGACCGGAGATGCACAGCTGGTATGATGTTAGGTCGGTGTGCGGTGTGTGGGCTGGCTGGGGAAAGCATGAGATCATGAGACCGAGGAGTGTGGGCGCTGTGACTGGTGGGTGACAGAGAAATAAGGGCTGCTAGCCGAAAGGAGAGACCGGGTGTGTGGGCTGAATCTGAAAAGGCAAACTTGTGAGGGAGATCCGGGCGATGTGGAGAAAAGGAGGAATTGCGGTTGGTAGCGGGACGCGTGGGGCCGGCAATTGGACTTGGTGCCGTGTCGAGTCGCGCAGAGTTCTCGGGCAGAGAAGACGGGGAATTTTGCGATTTCTTGGTGGCCCCGGGCGCACCTATAACGCCAGCCGTTCTCGCACTCGCCCTCCCGCCTCGTTCTCGAGCGTGCTATTGCCTCCTCATCAGCGCGTCTAATCGCCCCCTGCCCGGCTTCTTCCTCCCTCGCCTATATCCTCTCCTCGCTGTCTCGCGTACGCCCCCCCTCTCTGTCTCCTCGCTGCTCGTCACCGTGGCGGTCGTTCACCAGCTCCCTCCCGCGCACATGAGCCGCTACCACTCGTCCCTCTACCCTCCCTCGGCAAATGCCGAGCCCTCCATCCACGATGCGGCAAGAGCGGACCTGCCCCGCCATGATCGGGATCCCTCTCCCTCCGGCTCAGACTCCTCCTCCGCCTTCAACAACTCGCCCGACAACACCAACGACGATCACCCTGCCCCAGGTACGCGCTCCCCGTCCTCCACCTCCATCGCGCCCCGCATCCTCACCGCGCACCCTCCTCTAGACGATCC
Source organism: Fomes fomentarius (assembly GCA_022606135.1). Classification (NCBI taxonomy): domain Eukaryota; kingdom Fungi; phylum Basidiomycota; class Agaricomycetes; order Polyporales; family Polyporaceae; genus Fomes; species Fomes fomentarius. The sequence continues at coordinate 482,021 of JABYQN010000010.1, read as the reverse complement.
ATACCATGCCCTCACCTCCCAGACCCTCAACGCGGACGGCACGCCCAAGCGGCCCATGAACGCGTTCATGATCTTCGCAAGAAAGCGACGTCCGCAGATATCGGCCGCGAACCAGATGATGCGCACGGGCGACGTGAGCAAGATACTCAGCAAGGAATGGAACTCTATGGAAATGGTACTGTACTACCACCCACGCCCGCTCTCTCGCGCGCAAATGCCATGTTCACGCGTCAGCATCTTTCTTTCCCCTTTTGCAGTCCGAGAAGAAGTTCTACCTCGACCAGGCCAAGAAGCTCAAGGACAACTTCAACTCAAAGTACCCCGACTACGTCTACCGCAGGCGGCCGAACAACTCGCGCAAGAAGCGCAAGGCCGAGCCGAACCACGACGACCCCGCCGACCCCCACCTCGGCGACCCCGACGACCCAGGCTACGACGACCCGTCCCCGATCGACGCTGACGACCCGCTCGGCATCGTCTCCGCCGCCGCACAGGACGTCCAGTACACCCGCGCCCACCACCACCCGCTCAACCCGTCCCCGCCAATGTACCACCCGCACGATCCGCTCGGCCAACCCACGGCCAACCCCGCTGCGTGCACCTATCCCTATTCCTCCGACTTTCACCCGCACCCGCACCCGCACCCGCATCCCGTACACCCCACGCGTCTGCCCCATCTGCACTCGGACCCCTCGTTGGGGAGCACGAGCAACATCGGCCCCATCCGCACATCGTCCTTTGACAGTATCGGCTCGCTCTCCCAGGGCTACCCCGGCCACCAGCACCAGCACCAGCACCACCAACACCAGCACCAACACCAACACCAACATCAGCAATCCTCGCTCTACCAAAACCCCAACCACCCCGGCCCGTCCTCACACCTGTACTCAACCACCCACGGCGCGATCGCAGGCTGGGAGCCGAACGCGAACGCGAACAACGGCGGTGCAGCAGCAGCTGCTGCAGCAGGGCGGTCGCGCGCAGACGCCACGCCGCGCTCGACCTGGCCCGTCCTGCTCCCCGCGCTCGACACGAACCTCGCGCGCCAGCGCACGTCGATCGCGTCGATCCCCAGCGGCTTGCCTGCCGGCTCCTCCTCCTCCTCATCTTCCTCCGCCGCCGCCGCGAACGGCGGCAGCCTCAGCAAGCCGGACGCGTACTCGCCCTCGCTCCCCACGCGCCCGTGGTCCAGCGCGACGTCGTCCAGCAGCTCCAGCGCCAGCGCGAACACACACTATGGAGCTGGGGTAGGTGTAGGGCCGGGGGCAGGGGTGGGGGCAGGTGCGGGGCCGGGGCCGAACGCGTTCCCGACGCTCAATTCGGCGTTCTTCCCTAACGAGAGCCCCGCGAGCAAACCGATGGACCTCGCGTCGCCCGGCGGGGCGCAGAGCTCGGCTCCCGGCCCCCACGACTACTTTTCGTCCGCTGCCGCCGCCGCTGCAGCGGGCCAGATCAGCATCTCAGGCGGCGGTGGCGGGGGCGGGGGCGCTGCGCGGCGGTCGAGCCAGGAAAATCCAAATCCGTACGGCGGCGGCGCCCCGTCTCTCAACGGCCCGGGGTCGCAGTACGCGTCGTCCTCGGCTGCGTGGTCGCAGCAGCACCAACAACAACAACAACAGCAACAACAACAGCAGCAGCAGCAGCAGCAGCAGCAGTACGCGCGCTCGCAGGCTCAGGCTCAGGCTCAGGCTCAGGTTCAGGCTGCAGGGTCGCAGCCGCGCACGATGTCGGGGATGCCGTATTCGTCGCTGCATGGCTCGCCGCCGGAGGGCCAGGGACAGGGCCAGGGCTCGCGCTCGGCGTCGAGTGCGCATCTAGGCTATTGGGACGATAGGCTTGGTGGGCGGTGACACGGCCGGAGCGGTGGCGGGGCGTCCTGAACTCTTGGGCGATTTGACACACTTTGGAATGATGAATGATGGATGAAGAGAGGCGGGGCGAGGGGGAGCGCGCCTTGATGCTTGAAGCTTGAGCCTTGAGCCTTGAGCCTTGAGCCTTGAGCTACGGCGGACACGGATGGAGGGGGGGGGGGGAGGGGTATAACCGTATGGCTTCTCGGTGTGCGCGGGATGCCGTATCATGTCGTGATATAGCCCACGTCCCGGGTTCGCTTGACACGCCCTGGCCCTCTCGCTCTTTTCGCACTTCTCGCACTTCTCGCACTCGCCGCCCGCGTCCCCATCACCCAGGTCGTTTTTTTGGCTGCGCGCCGCCCTCGCCGCTCGCCGCTCGCGTGGGGCGCGTGCGCGTGTGCATGGACTCCTCGTCGTCGTCGTTGCTGCTTTCCAGATCGCTACTCGTCCGCTCGGTCCGCTCGTGTACGCATCCGAATACCACATTACGCTACCATCCATTCTTGCATGGACTTAATCCCCATGGGTGCGGCGCGGCGTAGAGTCAGTCCTCTTGGTCCATCTTGTTTTCTGTTCGCGTTTCTTCCGTTTTCTCGTCGTCCGATCGCAATCGAGGTAGTGTTAGTGTTCAGTGTTTAGTGTTTATTGCTCTTGCTCTCTAAAGTATTCGTTAAAACGGACTGCTCTCTCTCTCCACCTCTCCACCTCTCCACCTCTCCACGACCGCCCATGATCCACCATATCCATAATCCACATCCATATCCCATATCCCATATCCCATATCCCCATGTCTCATATCCCTATGTCTCATATATCCCCAATCCAGCATATCCACACTCCAGCCTGTATCATTGCCACACACCACGGTCCCCACGTACTTACTCGATTTGAACACGCACCGTATTATGTACTGATGTAAGTAGTAACCTGCAGCCTGAGCCCATCCAGAGCCCCATCCCACGTCCGAGTCACCGGTGCCCCGGGCCATCATGCATCGATTCATCATCAACCAGCAGCCTGCTGGCTCGTCCATGATCATGACATTGATCATGGCTCTCTCGCATCGCACACCTCGCCCTGAAACTTCTCGAGTTCTGTGGCCTTTCCTCCCCTGGGCCCATCCGGATCCATAGTAGTACTAGGCGTAGGGCCTGCGCGTGCACGCTCGCCGCAGTGATACTGACTACTGACACTGGCGGGCAAATCAAGAGACAGAACACTGAACACAGAACACAGAACACAGAACACAGAACACAGAACACAGAACACAGAACACCGGAAAACAGAACACCGTCCGCATCGTCCATCGTCCATCGTCCATCGTCTCATAAATGACACACCCCGACGCGATTGTTCCCTCCCAGGCTTCCCCTGGCTGCGTGTGCGCATGCAGCGTCGACGTCTGCAGCAACCGGATAATACCTGACCGCTGTCGGGCTGTTTCGTGCACCGTGCACCGTGCACGCACACGCACCGGTTGTTTTCTGCCACGTCTTCAAAGTTCTGGCCCGCCGGGCCCGGGACCTGACACATCATAATATGCATGGTGCATTAGCATGATGCATGATGGAGGGGAAGCACTCCGGGAGGGGGGGGGGCGAGACGTGTCTGATCATATGCGTATGTGCGTATGCTCGGCTTGCGGCCCTGTGCAAATCCGCAATATCCGCAGCGGCGTCTGGCGTCTGGCGTCTGGCCTGTTGCTGCTGCTGCTGCTGCTGCTGGCCGTCGTGGCCGTCGATTGACAGCTCGCACCCCTTCTTGCGTACGGCATTGCCGTCATCTCGGCCCTTCGACCCCCTGAGGGAGGGAGGGGCGGGGGGCGAGTCCTGCTGGAAGAGTGGAGATGCCGCATTGCACGTCCTTGGGTTCAGTGACCGGGGCTTCCAGACTCACCTCAAACTACGGCGGCGGCGGAGAGAGGAGAGTTGGCGAGTTTGAGGACGAAGCCGGAGGAGACAAGGCTGAGATGTCGCAGATGGCCGACACGAATCGGAGTATAGTACGCGATCGACGTTCGCATACTCAGGCCTGCTGCGTATGACTGCTTTACCTCACACAGCCCATCGACGCCCGACTCGCAGCCGAGATGTCAATGCGCTGATGCGGGTTCGAGAGACCGGCCCCGGAGAAATAACGACAGTGACTCGACGGCGCTCAGCGCTGCAGATGTCAAGACATCCGGCCTTTGGAAGACCCTAGACGCCTCTGCGTCTCATATCGACCCAAAGGGATTGTCCGCAGCCAGAAGCTCTTAAGCCACAAGGTGCGGCTGGCAGGCCGATTTCCCTCTTTGGTGAGCCCATATAATGTATCTATGACCGCCGCCACAAACTTGAAGCCATCGTCACTGTGTGCTGTGCAGGCGCGGAGTCGAAAGTGACAGACGTTCCGGACGAGTTGTGTGTGCCCATGCGTGGATGGGAAGTCGTGGTACATCATAAATGAAATGAACGTTGAAACGCGACATGAGGTGCAGACCGGGAAGATTGAAGAAGCATAAATTACGTCGCCATGGAGCGGCGAGCGCACGTCATTGGTAGGGCCTGGGCACCAGGCGGGTCTACCTGGGGACGGATGCAGTCCAAAACCCGGGCGACTTGCGAAGCGAGAATGCTACCCGTGACCCAATGCGGTGGCTCAGTAGTGTGCACTCTTTCGAGCTCGGTGAGTGGATCAGAGAGGCCTCTCGGCTCATCAACCACAACCATGCGACGCAATGTCAGGCCGGTCAAGAAGGCTCCCAAGCCCATACCCGTCCACCTGCTGGCCCATATCCGACCCGTACCCGTCGTCGACCGATATCGATACGAGCCCGGGCAAGTAGAGAGTCACAATGACCCGTACCTTTGACCGGTGCTACGCTCTACGCGACGTCAGGCAGCTACTGAAGTGCTTGGAGGAGGGACCGGAAGTACGGACGCGGACGCGCGGACTCGCGAAGATCGTCGAAACCACGACAAACTCCGAGCGAGTCGAAACCTTGTGCACACTTCGAACCTTGTCGGGCGATCGAGAAGCGCCACTCCCCCGCTCTGTCCGAGAGCCCCGCCGTCCACTCGCGTCCTGCGTGGTGTAGCAACTGCAGGATGCTATGAGACGGTCCAATGCGCGTATGAGCGAAATTGCCCCGCTCCGAGGCGCGGGAGTACGGGAGAAACGGAGGAATGGCTGTGTTTTCCGTCCTGCGAGCGGGGCTTCTTTGCGCACCATATGCATATGAATATATGTATGTCGTCGGAGAATCTGCGATGCGTAATGTCCGACGCGCATCGCGGACAACAAAGGGTTTCGTGCTCATGCAGGGTGCATATGTCGCGAGTCGCTCGACTCTCCGGCTCGGGATAACTTGAAGATCGCGGGGGATGTCGCCGCGTCCACAAGGACATTCTGGTTTAGGACATGGGCGTCGCCACGTACACAGTGGGACGTGCCGCGCATGAGACCAGACAAGCACGAGGGAGGCGGGGAATAAACTTTATACTCCACGAACGTACGAGAGATACACAGGCACGAGGCGTCGCCTGGGAGTTGCTCCGTGGAGGCATCCGCCCACTCCAGCCACCAACAGCATAATTCAGGTCCCGGCTGGACAAGGAGAAGCCTAGCGCATATATGCTGACTCGCATAGGCCATCATACTTACTCGCCGCTCGGCAAAGGGCTCCGAGCGCGCGGATTGCGAAGGACCTTGCTTTGCAACCCCCCATACGAAATTTTGAGGTGGCTACTGGCTATCCGTTGTGTCGGTTCGGCTCGAACGACGACGGCAGAGAACAAGCTGCGGATTCGCATGTCGCCAGCCGCTGCCGGTGGGCCGTGGTACGGTACGGGATATGTGAGTTGGAAGAGGTGTGAGCGTAGGGAGGGTGAAAGGATGGTACCGAACAGGCAGCGGCGGACGGGAACAGGGTTGCTTCGGTCGCCTGAAGATCAAACGAGGGAGGGAGCGGCTGGGACTGCCAGAACCTGGAACGCGAAGACGAAGGTGGACGCGAACGCGAACGGTGGAAGAGACAGGGTAATGCCCCCGATCGGGTCACGGCGGCGAGTGAGGACGCTTCCCCGGCGTGCGCGTGAGACGTCGGCGTTGGGTGGAGAGGCAGGGGAGCCGAGTCTGCACGAGACGCCTAGCTCTTCTCAGCGCTGCAGCTGGCACGTAAAGATGCATCGTGTCAGGTCGAGCGGCAGGGTCGCAAGGAAGGACGGTCTGTAAAGGCACCGGGGACAGACTTTCTGATTTGCGGACCGGGATGAGTCTACTTCGATGGCAGATCTCGTGAGCAATGGCAAAGGGGAATGATTACTACGGGACAACAGACGACACTTGCTGGGAAGACACTTCGTAGACTCGTGTGAATAGTGACTACTCAACTTGATGGGTTGTGTCTAAATCCTAACAAGCAAGGGATACCCATCAGTAAAGAGGACGCCCGAGAGTTTTCTCATACTCACCGAGATCATGGGACACGTCCTGTCAGCAGGCGTGGCGCGTTACCACACTTCCATACCACTATCGCATCGATCGACATTGTCTAGAGTGGTATGGGCCAGAATTGTCAGCGGCGCGCTCTCACAGCGACAGGGTATGCCGAGGCGCCATAGCGAGTTGAACGTTACGTGTTTTAGAGAGCAAACGGCGTGACTGTACTTGTATAGAAAATGGCATCCAGTAATTGGGCCAGAATCATTACCTTCTGCGTCTGGCTGGCAGACGAATAGGTACGAAGTATACCCAATACACCGTGTGATTCGTTGCACTGATAAACCACGAACCTTGGATCAACAACTCTTCGAGGATACACAAGCGACCGGAAACATACGCAATCGGAGCCCTCTAGTGTAGCTGAACAGATTCGCAGGCCACACAGTTGATTCCTTCGGGCATGACATAATTCAACGATAAGTGTCCTGCGCACTTACTTGTTCGGGTGGTCGGTCACCAATCTATCCTTCACATCGACCTGATCATGATCATTCTGATCGTGATGATGTGTAAAGCCGATGTTTTGTTCATGATGTCCTCAGAGATTGGCCACGACAGCCACGCTCCCAGGTGGTGTTAATAGAACGCGCCGCGGAACCTGAGTTTACAGAACTTCGTGTGACGCAAGGGTTGATTTGAGTAGCCGAAACTGTCATCATGTACCAGAAGTACGTCGTGAATTAACAGCGAGGAGATGAGACGGCAAATGAGCGGATGGAAGAAAGGCCTGAAGGCCTGAACAGTCACAGAATGAAAGTCGGGGACATGAGACAGCCGGCGTTCGCCGAGAGTCGACATCGAGCTCCGGATATCAATTGCTTCCGAGCCGGCCCCGGCCGGTGTACACTTCCTTGGGGCAACTTCAAGTTGCCGCGAGCAGTACTGTGGCCAGCTCTTTGTTTGAACCACCAAGAAACACTGCGTCTAGGACCTATTGAGGAACAGCAGGAAAGCTAGCAATGGCGGAAGCTTACGTTGAGCCTCCTCCTGTGGACTCCACAGCAGTGTTCAAACCCGACATCTTCAAAGGCAAAGTTCTCTTCTGTACCGGCGGAGGTTCCGGCATTTGCAAGGGCATGACCGAGGCCGTGGTACGCATCTTCGGTCATACGGGTCTTGCGTGCAGCACAACTTATCAGCGCGACTTCTTGTGCAGCTGAGACATGGTGCGAAAGCCGCTATTGTTGGTCGCAAGTAAGTCTTTCTGCTGATCTGCTGGGGTGGCAGCCACCCACTGAGCTCATACTACTCCCGCAAGGTTGGATCGTCTTCAAGCTGCTGCAAATGAGCTCGCTTCTTCCACTGCGAGTGAATGTATAGCTGTACAAGCCGATGTACGGAACCCAAAACAATTGCAAGACGCCGTCGCAAAGACTGTCGAGAAATTTGGCAGGATTGACTTCGTCGTTTGTGGTATGTATACTAATACGAGCAACTTTCAATCAAAGTACATTCCCACTGAAACATGCCGCTTTGACATGTAGGTGCTGCTGGGAACTTCCTGGCGCCGATCTCCAAGCTGTCCGAGAACGGCTTTAAGACGGTCATCGAAATTGACACGGTGCGTGTTTCTCTGACGTCCTCGCGCCGCACATAGAACTTCCTGAATCTAGCCGTGAGAGTAGATTGGAACCTACAACACCATCAAGGCCACCCTTCCCCACTTGCGTGCCTCCAAAGGGTCATACATTCACGTCAGTGCGACTCTGCACTACCGGGGTACGTGCCCCCTTCCTTGCCAGCGAATCCGGCTTGCGTCCTGAGAATTGACATCCCTTCCTGCTGTCCCAAGGAACACCCTATCAGGTACACGTCTCTGCAGCTAAAGCCGCCGTTGATGCGAGTGAGTGAGAACACACGGAGACCGAGGTTAGGTTATCAACGTAGTTTTGCAGCGTCTGCTGTTCTCGCTGTCGAAGAAGGGCCTTATGTGAGTCACGTATCCCACAGCGTACCCATTCTCGGAGCGCGGATGTATTCAATTGACCGTCACGCCGTCAGGGTGTCCGTTCGAACGTGATCGCTCCTGGACCTATCGCTGGTACAGAAGGCATGGATCGCCTCAGCTCGAAGGGCCCCGATGGCTCCCAGTACACGTTGCAAATCCCCGTTGGTCGTTATGGAGATGTCAAGGAAATCGCCAACGCGGCTGTCTTCCTCTTTAGCCCCGCCGCACGCTTCATCACCGGGCAAGTCCTCGCCGTCGACGGCGGAACTGAGCACCTGCGCACGCTGGCGCTGCCGTACCCGCAGTCTGTGCTCGATCCAGACTCGGTGACCCACATGATCAAGCCGCGCCTGTAGCTGGCCGCGGGCGCAGATGCACAGATACGATACGAGGATATTCCGCTGGCTGCACCCTTTTCTTCCTCGGGAACCTTGATCCTGCGCCCGTGCCGGGCATCCCACGGAATGTGGACGGATATGGATGTACGATAGCATGTATCTATCTGGGCAGATCTCATACTAGGATGTGCGGTCGACGCGCTAGGAAACGGATTACACGTTGGGTGTGACACACGCGATTCTCGGCCCCTGTGCATCATCCTCTAGATGGCCAAACAGGAAAGTGTGTACGATTGCTGAGCGTCTAAGCTCGTGTCTCTTTGCCACAGCTGCAGGCAAGTCGGAGAGGGACGGCTTCGAGAGGGGACGACGGTCACAAATATACGTGGGCGTGGTGGCTACACATTCGGTATTTGGGGCTTACGCCTTGAAGGTTATCCTGGGATTCGCGGCACTAGCCGAAGCATCGAGGCGGAACGGCGTTAGACATGCTTGAAGAACAGTGTACGATCAATGTCGGACGGAATGACACCTTCTCTTGCGGTAGCGAGCATTGAGTACCAAGAACATCATGCCATTGTCATTGACCGATTTCATTTGATCTTCCAAGACGCATAGCCCCACTTTCGAGAGCCCAGGTGGAAGCAATATACTAAACGACGCTCCCTCCTGCATAGGAAGGATTTGACGGGCCGAGTAGATCCCGGAGGTACGAGGCAATTGTGCGCGAGAGGGCGAGAACGTTGGAGACGAGAAGCCCCCAACGGTACCTTGCGGAGACCGATACGAACCAGTAGAGCAACACGGTGACTGGCTAAGATCCGGATAGCCTTTCCACCGAGCGGTTCGAAAGACGTGAAGGGCAGTCCAAGACGACGGCGCAAGCTGTTCCAATAAAGAGGAGGACACCACGTCGGATCGTCCCCGCACGGCTTCCCAGAGGCGCATGCGGTTCGATGCGAGGAAGTAGGGGAGCACGCACACGGGCCCTGAACGTAGGAAACACTGCCGAAGAGAGGGGAGCAGCGTACATCATCTGACAGGCCAACGTGAGAGGTACACAGAGAGCGACCAAAGGATGTGTGCGCGACACCCGGAGAGAAGGGCGCGATATGACATCTGGATAGATGGGTCCGATCAAGTGTGTCGTTGGAGCCAAACGGATGCGATCCCGTGGTAGAGCTGTGACCAATTCCTCCTCGAAGCAATCGGAGAACCCAGTAGTGAGTTCGTGCGGCGGTAGTAGACCTCACGGAGGAGGGGCCGTGCATCATCAGAATGTCAGACGTCTTCCAAACTCGTTGGGGTTGCAGGAGATTAACGGCCCGGGGGTTAGTACCGTCTTCGCAGATAGTAGATGGTAGCGCCATGCCGCAGAGTTCGTGCGATGGTCGGCTAAGAGCATGCGGGTGTGAGTGCACGGAGCACGCGGGTGCGGTTGGTCTGATGCTCGGCATGAGTGAGGATAGCAGTTCGTACGGCTTTGCGGGCCTCGAGATGTCAAAACAGTGAGCTTCTGTGGCGGGAAAAAGCAAATACACGAGAGGCTGTCAGTCGGGCCGCAGATAGTGAGGGTCCTCTGCTACCAGATAGAGTATAGCAGAATCAGCCGGACGTGAAGATGCTGACATGACGGAGATTTTCTAGGACTTCCTGCGGGATTGACCAAGATATCCACGATGTGCGCGAAGTCCGTGATAGAATTTCGGCGTATGTGTACCTGTTCAGGGGGGGAGGGAAATCAGATAGTGTGCTATTCGTTTTCTCCTGATGCATGACGGGTAGGGATATCAAGTCCTGGATAAATGCGACAATTTCGCAGAGAATTCGGTGTCTTCAGACGCCGTTGTCTTGGCTCTTCATGAGAAGCCAATTCACAGTGGTGCTGAAGAAGTAGTGGATTGTCGAACCCTCATATACTGAGGGGCATCATAGTGCAAGGGGACGCCATGATGGAGGAAACTCGGTGAAATGACTGTGGCTTACTGGCGTGTCTCGCGGCCAGATATTCGACTGCCTGTGCGCTGAATCCCCTTTTTAGGAAGCAGGCATCCATAAGATGGAAGGTTATGCCTGGATACGCTGGAGATTGCGGGGAAGATGAGAGCAACAGCGAACGATGCTTGAGGCTCACCGAGAAAATGCCGACACGACTACGACCTGAACTCACGATGGCCAATGAAGAAGGCACCAAATTCCCCGAAGACTGGAGTGTCTTGTTAGGCAGCCTAGATCTCGGTTACGTCGTCGTCGAGCTGTCCCTGGCCGGCTACCTGGAAGTTTGTCGCGAAGTGTGCTCGCAGAGATTCGAACTTGCTGAACAGGTACCGCCAATCGGCAAATGCCGGGCGTTTCCATGCATCGCCACACTTTCTCCAACTGGATCTGTCACCATTTGAACTCCACTCGTAAAAAACAGAAGGCACACGAATCATGGCTAGGGTGCGACAGACGGCCTAAGGTACGTAGAGAGAATGGAAACTATGATCTAGGTTCAGGGTCAGAAGGACGATAACGCTAGCGCATACTGTGATTTACTGAAGCGCCCCTGACTACTACTAGGACGCTAAAGGGGTGGCAAAAGATCAACGGTAGTTTGTGACACTGACAACCAATACAATTCTAGCCTTATTTTGTATCTGAAGGTGGCTGTATCCCATGCAATTCGGATCATGGGAAGCATAACCAAGAGTTCATGGATGCATAAGCCATCCTCCTCAGTCCTCGAAGGGTAAGCTTTCACCACTGCTACCCAATTGCCTGCCGCTGTGATGCTACACACTAATTTCGTGAAGATCTCATCAGAGTATCGAGGGCATTGAAACAATGGAGCGAAGCTTCTTATCAGACTCTCGAGCTCTATACGGGCACAACTGAACATTGTGATTGCTACCAACAAATATAGACGGAAAGAACTAGAGCAACATCGGTGTATACATGATGTTAGTGATAATGCACCGACAGTAGTGCTAGTACTTGTCGGACTAGGATGGTCGAGATACTTAGGGGACTGATGGTCATTTCCCGAGTGCCCGTCTGAGTCGGGAGAATTGATTTATTGATACATTCCTAGAGCAAGATACGGGGCCAAGCGTATTGGTTGTGATGCAAGTCTTCGTTGGCGAATGTTGTGGGGTCAACCACCTCGCTCAAGCAAATTTCAGGGACATAGGCGCTGGTGGTGTCATTCTTGTCGAACCTCCACGTTGACACTGACAGCGCTGTTCTCCTCTTCATCTCTGCCTTTGATTGAGATCAGCACAGTTGGTATATTATATTCAACAATCGATATGCACACTCGGAGACATGTGTGGTAAGCTTTCGTCCCGTTGACCACATTTTATCGCGTACCGACGTCTTTCCCTTTCTAGTTGCATCGTAGGCCTGTGCAGCCGAGCCGAGTCGAAGCGGCATCCAGACGTCCTGCGTATTTCAGGCAGTAACTGACGATGCATGTTCACGTCGTTCATTGATGCGGTCCATCGCGCCCGTCGAATCCTCTCCCAGCGCGCCTTGGCGATGCATCTTCGTATACTTTCTCAATTGTATGAGTTTACCGTTGCAATCCCGTTCATAGCTGGAGACACGCGGTCGCATGAGCGATGACTAATTGATGATGCAGATGCCATTTCTGCTAATGACTCATTGACTTGCACTCTGTTGCCAGTTACTGGCGTGAGTCGGTCCAAGTGTCAAGGAATTCGATAATTGCCAGTCAAGATTACCATCAGCCTGAATAGTGATGAGACTCATGTGAGCCGGCTTCTCTTCTCTGAGCGTCTTCTTTGGCTCTTACTTACGTTCCTTCAGATTACGTAGGCGAGACGGCGTCTCGATAGAGTCAGTGAGACCCAGATGAGACCGCTTCCCTGGCGTGCGGCCAGTGAGCGGGGCGCCAAGGTCCGCTGGAGTTCAAAGTATAAAGGGGGCCGCGGAAGTTTCTCGGCAACGCCTCGCCTCTTAGTACTTACAGATCACCCGCCATCGTGCAACGCTATGCTCGGTGCTTTGTTTGCTGCGATCCTCGCGGGGGGTGCGAGTCTAGTCAAGGATCCTTCTGCCATTCTACCAGCATGGATTAAAAGAAGCGTGGAAGAACCTTCTTACTCACTGAATGTGTCGTCATGTCCAGGTTCGCTCTTTCCGTTAAAATCCCTGTGGTTTGATTGATCAATTGGGATTTCTTCATCGACATTGATCTGCAGGGTACGCCTTGTCGTCCCTTACGGAGAGCAGTAGCGGGCTCAATGCCCGGCTCTCTCTGACCGGACCTGCATGTAATGCCTTTGGTCATGACATATCCGATCTGACGTTGGAAGTGACATACGAGACGAAAACTAGGTACGCGGCCATTGTGTGGTGGTGACAGTCATGTTTTCCTCTGATGGATTCCCATTCCAGGCTTCATGTGAATATCTTCGATAGTGCGAAAGGACAATTCGCCATCCCGCCCAATGTGATCTCGTTGGGAGCTGCCGTGGACGATCCAACCCTGAAGTACCATGCGGACTTGGAGTTCCACTATGACCCCAAACCGTTTGCCTTCTGGATCACCCGTCGGTCCGACCCAGACGCGCCGCCGCTGTTCGACACACGCATCAAATCACTTCCTCGTACGCCTATTCCGCCAGTCATCGGGGATGATAGTAGCACTGCACTTGATGGATTCCCTCTCGTGTTCGAAGATCAGTTCTTGCAACTCACGTCTGCACTCCCTCTTGGTACCAATATCTATGGACTAGGGGAAGTCCTTGCCAGCAGTGGATTCCGACGTGACATGGGTACAGACGGCGGCGCTGGTACCGTCCAAGCGATGTGGGCACGAGATACCCCGGACCCAGTAGACGAAAATGTGTACGTCCTTCAGACGTCTCAGCGGAAATTTGTACTCATGTGTGTTATCCGCTTAGGTATGGTTCGCACCCCATCTACCTCGAACACCGCTACAACGAGACAACAAGACGCTCGCAATCTCACGGCGTCTTTCACTTTAGGTACTGGACCTGCGTCTCATGCATGTGCGCCTTGGCAGCTGACCGACCCTTCCGATTCTCCCAGCGCAGCAGCTTCTGATACTCTCCTTCTGACACCTCCTTCGTCGCCCGTGTCGCTTGTGCAATACCGGGCAATCGGCGGAGTTCTTGACTTCTACTTCTTCTCTGGACCCAGCCCGCAGAAGGTTATCGAGCAGTACGGCGAGCTTGTCGGACTGCCGACGTGGCAGCCAGCATGGGGCTTCGGCTTCCATCTCTGCCGATGGGGCTACCGCAACATCAACGAGACGAGAGAGCAAGTGACGAAGATGCGCGAGGCGAACATTCCGCTGGAGGTCATGTGGAATGATATTGACCTGTACCACGCCCTTCGAGACTTCACCACGGACCCTGTCAGCTTTCCTGCGGATGAGATGCGGGCGTTCATTGGCGAGCTCGTGAGATTTTTCCTCTGGACGTTACCCTGTGCGCGTTCTCTCGTGCTAAGCCATTTCCAGACGGCTAACAACCAGCATTATATTCCAATTCTTGATGCCGGCATCGCAGTGCTTGTGAACGACTCGGACGTGGTACGTAAACAGTGGTCGTTCTGCCGTGGCCTGTTCCCTTGTTGACGCGTTCTTTGTTAGTACGATTCATACACCAGAGGGACGGAGCTGTGAGTTTAAGCTATGATATTCGCTAAGGCCCTGTCCCGCTGATTTCGGAGATCAGGGACGTATTCATCAAGAACCCGAATGGCTCTGACTACATCGGACAGGTCTGGCCTGGATACACAGTGCGTCAACGTACTCACTCGCTTCCGCTATTCTGTCCACTGATGACATTTGTATTAGGTCTATCCCGATTGGTTCACTGGAAACGCTCAAGCATACTGGACAGAGGCACTATGGAACTGGTCGGACTTGGGCGTGAATTACTCCGGAATATGGCTGGACATGAATGAACTCTCGTCATTCTGCACCGGGTCTTGGTATGTAGTGCCACTGATCTTGGGCATGGCTGATTGCTCCTCATTAACTAACCATTCCCTGCTACAGCGGTTCGGGTGCCAATTTGACGGCTGCCACGATTCCGGACCAATTCTTCCCTGGTACACCGGGGAATCTGGTCATAGATTATCCTGAAGGGTATGGCTTGCATCCCCCTTGTTTGATTGTACTTCTGACCAGTGAACATCTTCTCAGTTACAACACAACTATCTGGGGCCCTAGCGGCAACATCACAGTAAACGGCACCCTGACGTTCGGCAATGCAAGCATCAATCCGAAAGATGTTGACATCCGCACGAAGCGTAGCCTTGGCGAGGCTGGTGAACCTGGCGTGAACCTGAACAACCCTCCGTACGCCATCCATAACGGTTCGTCCACAAGCAAGTCATGTCTGCCTACTGTTGACTAAGCCATTCCAGGCGAGGGTATTCTGTCCGCGAAAACTGTTTCGACCAATGCGACCCATGCGAACGGTCTGGTCGAGCTCGACGTACACAACCTATGGGGCGTCATGGAAGAGAAAGCAACACACCTAGGGCTCCTCGATATACATCCTGGCAAACGTCCGTTTATCATCAGTCGCTCGACGTTCCCGAGTTCAGGCAAGTGGACTGGCCACTGGCTCGGAGATAACATCAGCAAGTGGCGATACATGTATCTCAGCATCCAAGGCATGCTTCAGTTCCAGCTGTTCCAGATTCCTTTCGTCGGTCCAGATACGTGTGGTTTTCAGGGCAATACGGACGAGGAGCTGTGCGGTCGTTGGATGCAGCTCTCAGCGTTCTTCCCGTTCTTCAGGAACCACAACGTCCGCAGCGCGCTGCCGCAGGAGCCCTATAGATGGGAGAGCGTCGCGAATGCGTCCCGCACCGCAATCAGCATTCGTTACAGTCTCTTACCGTACTGGGTACGTCCTCCGTGCACAAGTGAGGTACCGGTCGACATATTGACGAGTATACCATACACCTAGTACACTCTATTCGCAAACTCGTCCCTGCACGGCGCGCCACCCGTCCGTGCCCTTTTCTTCGAGTTCCCTGACGAACCCGAGCTCTTCGCTGTCGATCGCCAATTCCTCATCGGCCGAGACATCCTCGTCACTCCTGTGCTCACACCCAATGTCTCGACGGTCGATGGTTCGTATGCCATTGGCTCCGAAGTGAATCTGCTACTCTTTCCGAGTCCTTACTAACCTATGTACCACATGCAGGCATCTTCCCTGGTCAGGGCCGCGTGACGTGGCGTGATTGGTACACGCACGAAGTTGTCGACGCGGCCATCTCAGTGAACACAACCCTCTCCGCGCCTCTCGGGCACATCAACGTCCACATCCGGGATGGCTCCGCGATCCTCTTGCATGACCAACCTGCATATACCATTGCAGAGACGCGCGCGGGCCCGTACGCGCTCCTCGTCTCGCAGGCTGCAGACGGCTACGCGTTTGGTACGGCTTACATCGACGATGGAGTAACTGTCCCCCCAACGCCTAACACAACACTCACCATCACGGCGCACAAACGCGCAGTCACACTCTATGCTAGCGGAAACTTCCATGTGCCGCAAAAACTCCAGACTGTTACTATCTTGGGCACTGCGACTACCAAGCCCGAAGAGGTGACCATTAATGGCGCATTGGCTACTAGTTGGGCTTTCGATAGTGGGTTGGGGAGGTTGGTAGTTGATGATATGCGACTCGACTTGAATGGGCAGACCACTATTGCCTGGAGATGAGTCATGACATGGCAAATTAGATTAGGTCGTGTCAACTAGTACATGTTCTTCTCACTTCACTCCATAATGTACAGAGTTACTGGCGAATGGGACAAAAATACTCGAGTGCATTAAGGGGGAATCGAACCCCCGGCGGGTCGATGGCAACGACCCAGACCCCATTAATGCTTATGTTGATGAGACGCGTTTATGTTGTGTGGCACTTGTGTCGATAGAAGAGCACGACCGTAACATTCGACTATCGCTTTGCATCCCTATGCTATGATAGACCTTGGGTGCCGGAGTGTGCACGAGGTCGAAGGTGCGAGAGTCCGGTCGTGTGTACACAAGGGGAGCCGGATGGAGTGAGTGGAGAGAGGAGAAGGAGTGGTGAATAGTGTGGGGAGTGGCGATGTAGGATAACGTCGGAATACCGGGGATAGTCCCGGAAATCGAATATAATAAATGTCGAAGGTCGCTGAGGATGTCGAGAGTTGAACCCGAGGGTCTGTAAAGTGTGAGCCGAGCGTCGAGAGTAGACGGAGAGTGTCGGGAGTCGAGTTCGAGCTACGATAGGCGCTAGTCGCAGTCGAAATACGAGAGTCGCAAAGTCGGAAGTCGAAGCACGGATGTCGAGAGTCGGATACTGGGGAAGTCTACCTGTCTCAGAATGTTAACTACTACACCTTAAGTCACTACGGGAGTCCGAGGTCAGGAGTATCGATGGAAAAAGCTGGAAACGTGCTGGAGTGTGAAGGGCGCGGTGAAACTGAAGTGGATGGTAAGCGACGGTAGGAGAGCCGCGACGCGCGGAGCTCTCGCAGCGAGTCGGAGTCTACAGTAAGTATCGTATGGGGTGGCTATCGGGGGTCTGGTACCGTAAGTAAGGTTGTGGAGCGTAAGTAAGAGGCTGTCCGACAGGGAAAGGAGGGATGGAAGAGTGGGCGGTGGCGGATGGATACAGGGGACGTCGGGCGAGTGCTCAGACTGAGGCTCGTCGGCAAGTAGGTTATAATGGCCTTATTCATGAGGCTCGGCGACCATCGTCTCGGACGTGAAGGTATGTCACGTCGTTGCGGAGTCGTCGCCAATCCCATTCGCCTGTCCTCTACCGCCTATGATTCCTGCAAGCGATCGCTGCATGTCGGTCCACTCGGTCTCCCTAGGGAGCGCCATGTCCCCAATGTCATAAATATAGAGCCTGCCGTCGCTTCCTCCCAGCGCAGCTCTCCGACCGTCCTTCCGTTCCCAACGCAATTTTATTTAACGCACGGTCAGGGCCAACGCTCGTGGAAACCACTGGTACCTGATTGAACAACATGCCGCTCAACAGCCACGCTCGTGAACTTTGCACCATGCGCTCAAGTCCTCAAAATTTGGCAAATAAAAAACGCACCTCCGTGTCGTGGTTTAGGTTCCACAGGTCAAGTTTGCCAGCCCCATCGACGGTCCCAAAAACTGCCGGATGTGTCGGATGCCACTTGACGTCGTAAACATAGTCATCCGCCTCGTCGAATGAATACACCGGCGCAATATGGTTCACAGCCGTCGACGGCTTCGCCAGTGACTTTGCGCGCCAGAGTTTGACAGAAAATCCACGGAGCATGTCAGGAAAAGATCCGAGAAGTCCACCGGCCCCATGAGCGGGTGAAAGTGTACTCCCATGACGGGCCCAGACTGTCCCTTGTACACATCGTATTGGTTTGTGTCGGCGAGATCCCAGGTGCTTGTCTGAGATGATTCCTGCGGGCTCGGAGGGCTTCGGAGTGTCTGTGAATCGCGTGGGCTCAACGGCGAGCGCGAAGGATGTCGGCGGGGCGTGTCGTGGTGGTACGAAGAGGAGAGGCGATGGCGCCCGTCGGCGCGTGCTTCCATTACCAAATGCGGCACGTACTCGCGCAGCCGTGCGCGACATGATGCACATCACCTACAACTCATAGATGTGGTGAGCAAGGAATCCTCAGAGCACCGGAAGCCCACCGTCATTTTCCATCCTCAAAATTGAACAGATTAGAATCTCGGATGTCAAACTAGAACATATGTAGCGCAACGACACAGCAGTAGAGCACGACGCGAGCAAAGAGCAGTTAGGCAAACATCAAATGGGTGCACTTCACATCAGTGCATACCTACTAAGGTCAAGACCAGCAGATTCATGAAGTGCAGACATCCACGTACGCACCTACCTCCCGCCCGCTTTCGCTGCCATTTCTAGAGCTAGAACACTCCTGCGCACGGCCTCCGCGACGGCGTTTCTGTCATCCACGGTTGCGATATACGCATACTTGAGATATTCTCCAGCGAAGCCCCGGAACGCGTACCACCACCGATGGCTCCACAAATTCCCGTCTAGCATGGGCATCCAGATGCGCGGAGGCCGATGCCGATGAGTATCCAGACTGAAACATATACTACTCTGATTGGATGCAGCCAGTACTGTACCTGATAAACGAGATAGTGTCAGGTGCTAGTTTGGAGGACATGGGGAAGCATTAGGGAGGGCCGTACAGACATTCGAGTAGGGCTCAATGTACGTGATTGCTGCGACATAGCTGCGGTGTCGCTTTTGCCGAATCCGAGGTTAGTGGTTTTGCTCCTCAAGCACATTCGCTGCCATGGCCCTGGTCGTCGGGTCACGTCCTGGTACTACAAAGTCTCAGACGGCAGTTTATGACCGAACGACGCGCTTGTAACAGCAACTACGCGTGGGCGGGACTCACAATATGAGTGATATCTATGACTCGAATAGGGGGTTGGCGTTCTTGAAAGTTGATATATCTGGTAGCGATCTTTATGTCAATAACAGTTCTGTCAATATGTGTTCACACTCCGACACTTACTATACTTATCTATGTTATATGAAGGTCCTATGCATATGAGTACATAAGCCACTCGAGCTGGTACATTTCCCCCCCATCCTGTCTCGGGCGTGCCTCGCCCTCGCGGTATCAAGTTCAGTCCCCTCTGTCTCTGTCGGGCCCGGGACAGGTCGGGATCCGAGGATATTGTGGGATTAGCGCTCATAGCGTACACGCCCCGCTGAATGTCACGGTAGTCTGGCAGATGGTCGCGAGCGCATATGGACCATCCAAAGGTAATCTATCCAGTACAATATATTATCAGCTATGACCCTTACTCCTTGAGCATATCTGGAATGTGCGCCCCACTCCCGTTACTCGACGTATAGGCCACCAAAGATCTCCCATATATCTCTACACTTTTCGAGTTGCAAACAAAGCAGCAGTACTATTTCCTCGAAACACATACTACGTACCGCTCAGACGACGTTCCCGCGCACCTGCGTGATCTTCTTCACGTTGAGGTTGCGCCAGAGCGACACGCAGATGAACGCGCCAGCAAGGAGAGACACGGCGGTGATGCACATGATGCGCTGCGTCGCGCCGTACGCTTGATTGATCCCGTCTCGCGTCGGCGAGCCGGACGGGTAGCTCATCTGGACGATGACGCTCCCGTAGATCGCGTCCACGTCCGTGCCCGGCGGCGTGAACTTGACGAGGTTCTTGTGGAACGTGCCAGTCCAGATCGCCGCCGCGACGGTGCCGCCGATGGCGGAGCCGACGCTCCCGAACAGGTCGAGCACGGCCATGATGACCGCGACGTGCTGGTGGTCCGAGGGCGAGAGCATGGCCATCTCTCCGCAGACGACGATCGGGCCGCCGGCGAAGGCGACGAAGATCTGGGTCATGACGATGTACCCGATGCTCTGGTCCGGCTGGCGGAAGTGGACCATGAGGCCGACGCCGAGCATCATGAGCGGGAGGAGGAAGAACTGCGCGAAGGGCTTGAAGCGACCCGTGCGGTAGATGAGCGCGGCGATGATGATGGAGAAGAAGCACGAGCCCGTGCGGTAGATGTTCCCGATGTACGCCGTCTGCGACACGCTCGTCTCCCAGACCACCATCAGCATGGAGTAGAAGTACGCTCCCCAGATGGACGATTGAGAAAACACGAAGACGAACATCAGGCCGGCGAAGAAGACGGTGCGGTCCATGAGGAGGTGGAAGGGGATGAAGGTGGTCGGGGCCCAGAACCTTTCCCACAGGACGAAGAAGATGACCAGAACGCCGCCAACGACAATCATGGCAATGATCATGGGAGCGCGCCATCCTTCCGACTGGTACGAGTAGAGGCTGAAGGGCAGGAGGAATAGAGCCATACCGGCGCCGAGGACGAAGATGCCGAAAAGATCAACGTCGATAACAAACTTCCAAATGCCCTGAAGGGTCATGTTGTTCACCTTTCCCTGCGGCTTGATGATTCCCATCTTCTCGGCCTTATGCTGGTTCCATATGAAGAGGAAGATGAGGGGACCGACGACGACGGGGGCGACGATGGACCACATGCCAATGCCCCAGCGCCAGCCCATGCCGTTCGGACTCAACACGCTGTCGGTGATGGGTCCTGCGGCCCAGGTGGTGAAAATGTAGGGTGTGGTCGCAAACGAGAGCATGAGGGCACGGCTCTTGAGAGACGAGGTGTCGGCAACGAAGATGGTCATGACGTAGCTCACACCCTGAGATCTGTGGAGCAGCGCATAAGAAACGGATGACTAGCTCGAAGTGGGAGATAATACATACCCGACAGCGTAGAAGACCTGGGCCGCAGCAAAAGTCGTGACACTATTGCACCCCGCCATCATGATGAAGCCGATAATCCAAAAGAGCAGCATAAGACTGAGGCCCTGAGGGCGACCCCAAGTGTCGAGGATCTTGGCGAGGGGAAGCTTGACGAGACCAGCGATGAGGTACGCCATGATGTTGGTAGCAGCCGTAAGGGAATGCTGTTGGAACGCGCTTGTCACGAACGGCGTGTAGACACGGAGGGCGACCTCCTGAATCGACGTGACGACATAGAATAACCAGATACTATCGTGTGCGCCGTGCGATCAGCAAGCCTCCAAAGGAGGTCGTATGGTGAGCGGAAAATACTGACAAGAGGTATGCAAGAACGAGGTGGGCCTTGCTCCAGACGGCCGTGACGGCCTCAGCCTTCTGCACACCGGCTTGCGCATCCTTGTTGACGAGTTCGTCGACACTATGCTCGTTCTCCGGATGCAAGACCTTCTCGTCGGCAATGGGCGACTCCTGGACCGGCTGCTCGGCCCGAGTAGATGTCCATTTTGGGAAAACACCCATAGTCGCGTCGATGAATCGCAGAGTCAAGCGGTTAGCACTGAGCTATCGACGTGGGCGACGACGAGGTGAGAGAGCAACAGACGGTGCCTGTTATCGGAGCAGCGGAAGAGCAGAGCTGTCCGAGCACAAGAACAGGTAAAGCTGCAGCTATATATCATCGGGCGCGTACCCCGTATCTGATAAAGCTCAGTTGATCAATCTTATCAGATAATTTTCTTCGCCCTAGGTACGCCGGGCCTGGAAGCCGCGTACGTTCCGGTTCATCGTTTACCATCCTCCGAGGCCACTCACTCGGACCCTCCAGGCCATTGATGTTGAAAGTGGAAGACTTGAGATTCAGCCGGATACCATATGGATCACATTCGTTGTCAAAGTCCGAGTGTCGCGCGACCCAAGATGATGTCATAGTAGGTCAGGATAGGCACCACTGGATGGCGGCGTCAACTTGCTCTCAATTATGAAGCGTGAAACGAGAGAGGTAGACGGCAGAAAAGGTACCATAGATCTAGAAACATATAGTGGGCCTGGTACTAGATCCCAAAGAATGTAGTGAACGAGAGGCTAGAGCGCCCTTCTGCTGCCAGCTGTGGCGCCCGAGGAACGCGGCGACTGTTGGTGCCAATATGGAGTACCATGTCATCCTTAAGCTTGTTCAAGCCTAAGTGCAAGGCTTCTTCAATCGCGCACACACGACCGGCGAGGAACTGCGGTAGTAGACTTTCAATCGATCGCACTGAACGCAGTTGCGAGTCGTTAAGGCCAGCCTACAGGATTTGGGCTACTAGTTCTTCGACTTCAGAATCAAATCCAGGCTCCTGCAGGGTGCGATTACTCGTCGAATATGAGGACCAGCCAACTGTCACGGTGACTCTGAGGTCACAAGGTTCAACGCTCGCGAGTCGCCACCGCACCGGGGATCGTGATGATCTCATGCCAAGCCATGATGATACAAATATGTACACGCACTATATTGTGGCTTTCAGACTTCCGACCCAAGCCTGTTCACCAGCACAGTCAGCATTGTCTCTATCCTCTGCATCCTTTCATCCAACCCGTCAACCCTCTCTTGTAGCATGCTCCTCTCTGGAACCGCCGCCGCCATCGTCTCATGACATGGAACGCCGTTGCTCCTCGACGCGTCGACCTTTTTGCTCAAGGTGTCAAAGCGCACGATGATGTCGTGTGACATTTTGTCGAATCTGCCCTCAAGGGCATCCATCCTCCTGCCCAACCAGGCGGGGTGACCGAGGTCTGTCTCAGTCTCGTCACGCGGCGGCTGGCAGAGGACGAGGCCATGGGCCAGTTTGTGTTTGCCCTTGATGACCTTATTGCTCGCTTCGCAAGCGGAGCACAAGAATGTGTCGTCTGAGTGTCGAGTTAGGATGTACCGCTTCGACCGAGCCTGTAGGTGCGTGTGTACGACGTACCTTCGCACTCGATGCAGTACCAGCATGGACGAGAGACTTCGCCGCGGCACGCAATGCAAGACAGTTCGCGTGCGGCAATGTGCTGCGTTCCGTGACCAGGGCCGCGTTGCAGATCGTCTGGCGACTCCCACGTCTGGACAGCGTTCGCGTCCGCTAGCGCCTCCTCCGCTCGGATGAGCGCATCATGCGCTGCGCGATACGTCCCGCCAAACTCGCGATGGCGATGGATGACCTTGCGCACTTTGAGCAAGCGATGAGAGGGCAGGTGGGGTGAGGTGAGGTCGTCTCTCCGGTCAGGTCCAACGGCAGCTGCAACGCATTCCGGGTTCTCGCACAGATCAAGCGTGTGTTGAGGTGCATGGCAATCCAGACAGATGTAGCGAGCCCCAGATATGGAGGAACGACAGTGCGCGCAAGTGACCCCGCTGGGGATGTCGTTGAGTGGAAACCCAGCAGACGAGAGCAGCCGCTGACTTACTAGTGCTTTGGAACGAGTCTCTGTCGATATTCGTAGATCATATGGTAGTATCGCGCTTCAGAGGGTGTCATACTGAGGTAGCAGTTCCGCATAGCTTCAATCTCCTCTTCACTCCCATCGGGCACAGCTCCTTCTGTACGGATGATACGCAGGTAGTGCTGTCGGATTTCCTGTCGCTGCTGGAGGCGAGACGTCGCTAGCAGTCGTCTCTGCACCTGGTCCTGTATAGTACGGAGCACGAAATGCCAAAGAGCTCTCGCCTTGTTTCCACCGGACTCCATAGACAAAGGCCAGAATCGCATAGCGTCACAGGTCAAGCGCTTGAAGTAGAAGTTCCCGCTCTCGTTATTCGACATGCAGCTCCACGTGCCAGAGAAGACGCGGTTATTGTCGCTGAGGGTGCCCTGGAAGCGTCTCGGCCAAAGCCTGGCCGCATAGGTGACAGTAAAGACGTAGGTGGGCCCGCCGTCCCGATCCTCGCCGTCTGTTCTGATCTGGCCGACCAGTTTCCATCGAGTACCAGAGGGTATGCTGCCAGAGGCCACGAACTGCTTAGGTTTCGAGGTAGCAGCGTGAAGGTCGAGGGATAGCATAGGCTCAGAGGGGTACAGTCCTTCCTGTCCGAGGAAGCCGCACCAATGTCCTAAGCTGAAGATTCGTCAATTTGAGAATCAGGCTTTCCAAAGAAGGCTTTACACACATTGCCTGAAGAAGGCCTCGTGCGTTCCGGTCGTCAGTTGATTCGATATACTCTGGTACGGTCAATGGATCGTCCGTATTCTCAACTGGATGATTGAGTATGTCGACCGAGTAGACGTCACAATCACCCTCGGAGTCATTGTAGGTGACCTCAACATAGCGGGTCTCGCGCAGTCTGTCGGAGGACCAGAGTGGTGTAGGGTCGTGCCAGTAATTGAACTACTAAGATGTTAGAAATCACCACAGGTGTGTATACTTGAACTTCACTAACCATCTCGAAAGCGAAGACTTTGAACTGTTGCGTCGGATCATGGTTCTGTTGCTTGAACAGATCTAGTAGAGTTCATGACTGTGTTGTCTTATGTGATGTGCATGTTCCACTCACTCTCGAGATTATGGTGGCGATCGTTCACCGCCCGAAAGACCCAATCCAGTGTGTTGGCGGAGTCCCAGAGCTCATCCTTATGAAGGACCGTAGTGCGCGCGAGCCGGAATATCTCAAGATCGCGGTTGAGCAATAAGTATAGTAGTAGGAAGAGGTGCTGATAAAATCCGCGAACTTGAGTTTAGCGGGCTGAGCGTGAGGATGGAGTCATCATACCTTCTCGATTCTCCCCGGTCCAGTAATCAGAAGAAGAGTATCCGCTGCGTCAATGTCATAGCGCACGATCTCCAATTGCTCCCGCATCTTCTCCTCTTCGGCCAAAACATAGCTCTGGAAACGCTCGCGTAAAGCGTCGCTCCATTCGGCACGTCGGAACCCTGTGGTTAGCTCGGTCACAAGAGACCAGACGCTATCGAGGTATTTCTCGACGAAGCGACGGTTGGCAGGCAGAACTAATGACTTGATGGTGAACATTTTTTCGAGGAGACTGTCGATTTGAACGGCGTAGTGAGTCATCGCCATTTGCCATCCTACGACTAGTTGAGCCATAACCGAGTCCAGAAGATTTCACGGGACTCACCAATTGCCCAATATGCCATCCAATGGAGCAGGCTATGGGAACGATCAAAAGATGGTACGAAGAACCTGAGAAAGTCGCGAAGCTCACCTCCAGTCAGCAGGGCGGGACGTGGTGAACGCGTTGGCCTCTCCTACGGTTATGAAGCCAGATGCGTCGTCATCGAAGGCTTCTATGATCGCTTGCAGTCGAGATACATTGATGTACTCTAGCGTCCACTCGTCCTGCTCATTAACGTTCGTGGGGTATTGGTCGAATGTCTTCTCGTTCTTCCGCAGCTTGTCAAGCTTCTCCAAGCAGTAGTCCCGCAACGCTAGAACGAAATGCCTCGCTTTCACGTTCCCGCGCCAACGCTAAGACACTGCGGCATCAATGACAGATGTATGGGGAAAGTGACGCGCACCTTACCATTTCTTTCCATATATTTCGTAGGTCCTAACTTCCCGTGTTAGTAGCAGACCTAGAACACGCCGCAGACATGTGCTCACCGGGTCCACAATTTTCTCATGGGGCCCATCGGTGACGGCCTTCACCACCAAATCTCCGTGATGGTGCAGAATCTGCCGTACCTCTTCCGTGAGTTCACGTTGCTGCATCCTGAACTTCCTCTCGAACGTCTCCATATTGTTAGCGATCGCGATATCAGGGTCATCGACAATGTCGGCCTTGAGGGTTTGCAGATCGATCGTCGTTTGTCGGTGGTACAGCTTGGAAGTGGGAGTCGTGGTATTCGCTCGTTTAGAACGAGAAAGGCTCGCAAGCAGATTATCATCGGCCAAGACTGCATCCGGGCCGCCGCGTCTTTCGATGAGAGTTCTCAGTTCCCGTTGCTCTGGAGGAAGGCTTTCATAGAGTATCGCAAGAACTTTGTCGACCCTAACAGAGGATGTTTAGACGTGATCATTGCGCTAGTCAAGGAGTCAACGTACTTGTAGTCCAATTGATCAAGCTTGCGATGAGCAATGTCGATGTTTACTCCAAGATGGATTGCCAATGCGAACTCGATATCCGCCCGACGCTTATTGAATCGCTTGACGAAATGTTGCATGACGTCGTCCCACCTACTACTCTGAACAACCTTGGAGAGGATCTTCTTCTTTGCGTACGCATCGCATGCATTGGCACACTCCTTGATATCATCAACCATCATGCCCACAAGCCCCTCCAGCCTTGCTTGTATCGTCTTGCCATCCTTGCCAAGGTGTGTCGGGCCATCCTCAACGTGCTGCAGTCTGGCGGTCGATCGGTGTAAGTAGATCGTAGTCTCCACATGAAAACATGGAGCAGAAACTTACTCGACTAGGGCGGCCATCATGTCTCGCATCTCGGTAAAGAGCAACGTGATCTTCTTATCGTTCTCCCGTCGTTTTAGGTCCAACTCTATCGCAACGCTGAAGGCCCCTACAGCGACTAGAAGTTCGGAATGCCTCAGCAGCAGCAGAGACAACACGCCTTGTCCCGCAGGCTTACCTTGTATGAATGGGTGAATGGCGGCCACGTCCTTGAGCACTTTCAGTAGCTCAGGAAGCCCCTCAACGAGAGTATCTCTGCCGTACTGAGCAATCCTCATGGCACTTCCCTCCATGCCACTTGAGAGCGGCGACATCATTGCCGCAATGTATCCCATTTCAGTGTTGATGCTGAGCAAGCGATCCTCTGCAGAACGCAGTTATTAATATACAGCTAGACCAAAAGCCCAGTGAGACCCGTACCCTTGCCTTTGGGATCTTTTCCCTTGCGGTACCTATCGAAGTGGAGCGCAGCCGCGTCGAGGGCCAGCGACGCGGAGCGAAAGCGGAGCTGGTGCTTCGGCGACTCATCTCCAGCAAGCGTGACACCTCCAGACGAGAGCGCGAGGGAACTCGAGCGTGAAGGTTTGGGGGAAAATGTCGCCGATCTCGACTCAGGCGAGTCTGTCAGAACGCCTCCGAACACAGTTCCGTTATAACTGCGAGGGGAGGACATGGTGGGGGGTGGAAATGTGAACACGGACGCAAGCCAGCGAGATGGATATGAGTGGAAGGTTACGTTACGGGCGGGCTCGGTAGGCGATCTGCTTCGATAGCGGCCGAGGATGGAACAAGGTTACGTCCAACCGGATCCCCAGCGAAGAGAATGAATCGGTGCCGTTCCACTCATTCGATGGCCCGAGTCGTGCCGCGAGATGACACGTGGCTGTGGGACCAAAATTCTCCGTGAGTGTGTGCCAAGATGAAATCACGAACCCACTTCGGTGATGGCGGGCGGTCAGGGTGGTGGTGGTCAAAGTTCTGTAATGTTGATGAATGAGCGGATGGTCCGCTTCCCTACCTCGAACTCAATTCCATATCGCATGTACTTGCAAATGGGGTTGAGAAGCGATGTGTGTCCAGATGGGCTGCGGCGGCACAAAGGCCGGGCACAGATATCGTAATTACTGTATCCGTGAGAGCTGAATCTATCATACAACGGCTGTCACTGTACCGGTACGGGAAGCAGTACGGCCCCTCGGGCCAGCTTTGAACCTTGACAGATGAGAGGCGGCAGTCAGTATTCGCAGTAGCGTGCGCAGCCCGCGTCAAATACTATACATCCTTCGAAGAACGTTACACCGGCGAAAGACCAGCACTTCTCGATTCAGGTATACCAATGCCGTGGATGTGATATTGCTCTCCAACGAGCTCCTTCGTAGCGACCATGAGTTTGTCCAATCGCAAAACAATACCGAATGCTGTGGTGACGCCGACTGAGAAGCACCTGTCAATGGATTCGCAATGAGCGCTTTCACTTCAATCAAGGCAATAGCAACGCACAGATACTGCTCGTTCGCGAGCGTGTCAATAGTCATAGTCCGGGGTAAGCCATAGTCATCATCCGCTTCCTGCCGAATAACGTTGAGACCATGCGTGTGCACCATGAACCTGTCAAGCAACGGGCACGGGGTGATTTGAGGAAGAGGATTCCCAGTCCTTAGAGCGGTGGAAACCATGCCTATGTACGGAGCATGAGTACAAGTGACCGATGCTCGGAGATATGGACAGGAGGCGTACTTATCACTGCAAGGACGTCGCCTTGGAAGTCTGCGTCCAAGAACCGTGTCCTCCGTAAGAACGCTCTAGACCATGCAGGTTCGAGATGTTCCACAACGGACATGAGGTGCGACAGCAGGTATGCGATTTGGCTGAAAAACGCAGGGTCAGGGGAATGAGTAGCCATGTGACTAGTAGGCACTGACAGCTGTAGGTCGAGGATCTTTTGATAACGTTCGGACGGCCATCTCCCTCTGAGCGAGAACTGATCGGGAAGCACAATGAGGTATGGAAGGGGCTTTAAGGGGAACGGAGCGCCGTACCTCGTACATGATGTTCGCCTTCAGGACAAGGGATCGCTTGAGTTTGAGACGGATCGCAACGAGACTCTGAACGATCTCTCCCCTCATTACCTCTTGTTGCTCTCGCGTATTCGCGAACGACACTATTGAACAGTATACTGTACCCAGCTCCGACACAGTCGTGGACATCATTGTACGTTGATATCTCCGCAGAGTGGTAGACGGTGGTAGAAAGGAGAATATGCTTATCATATGTCAGCTCTCCGCAACCAGCAACGGTGTTATGCATATACTCACAACGCAGCTACAACACCACATACGACCAGCACGAAGCGTCTCTGATAAATCATGAGACAAACACGTAGTCACGTAAGTCCAGATTGCACGCACCCAAGCAAGTTCCCAGCCAATGAACTGGAATGGTAGAACAGTATGCGTGTCTTGCCATGAGAAACCGATAACCTGCATCACCAACGAATCAGATACCTCCAAAAACACACACTGAAAAATGCGTACCAGTGCAATTGTTACGAAAAAGATGATATTGGTCATAGGGGGCACAGGCCAATACAGTCGCCCAAAGAACAGAATTGGCGCGGTCACCCCTATAACGGCCGCCAAACCGTACGGATTGCCGTGCTCGGATCCTGTTGAGATGTACCACATCGCTGTTCCAATGAGCCCACCCATGAGCGTGCTTACGATACGAGCGACAAGGCCAAAAGTCGTGTCGCCCCGGAATCGTGCGAGGGTCAGTTGTCCCATGAAGCTATGACGGTATGTCAGAGAACTGATACAACTACAAAATGTCTTCTGACGCACATCCCCCATACAAATCTATGGGCTATGGTACCGCTTAGTATCGTAAATGCATGGACATGAGACGTACACACGTACCGTACGCAAACGCTGCGGTACTCTGCAGGAGGCTCGGTATACAGAGTATAACCGTGAGCAGACCAGCCTTGATAGCGAACAGAGCATTGCCACGTCCGAACGCAAATATCAGATCATGTAGCCAATGCGTCACGCACTGGAATGCATTGGATGGAGGTAGAGCGTCCGGATCTCGACGGCCTGTCATCCCAAGATCATTCCATTCTGGCTGGATACCCTGGATGATATCTACGAGGTCCCTTCAATTGCGGCACTTCGACGTGGCCGTAGCGAAGGAGAACACACCGGGATCCTCATCGTCGCCTCGTTCCATATCCTCCGAGGCGTTCCACGGACTCCATTCGAGCATCTTGCGGAGCGGGGTGTTGGGCCACCACAGCCTCGGCTTCTGAGTTTCCTTCTCAAGTTTGATGATGTTGTCAAGCTAATGTCATACTTGCTGAGTTGGAGAGTTCCTGGCAAAACACAACAGCAAACTCACGATCTCAGCCAAAATCCCAGAAAATCGCATGAGGTGGTACTGATACATGTAGCAATGAAACAGGTACCGATGCGGCGGAGGATCGAGATGGCCTGGCCCTATCCGGACATGCTTCGGGTCGAACGCAGACCTGTATGGATCGAGCACCCGGTGTC
Source organism: Fomes fomentarius (assembly GCA_022606135.1). NCBI lineage: Eukaryota > Fungi > Basidiomycota > Agaricomycetes > Polyporales > Polyporaceae > Fomes > Fomes fomentarius. The sequence continues at coordinate 452,136 of JABYQN010000010.1, read as the reverse complement.
TGCGGTTTGTCAGATATCCGTGCTCGAGTAATGCGACACAGAACGACATACCTCCTGTCCTTGTTGAACCGGCGCGACGCTTCTTTGACATTGGCGCTCAGGTCTTCGAGTTTGGCCAGTCGCGCAGCCCGGACCCTCTGCACCCTCGCATGGCTGCCAAAGCTGCCTCTCCGAGCCTCGGCGAACCACGCCTGGACATTCTTGAGGACACCTTGCGTACACTCCAGTAACTCGTCGCAGGACTCGTGCAGCAGGGACACGAATTGCGCGGTGTAGTCCTCTGCGTGACGATCAGTTAGGCGGTTAGCTTCGATTGCAAGATACCGCTGGGACTCGAAGACACCGACCGCAGTCTCTGCGGATGGCGACGTTGGCACGCGAGCGACTGGTGAAAGCGCATGAGCAAGGCTCAGAAGCGAGAAATGCAGGTGATGGTCGTGATCCTCCTCTCGGTGGTGATTGAGGTGGAGGTGGAGATAGCGCGCGAGAGAACGAGAATGCCGGGGATGATCAACGGCCTGTTTCTGGAGATCCCCCCGTCTGCGCGTGAGACCACCCAGGTCGTCTCTATGTCCGTTTGGGGGAGTTACAGGGGCCATGGGTGTCGACGGACGTGTGCTTGCTGGAGTACCACTGCGAGGCGTCACCGGTCGAGATGGTATGGGCGTCATCGGAAACTTCTCTCGTGTAGGTTCAATAAGGGTGAAGAACAGATTCAGCCCATTCGCACGCGTAACGAGGCGTCTAACGCTTTGTTGAAATTCCCCGATACGGGTAGGCGAGAAGCGGCCGTAGACGATGTCTTGCCTGAGCAGCCGTGCCGTCGCGCCAGCTAGCCCGAGTCCACCTTCCGACTTTCCAAGCGTGCCATTGACAGCCTTGACCATATCTTGGAACTGATCTGAACTGGGGTCTAGTGCCAATACTTTGCGATGTTGTACGAGGAAGTCGTTCAGGGGATTCAACACTCCATCGAGAGTGTGAGTGTACTGCGCTGTGACGGTGGAGGGAAAGATGGTTGCAGAGAAGAAGATGCATAGAGCGCAGTGGAAGGCGAGGGGGATCACAATGACTTTTCCGATGAGATAGAACGGATATGGATAAAGGACGGCGGTCGTCATAGAGATATCGATACAAATGCAGGCGAAGATCGTTGCAACGAGGTATGGCCCAGGTCCAAGTCTTGCCTTCAGATATAAGAAGAATGCGCTGCCGAGGAATATGAAGACTGCAAGAATGACCGACGGCCCTGCTTCGACATATCGAGCAGACTGAATAGCATCCGAGTTCGGATGGTAGTCGACGTTTGTCCTGGCCAGATTGGCAAGGAAGATACCCAAGCATGTCCAACTGTATTGAGTTGCGATTACGTGGTCAATCTCCGTGCGGGAGCTGAGTGAGAGTTACTTACGCCCAAGCAGTGACCACGAACGTGAGAAAGATTATCTCCCGCTCGAGAACGGCCAGAAAGGGGTCAAAGGGTGCATCGAGGAAGGACGCTGTCAACGATAAGCTGACTGTAGGCGCATATATGCGGAAGAAACTCACATATAAGGATGAGGAAACTACCCTGTATGCCGCCGAAGTCAGTCCTGCATGTTCAACACAGCCCCATTATGCGACTTACTTGCCCCATGATGTCTGATGTACGCGATATGATCATGAGCACCGCAGAAACCCAACATACGACCGCACATCGGATGACGGGCTTCAACTTGGACCATGTGAAGTTGGCTGGAATCCAACCGATGTCGAAGGGCAGGGACTTTGCGGCGCGTGCATGCCAGGAACCGTCTTGCGACCCACCTTGTTTTACGCTCTCCTTCTTATCGTCGCCATGACCGATCGCAGGTTCGTCGGGGATGCGGACGCGCTTAGGAGTACGGGGCACATTCCCCTGCTCGACGTCCTCGTCTCCGAGACGAGGGTCAAACCGCTGTGTATTTGGCGTGTGTTCGCGCGTCCCGTTCATCGTCGTCGTGTTCGTCCTTGACTTGATTGTGGTGGTAACTCGCAAAAAGCGAGCTGGAGAATGCAAATCGTCATAGGTGTTGGAGATAGAAAGAGTTCGGATGCTGCCGTTTCCCAGCCGCGAATGCCGTCTGGACCCCGTGTTACTACTAGCGCCGGCCGAGCACTACACGCTTTCCTGCTCATCGTCTCCAACGGCGAGCGATATGGAGGAATCAACACCACCGCCTCCGACAGCTCCTGCTCCATCTGAGCCCCCGGCACCGTACAACCAGACATCTGGCTCACCAACCGACTTTTTGAAGGGTGTCGTCGGTAAGCGCGTCGTCGTCCGATTGACCTCGGGAGTGGACTATCGCGGTGAGTCATGAGTGCTATTCTGGTGGTTGTGGTCGTTATGTTCGGCCGACCGGATGAAATATCGGACTTCGTAGTCTCGGGGAGATGTGGGCTGGGATGGTGGACGGGACTTTACTCAACATGTACCCTTACCAGGTATCTTGTCGTGTCTCGATGGATATATGAACATTGCGCTAGAACAGACCGAGGAGCATGTCAATGGTCGGGTAACAAATCGCTACGGCGACGCCTTCATTCGTGGAAACAATGGTGAGTATATGCACGATCGTTCTCAGCTTACAAGTTTTAATACCCCATCGCCAGTACTATATATCTCTGCCGCAGAACCGCTGTAACTGTCCCGCTATGTCACTGTTCTGCATTCGCTCCATCGAGCAAAGGCATACTTTGCAATCGCAGATGGCACGCGATGGTGGTCATATGCTTGCCGGTGTCGGTGCTATGAAATCTACACGCAAATCGGAATACCAGGCTTCCTATGACAGGATAGGTGGGTCAATTTGATCTTCGGAAGCTCAGGCGAAAGACCACGCATCGTGACAGTGCTTCACATTCTCAGTCTCAGGACATCGTGGACGGTATGCTTGGTGGTTCTGGAAGTGAGGCTGGGGTCATGCTGATTTCTCTATGAATAGAATGCACGACGATGACCCGATTACCGAGCAAGATGCTTTCTGAAGTCGTTGCGGAGCTGATGTGGTAGGTAGGCCCACCCTCTCTGGAGAAGTCTCGGTTAACTGTCCAAAGTTCAAATATTACTAGGTTGCAGTGCGGAACAAAAGTACTCATGGACGTGTGTGTTGAGGCATGAGATATGAGTGATTCATCCGAGTCACCTCCCCTTGCACTGGATGTCTCACAATATCACAACTCACGTGGATCGCCCTCATCCAGGTCGGGATGCACGACGTGCAGGGTGCAAGGCGACATATGTACTGGTTCTCAAAGCTGTTGCCCTATCACTACCTTCGGACCCTTTGCAGCTGTCAGCTTCTCAATATTCAGCCCTTCCAAAGCGGTGTGACTCAATGATAACGTTAGCGTAATTTAGTTGCACTCTCGCTCCTCAATCTAGTGCTTCCAACGTTGTTCTCCCGAGAATGGACCTTTTGCGCCTCCAATCACTTTCGGAATCATTCAGCTCTAGAGCCCACCTCGTATCCGCACACTCGCGGACTGCGCTGCACCGCCTTGCTAGGAGCTTGCTACATGTCCCTCCTCTTCGTTATGGCTTCCTTGGTCAGTGCATAGGGCAACCTTTTTGCAGAATCGCTCGCTCACTCTATCCGCGAGGACTGCCTAGATGCAGCGTTACTTTAATATTTACATCAGATGTCTGCTCGTCCGGCTCAGGCTGGCGTAATGACATGAGTGAGCTGTCTGGTCCGTTGCCATGCCCATCCCAGTGATCGAACCTCAAGCCGAGGAAAAGTCCATGCCCTCTAGTATGTTGATAATACCCACGCAGGAGTCTGCACAGTTTTTGCAACAGCCCAACCGTGACGCGGCTCCGTACCTGTAAGTCACACGTTGTCATCAGTCTGTGACTGTGACGCCTCTGTGACGCCAGCGGGCCGATTCTCCGCGCTTCGTCGAAGTTCGACTATCCTTAGCGCAGCGCAGTAAACTCTATACTTCAACCTCTTCAACCTCCTCATCATGACCGACGCTTCCGGGGTCACCAAACGTCTCATCAGTAAGACCACTGTCGACATCTTCCTCTCAGGCTATCTTCTCGATGCCGAGATGATCAAACACCTCTGTATCCTGAAGTTTGGTGCCACCGAAGCCGAGCTCAAGACACGCTGCCCCGTCGATTTCGCCCTATGCTACTACGGCAAACGCGATGTTCTTGACGCGCCATGGCTTGTTCCTATCTGGCATTTTGGTAAAGATTGGTGGCTTCTGCCCGGGAAGGCCGTCTTCTTCGTCGCCGGGACGAACCCTCCCGATCTCCCGAAGGACCGCGCAACCAAAGCATACTTGAACACTTGGTTCCCTCCGGACCTGCTGAAGAGGCCAGAGTTCGAGGGTCTTCGCTATGTGCAAACGTTGTGGCCTCGTGACATCCCGCGTGCGTCTCCGCTCATAACGCTTGACATGCGAGTCCGATCGTCGCTTGCTAACCATCTCTATAGCCGCGGGTCTTGTTCGCACCAAGTTGAGAATGGTGAACAAGGAAGCACGTCTCGCTCGGGAACAGTATCAGCAGAAGTACCTTGACTATCAGATGTCTCGAGGTCGGACGGACATCAAAATGGTACGTGTGCTCCCGTGGTGATCATATCAACGTCTCTAACATGCCTGTAACAATAGCCTCCACTTTTCCCAGTAGTATGGCTCATTGACTGAGTCATCGTTGTGTAGTCCAGTGAGTTGTCCGTGTTTCTACTCCTTGATACTCAACTAAAATGAGTCGTGCAGCGACGTAGTAGGGGTGAACGCTGCATCGCGTTACTATCCATCGGCTTCGTCGTTTCGTCATCATCAGGGCTTGTTGCATACCAACGTTTTCTTGACTTCGCCCATATTACATATCGTTGTTCCGTGTATCCCGGGATGGACTACTATCACATAGACGCATATTTCTCAATCATCATCATCGACCATCATCCACATGTACAAACAGATTCGGGGATGTACTATAGCAGGATTATAATGCAACACGCCAATGTCCGTATTGAATCACACATCGTTTCTTTGTGAATCTAAGCTCTCAATTGCTCGCCCAAAGGCTGAAGCTGACCTGGAGCTCAGTGTGACAATGGCCTGCCCGTACAGGCGATTGATGCGATCTGGGCCGGGCAGAGAGGATGTCGGAGCTGTGGGTGGGAGTTGCACGATGCATTGGTTGGTAATTAAGATCATACCCATTGATAGCTACTGGAGATGACGATACCCCGGGCCTTCACCAATCGCGTGCATGAGGCATCGATGTACGGGCCGGGCTATTCACCTATCATTTCGAACACCGATGTACAATGTGCACCACTGTATGCTCCTCTGCCAATGTCTGAGCGCCACTAAGCTTGCAGAGATGGAGCTTAGTTAGCAAGGACGCAAGAGTGATAAAGACCGAAAGCAGTGCGGCCACCGAGCGAGGAGGCGACCCGCGTGCCTGTGATCCATCTTCGAAATTCACTTGAAGGGCGAGAGTGAGCACACCAGTCGTACATCGAGTTTGAAACTGGCCTAGGGATATCCGCTGCGACTTCCGTATCAATACATACCGTTACTTTTACTTACTCATCGTGCGTTCCTTAGTCACTACACATCACCTGATTGAGGGTTTGTAATGGGGTACGGATGTAAATCGGGAATTTCCCTTTGGCTGACGATCTTAGCAAGTACGACAGTATGTCATCAAGTGATTTGTGCCAGTCACTAGTATGCTTCCAAGATGCAAGCTACAAGATTCAAGTTATTCTGAAGGTCTTGGTAGTTCATACATCGGGACGAGGTTTATAATCCTTGCAGGTGAATATCATTCGACTTCAGTTATGGCGTGGACAATCGTGGTCACTTTTCGTTCGTTCAGTAAGAGCACCGCCTTCCAACTACCGGTAAGTCCGCACTCAGGCCTGTTCCACATCCGTGACTTCTTGCACGTGATGGACTGAGATGGATAAAAAGAAACCGCCATCCAGCCAAACATCCAACACCATCTCCACCCCGAACAAACTCGCACTTTCATCATGAGCCTTCTGCACGACGTTCTCCGTACCACAGTTATCGACTCGCTCGACAAGGCGCCCGCAGGCGGTCGCAACTCGCCAGCTGATGATGAAGAGTCTGTCGATGTGGTTAGTACTCTGTTGCGCTCTCGGTTCATCGCAAGCGTTTGTTCTTACGACGGCCTCCTACCCACTACTCCTAAGATGTCTCTCCCTGGCAGTCCTGGCAGGTCCGGACCTGGCTCGAGGCCAGCATCACGCCTTCACTCGCCCACCCGGGGTTCAAAGTCTCGTCCCCTCCAATCACCTTCCACCGCGAAAGGAGCTACCAGAGACCCGCTCCGCATTTTGCCCACCGATATATCGCGGTGCATCTTCTCTCTGTTGACAATCAAGGACCTTGCACGCTGCTCGCGGGTCTCGAAGAAGTGGAACCAGAGTCAGACATTGAACTACGGTGAGTCGTCCCCGGACTTGTCATCGGCGACGTCTCTTACTCGGCGTCCGTATACAGTCTGGTTCCAGCACTACCGGAAAGAGAACTTCCGGGACGACGAAAGTCTGCCCTTGGGCAAGTGGACGAGGCGCGAGTCCAAACAGAAATGGGTGAGTCGCAGAGGATTACGGTCGACATGCATTCATACTGAGACGGCCGTCACCAGCGGACCACCTATCTCCAAACCATTCCCAGCCGCCCTCCACCTCAATTCCCTTATTCCGGCTACACCACTTCTTCTCGATCTGGCCACCAAACTCCCCAAGAGATCAGGGAGGAGAAATGGCACGAGGAAGCTGAAGCATCGAAGCCGACGAAGTTGGAGATGCGGGAGATGTACAAGGAACTAGGTGGGCGGAAGGCTAGGGGCAAGGGCAAGGTTGGAGGTACCTCGGGGATGAGGGACCGGGGTGGATGTGGAGTGGACAGACTTGGAATTGTGGGCAATGTCGCGTACATCTGAGCCCTGCTGCCAATACACCTTCTTGATTATCCCTCCACTTCCATGTTGTATATTGTAACCTCGGCAGAGACACTCAACGTGAATCGGTGATACACAACGTCGATGCGCATGCTACTCATCTGTTCCCTTAAGCGTGCCACGACTGACTGAGCAACCCATATTGTTACCCCTCCTTGTGTAATCCAAAAACTGCGTTCAAACGGGTATATATGCAGATTCCACCACAATCTTTTACAAGGTGCCTTGGATGAATGGTGGTCTCACAACCGCACACGCACGCCGCGAACAGCCACAAGTGCGGGCGCTGTACATGCAACTCTTGCTGCTTCATGCTTGTCATGTATGCACTGCTAGATCGTCCCCACGGGGCAAATCGAAACAGTTAAAGAAAAAACAAGACACGATGTATGTACACACTGAACGAGGGATGGATAAAGCATAGCGAATTGTCCCACAATTATCGTCGCAGTGACCACGAACGTGAGGAAGACTATTTCCTCCTCGAGAACGGCAGGAAAGGGTGTATCGAGGAAGGACGCTTTTAACAACAATAAGCTGACTGTATGCGCATATATGTGGAATAAACTCACATATGAGGATGACTCGGAGAAAGCTACCCTGTATGCCGCGAAGTGAGTCCTGGATGTTCAAAACGGCCCCATTCTGCGGCTTACTTGACCCATGAGGCTTGAGGTCTGATATACGCGACATGATCATGAGAACCGCAGAAACCCAACATACGATGGCACATCGGATGACGGGCATCAACTTCGGCCGTACGGGGCACATCATTCCCCTACTCCGAGATGTCCTCGTCTCCGAGACATGGGGTCCCACAGCTGTGGATGGGCCGTGTCTTGAATCGCGCATCCCAGACGTCGCTTTCGTCCTTGACTTGATTGTCGTGGTATCTCGCAAGAAACGAGCTGGAGAATCATAGTCAGTGTTGTGCCAGGTCTGGCTTCAAGCCAGGAAGCCGTGAAACCAAGCCGTGTACAGACCAGGCCAAGCCAGGCCAATTTCATGGCCTGTGGTGGCCTGAGAGGGCTTGGTCTGACATTTTGCAGACCAGAAGCCAGGCCAGCAAGCCATGGTCTCTGGTGCAAGCAAAATCATGACAATATGTGACCGGACGTGAGCACTACATTGAGCAGAATGTCAGCGGCACATCACATGTCACACAGGGCTCCTCCTGCTATCCGCGCTCAGTGACAGATCACGAAGGATGTTGCATGGTGTGACAGTGTTAGGCGTCTACACTGGGCGGCTTTGCGCCTCATACACCTCGCTGCCCGATTGAGGTGTTAGACTCACTAGACCCCCGGCTGATTAGTACAGTACTTATATCAGGTAAAAGGTTCTCTAAACGTTGGCGTTACATTGTACTACCAGTGATGTATTGGTTTTGACACTCAAGCCATGGCTTGGACCAAAACCAGGCCAGACCAGGCCGCCAGTCATGGCCCATGGCCTGGTCTGCACTTTGATAAGCCGTAGGCCAGCATAAGCCAAGCCAAACCGGCGGTTTTCAGACCAAACCAGGCCAGCACAACACTAAATTATCATAGGTATGTAGGTTCAGAAAGAGTTCGGATGCTGCCGGTTCCCACGAATGCCATCCGCAGCCCATGCTAGCGCTGGCGAAGACCCCAGGTGCGACTGAGCTTTCCTCAGTCCTGCTCACTGTCGTCTCCAACTACGAGCAATATCTTGGATCATCAGCTCCTGCTTAATTTGAGCCCCGGAACCGTACACTTGGCTCAACGACCGACTTCTTGAAGGGTGTCGTTCAGCGTCTCTTCAAGCTTCGCCTAAAGTCCATGTTCAAATTCGATTCTCCGCGCTTATCTCAAGTTCAACGTTAACTTATCCTCTCCTGTACACACTCTACGTGGACTCCTCATCATGACCGACGCTTCCAGGTTCACCAAAAGTCTCATCAGTAAGACTACTGTCGACATTTTCCTCTCAGGCTATCTTCTCGACGCCGAGATGATCAAACACCTTTGCATCCTCAAGTATGGGGCCACCCAAGCCGAGCTTCAAAAGCGCTACCCCCTCGATTTCGCCCTATGCTACTACGGCAAACGCGATGTTCTTGACGCGCCATGGCTTGTTCCTATCATGCATTCCGGTAAAGATTGGTGGCTTCTCCCCGGTAAGGCCGTCTTCTTCGTCGCCGGGACGAACCCTCCCGATCTCCCGATGGACCGCGAAACCAAAGCATACTTGAACACTTGGTTCCCTCCGGATCTGCTGAAGAGGCCAGAGTTCGAGGGTCTTCGCTATGTGCAAACGTTCTGGCCTCGTGACATCCCGCGTGCGTCCTCGCTCATAACGCTTCACATCCGAATCTGATCGTCGCTTGCTAACCATATCTATAGCCGCGGGTATTGTTCGCACCAAGTTGAGAATGGTGAACAAGGAAGCACGTCTCGCTCGGGAACAGTATCAGCAGAAGTACCTTGACTATCAGATGTCTCGAGGTCGGACGGACATCAAAATGGTACGTGTGCTCCCGTGGTGATCATATCAACGTCTCTAACATGCCTGTAACGATAGCCTCCACTGTTTCCAGTAGTATGGCTCATTGACTGAGTCATCGTTGTGTAGTCCAGTGAGTTGTCCGTGTTTCTACTCCTTGATAGTCAACTAAAATGAGTCGTGCAGCGACGTAGTAAGGGTGAACCCTGCATCGCGTTACTCTCCATCGGCTTCGTCATTTCCTCACTGTCAGGGCTCGTCGCACACCCATGTTGTCTTGGCTTCGCCCCATATCATATATCGTCGTTCCATGCATCCCGGGATGGACTACTATCACATAGACGCATATCTCTAAACCCTCGTCATTGACCATCATACAATGTACAAATAGATGCGGGATGGGCATACAAAAATTGGCGTGGAGTGACGCGAGCTGACGGTGCCCTTCGGGTATGTACTATAGCGGAGTCGAATGTGTTGATAGTGGAGACGATGCAGTGGTCGTATGATTGATCTTTACTGGAGATGATGATACCTTTGATCAGTCGGGTGCATGTATGGGCCATTCACGTACCATTTCGAACGCTGATGTATGATGTGCATCAATCACAGCAAGCTCCTCTGATGTCTGAGCGCCACAACTGAGCTTGCAGAGATGGAGCTTACCCATAGTTAGCAAGGACGGAAGAGTGAGTACGACCGCCGAAATTGCGGCTTCCGATTGAGGAGGCGACCCACGTTCCTGTGTCCCGTCTCTGAAATTCAGTTGGAGGTCGAGAATCGCAGATGAAACCATGGTGTGAGCACACAGCCATCATACGTCAGATTTGAGATTGGCCCAGGGTTATCCGCTACGACTTCCGTATAAACACATACCGTTACTTTCACTTACTCATCGTGTGTTCCTTAGTCACTACACATCACCTGATTGATGGTTGGTAACGGGGTACATGGGGTATCTTCCTCTGGCTGATGATCGTAGTAAGTACGACAGTATGTCAGCAAGTTATCTGTGCCCGTCACTAGTATGCTTTCAAGATGCAAGCTACAAGCTTCAAGTTGTTCTGAAGGTCTTGGTACATCGGGATGACGTTGATGATCCTTGCAGGTGAATATTTTTCGACTTCAGTTATGGCGTGGACAATCGTGGATAGTCAACTTTATCGTGTTCGTTCAGTAAGAGCACCGCCTTCCAAGTCCGCACTCAGGCCTGTTCCATATCCGTGACGTCTTGCACGTGATGGACTGGGATAAAAACAAAGCGCCATCCAGCCAAACATCCAACACCACCTCCACCCCGAACACCCTCGCACTTTCATCATGAGCCTTCTGCACGACATTCTCCGTACCACAGTCATCGACTCGCTCGACAAGGCGCCCGCAGGCGGTCGCAACTCGCCAGCTGATGATGACGAGTCTGTCAATGTGGTTAGTGCTCTTTTTCGTTCTCGGTTCATCGCAAGCGTTTGTTCTTACGACGGCCTCCTGCCCACTACTCCTCAGATGTCTCTCCCTGGCAGTCCTGGCAGGTCCGGACTTGCCTCGAGGCCAGCATCACGCCCTCACTCGCCCACTCGGGGTTTAAAGCTTACCCCCCTCCAATCACCTTCCACCGTGCAAGGAGCTACCAGAGACCCGCTCCGCATTTTGCCCACCGATATATCGCGGCGCATCTTCTCTCTGTTGACAATCAAGGACCTTGCACGCTGCTCGCGGGTCTCGAAGAAGTGGAACCAGAGTCAGACATTGAACTACGGTGAGTCGTCCCCGGACTTGTCATCGGCGACGTCTCTTACTCAGCGTCCGTATACAGTCTGGTTCCAGCACTACCGGAAAGAGAACTTCCGGGACGACGAAAGTCTGCCCTTGGGCAAGTGGACTCGGCGCGAGTCCAAACAGAAATGGGTGAGTCGCAGAGGATTACGGTCGACATGCATTCATACTGAGACGGCCGTCACCAGCGGACCACCTATCTCCAAACCATTCCCAGCCGCCCTCCACCCCAATTCCCTTATTCCGGCTACACCGCGTCTTCTCGATCTGGCCACCAAACTCCCCAAGAGATCAGGGAGGAGAAGTGGGGCGAGGAAGCCCAAACATCGAAGCCGACGAAGTTCGAGATGCGTGAGATGTACAAGGAACTAGGTGGGCGGAAGGCTAGGGGCAAGGGCAAGCTGGGAGGTACGTCGGGGATGAGGGACCGGGGTGGATGTGGTGTGGACAGACTTGGAATTGTGGGCAATGTCGCGTACATCTGAGCCCTGCTGCCAATACACCTTGCTTAATCCCTCTACTAAGTTGCGGAATCAGAACCCCTGCGGAGACACTGAACGTGGACCGATGAGATGATACACAAGGCCGATGCACATTCTAGTTATGAGCTGTTCTGCCTTAGGCTTGCCTTCACTGACTCGGAAAATGTGTTGGAACGGGTAGAGATGCAGATTCCATCATAGAGCCTCAGAAGACGAATGGTGTCCGCACACGCAAGTGCATGCAAGTCCACCTAGACGTCGCAGAGGCGAGTGAGGGAGTCCGAAGGGCTTGCATAAGAGATAATGGCACAGAAACGACAATGACAACGTGCGGCGCACAATGTCCAGCTCAGTGCAGCCCAAACGAATGAACGTCCTGCCCGCCCCAACGCGCAGCTCGACCCAACTTGCAGACTTGTGTTACGATGCGGTGTCCTGCTCGGGCATGGGCATCGATGAGTACATTTCCCAGAGATGATGCATGTGCGGTACGTGCCCAGACCTGAGCTCGGCACGTACCTGAGTCCCCTCGACCTCTCCGTGTCCGACTGAATCTATGACAATCCTGCATCTCCTTCCCCTACACCCAATCCCAGTGCGATGGCCCAGCCACTCCGCCTTGCCCCTGCGACCGCTAGGTCGGTGGCGCGATCAGTACCGGAGCCTGTCCATACGCCTTGTGGACCTGGTAACATACGGCCAGCCTGAGGCACTGGCGATACACGACCTGAGTAGAGTGACGCAGCCAGTCCGGGACTACGTGTGCGGTAGTTGACACCAAGAGCTGTTGATATGCAGGACTCATTGCGCGTGGATCGTAACCGTACGTTGCTTGAGTACCGGGTGTAATCTGGGTCGTGGCGTATGCTTCAGCGGCAGGGGGCACAGCTTGCGTGTACGAGTCGTGGTCGTAGTACATCTGGCTGGGGTCATCCCAATACGGCATGTTCTGGTTTAGGTGAGGTAAAGGCGATACTGCGTAGAGGTCATGAACGGAGCACAACTCAGTAGTAGACCCGGCTAAGGGAGCAACGCTGCTTGCACGGGAGTCCGGTCGTGCAACGTTGACATGTCTCGAAATCTGGACCACTCGTTCGGTTTGTAGGAAGAGGGGCGTGAAGGCCACCGTCCTCGCCATGAGTGTTGAGATGGGGCCATTTGATGGCCTCGTCTAGACGGGGTCAGGATGGACATGAACAACACAGGAGTCGTCGGGATTGCCACACACATTCGGACGATATATCGCTTACGGCATTTCTGCGCTCCGGTCGCGCTGCGAACGCCATCATTCAAACGAATTGCGCATTGAGGACAGTCCAACGGCGGAGGGGAGTAAAACGGAGGTAGATGAAAGTGGTAGACTCGACACACTCACCACTGTTCAAGTCATCGTCCGAGAGCCGCTTCCAGTTGAGCTTCCATGCTAGGAAGCCAACAATACTGAGCAACGCCACACCTCCACAAACTCCGAGGCTGAAGACGGTCGACTTGCTGATCCCGTCCGTCCTCTTTACATCGGAGGTGTCCGTTTAAGTAGACTGCGTGGAAGTAGGCTGACTGGTACCAGGGATAGTGGTGAATATGGTTGTTCCGTCTCGAGTGACAGGATCGGACTGCCAGTGTGGCTGTCAAGAATCACTTTGACCGTCCTTTCCCACTCTTCGTCCCTCGCCTCTATCATTCTGTGTGCATGCTACGGCACATCCTGACTGTGGCAGCAGCCAAATCAGACTACGCTCGACCTGATGCGACACGAGGCTCTCCGTCATCCGTCACCCGTCGCTCGAACTCCGAGTCGTGCAGAGTCCACTGGATGTATTCCACTGGGCGCCGCGTAACCCTTCGGCGAGAGATCGTCTGTGTATCACCCGCGGAGAACTAAGGAAAGAGTGACACTCAGTTGCATGACTCACTCGGTTCAGAAGACGTGTGGGCCTGAGCTATACCACCCGCCGTGGGGAAGTTTGACTGTGAGCACTGTCGAGACCACCCTTTGGACGGCAGATATTCTAGTATAGCAATTGCCCCAGGCTATTTGAGAGGTGAGAGCTAAGACCATGGGTTCAAGAGACGCAACGTTAGTGCCGCGACCTTGAAGTTGGAGTTTGCAAGTTGAAGATGGTGATCGTTGTGACCGGCTCGATACCGGAGAGGGGTGTGATCTGGTGACGCGCTGTACGGGCTGGAGATGCTGCCACGTGGCAACACCTTCAATCATCATGGCATATCAATAAACTCCGCCCTATGTACTTAGTCGCTGCCAGTGAGGCTCGACGCAGCTTACTTCACACCCCAGCTAGCCACCCTACTATATGAGTGTACAACATACCATTGTGAGCAAAATAGAGATGACTGTCAACATGTATCCAGGTATTGATGCAGGGCTGACAATATTTCCCGCCGCAGCCTCATATGACGTCCACGAAGATTTCATTAACAACATGGATGTTGTAGCCGGAATCATGATGAACGCTATCGAGTCCCTCTCACGTAGCCACAATTAATATCCTACTACTACCTCACGATATTCCAGGTCACTGACAGGCTACTACAGGATGATGCCGACACTGTGAGTGGGATCCAACATTCGATGAAGTTGGTTCAACCCTTCTCTCTTCTCTCTTGGATTCTAGGAGTAATATGCATATGCCTACCGGGGCCACAAGCCTCAGCTATTGTTCGTTGCGCGACAAGCGCCTAATCGCACTCCGGCGAAACCCGCCCAGAGCGGCGGTTGCAGTCAGTGTTGCTGCTTATCCACTACCGCAGTCTCCATCTCCCTTCAGCATATGTACTCCAACTCTTAAGGCTCCCAAATATTCCGCAACTCACAGCCCTGCAACGCTACCGTCTAGTCGCCACATCACGGAAGCACGGAGCCACCAGCGCAGTCCGAGGCCGTAGTGCCCTAACCACGACGAAGCGCAAGACCGGCTGAGTGCACATGGTGCGGTCACAGTAAGCGTCTTGGCAATTTCTCATGTACTCTGCTTACTATGGTTGCAAGCAAGTAACGGCACTATGTCAGCCGTCGTGACCAGGGTCGAACAACCACAACTTCGCTTGCCCGAGGAACTTTTGCTCAAGATCTTCTGCCATGTCACGTATCATACCAATCCCTTCGACCAATCTGCCCCTGTCAGGCTGTCACACGTCTGTGTAGCATGGCGACGGCTGGCGCTGTCCACTTCTTCCTTGTGGCGACGCATTGAGAGGGCATCCCCAGCTCTGGTCCGAGTATTTCTACGCCGTTCTGGTGCTGCGCCGCTGGATATCGCACATCACCGTCATCCTGTAACTTCAGAACGACGCAGCATCTCCCTGGCCACTCGGTATTCTGACCATGCGGCCCGGTGGCGATCTCTGACATGGAAGGACGAGTCTTCATGCAGTGCTCACAGCGTGGGCCAGCTTCTGAACACGCCCTCGTCGTTCCCTCTTCTGACCGACTTGACTGTGGAATCGTCAGTGACCGTTCTACCCTCATCTATGGCGCTGACGCGTTGTCAAGCTTTTGAAGGGCCGTCACGCTTCCCTGCATTACGTTCGCTATCTCTCCGCAATGTTCACCCATTAGTCCTATGGCCAGGTGGCACGCCATGCTTGCGACGGTTATCCCTACGCTCAATCGAAGGGCTCAGGCTGTCCCAACTCTACACTCTGCTGTCGAACGCACCGCTCAAGCAGGTGGCGTTCGAGCTCACCGCTCCCGTGGTCGACTTGCGCTTTTCCAAGACATCTGTCATGGGTGGCCCGATCGACCTCTCTTCCAACACAGCGCCACCAATGACCCTTCCAGTAAACTCTCTTACCTGGATACCAGCACCATACTCTGATTTATGGCGTATCCTCCACTTTTTCCGGATGCCGAGGCTCCAACGCCTTACACTAGGGGTTCGTGTATCAAGGAGCACCTCCCGACTACTCCACGTCATCGACCAAAACACTTTCTATGCTGGGGGCGCCGACGACACGCTCACAGGCATACCATCCGGATCCTCAATCTCCCTCGACTCTCTCTGCCATCTCGACATCATGTATTGCGGATTACACAACGCACATATGCCGCCACCGACCCTCTCACGGCTCTATTTCCCCGCACTACGCGCACTCGCGCTGGGCTCGCTCCTATCGGACCAGCACGCTGCACCACCCCCGCTTCCACCCTTCACCGCGCTCTTCGAAGAGCAGCCCCTCTCGCGCCTCACGGAACTCGTCCTGCGCAACTTCGCGCTCATCCCCCACACTACACGTTCCGTCCTCGCGCGCTGTCCCGCGCTCGCGCTCCTCGTCCTGCGCAAATGCACCGGATCTGGTGCGCTCATCTGCGCGCTCGCGCCCGGGACGTGCGAGGACGGACATCGCGACTGGGGCAGAGGGGATGGTGCGCCTGCGCTATGTCCACAGCTGAACGCGCTTGATATCGACGGAAGCGAGGACTTGACTATCGGCTGCATCCGCAGGGTGATCTTCGCTCGTACTAATGGGGAGCAAGCGCACCCGAGCCCACATAGTGTACAAGAATCCCGGAATGTGTTGGGCGACGTCACTAACGCCGCGGGGGCACGTCCTCTTTCGCCTGTGTCCCAGGGGATTCGAGGTGCGCACAAGCCACGACATGAGGCGCTTAGGAGGATCAAGCAGCTGCGGTTTCGTTCTTGCGCTGGTATCAGGCGTGAGGATGCCTTGGGTCTTAGAGATTTGTGCGGCGGGCCGGAGACGGTGTTGTGGAGTTGATGAGGTAGACGTCTGTAGGTTTGCAGAGGTCGCGTCCGAAAAGGAAAGGTAACATATTGTACTCAATGTATTTTCTGGAAGGTGTCAATGTCACTGCGATTCGTACTAGTTGTCCGCGAGGGAAAAGGGTGCCAAGTAGGTACAAGACTCTTCTTTTCTCTACTGCTACTATACTCCCAATAGATGGTCCGAATTCATGTCCCTGAAGTTGTGTCACACCACTTGAGAGCGGTTACGCTTCTTAACCTGCGGTGTTTTGGACTCTGTACCAGAGGGATCAGTGCCAGAACAACGTGACGACGTATGCCAACCAATCCGACTTACTGCACGAACCACCTCTGGTCGTTTGCGACGCAGAGGCCGCCATGGGCGTTGTTTGCGGCATTGCAGTCCGACGCAAGGAAGTTAACAAGCGCCGACTATAGAAGCCACAGCACACGTCAACAGTTTCAGTACGAGGCGCGCTCTTGCAGTGAGCACTGCGATATTCGAGGGCGTACCCATTCAGTGCGGCAGTATACAAGCGTGTTGAAGTCCTGGTTGAGGAAGAAGGTAAGGCACGACTTGTACTGCATAGTAATCTTGTCGGTCGCCGTCTACCGCGATCGGAAGGATTAGCTTGAGATGGTCGAAACAGAGTAACTTCGCGAAGATGCGTACCCCGGTCGCGGTTATGTTGAATAGGGCGCCGACGTTCTGACTATCGAACAACAGCGCATCCGCGATGACAGTGCAGTCGGCCTCGTTGGGACCACCACCAGACGGCGTGAAGCAATTGGTCTGGCCTTGTTTCAAGAGTCAATCACCTGCTGTATATAACCTTGCCGTCACAAGGGACAGGTCAGAGGACTCACACGGAGCGCCACAAACATTGGTGCTGTTGGTAGACTGCCGCTTGTCGAGTGCGACGATCTCGCCATTGGCTGCAACGTGGGGCAAGCCATCGCAGTGCGAGTACTGGACCTTCACATTCTTGTCTTGTCCGATGAACGTCTCATAGGCTACCGTTTCCTTCGCGCATGTCGTCGTCGTCGCAGAAGTACTAGTGGCGCGTACCCTTGCCGCCGAGGCGCCAGAGGCAGCAAGGAAGGTCGCGAAGAGGGCCAGTACGTGCATGGTACTACGCGAAGTTGGTGTAGCAGAAATGAAGGCGCTTGTGGACAGCAAAGACGAGAACCTAGAGGACCATCAAACACAGGACACCGCGGGCAACACATGTGCAGAGCGTGCTGTTATATGCCGCTGCACCTCGCTTTGCGCAGCGTCATACAACAGAGAGACGCTCGGTGCAGCATGTGGACGAGAAGTGGGTTGCCATCGAGCCGTCTTGCCGTCTACAAACGCTTGCGAGGAAAGTACGGAGATCACTGGTATGTCAAACCTTTTTGGAAGTGGACCATTCACTTGCGATGCTGGCGAGAACGCGCGGAAAGATCGCATTCTCAAGACGGCTCCGCACGCCGCGAACACCATTGCCCTAGACTCTTGAGCACAATCAGAGGCCACGCGATTCGCGAACAGTCGCCGTCGGTCCCGGGCCGCAATCCAGAGTTGTCGACGGGACGAACACACGTTGAACACCGGATGTTAATGATACCTTCTCCTGGTCATCTGCACCAGACAAGACGTTCGGTGCGTACACTTACAGGTATCCAGATGAGCTCTCCGGGAAGCATCAGAGGCTAGAATAGTGGCTGTGGATAGAAGCAAGACTGTGAGAACGGAACCTCATGACCTAAAGGTTGAGCCCAGAGTCATACGGCTGGGCCCCATGATCGCCATGAATAGCAGCGAACGTTCCGATTACTCCACTGAGGATCGGATGCCTTCCAGGCAAGTGGCACGGGTAAGAAAATGGATGGCAGCATGCTGAACCGTCGAACAGCTGGTAGAATCCACAGCATAAAAATGACATCCGAGTCTTCCCTACTTCCGGGGAAAGGGGCCTGACACTACGTTCCAAAACTGAAGTAGACTTACCCGGGTCTGTCACGGTGGAACTGGCACTTTGATCACCAAGGGCGCTTGTATGGGCCCCCCATATTCAAGCCACACGCCACTTCGTATCAGCGAGTGGTGCGCCGACACATAGGGGAGATTGTATGCCATAGTGAAATCAGCAAGCATTGAAAGTCACCGAGAGGGATGGTTGTACTCCCATACTGTTTACCGCTTTGTGCAGAAGACTCAGAGGTGTCGTAAGTCAATGTAAAAGGCTTACCCTCTCAACCACAAGCTTAGACTGGGGGGGAGCTTGTTTGGCCACGCAAAACCCATTGAGGGGGAATGGAATGAGTAGAATGAGGCGCAAGGCTTAGCCTTGGTGCGGGGCGTTCGGGAGAACAAAGGGCCAATATGTGGCGCTCAGGGACGGTGTCCGTCATCCATGTGAGAAAACTTATTCAGACTCAGCTGTTACCCGGGCGTTAGCGACCGTTTCGCCTTTGTCTGGGCTTCAAATCCAGATAGCTCCGAAGTGTGGCGATGTGGTGTGGGTAGTCGGGATGTCAAATTGCCTGGAGCAACAGAGCATGCTTTAATTATTGTCCGCCGGGACAATAACTGCGTTTTGACTCCTTACACGCTTGTTCTGCGCGTATAAAGGCTCGTCTGCGTCCGGAGGTGCTCCCCTCGTGTTCTACACTCACTTCCGGATAGTCTTCACGAGCCTCTTGACGAGAGTTCATCCACATCGCCCACGGTCCTTCCAATCCTCACGTCCTACTTCCAACTTGTTTTCTCAACCACAACCCTACTCCCGACTTCTTAACCGAGCATGAAGCACTTCTCTGTTCTCGCCGCACTTTGCGCCCTGCCCTATGTTGCCGCCCACGGCTTCGTCAGCTCAGTAGCCATTGACGGGAAGGAGTACGCCGGTAATGAGCCCAATCAGTACAAGGGTGCGTCCAATCCGCGGTCCAGTTCATCTGGGAGAATGCTGACTTAATTGTCGCAGGTCCGAGCCCTATTCGCCTCATTTCAGACATCAGCCCGGTCAAGGGCGCCTCCAACGCCGATCTCTTCTGTGGTTTGAAGGCTAAGCCCGCCGAGCTCGTTGCCTCGGCCAACCCTGGCAGCGAAGTTACGTTTCAATGGTCTGGTGGAGGTGGCCAGAAGGTGCGTGATACCGTTTTCCTTCGATACTGTTGTCAAAACTCACCATCTTATGTAGTGGCCGCACAATACCGGTCCTCTCATGACCTACATGGCCTCATGCGGGTCAACGACGTGTGACAAGTTCGACGAGAGGGACGCACAATGGTTCAAGATTGATGAGGCGGGCAAGAAGCCGAATGATGACTCGACCTGGATTCAGGCGGACATCAGTGAGTACCAGCCGCGCTCGTTCTTTCCGTCAGAACTCAACTCCTTCCTTCGGCAGTGAAAGGCGACTCGTACTCCCTCAAGCTTCCCGAAGACCTTGCCCCCGGAGACTACCTCATTCGTCACGAGATCATCGCTCTCCATCTTGCCGTGAGCAAAGGTGGCGCCGAGTTCTACCCCTCCTGCACACAAGTGCGTGTCGGCGGCGATGGCAGCGGCAAGCCTCAGGACACGGTCACGTTCCCCGGTGCATACAGCGACAGTGACCCCGGCATCTTCGATCCCCAGGTAGGAATGATGCTGTGGCTCTCGCGTTCGATCTCTCCTGCTCACAGCGCGGACTCACAGGTCTTTGACTCGGGTGCCAAATACACCTTCCCTGGCCCTGCCATCTCCAACCTCGCTGCCTCCGACGGCGAGATCGGCGCACCTGCCAGCAGTGCTGCGTTCCCGTCGGCAACCGCTACCTCGGCCTCTGGCAAGAGCAATGGATCGAGCACACGCTCCTCGCAAGTCGCTACTCCATCTGCCACCGCGTCGACCGGTTCCTCCAAGTCGACATGTCACCTGACGAAGAGCGCGAGCGCGAGCTCGAGCAAGACTGTCTACCCTCGGCATTATAGCCGCATCATGGCCCGCATCCTGCACGGGAGCCATTAAGTGCTCCCGTGCGAGTGCACACGCTGGTCCTGTGATTATAGCTTATTTACGACGGGCAGGTTCCTCAACGCCATGACAGCGACGATGCTAGATGCTATCTATATGTATATGCTGTACTCATTATTTGCCATTTGCTGTATCGATTAGACACTGGTTGTAATCATATTCGGTCCTTTCAGGCTGGTCTCCACGTTTAGCTGTCGGTTGGCGTGTGTGTGCCTCATGGTGGCCGACGTTACAGTGACATCACGAGCCAGATGCCAGATTGTTGGCACTAGGGATTTGGAAGTTAGATCCAACTGAGCGCGCCTGCCTCTTGTGTGCTCCACGTCCTCCTTCGAAGAGGAAGTCTCCATTTAACTCTGGCTCATGGTCCACCACGGACACTCCGCCCCGTGAAAGGCATGGGATCTTTCCGGGCGGTCTTGACTTTCCCTCAAGCGCTTAACGTACAAAGGCGGGGATCAAGGATGAAGGGAAAGTTAAGACCGCCCCGAGATATCCCATGGCTTTCACAATGGGACATCACGGCGGGCAATTCCCCATTTTCTTCCTTAGAAAAGAGTCAGAAAAGGCGCGACCATGGGTCAACCTTTCTTCTGCACGTGGTCAAAATGCGGAAAATGCGTGAAATAGGCACCGAATAGGTTTCCTTTTCGTGATATTGGAAGAAAAGGCAATGAATAGGTGTCTAGTGGTCACGCCTTTTCTTTCATAGAAAATGTAGAGTTGCCCGCCGTGCATCTTGGGCAGTGCACGTAGCCGGATGGAGCGTTTAGAAAACTCTGTCTCTTGCCTTTCTCGGTCACTGCGCCACTCCGACGGTATTTTGAACCTAATTCCGAGTCGGCATACGCCGTGATCTTACTTGGGTGTATAGGTCACGGGTTCACACTGGGGCAACAGGATAGTCACGGCGATCAATCTGCATTACGATTCTGACCGGAATTTTTGCCAACAACAGAGGCAACAAGGCCGAGCGCAGCACAAGTCAATCGTGTTTAAGCTGGTGGCGAGATACGAGTTGCGGCCAGTCAACCTTGGCTGGCGTGTGCTCATAACGAATCCTGAGTCTCGGGGAGCTTGAGGGAGAGTCTACATGTCACTATTCAAGTTAGCCATTACCATCGCGGACGTCAAGACGCATAAGTAAGTACCTTCAAATTAGTCATTACCGTCGGATGTTCGCTCGCTCAGGCAAGTCCGTGTTTTCCGCGACCCCTTGGCTAAGAGAGGCGCAAGGCCACTCGGCGGGCGCAGCGGATCTTGAAGCTCTATTTCGGGACTGGCCCCTACTACCTAACATAGGTGACCAACCATCTCTATCGGGCCCGCTACTGTAAGCAAGCATCCGCTGAAATCTCTGTTTCCTGCACCTGATACATTCAAATGATCTGCTAGCATCCGTGCGCATACACTTCAATAAAGTCTGAAATGAACCGGCGAGTCCAATCACGTGTGCCATCCCGACGCCGCATGCGCACTCGCTGGAGCACGGGTGGAATCACAGCCTCTAGTCGGGGGACACCGGGGTTAGGACGACTCGGTCTAGCCTTGACGTCCAGACACATGGGCCATAATTACGCTGCAGTGATCGAAGGAAAGGTCGGTAAACAAGCTTGCCTGACGTTCGAATCTGGCCTAATCGGCGCCGACAGGAGGCCGGCGCTCTCGCTCATCCAGAGCGGATGCAATGGATTTGGAAGTTGGAATCAGCCTGCCCACGCACATCCTACGTCCTACATCCACCGCCCCCATGTTATATGTAGGCGATGTCTGTCATGACCACTATCCACCACTTTCTCCTCGACTACTATGTCTACTACACACGCCCACACGCCCTACGACGACCGTGCCTACTCCAACTTCCGGGAATTTCCCTCGTATGACCTCTCTGCAGCGCTAGGTGATGCCCCGCAGTACTCATCGTTATATCGTCACGACAATCTGCACGCTACTCCATCAAGTACTCATCCTGGCGCACACTCGCAGTACATACCTCCCGAGATGTATTCATCATATCTTCCACAGCAAGACCAACTCTCCACACAGCAGTACCTGGCCTATGCTAATGCAGCGTCCCTCGACTTACACCATCCTCACAACGCCCCCGCACGTCGTCCACCGTCGCCTCGATCACTCTATCCCGCGGCCTCTAGCTGGCAATCTACACACAACTACCCTGTGCACGATCCTACTACCAGCGCGGCCTTCCTACAGGACCTCCAGTCAGTCATCGACTCGTCGCACACCGCACAGACGCAGCACGCAAACCATCTCGTACACGTCGCGCAGCAACAGCAAGCAATTCCATCCCAGTCCTCGTGGACCCTGTCTGGCTCGTTGGACCCCAGCACCGGAGTCTTTCAGCGCGCGATGGAGCATCCTCGTCTGCGCACTGCGCAGGCATGTGAGAAGTGTCGGACTCGGAAAGCGAAGGTGTGTTCCGCGCATCTCATTCCACCTAACCCCCAACTCACCAGTCTCCGCCTTCCAGTGCAGCGGTGACCAGCCCTGCCAGCGGTGCGTAAGCAGAGGCCTTCAGTGCGAGTACGCGCCCGAGCGGAAAATGCGCGGTCCCAACAAGAACAAGCGCAAACCAAGCCCCGCGCACGAGCCGTCCGACGAGCCCCCGAAGCCCTCGAACCGCGCTCGCCGGGGCTCGGTATCGTCGACTATGAGCTCATGCTCAGACGGTCACACGTCCGGTCCTCAGTCTGACGCATCACCCGTCATGGCGCAGGTCAATGTTGTCGATCCCTCGTCCGTCCACAGTAGTCCCGCTCCCCCCGCCCGCAATCGCCTTCCTACCAACAGCACCAAAGGACGCCGGCGCGCAGCCACTGTCTCTTCATACCAGCAGCGCCCGGCATTCCGGGTGACCACCCCCAGTGGGGGTCCGCATGGCCAGCACGCAGGCATCGCGCGTCCACGTCCACGTCCGCCTCCCCTCAATCTGACTGGTGTCCGCGACTATGCGCCTCAGATGCTGGCCGGTGAGCACACCCGCAGCGCCGACCAGCCGACGTTCCCTGCCCAACAATCTCACCGCGACTCTCGCCCGACTTCCCTTCCCCAATACCTGCTAGAGTCATACTCTCGTATCGCCCTCCATAATCTCGACGATGTCAACGCGTACGTCGTCATCCATCCTCTTTGTGTGCTCGCAAGCCTCTTCCCACTGACACGCCGCCTTTTTATTTTATTTTAGCGCGAGCTCGCCAGGCATGAGCACGTTCCTGCAGAGCTCGCCAGCCGACGCGCTCTCCGTGTACACGCACACGCCCTCGAACTCGTCTGATCCGTCCGCACCTATCACGCCCCTCTCGCTCACGTTCGAGGGCGCTGGCTCTCTGCAGTACCCGGAAGATGTGTCTGCTTCCGATCATACCTTCGGGCATTTCGCCGGCGGCGCAGCCCCTGAACAGCCGTTCGGCGGTGATCTGCATTTGTACAACAACGATGGCCAAGCCGCGTACCGGCCGAAGAGCGGGCAAGACGCTGCTTGGGACGTCGCGGACTTGCAGAGCCATATGTTGGAGGATGTCACGCCGCGTGCCAGTGGGACGAACGACATGTCTCAAGGTATGCGTGGTTTGTAGTGTCTGTTAGGGTCTTACGTTTCTCCACTTCTGTAGCCATATCGTCCGTGTTTCCACAGTTCGTGTCCGGATGCCACGTGCTTGTACTACCAGCCTACATGTCCCCTACACCATCATACCTAGACCACAAGTTTGGACTTTGTGTAATATTCTCCCATATATTCGAAGGTTGCTGTTGTACTGTACTATCACTACGCCATCCGCTAGATTTCAGAATTGGCTACGCTCGTCACGAATATTCGTCGCAATGCATCATCTAACACAGTCTTCCTGCATGCCCATGCATGCATTAGCCTCCTGACTGGTACATTCATCGACCGAACATCGGTACGCGGTTGACATTGGTTCACAGTTCCCTTCATCGATCGACGTTTGCTCCACCATGCTGACAAGTAAGTAAGACTACTTACTTCGCCCATTATCAGGCCCGCCGAGGTGTGGGGCCCTCCGAGTCCCTGCCACATGAGTCCACGACCCCGCCATCGACGCCACATGCGATCCTCGCCGATTCTGGGCGCACAGCGGCCCCCTATCCAAGTGGCAAACTTGAATGTGGAGCTAAATCCGCCCGGCGGCGAGGCGCGGCGCAACTTATCACTGGAGAGTGAGTAAGTAGATGTGAGATGTGGCTCTACTGCGCCGTGCGAATGAGACGTGTCGGTCATCTAGGCGCCGAGGCGTCTGCCACAGTTCTTCAAGCGCCCTCGACACTCTGGATGTGGATCCATATGTAACGACTCAGTGCTCACTTCGCCTGACAGTGGGGACGGACCTCAGCGCCGCGTGTCTTCCAGACATGATTTCTCTGTCTATGACATATGTTACTGAACATGCTGAACCGAGACTCTGTGCAGGATGATCAAGATGGTGTCACGGCTGGTAAGACTCCACGGTACCGGCCGCTGCGCACTAGTGTGCAGTCACTCACGTCACAGTGCGGAGGTGGCAGAGCCACCGTTCCTGCAGTTCTGTCAACAATCGCCATGAACAGGGTTGATCATCCATAGTCTCGGTGCGGTGCCTTTGTCTACGGGGCCCTCAGCGTAAGTATGCCTACGTACTGTGCTTAGTGCCCGAATCACCGTGTAAGGAGCGAATGGGCTCCCGCGTCTCCACCGCCAAGTAGTAGTAGTACGGCGTCCTGAACTCACGCCGTGCAGCACACGTGGAGTTGAGAGAAACTGCAACCGTTTAAGCCACTCAGGCCCGTACCAGTATTATCCAGAGCATCATTGCAGCATGCTTGTGCTACTACATAGCCTTATAGTATATCTGAACCGCGACATTGCTGTTTCACTACTGATACCGTGACGCCTCCACTATATGTTGAGTGACGAGTCGCTACGATCGTTATAAATACACCTCGCACTGTATCGATCGTCTACAAAGTTTATCCCTGCAGCGTGCTGCTGAAGTTGACTACGCATCAGTACAAGGTCGAGATTGAACTTTGTTAAGCCATGGTCCACGCTGACACTGCTCACCATCTACGATCTACGTCCACTAACCCCTGCTTACAAGTAAGTACTCAAGTACTTGCCCCTGCATCCGCGACCACGCCATTTACGCCACGTACGATCCCGCCGATTCTGAGCGGACGATCCCGAACGCAGCGGCTGCCTGATGGCAAGGGTGGCAGGGCCAAATCCGCTCGAACCCGTAGGCTCGGAACTCTAAAATTAGTAGATGTGGCTCTACTCTAATTCTAAGGGCGACATAGAGCCACATCTACTATTTTGTGACGGTCGGATGGCTTTCTGGCCAAGATCAATTCACCTTCACTGCCCAGGTGCATGAACGTCAACACAGGGGAGAAGTTTGAGCGAGCGAGCGCTTGCTCACCGGCTATTCCCGAGTACGATACAGATGCGGTGTACTATCAGTACGATTTCGTCAAGTTGTACATTTGTCCTCTGTACCACATCGTACTGTACAGGACAACCGGACTCCCACTCTGCTTCTTCAATCTGACGACGCCTTGTGATTTCTCCAACAGTTCTTGTGCACCCCCACTAACAACTGCTTGAAACCTCCTGCTGTGTTTTGCCTTCTTCAAGCAACTCCGATGGTCTAAGTTGCTTGCCTATCAATGTGTCTCACTATGGGCCGCCGAATCAGACAGTATACAATCATGAGGCGATCATGATGCGGATCTCAGCAGATACTGCTACCTTGCAGTGGGAACTCCTCATGGTCGTGTCTTCAATATGCCAGGGCACTTCTCGGCATACCTGACTGATGAATCGATGAATGACAGATATACGTACAGTCTGAATATAGTTCAGGCGCGCATAGCGGGAGCGTGGAGCACGACGTGACAGGAGGCGCCCAGCCCGCTGTGCGTTTTGCGCCAAATTCTGGCGAGAGCTCTTCTTCATACAACATCAAGATCATAACCTTCTGTGGAACCGTCTCTATCTGGGGGCTGGGTAGTACTCCTATATTGGGCTGGGATAAATCAATGCGAAGACTCACTTTACGACGCAGGAGTCATGATTCGTCGTCAATCATCGAACACTAGCTCCGCTGAAAACCTTGAGAGCTTAAAGTTATAACTGTATAAAAAAGTATGCCGAGAACCCCGCCTCCTGGCAGTGCCTGCCACTAACCGACCCCTCAGCGACCTACTCCAGCTCGCAATGCGCTTCTTCCTCCCTTACTCCTCCGCCCTGCTCTACCTAGCCATCGCACACGCCGAGATAACCGGCTTCAGCGGAGACGCTTGCAATGGCGACGTTGGCCTCAACGTTCCCTGCGATGGCTCTTGCCACATGTTCGACAACCGTCATTCATTTCGAGTACGTGTGTCTAGTAACTTGTGGCCACCGTCCCTCGTATACTAAGTTGGCACCCACCCGTGACTCGGACATGCATGCCCACAGGTCGACGCCGGCGTGGGCAGCCACTGCGTCACGATGTTCGGCGAACTGGGCTGCTCGGGGGGATCATGCACACCTTCGTCAACCAGAGCGCACAGTGCACGCACGTCAACACCGGGTCCAGTACCAGGTCGTTCGTGTGTGCCCCCGACAACACCTGCCTATTCACGTAGGCCGCCCGCCCGAGTGACACAGTGATGACGGCACATATCTGAATTGTGAATCTGTTTGACTTGTACGCTTGTTATCGGATATCCACCCGCTTCTTACAAGTGTAGATGTCAGGAAGAATACCACGCCAACTATACTGCAGGCTCGACAGGCTCAACGGTGCGACTCTCGAGCAGTGGTCAGGTCACTCAATGAGTCCGAGTCGGATGTTCCAATCCCCATAGTTACGTGGCTATCCGGATGGATTTGAAGCCAATCATGATTCCAGCTGCACGGTAATAAAAGTAGACCAAATGGTCGCGTCTTCTGCGGCGTAAGTACTCAGCTTCTAGGTGCCTCAGCCACACTCCTGAAGGCTGAGGAGGAGGAGGACCCGTTTCTGTCAATCGGGCACGGGGTCATACAGACTCGAGCCTACCGGGCCCTCGACTACCTCCCGAATCAGGATGTGGATCTATATGCAACGAGTGATTGACTGCCTACACCAGGGAACGGACTCCTCAGCGCAGTGTCTCCCCGACATAGTAACATGTAAATCAGAGTGCAAGATCATCATTAAGATGGGTGTGGTAGGTAGGATGGTGTGATAGAACCGTCTGAAGGAGGAGCGGCGTTGAGCCCTCGAGTTTGAGTTGGATCCCCGCGTCTCGCGGCCACTGCCCAGTACACATCCTGTACTCAGGCAGTGCTACAAACGTGTCAGCCGGGAGACTCTAACCAGTTCAGCTTCAGCCACCAGACCCGTATTATCAGAGCAAGAAACATGGGATACACAGGCGAATGAACATCTGACCACAGCAAAAGTGGGGAGGATGGGCAGCAATGCATGACGAATCGGAGACTCAGATTACGCTAGCAATACTGATATGCCAATCAGTGCAGAAGCCTGAGCGCGGGAAGGAAGGTTCGTCAATTCGAGATTTACATGTAGAAAGCCAGGAACGCTCACAAAATCACTCGTTCGTTCCGGCCGTAGTCTTCGCGGATCCCGCCCGACGCTTTGCCAATCTCTCATTCACATCCGCGATACTATTTTCCACCACCTGTGCGGCCTTGAGTGGGTCTTCGAGGGCCCAAAGGGACGAGAAGTGTGAGTATTGTCCCATGAGCATACGATATGCGAAGATATAGAGACAGAGTCTCTGAAGTCCAGCGCTCGGGAGCGTAAAGCCTCTTGAAGCATGAATTTGGCGAAACGAGAAGGCAAGGACGGTCCAGCAAGCAAGGTGCATGTAGGTGTTGTCTTCGAACGCTATCGATGGCTGACACCCGCGCAGGGACTGGTTAAGACGCGAGAATCGAGAGAGGATACGAACAGCGACCATGCGTACCCTATGGAAATTGCGCGTCTTGACGCGCTCGGCGATGAATGAAACAAGTACGCCTGTGTCGTGGTTGCTGAGTTGGAGCCTCCGGATCTGCTTGTCAAGGAGAATGCCGACGAGACCGCGGGTGTCCTCGTCCGACCACATAGTGCGTAGACTCCAGCGTATGTAGTCTATAGGCGGCATGAGAAGGCGGAGAAGCGGGTGCTGAGAGTCTTCATCGCGTTGTGGCAGCATACCTAAAATTAGAAATCAGCACAAGATCCAGACCCTACTCGAGTTGGTAGAATACGAGGAAGAGAAGACCGCGGTAACAGATGGGCTTGCTCACCGTAAGAGCGATCATACGCCTTCAAGTTCAAATCCTTGCACCATTCTACATCTTTCAAGTTGCGCAGCAGAACAGGATTGTCCGCTACCCAGTTCCGCAGTGAGAAGGCGCGCAATGCAATCCCCTTCCGAGCAAAATCCAACTCGTCTTGCTTTTTTCCTGCTCCAGGGCGCGCCTTGCCAGACCTATTGAGCCTCTCCACGATTCTGCCTGCCTCGATGTGTGCAAAGTGTCCTAGCGCAAGCGTGCCGTATATCTCCGGGAGCCTGACCGTAGTGAGGTACGGAATGCGCCTCGGACTCCAGATGCGATACCGCTTATGTATGATGAGCGCGAGTCCGTACAGGGGAATGGGCCAGTGCCGTCTGAGCTGTACATGGCGATTAATTCATGATCAGACGACATGGGACTGCGGTGAGGGTGGCCCACTCACGTTGAATTCGCCTGATCCCGACTCGCTGTCTAGCTGGATCAGTGCCAGCCCGCCGGACATACCGTAACTTTCCCCAGACTCCCCGGACTCCCCGGACGAGGCCGCATGTGAGTCTGCTAATGAGACGCCACCAGAGGAGAGGGAGTCGTCCCAAACAGAACCAGGGAGAGGGGGACCATTGGTGCGAGTGGCGGCGCCGCGACTGACAGGACGACCTAGTACTCTGTACTAGTGCTAGTATGTAGTATGGCACGGCTCATGAGCTCAGGATGACCAAGGTCCAACGCCGTGCTTGCGCTTGTGCGTCTCGCGCTTGCGAGAAGGCATAGCTGACGTTGGCGTCCGGCACGAAGGCTTGAGACCTTGAAGGTGGGACGTCAGTCGGAAACGTCTCACGGTTTGTTCGCTGGCAGTGTCCAAATACGTGTCAATACTGGGTACTGAAGCATTGTCCACGATAAGGTGTCATGGAAGTTGGAACAAAAGCGCCTCACAACGAAATACTAGCGATCAGTCAGAGACAGGCTTGCTCGCCCGGCGGTCTATAATCACTTGTCAGTAGGTCCAATGTCTGATAGGGGACCAGCTGGGGGACTACTGAGTTCCCGTGCCAGATGAACTGGTTCGACTCGTGAAGCGCCTGGTGTGGGGCACCTATGTCCGGACAATGTTCGGATTACCTCCGAAAGTACATTCACGAATGTGAATAGCTCATATACCATGACGAATGTCAACTTTTGACAGCGGCTCTATAGGAAACTGAATGAAGACCGCTTCATGCGTTCGCTTGTCCCGATTTGGATTCGCGCAATCATTTCTACTACTTGAGTTTGGTTGTCGCCGAGTCCGGCCTGGAGCACCCAGTACATATGCTCGGGGCGGCTTGGCTGGCCCCTGTACGCAAGGCAGACTCTGACAAAGAGCCTCGAGAGTTAAGGATTGCAGCACTGGCAGGAGTGACGACGAGAAAGAAAAGGAGCTGAATTTCGAGTCTAGTGATTGTACACTAGTTTTCAAAGTGACAATTCCTGGTCGGAGTGGCTTCAAACCCCACTCGGATTCGGCAACGATACCAAACTTCAGACCATAACAGTTCGAGTACTACATAACCGAAACACCACTATGAGGAAGAGTGAGGAAGATAAATGGTAAATGTAGAGATATAGCGCCGCCACCCCGAACGTCCATGGGATATACGAATAACACCAGAGCCGTATGTATCACATCAGTGCGTCCGAACGGAAAAATTGCGGGTTCGTGCAACACACTCCGCTCATGCACCGAGCACGAATCCTCCGAACACACCCACAATCGCCACCGCGACCGAGGCGACGAGCTGCACGCTGGGAAGCGCGTCACATGCCTTAAGCGCAGCATTGCTCGTGTTCGACGCAGAGTTGCTCCCGCCCGACGCGCCCGGGAGCGTCGCAGTCGCAGAGAAGCCGATGGGAGCAGTAGCCGACTGCGTCTGGGTCGCGACGGAGCTCGCCGAAGATGCCCTAGGATCCAATGAATGACGTCAGCCACTCATTTCACACGGCGGACTTTGGAAGGGGGAAGGTGGAAGGGCCAAGGGTAAGTATTGTAAGTATGAGTACTCACGCAGAGCTCGCCGCGCCGGAGTCGCTTTGCGTGTTGACCAAGACGCGATCGATGACGTGGATGACGCCGTTGGGGAGAAGGACGTCGGACTGGACGATCAGCGCGGTCACGTTTCCGGACGTGACGTATTGGCCCGTCTCGTTGCGGCTGAAGCTCAGGGGCTCGCCCGCTGCGGACGTCTGGTTTGCGCCAGAGAGTTCTGGGAGTAGATTGTGGTGCCGTTGATGAGCTGCGTGAGTGGCAGATCACATAAGCATGCGTGTCATGAGACGAGGAGTGGGGTGACGGGAGGGAGTGCGGAGCGCGGACGCGGGGGGAGAGCGGACTTACGTGGTTCTGGAAGAGCGCGATGAGCGCGGTCTGGTTCGACGCGAGGCTGCTAAGGTCCGAGCTGGCAGACTGGATGGCGGAGTTGTTGGGTGAGAAGAATGTGAAGCCGCGCAGGCCCGTGTTCAGGAGGTCGAAGAACGACTGAGTCGCCGTCTGGTTCGTGGTCGAGTTGAAGACGGGGATGGAGACCGAGTTGAGGGCGTTCTGCGCCCCCGTGAGGGAGCCATTGTCCGCCCGGACCGTTTCGGCGAACGACTCCGGGATGATGAGGGCATGGTCGACGGTGTTGATAGTCACGTTGCCAAACGACGTCGTGTTCGTCACGACGCTGTCGTTCCTGGAGGAGGAGTAAGTGCCGTTGCTGCTAAGCTCTACAGTGGGGGAAGTTTAACATACAACTGGTTAAGCACGTGCACCTTGCCGTCAGCGCGGGTGGCCCAGGCGACGACCTGGTGTTTCCCGCCCTCGAGTTGCACGACCTTTGGATCGGCGAGCAAAGTGCGGCCGAGGGTGACGTTGGGATAGTGAGTTGTGACTCCGGAGAAGTTGCCTGAGACCATGTGGTACGCGATGAGATCCGCCAAAGCATCATTGTCCGAAGTAACGTTGTTCGGGAGAGAGGATACTGAAGGACAGTAATGTAATGTAACGTTCAGCACACTCCCAGTCTAGATCATATAAGGGATATACGTACAGGCTTGATCGTCGGGAGCGAAGAGCACGAAGGGCGAGCCGCTCGACAGCTGCGTCAGAAGAGATTGTCCGGACGAGGAGGCGTTCAACTTTGTAGCGACATTGGCAAGCTGGGTGTGACCGGAGCTCTGGAGAGTCTGAAGGAGTCCAGCGAGGAAGGTGATATTTTGGCCGAGCACAACGGGCACGCAACCAAGGAGAATGGAAGAGAGAGCTGCAAATCTCATCGTGCAGGGTCGTAAGCGTCAGGACTGAGGGCCGAGGGCGTAAGGAGGGGAAGAGGTCGAGAGAGAGAGGAAGTTCTGGGAAGAGCTTATATATACCGGAATCCAATCTGATGTGGTAATGAAATAGCATTCAAGGAAGACGCAAAGGGCCACTCACCAGACTTCGGGAATGTTCCTTGACAGGGTCCTAAAGCCTAAGAGTCGATGTTATTTCTGCCGGAATGAGGAGTCCGCGTACCTTGCGTCAAGCCTCATGCAAAGAACCTGTGACGTCAGCCGTCTCTCGCCTTCTCGCACGGGACATCCTCAGAGTATTTGATCGCACGTTGCCTCAGCACATTCAGCACGCGGCGCAGGTTCAGCGCGATGTGGATCCGCCAGTCTTTCGGACTGCCACACGCATAGTGTTCAGGCGCGATTCGCTCGCACGCACGTCACTATCCGCAGGACAGTATCCATTCAAATCAGCTTCCGGGATCGGCTCCATTTCATGCATCGCGGAAGTTACCGACTACAGTCCTTGTACATCACTGACACGGAGGCCAGTTCAGGTGTGCATGCACTGCGAGCCATGTCGGATTATGAGGGGAGTTGCTGATTGTATTTAAGAACCACAATTGAAAAGTACATCGTCTGTATGATGACGTCAGGTCAGACGTTCTGCCGGTAACCATGACGCGGATGACCCACACTACAGCGCTCGTAGGTTGCCAAGAGCAAATACGAGAAGCACCCAGTCACCGGCTATAGACCTTCTATGTGTCGCAATAACTCACTAGGATATTGCGCGGATAGGTATTCAACAGCTACAGCGTGGGGCAGGCGGAGAGCAGGCGACAACCACTTCCACCTCTAACGGCGAATTGCACACCATACAATTTGAGTTTGACTGTTGCAGGCCCTTTCAAAGGTGTGACTTGCACAGTATGTCGTTCGATGACATTTGAAGTTCATTTTTCATACCGTGAAGCGAGACGTCAGAGCTGCAGGTCTGCAAGGTCGTGCCGAGCGACAGTGAGAAGGTGAGTTTGAACTCCAACAGGCGCCTAGCGCGGATGCCACTTCAGGGGGTGTTTGCGACTATTTGTACGCACTGCCACAGTTTGAACACTCAGCTCCACACAAAATATGATACTTAGCAAGAGTGGCAGTCAATTCGCTGAGTGGCGGATCATGCGGTACTGTACTATACCAATCTGTCAAAGGTCAGTTCATCCTGCACAACAGCTGCATCCGAACCCACGACCTGTCACAGGAGCCTATGGCTGTTCGAACTTCGGGCCACTGCCTGACTCGGAGCGTGACGAAAGTCGCGTACTCGCCATTCCGAGTCGCTCTCGCTCTCGCTACGTTGTGGCAGCCGCTGGTCGCCATTTCATCCTACTATTTGAAAGGGTGAATCTGATCGCGGTCTAAACGGCCGGGGAACGACCAACACCATACGCCAGACTCGAATAGCCTACGAACAGATGTAGGCAACTCTCAGCCATCCATGATCTCATCGACTCTGACTAACGTGGGTTAATCATAGCTTCCAAGCATTTTGCACCGCCGGAGAGTGCACGGCGGCGGCGATTTTACCGAAACTACCCATTGGCAATTTATGCGTGCGGTGTTCACAAGAGTGCGACGTGAACGGGACAGGTGGCATTATTCATCTCTATGATTTCCATACGTAAGTCAGAGTTTGGCTTAGAAGCATATCAGCCTCTGTCTCATGCGCCTGTCATTGGCAAGAACAAACTATGTCAACCCGCGGCAGATTTGTCGTCCTTCGTATCCTCAAGATCGGCGTACTACAGGATCAGCATGTCTCAGTTATCTTGCTCGAGGGCCACATGCCATCTTCGCGAACAACCACGCGCTACCGCTTCTCTAAGAAACACAGGTCAGAACTCCGTTGGTGACCTGGTCGAAATGATGTCTAGCGCAGATTGTCTTGGGGAGACACGAATCAAAGGTATCGCAGCTAGCTTCGGCATCGTCTGGCGTCGAAGTATGCTCCCTCCATCTCTGTGCGGTTATTCTCCCACTATGAGTGGAGACAGAAGTTGAACATATCGTATAGCTAGTCAAGATGCTATATGAACATGCCGATGGACGACTGCGATTGAAGGTAAGTGTGATATCTGTTCGTCTCTGTCATACAGAAGCTTGCTCTAGTATGCAGTCATAGGGTTCGCCGCAGACAACGAGCTTGTAACTCGCAAAGGCGAACGTGAAATGGCATGTCCCGAAATCGCGCACACTACCACAGTCTCCGGATCGTACCCGTGAAAGACCTAGTTTGTAATCAAGACTTCCTGGCTCTCCCCATCATTTTCTGTGGTGCAGCACTCAGGAAAGACCTCGTTCTTGGGCGGCCTAATACTCCAGCGCGTACCAGGTGAGTCAGAGCGATCTTGATTTATGTGCACACAGTACCAGAACATCGATGTCCTATAACCTGGCAGGACAAATGAATTGATACATAACTCATCTTGCATCTGTTGGATTGTTCGACGAGAAGTCCTCATCCATTCAACAGATCCCTCCTCTCAAGGTTCATCAGACTCAACATATCGTACTGTCCTAACGGCCTCCGCAACAGGCACAAGAAATTCCCATGTGGATTGACTCATTCCTGCGGAGCTCCCACCGAGCGAAATCCTCTCATCTAGCCAAATCCGACGTATGGCTTGAGTAGGCTGGACGTATCCACACGATCTTGAAAGAGTGAGTTATTGTGACCGATGGGCCGAGATAAGGTAGGTCGTCGAGTCAAAACTGGACCTCCCAATTTGGCCGGCATGGGTAAAACTGTGCTTCTAGGTGCTATTGTACTTACCGACGCGTGTACAGTGGCGCAGTAACTGGCAGGCAGGAGAACGGTCCCGCTCACGCCGAGCTGCATGGGCGAGTGGGATCATTTATTCGACATACACGAGGTGGTCAAGAATTCAAGTCTTCCAGCGGTGATCTGCAGTCGCCGCTTCCACATTTGTCAAGTACCCAAGCCTACCTAGACTTGGTCGGTGGAGTCATGTTTTGTGTAACAGGGAGCTACCAGCACGGTGGATGCACTGTGGCGCAGTGATTTTATCACGCAAGTGTTCCTCTGACTACACGGCTCGGGAATGGTGTGGTACTTTGGTAGGACGGTAGACCAGAGTGTGTACTTGGCCTATTGGACACCGGGACATAGGGATAAAATACGGGCCCGTGCAG
Source organism: Fomes fomentarius (assembly GCA_022606135.1). NCBI lineage: Eukaryota > Fungi > Basidiomycota > Agaricomycetes > Polyporales > Polyporaceae > Fomes > Fomes fomentarius. The sequence goes on along the minus strand of JABYQN010000010.1, from coordinate 416,912 downwards.
TCGTTGATCACCGTCGTGTTGACCGAATGCCAGTAAGCTTCATTCACCGCACAGTTCGATACTCAACTCCCGATATAATTGAATAGCTGCGCGTCGAACGTCAGTGAAGCTCTAAGCTCTCGATGACTCAAACTGGATGTTCCAGATCGCGCTCTATTTTCCGGGTAGTGTCGCCGCTCTAGAAGTAACACAAGCCTATCTCTCTTCCGCTCCTTGCGAACGGAACAGAAAGTCGAGAAGCGTTCACACCGCTCAAGAATGATCGTATCAATCGGCCTCCTCGTGTAAGCCTTGAGCACAACTAGATCCCAGAGACTCGCTATAAGAATACAACGATTACTGTATCTAGAGTGGTGTACCTTCCAGTCACTGTGCGAACCTTGTAACACGGCGGCATCCGACGATTAGCCGAAACAGCTTCCGAAGGAACTTCTGGCCGCCCATGCCAGTATGCACGGCGGAGCACGCATGTTCCCATTATTCAAGAGTGGCGAAGCCTGAATTTTGCAATAATTATGTGACAATGGACGGCTGTTGTACTGCCAACGGTGATGAATCATGATCACGGTGTAGTTGCAACTTGGCGCAGGCGGCCGGGCCCATGTGTTAGCCGCGCACGTGATGGGAGAATCCTGAACAAGCGGTCACAAGTTGATTGTTGAACTTGAACTTGAACGCGCGACGTTGTCTGGTTTTACTATGAACGCAGTGTCAGAACGGCAGCAACATGTCCTCTTTGCCTGAGCCCCTTTCTTTTGCCGCTGCTGCTGGATTGGTTGCGGCAATTGTCGCATATTCCGTTCTCGCAGGAAGCAGTTCCGACTCTATTCACGCCACGCGGGCAAGGATACGAAGGATGGTATGTTCAGTTAAGTCGGCCTTCATGATAAGCAATCTGACTTGTATCATTTATAGCTTCCTAACACTTTGTATGGCTGGCGAGTGCATGCTGTAGGAGATAGAGACAAACATACGCAGTGGCAAGCTTTGCGTAGTGTGTTCGCAGACCACGGATACACGCTCTGGGAAACCAGCTCCACGTTCACCCTCGAAACACCCGGAGAAGGTTACGATGCTGCTCAAAATGGATATGAGTATGCCACACCCTTCCGAGACGTAAACAAGGCGTGCGGCATGATAGATCTCTATGGCTTCATGTTGCTAGTACGTACACCGGGTCCGTTGTGAAGCATGGAATCGGTGGCTAATTTGTACCATTCTCCAGAATCACTCATGCTATGCAGCAACATCCACGGATGGTCAAAGCGTCGTCCTTCGAGTGTTGAAGATTGGCGAAGAGGGACAGCAACATCTAAACCTTCTTAGATACCTCGCTCGAGCACCGCCAGCCCTGTTCAGCAACAATCACACCCTCCCGCTACTTCGAGAGATTCGATTTGAGGATATAACGTTTGGCGTGTTCCCACGTGTTGGGCAAGGGATGACAGACGCGTATCGTTTCTGGGCCAAGAACTCCGTCGGTGACCTCATCGAGATGATTTTGCAGATGCTTGAGGTGCGTCACTTAGAACACAATGCCTCATACCGTGATTCACTCGTACTCCAGGCTCTCGTGTTTATCCATGATCGCAGGATAGCCCATCGTGTATGAACACTTACTAGACTCCATACTTCCCGATACTGACAACCGTTGTCTCTTTCCAGGACGCCTTCAAGGACAATTTCCTTATTCAATGGCATCCCGAGTCTATCACTGCTGGCTTCATAGGGGTTTCCAGACCTCGTGTCTACTTGCATGACTTCGAGAGTGCCGTACGATTCCCCGTTGACTGCCCCGTCGAGGAGCAGGTCGTGGTAGGGGTTCCAAGAGGTTCATGGGATACATACGGACGTCCTTGCCCTCCCGAGATGGCGTCAGGCTCGTCATACAATCCATACAAAGCAGACATCTGGCAGCTTGGCACGAGTTTGTCTGACATGAAGGTATGTGCACTGTTACGCATGCCGACTCAACGTTGACCATGTTCAACAGACTACAATACCTGAGGTCGACGAATTGCTTGATGCAATGATTGAGCCCGATGCTGACCGTAGAATGACCGCTCTTGAGCTTCTGACGCGGCTCAGGGACATTTTTCAGTCCACGCCTGTCAAATCGTTCAACATCCCTCCTACGCTCATAGCTCCCGATACGACCTCGTGTGAAGAGTCACACCCTGTTGGCAGTGCCGACAAGTGATGGTCTGTGATACACGTTCAATAGTTGTGACATGTCCGCATATTTATAATTTTGGTTCGTTTTGAATGATGTGGGGACGTGAAAAATGAAGTTCTTTACATTTGCTGGAAATCTGACTAGCGTGCAACATCTCGTGAGTCATCGGATCTTCAATCTCCTACCTCTTACGGGTATTTGGAGATCTAATACCGCATCAATCTTCTAGCATTCTTGAGTCCGAAGAACTACGAAAAGCTCTCTTTCCATCGCCCTGGCCCCAGGCTATGGATTCGTCTTGTGAATACCTCATTCGGTCTCTTGGGACGACGCCGCTCCCAGCTTCAAGAGTCCTCAGGGCTGTCGTCACGGCCGAATCGGACGCCGGGATAGGGGATAAAACCCGGAGCACACAGGCATATTCGCCATCCGACCGACCTCTCTCCTCACTACTCTTACCCAGAGATCCTGTCTCTTGTCATGGTTAGACCTCCGCTTGTATCTCTGATTTGTTCGTGCGCACTCATCCGTCTTGCTCTACTATCCAGGCCGCCAACATTTCCACCAAGTATCCTGTACGTCCCGTTGTCTGGCCCTAGTACGCTATACTGATCGCCTATTACAAGCTTGGTATCTACAAGTTCACCTACGGAGGACAGGTCTACTACGGTGATTTTGTCAATGTCGTCGAGACGACCAAAAAACCTGGCGTATGTGTGATTCATACTAGTACACGCTCGTATTGTCGCTCACCTCAACCAACAGGAATGCCTTGTGCTGCAGTTCAAAGACCATTCTAAGTTCGTTGCTGACCCTGCGATTTGTCGCCACATGCCTGGGTAAGCTCGATACTATCTGCTTTGACCCGTACATGATCCTGAAGCGCCACAGATACAACTTGGTGTCTGACAGCCGACCGCCAGCGGTCAAGCAGGCCACCCCCCTTCAAGGTTGATACTCAGTAATATGCCCTCTGCGAATCAATAAGTCTGGTTAAATCTGCTACTTGCTAGTCCACTGTCCAAGTGGCTCATGTACTACTACCAGCCGGTGCCAACTTTGGCTTGAATATAACATAACTCGTTGAGCGACATACCCTACTATTTCTATTCACGCTTTACGCAAACAGTGGTCTTTTACATCCTATTCATCGATTGTGTGGTTCTCCGGACCCTGTGAGATAGAACGCATCAACGCAGTGCAGCCAGTACTCCGTAGCACATACTACTACAGTTACCGACTCGGGATATCGATTGCTTGATATTGTATTGATCAGTTGCTCAATGCAACGGTCGAACCTGACCCTGCGCATCCGCTTCCTCATGTGCTTCCTCGTGTGCTTCCTAGCTATAGGAGGCTTTGCAGGTGGCAGCGCCATGATATCTCAAGGAGGTTGTGCAGCGAGGGGCCGACATTGTCGTGAACGTTGTGGAGAATACAGAAGCAAAGAAGTTTGCCGACCGGCGTCTATGGTTTTGACTACTACTTACTACGATCATCTCGCCTCCAACTGCTAGCGTCTGGACACATCTCTCGTCTGAGTCTCCATAAGCCGTGGAAAATGTGATCGGGATTTTAGGTGAGGGTGGGTCAATATTCTCTGAAAGCTATGATACTGACATCTCACATATCCTACTAGGCTTCTGAGCAAATGTTCACGCATCTCAGATACCCCATGTGGTGGCCAGCTCGGTCGCATGCTAATAGCATCGGCTACTCTGCTCAACATCTAAGTGGTTGTCCTTGACATTGGAGACAGCGGCGCCGCTAAGCAAGTTTCCGCACACCACAAGCAAGATCGAACAACTACCTGTCTGCCGGCGCCGGGGTTCAGACTTGTCAAGTCGCGCCAGTGCTATGCACTGTACACTCGGGTGAGTATGAGAAGGATGCACTAGTACTCATACATATAATATGACTTCGCTCAGGGACTCTAGGTCGAGAACACCAGGATAAGCTCGATAGCACCGCAACTTGATGTGACCCGGTGAGACGTTACATTGCGAGTGTGCATGCAATGCCCGGCGTTCCTCTTAGTCTGAGTTGCGTGAAAGTGGTTATCACATAACGGTGGTATCCACAACGACAATGAGGTGGGGTCTCTCCCCGTGGTTGAGCACGTATCTCACTGATTTTAACCAAAATACCGCATCCAGGAGACGTACAAAGAAGCATTGTGGAATGCAATACACGAACACGAGTCGCGTGACAGGCGCGCACTCATGGAGCCATACAGCATCATCGGTGGCATATTTGGGGACAGCAATTGTGATAGACAACCACCGGCAGTTGACATGCAGACTCTGCGGCAGAACCAGTCAACTAATTTTGCCCTGTGCCACCCAGAGGTTAATGCGATAGACCATGTTGTTAAAACAGGTATCCAGATACATCGACCAAGCTACGTACGTCACCCAAAACCACTGATATGTATACGGCGCGAACGCTACCTGTTGAAGGTTACGGGGCTCGATGCGCGAGATGGCGAGACAAATGTAGGCGGAGCAAGTGATATCGAAGAATCGGAAGGTTATGCTTGTATGGGGGAAAAATCAGACGTAGAGAGCAAGGCAGAACAGGTGGATTGGAAAAAATGAAGGATACGCTTCAGCTCAATCGAGAGGAACGAAGCGGATCTTCGACAAGATGCAAACTCGATGGAGGAGAGCAAGACGTGGATGTCAAAGGGGTGCTCTGCCGCAGGGGTTGCCTTGTGAAACGAATTGTAACCTCCTTGTCCTCGATTGGCGTCTTGGCCTCGACGCTGTCTTTACCGGTGATAGATAATCCGTGATCTGCAGTCGCAGCTCCTACATTTGTCAAGCATACCTGGACTCCTTGGTCAGCAGACTCATGTTATGTGTGACAGGGAGCCACCAACACGGTGAATGCACTGTGGCGTGATTTTATAACGCAAGTGTAACTTCTGGCCATCCATGCCAGTATGCCCAGCGGAGCGTGTATGTTCCATTCATTCAAGGGCGGCGAAGCCTAAACTTGCAATTACTATGGGACGAATTGACGGCTGTTGTACTGCAATGGTGTATGGTGATGAATCATGGCGTAGTTGGTGCAGGCGCCCGGGCCCATGTGTTAGCGGCGCACGTGATGGGAGATTCCTGAACAAGTTGAAGTTGATTGTTGAACTTGATCTTGAACGGGCGACGTTGTCTGAGACTGACGCAGTGTCAGACGATCAGCAAGATGTCCTCTTTGCCCGAGCCCCTCTCTTTTTCCGCTGCTGCTGGATTGGTTGCGGCAATTGTCGCATATTCCGTTCTCACAGGAAGTGGTTCCGACTCGATTCAGGCCACGCGGGCAAGAATACGAAGGATGGTATGTACAGTTAGTTGGTCTTCGTGGTCGAAGACAATTCTTCTTACCAACGTTTATAGCTTCCTAACACCTTGTATGGCTGGCGAGTACATGCCGGAGGAGATAGCGACAAGCATACGCAATGGGAAGCCTTGCGCGGTGTGTTTGCAGATCACGGATATACGCTCTGGGAAACAAGTTCCACGTTCTTGCTCGAGAGTCCCGGAGACAGTTATGATGCTGCTCAGAATGGATATGAGTACGTGACACCCTTCCGAGACCCTGACAAGGGAGGCGGCCTGATAGATCTGTATGGCTTCATGTTCATGGTACGTACACCGGGTCCAGTCTAAGTCGCGAAGCATGGAGTCTATGATTGATGCATATAAACTTCCAGAACCACTCGTGCTATGCAGCGACTGCCACGGATGGCCGAATTGTCATCCTTCGAGTGTTGAAGATCGGCGAAGAAGGCCGACAACATCTAGACCTTCTTAGATACCTCGCTCGAGCACCTCCAGCCCTGTTCAGCACCAATCACACTCTACCGCTACTTCAAGAGATTGAATATGAAGATATAACGTTTGGCGTGTTCCCACGTGTTGGTCAAGATATGACAGACGCGTATCATTTCTGGGCCAAGAACTCCGTCGGTGACCTCATCGAGATGATTTTGCAGATGCTTGAGGTGCGTCGCTTAGAACACAATGCCTCATACCGTGATTCACTCGTACTCCAGGCTCTAGAGTTTATTCACGATCGCAGGATAGCCCATCGTGTATGAAACATCCACTCGACTTCATACGTCTCGATAAACATATTGACAACCCTGTCTCTTTACAGGACGCCTTCAAGGACAATTTTCTTATTCAATGGCAACCCGAGTCTATCACTGCTGGCTTCATAGGGGTTTCCAGACCTCGTGTCTACTTGCACGACTTCGAGAGTGCCATACAATTTCCCGTCGACTGCCCCATCGAGGAACAGGTCGTAGTAGGGATTCCAAGAGGATCGTGGCAGACATATGGACGTCCTTGCCCTCCCGAGATGGCGTCGGGCTCGCCATACAATCCGTACAAAGCGGACGTCTGGCAGCTTGGTAAAAGTTTGTCTGACATGAAGGTATGTGCACTGTTACGAGTGTTTGGTCAACGTTGACCTTGTTCAACAGACTACTATACCTGAGGTTGACGAATTGCTCGCTGCAATGAATGAGCCTGATCCTGACCGTCGAATGACCTCTACTGAGCTTCTGACGCGGCTCAGGGACATTTTTCAGTCCACGCCTGTCAAATCGTTCAACATCCCTCCTACGCTCATAGCTCCCGATACGACCTCGTGTGAAGAGTCACACCCTGTTGGCGGTGCCGACATATGATGGTCTGTGATACACGTTCAATAACAGTTGTGACACGCATTCTTTGTTCCGTTGTGGATTGTGTGATTATTGGGGCGTGAATTATCAATTTGTTCATATTCGCTGGAAATTTGACCAGCGTGCAAACTCTCGTGGTCTGTCGGATCTTCAACCTCCTGCCTCTTACGGGTGATCTCTAGCATTCTTGAGTCCGAAGAACTACGAAAAGCTCTCTTTCCGTCGCTCTGGTTCAGGGCTATGGATTCGTCTTTCAAATACCTCATTCGGTCTCTTGGGACATCGCTCTCATCTTCATGAGTTCTCAGGGTGTTTGCCACGGCCGAACTGGACGCCGGCATAGAGCATAAAACCTGGAGTACCCAGGCATAATCGCAATCCCATCGTCCTTTTTCCTCACTGCTCTTGACCCAGAAATCCCGTTACTTGTCATGGTGGGCCACCCGCTTGTCTCTCTTATTTCTTTGCGCAGACTCATCCACCTTGCTATGTCGTCCAGGCCGCCAATATTTCCCGCAAGTATCCTGTACGTCGCGCCGTCCAGCCCTGAGTACTCTACTATACTGATCGCCTACTTACGACTTGAAGAATGGTGTCTACAAGTTCACGCACGAAGGGCAGGTTTACTACGGTAAATTCTTCGCCGTCATCGAGACAACCACCGCACCTGGCGTATGTGTGACTCATACTAGCACACACTACGATTGTTGCTCACGACCAACAGGAACGTCTTCAGCTGAAGTTCAAAGACGATAGTAAGTTCGTTGTTAAACCTGCGAGCTGTCAGCACACGCCGGAGCTTGGGTAAGTTCTATACTATCTGCTTCGAACAGTCCATAACATTCTGGATTGCCCCAGCGACGACTCTGTGTCTGACACCAGTCCCCCGAAGAAGGCCACATGGGCCTCTACGTCCTCTGCTAAATAACACGGCTACTCGCTAGACCACTGTGCAAGTAGCTTATGTACTACCACCTGCCACTGTCACCTTGCGCTTGAATATAACATAACTTGAACTCGTTGAACGACTGAAGTACGGGTACCCTGCTATTCTACTCGTGCTACTTCTACTCGTGCTTCTACGCGTTGAACGTTGAACGGCGGTCGTAACAGTTCCGGGTTTACATCCTATTCATCGATCCAAGTTGTGTGGCTTTCCAGAAACCTAGAGGAGAGGGTGCATCAACGTTCAACGTTCAACAAGTAGTCGGTAGCATGGACTACAGTTGATGGATATCGAGCAGTGACTGATATTCAATTCCTACTGAACTTCCCCTCATGGTTTCGTCCTAAGACGTTACTAGGCGCTACATGTCATGCACGTGATGAGGAGCCGAGCTCGGAGTTTCAAAGCGTCAACTCGGGCGGTGCTATAGTAGTGTTGTCCCCTTGGACAGTTCGCGACAGCGGCCATTGCCAAGAGAGACAAGATGACTTCCGCAACGTATGAGCACCTTTCACTCATCGGTACTACTGGAGTCGTTGTGGCGACAATAGTGTATGCCTTCCTTGCGAGGACAAGCTATTCGACTTCACGGACGAGTGAAGCCAAGCGCAAGGATATACGCAGTCAGGTGCGTAGCGAAACGTACGAACGATCTCATATGATTCATTTCTCCAAAAAATAGCTGCCTAATAGTCTCCACGGTTGGAGAATGCACACTGGGGGAAATATCAATGAGGACACACACTGGGAAGCTCTACGTGGCGTGTTCGCAGACAAGGGATACATTCTTTGGGAACGTGAAGCAACCTATCATTTCTGCACCCCCGATGCGACCTTTGATGTTGCTCAAAATGGATACGCATACGCAACATCATACCGAGGGCTGAATGAAAACGCAGGTGGCATGGTGAAACTCTATACTTTCCAGCTGCAGGTGCGTGTATATATAATCCCTATTCACGGTTGAGTGCTGCATATCTTACACCTCCCGCTATGAAGAACCACCTATGTCATGCTGCAACCGCTCCAGATGGGCGATTCGTCGTACTTCGCGTGCTCAAAGTCGCTCAAGAGGGTCAACGGCATATTGACATCCTCAGATACATTGCTCGTGGACGCCGGAGTCTCTATCACTATAACCACGCCCTACCCCTACTTCAGGAGATTCACTTTGAGGACATCACCTTCGGTGTGTTTCCTTGTGTGGGACAAGGAGTAAGAGAGGTGTATAACCACTGGGCAAAGAACTCTGTCTACGATCTCGTCGACATAATTCTACAAATGCTTGAGGTTAGTCGTTGCTCACATAGTTGTTATAATGCGATGTAATGACCCTCCTGGCAGGCACTGGCAGCTATTCACTCCCACCAGATAGCACATCTGGTAAGTTGTGTCCCGATCGACGTCGCATTGCTACGTACTCAGTGGACCATTGACGTGACAGGATGCATTCAAGGACAACTTCCTCATCCAGTGGCAACCCGAAAGCTTGCACTCAGGCCGCATCGGCACTTGTCGACCTCGGGTCTACTTGCACGATTTCGAAGGCGCAGTCCAGTTTCCTATCGGATGTCCCATCGAACAACAAGTGTTGATTGGCATACCCAACGGTGGTTCATGGAAGGGTTATGGACGTCCGTGCCCGCCCGAAATGGCAGCTGGTGTAAAGTATGACCCCTACAAAGTTGACGTTTGGCAGTTGGGATCAAGTTTATCGGACATGAAGGTAGATGTGTGTGTTCCATTACACATGTCATATACTCATGACGCCTTGGTGAACAGACCACGATACCTGAGATTGATCGGTTGCTCGACGCAATGGTCGAACCTGACCCTGCGCAACGTAAGACAGCCCTGGAAATTCTACAAGAACTGAGGACAATCTTCCACGCTATGCCACCGAATTCTCTTTTCATTGCACCAGTGGTGAAGTCGGAACTGCATTTTGCGTCTACAGAAGATAACGCCGTCCTCCGCAGCGATCAGTAGCCTGCTGCACTTACATGTTCCAGCTTACTGGATACAGCGGCACATAATTCGTTCGTAATCGAATTTGAATAGTACATTGGTTGAATCTCCAGCTGCGAAACTTACTCTGACGGCTGAGGAAGCCACGAGCCAATGCAGCCTGAGTGACTTAGGTACATAGCTCATCATGATGTATCGTATCGTCACAAAGGCGGATCTAATCCGCTGTCTAATAGCTGAAGCTTGAAGCCCAGAATGCCATGTAGACAGTTCATTGACACTACTTAGTGGGCCTATACTCACACTCGACGAATGATCATTAGGCGATCATCATGGGTGTCCAGATGGTTGCCTATATCAGGCAAGCGGTCCGAGGATCCGACCAACCAATGGTCCAAGCAATGAAACAGCATGTCAGTTGACGCCGTTCCCCGACCGACGCCGAGTCGTATTGGTGCTCAAGTACCGCAAACTCAAACGGTCAACACAGATGCTTGACAAGGGCGACTTCCAAGAAGAAGATGAAGCCGGCGCAAAAAACATCCAGCCAACTACGTCGCATTGCATGGCACGGGAACCGTGGAAAACCCTCTCCAGTCGACAGAAATCCAGCTGGACACATCGAGCCTTCGGCAGTCCAAGGTCCGACTTCCAAAGATACTCTCTGGTGTGGCAGTCATCTCTAAATCTGCATGCAGACTTGGTTCCGGTTCTATCCCGTCTTACCTCTGCTCTATGTCGGGCATGTGTGGTTTCGCCGCCGAGTGTTTCGTGGACGCACTGTGCTTCCCTGGCCTCCCGCCACCTCCTTGAAGCTGTGGGAGCTATACACCTCCGCAGGATTTTGTGCGCTGCTGGAGACGGAGAGGAGGAGGTTACAGACTCACTGGGTCGACGATCGCAATTTGGGCATCATCCAACTGGGCGCGTTCTTCTTGTGGCGGGACAATCACCACAGACTGGCTGGGATCAAGGCCGCACAGTTTGACAAGTCCGTCCCGGGCTACTTAGGTATGTTTTGTATTGGGTTCGGCCAAAAAGTAACACTTGGGACTAATTGCGCATCCTTGTGATGCATTGAACTTACGACAGCGTGGTATCCCCGGCATCGCGATGGGATTCTCGCAGAGTTGAGTTGGTGGAACAACCACATGTGGTCCTCAGAGCAGACATGCAAAATTGTATTGGTGGTTCTCTTCAACACTACCGCCGCGCAAACTGCCGATCGCGAAGTATGGAATTATCTCAAAGGGAAGGACTGGGATAAGACTGCCACATTCTTCGCGAACTCCATCCACAGCTCAAATGGGATGCGGAACAAGGTGAGTACCATAGACCTCAAGTATTGCAAGGTTCACGCCGTTTAGGTGGTACCACATAGAACCTGGTCGTGCCCGTTGCCACGGCATTTGCAGGGGTGACGTCGCTCGCAATGATGGCACGATGGCTTCGTTGGTGAAACCCTATTCTATGGCTCAATGCCGCCCAGAGACTCCTCTTCTACGGAGTGGCATACCTATGGCCCATGCATACGTATCACTACTACTGGTACTCGAACACCATCGAGGACAAACGGAAAGTCGCTCGGATCGTGTGCGAGATGTACCCTGGCGTGGATGACCTGATCGACAAACTCATCCGAGACTTTAGAGAAGAGATCCTCGAGGCGACGTACAACATAAGCAAATGGTAGTGTGCAGTTTACCGATATAGCTCATACCACTCGTATCGTTCACCATTTTCGCACTGTCCCTCATTCCCAGATGTACACTCCTTACTATCACCCCGTCGCCACATCCACGTGTTTGCTCTTGACACACACATCCTCTCTCGCGCACTAGTGTCGCACACCCTCACACAGCTTACATAGAGGGCTTAGGCTGATTGACCAAGATTTGCATGTCCACGACGATACATCTTATGTACTACAACGAACACTAGGATGAACATATGAAACAATAGGAGTAGGGGTAGTAGATTCCGCCAAGACGTCGCAACGCTGCTCACCAGTAAAATCCACAATAAGCTACCTAGACCCGCGCAGCGGCACCCATAAACAAAATGGTATGTACCGAAACACAACAACGAGCACCATGCAAAGACAAGTGAATGAACGACCCACTAGCTCACAGTCGCATCCGCGACAGCAACCCTCCGAGCAGCCTTCGGGTCATTCGCCGCCTGTAGTGCAATAGCAATCGCACATTGCACCTCAACCAGAGAGGCTGCAACGTCACCCCCGCTTTCGGCGGGTACAGGGTCAGACTGGGGAGCGTGTAGTGTTAGGTCATCCTCCTTGCGCAACGCTCTCGAAATGACCTCCTTCATAGACACGTATAAGCGCGAGTCCAGCACAGTGCGTTTTCCAATGTACAACCTCCCACGGAGGACCGGTGGGGGCGAAGATAGAGGGCGCGGTACCTCAGCTGGACGGGGTAGCGGTGCACCGGCGGGCGGTGGGGTGAGTCGAGGAGCTTGAGAGGAAGATTCGTGAGGAGCAGGCACGGGTATAGGTTCCGCTTCATCGAGAGTAGCGTTGGCCTGTGGTGATTCAGAGGCAGCTTTCACGAGGGCAACGCCAGGCACAGAAGCAGCTTGACTGTCCTGCTGAGAAGCGTCCTGGTTAGAGGATGACGGAGCGGACTGGGGTAGCATAGGAGCAGGCACAAGAGGGCCGGGTGCGGCGACCGCAGGCACCCTCTTCTTCCCGACATACGCAACGACCTTCTTCCTCCGAGCTTTGATCAAGACATGCTCCTTGTCCCGGTCCACGTAGCCCTGACCGACGCGCTGACCATGCAAGCCGTACACCACACCAAAGAACGCTCCAGGCGGGAGATCGAGTCGGGTAGGAGGTGGCGTCTGGGTCCTGCGGAACCCCAATGTTCCAGCGGCAGCTTCTTCTAGCAGCGCGCGGGCCTCATCAGACCCGGGAGGCGGCAGTTTCCCGACACGAGCAGAGATGTACGTCTCGCCACGCCTATTGCAGCATGCCGTGCAATTGCAGTTGCCCACACAGCGAGGACAGCGGAATTCCACAGCATACGGATTGAAGGCTAGTCCAGGATACCTGTATTACATATCATTATCAGCACATCTACTCTCAGAGCTTTCTCGTGCAGCGTCCGTATACGCGCAGTGCACAGCGAAACACGAAGAAACGAGTGTTACATACCTATTCTCAATGCAGCGTTGGCAGTAGCGTAGCCCACACGGATTGCCGTCCCCCTTCTTGGCCGTGCACGGCATCTTGTCCCCCACCGTGGCATTCCTACACTGGTGGCAGAACGTCCCGAGCAGCACAGCGCCCTTCCCCACGCCCTTCCCCTTCTCTCTGCCCTTGCCTTTGCCCTTGCCTTTGCCTTTGCCCTTTGCCTTTCCCTTTCCATAGACGCCGTCGCCGTACGCATCGTCCTCAGTGCTCTCTCCAAGGTCCTCATACATCGCACCGTTCATCGCAACCGCGCGCTGCGTCGATCGACGCGTACGCGTCGTCTCCTGCACCTGCGGCAGCTCATGAGGCAGCGCGAACGGAAACTGTCTCACCGGCAAGCGCTCTACAACAGGCCGCTCGTCATCCGACGACTCACTTTCGTCCGAGTGTGTCTGCGCCCGCGAATGAGCGCGCGAGCGAGGACGCACCCGGGAAGTCGAAGGAGAGGTGGACGACTGGAGCGACGGCCTGCGAATATGCGAGGGACCGGCTTCGGATGGCGAAGGTGGTTGCATTTCCGGCTCCGGCTCTGGCTCTGGTTCTGGTTCCATACCGCCGAGGAGGGACGGGTCGATCGTGCCGTTGGGGTGCACGGCTTGCATTTCAGCCCCGTGGTTCGCGTCGACCATCCACAATATCGGCAGGTGACTTGGGAGAGGCGCGGTTAGATCACCGTGTTCGCGTTGCGGTACATGAGTCTCGTTCACCTTTTGCGCGACCGCAAGTAGCTGCATGACGTCGAGCGAAGAGCCGACACCGAACTGCGCTAGATCACCGGGGATTCCATCCTGTACGATGCCGGGGACGCTGTGATTGTGGTCCTTTTCTTGCTGATGCGCGGGAGACTGGGGTATGCTTTGTAATTCGTCACTGAGGCCGTTGGAGTCGGATGTCACACAAGGCGGAGGAGACAGGGAGGAACCGTAGTCGGCGAGGATGTCCATTGTGGCATAGTCAAAGCTGCGCTCAGAGTCAGCCTTAGAGATCCCCAAAGGTTGTGGAGGGAATACATTTTGCGGTTCCCGCGTGTGCTCGTGCTCTAGTGGCAGCAGTTGGAAGAGTTGCGATGAAGAGGATGCTTCTGGTTCAGAGGTCGGAGACATAGAAAGCGGCGGGGGTGACGCAGGCGTCGACACTGAATCGCGGAGCATTGAAGGCGTTGATATCTCGTCAGAACGAGCCTTGCCTTTGTTGAAAACCGATCGTCTTGGCAAAGGCCGGGCGGCTGGGGATTGGGCGAGAGGGGGTGATGACGGCGGTGATGGTGAATGATGAGGTGAGGGCTGAGGTGAATGAGGAGGTGAATGAGGAGGTGACTGATGAGGTGAAGGCTGAGGTGATAGCGCAGCAGATGAAGATTGAGTTGGTGGGAGCAACGCTGCTGGAGGTGGCACAAATGGGGGAGGAGGATATGGAGGGTGAGGGTAACCATGAGGAGGCGGGTAGAACGGTAGGAGAGGTTGCCGAGGGGGATAATGGTCATGCATCCGCATCAAAGTGTAGACGGGTACCATATAGGACTGCGGAGGCGGAGGCGAAGGAATAGGACCTAGCTCCCGCATATGTCTGACAGCGTTCAAGCACACAGCAGCGTCTGGCGTGGGATACACGCCTATACTTATCTGCAGAGAGGGCAGAAGAGGCTCCAGACTGTCTGCAGGCTGGCCAGGTTGTAGAGGTCTCTCCGGAGACTCATTACCGCTCGGCGGCTCTTCCTCCTGCACCATAATAGAAGCGATAGAATCGTCAGGAGGGGGCTCACTCTTCTGCTGCCTTGCTGTTGCAGATGATGGAAAGGATTGGCGACCGCGCGTGGACGTCATACGCGCGCTTGTGCTTGGAACAGCACTCGTTCGTATACTGGAGGGCGCGGCGACGCTGTCGGTTTTAGTACGACGGTTTGTCTTCTCCGGAGATTTAGACGCAGTAGTCGTCTTGCGCCCCCGACCACCGCGCCCGCGCTTTGAAGCAGGGGATGCTGCAACACTGGCGTCCCTTCCGTTCACAGCAGCAGCTTGGTTCAAGATACTGCCAAGCTGCAAGGCGTAGTCTTCCTCTGCCGGCTCCTGTAGCTCCGGGACTTGAGAGGCAAGCTTGTAAAGCTCTCGTGGATTAGGCAGAAGCGGGACGTCGATATATACGTGATTGAGGCGTCGCCGCTTAACCGGTCTGCTGCGTTGCGCGAACGAGGAGGAAGTCGGAGACGTGATAGGGCTGGAAAGGGGTTCAGTGGTTTGGTGGGGCTGATCAGGTTGGCAAAGTCAGTCTTTGAGGGGAGAAAATGAACGATATTTGCGTTCTGCCACTTACACGATTGCCGACGTGCGCATGCCGACGTGATGCGCGAGGAAGAGGCCGCGGGCCGGCGTTGGCGTTGGCCGAGGTAGGGTATGGGGGATGGTTCTGTGCGATGCCGGGCCGGCGGTAGTCGTTGTGGTCAGCGTGGTACTTGTTAATATTGACGTTACTCGGTACGGGCACATACGAATTTGGGGACGTCATCCTCCTGCTCGGTACTCAGATAATCGCTCGCATATGAGCCTCGGGATTTCGCAGAGTATTGTCGCGGGGGTGAGCGACCTTTAGCTATCGTGTCTGATGATGGTGCGACGCTAGACTGAACAAGACCTGCGTGAGCCCAGGATTAATAGCATGGGGTGAATACTCATACGTTAGAATGTTGTGCGGTGCTTGAGCTGGACGCTGATGGGACAACAGCATGGACTGGAAGAGCGCTGCCGTCATCAGTCTCTCCGTCCGCATCTAGGAGGGAATCGGTATCGCCCTCCTCCCTACCTCCGTCGGATGCGTTGGTGTTCTTTTCCATGTCAGGAGAAGCCGGCGGGTCTGACCTCGCAGACGCAACAACTGGAAGAGGTTGTGCTGAAGGGGATGGCGCGTTCCGCTTCAAAGAATAAGAGGAGAGTTGGGAAAAGCGCGTCATTATCGCAACTGACAATTGGGCCCACCTTAGTACCACCAGAAGACTCTACCAGCATAGCTTCATCAGTGTGAGCAGCCGTAGCCGCGAAGTTGACGAAGGGTCCTGCTATGAGTCTTGACGCGTCTTCACTGGTGGGGGCTTGTTTATCTGCGAATCTAGGCTATTTTCCGTGCGAAAGGTAGTCGCGAAATACTCTTCAGAACGCACGGATCTGAGAAACTTGAATTGTACCATACCTCGTGTGCGTCTAGTTCTGGCGTAAACAGTGGACTGAGGGGCTGTGAGATTGACGAGAGATTGCTCACGACCTAAGTAGGACCACAAATCACTTCTCCGTCCAAACTTTCGCTCACCTCGCGCATTACTCACCTCCCCCGACGCACCCTGGGCCACTTCTAGTCTTTGCGAGTTTGTTGAGACCACTACTTCACTATGGACGCGTTCTTTCCCTGCTCCCATACTGTGCATCGGTGACTCCTTCATGCCAGGTATATGCGGTGTACCAGAGTGGATGATTGGCGCAGAAACGAGCGGTTCATGAGACCTCGGCTGACAGTCGCTTCCAGGAACGTTCTGAAGCGCTCCGTTGGAAGGCGACGAAGCAAAATGTGCGCGTGGTAGGCGAAGTGAAGAGTTCGTTGACCCTAAGGCCGTAGGATTCACGTTGGATGTCTTGCCGCCTGAGGTAGATGAAAGCCCGCCGTCCCAGTTAGCGAGTTCAGAGTGTGCTACAGCAGGCATAGCACCGCCGCCGATGAGCGCGACGGGAAGGAGAGCAAGAGCGTGGACTCAGAGGTCAAGGCGAGATTTCTGAATTGGAGAGAGTCAGAGACGCCGCGACCTTCGCGTGCACGAGCGCCATTACCACGCGAGCCATTTCCCCGTTTTCGGTATGTCTATGGGTCCACAACTTTCTTCGCTGCAAATTTTCAAGTTGTAATTGCAGGGGGGCAGCTTGAAGTGTCCTCATACGATCGCGCTGGGATCGCCGAACCTGAAACGAAAAAGCAAGCTCCCTAGACACCTAAATACAAATGAAACCTGGAGGGCAAGTTTTCCGATATGAATAGTCGCACCGTCAATAATGTTGTTTACTTACTAGTTCGACACTTCGAACGGTCTCGCTGTTGATCGACGCCGTCTCAACTCGGCTGCTCCTACCTAGCACATTTCACTGGCGCATCCGGATGTCACTGCTGCTCTTCACCGAGGCGGCTGGTACATCCTGATCGACACAACCTCTAAAGCGGAGGCCCGGAAGACTCGCTTGGATCGACAATATCATGCTAATGTTAGATCCATCGCTCGTCTCAGTAGACTAGTAGTAGTTTGTGAGGTCATGCTTGGAAAGACTCCATGTAAGGTGACAACGAGTAACAGTACTAGTATTCGGGCGCTGTTCTCCTTCCATGATCATATTTAATAACGGTTCCCTATCGTATACAGATCATCAACCGTAAATCGCAGCCAAGAGGAACACAGTGCCGAGGAACCGAACATGGACCGTCCCTTGTTCGCCCGCCAAAGAGCTCACGAGGCCCAGGGTGTCCATCCTCTACCGGACCAACCCCAGCCCCCACCTGACAGATGCCAGCCGCATCGATATATAACCCAAGCCAGTTGACGGACTACTCTCTCCTCAGTACCACCATGTCCGCTCCCCTCTGCAACACTCTTCTCTGTTCGCCTTGAACTACGCTATCAGACGCACGTCTATATGGCCAGAGATAGAGCGAGGGTGAAGACACACACCTCATCTAGTCCGTCCCCGTTCATCCGGGGCGACGGACTGTAGCGGACATCCTCATCGCTCAGGTAAGCTCTATATCATGATATTTTCCTCTCTATCACCACTGATATGGGTAACAAGGAATTGTCCTGAACGATGCGCCGCTGTACACCGCCGCAGCGTAGTCGTCAAATACAAGTTCCCCCTACACGGGAACTTCCACGGCGTGCACAGTGCCATTGACCCCACCCCCGCACTTCCGCATGATGCGCGCCGTATGGCATGGCTGGCACTCATACTACGCACGTCCAATGCTTGCTGCGCACTCCCCACCTGGCCTGAGATCACTGCATTCCAGTACCACGAGCATACTCACCGCAGTGGCCAGCCGTCCCGTCGTGTATAAGCCCACCTGGTGGCATCCGACGTTCGCGTCACGTACTGCTCAGGCTCCTACCGCCCCCGATAAGCCGTACCAATTGGACGCAGGGGGTATGGTAGATGAGTCAACGCCTTTCTGGTAAAGTCACCTGTCGGGGATGGGTGACTCGGACTGTGCGGAGGGTGCGTGCCGCATTGCAAGGCTGAGCCTCCCGCTGGTAAGTTGTTTGTCATTGCATAACATGTTGCAGAAGCTAACTTGCCACACAGTGTACGCCGGTATTGAACGTCCTCAATCTCGAAAGCAACTTCGGATCCTGGATAGAGGTGCGTGATACCATGTGCATAAGTAGCTAACAACCTTTTTCCTGTGCAGCACAGTCAGTAGTATTATGAGGGGTCAAGGAAGTAGAATAGCGTAGTGTTTTAGACTAAGTCAGATAATGTACAATTCCATCTTACGCCTTCGGTGAAGTTGTTCCACGAAGTGTACCGAGAGCTTAGGGCATACCAAGTTCCGGTGGTTACAGTCCAACGCAAGTTTGAGCGCAAGCGAGGTTGAAGGCGAGGACTCGTATGACAAGGCAGTCCGAGGGGATAGAGATCCGCACACAGTATGGATGACATTGTTCCAGACTGGGCCAACACTAATTCGCAAAGGGCATGCATATTCCTTTCATGTGCAGCCCCGCTTCGTCGCCGCCGATTGGATAGTCCTCGTTGGAGACAGAAAGCTGCGACACGTTGGGATACGCCTTGACCCATTCGTGTGTCACCGGATACATGCTGGTCATGTTCAGGCTCTTGACGTTGGGATATATCGCATTACCAGAGAGGTATCCCAATGATTGCAGTGCAGTCGGACGAGGGTGTTCTGCGCGCCCCGGAGCAGCGCAGTACGATGCATATTCAGCGATATGTTTGGTAACTTTTGTCGAGTTTAGCAGTGACGAGAGCCACCGCATGTTCTCGAGGAACAGACATGTATATGTATATTTTGCGGCGTATCCGAGCCTGACATGCTTGACGCTTTCGAGCGAAGCGAGCGCGGCCCACGACTCCGGATAGGTTCTGAGAAGGAATACTGTATATCCGATACTCGTGTTAAGGTTGTCAATACGATTAACGAGAAGATTGAAGTCGAGTGAGTGATACACGATGGGTTATCCTCCATCGTGGATAAACACGAGAGCCTGGAGTGTATGAGGCATCAGTATGTTCTAAGTGAAGTCATCTCGATGAAGTCACCGGACCGTACTACATACCACCATCCTGTGTATCCTTGCCCGCGTAGTGTGAATCGAGTCGGAACCGCTTCTTGCGAGAACGGAATATGCGACATTCACCGTAATAAATCCGCGC
Source organism: Fomes fomentarius (assembly GCA_022606135.1). Lineage (NCBI taxonomy): Eukaryota > Fungi > Basidiomycota > Agaricomycetes > Polyporales > Polyporaceae > Fomes > Fomes fomentarius. Next base: position 397,502 of record JABYQN010000010.1, on the reverse strand, counting down.
AGGGCAACACTGAAGTTATGAATCATCCTGGAACTGTCGATTCCGGAATACATCTTGTGTGGGGCTAACACGTATTAGCGCCCACCAACTGAGGTTTCGTACAGTCGTCTTGATTGGGAACAAACGCACATATGGAGATAAGGAGCACCAGCACAACCTACTTCAACAATTGTAATACATGAAAGACTAAAGACATTACAGCTTTGCTTTATGCCCGCAGCACACCAACAACACGCGAATGAGAGACAGAGTCGATCGTTGATAGCTCCGGATGGCGGAAGGAAGTGAATGAGGAGACGTTTACCGAGATGGACCGAATCGCCCTTGCGCTCGAGGGCCCCATGCCAAACAATCGATGTGACGGAGATGAGGGAAGAGGGAAGAGTCGTCCATAGACATTACGCGTAATTGAATGCATTCGTGAGATCACTGCTGCTTGCACTCTTCGGGGTTGACATTCTGATTTACGCCCGCGCCGCGACCCTTGGGTGGGCCACGTCTCCTCGCGGGGACGTCACCGTCCGAGTCGGAATCCTTCGACGATGAGAGGTAAGTCAGGGCCAGGATGACAAAGGAACGGGATACAAACATACATCGTCCTCGAATTCATCCTCGTCGTCCTCATCGTCCTCAATGTCCTCAAAGTCGTCCTCATCGTCATCGAAGTCCTCGTACTCCAGGGCCTTGCCGGTGAAGTAGTCAATCGCACGGGGAATGATCTGCAAGTGGCGTGAGTGATGTCAATGTTTCAGGGACCACGCATAGACGCACCTTCTCCTTGAAGTCTTCGCCGAGCTGATAGTCGATCTCAAGCTTCTCCTCAAGCTCCTCAAGCTCATCCTCGTCAAGATCGCCCTTCTCGATCGCGTCATCTGAGGGTGGTAGCGGGGGCGAGAAGAAGTTGAAGAACGACGCAGTCGGTCGCGCTTTCCTGACCAGACGCGTCCGGTTCGTGTCTGGGGCAAGGGGTGCGCGCGAAATCAGTCAATCAAAACGCTAAAAGCCTATTCTCAAGCGAACCGGTACTCACTCTTATTGCGTTGCTTCTTCACCTCGAACTCCTTCGTCAAGTCCTTGTCCTCCTTCCACTTGATCTCCGTCCCGATCGCCCGATCGTACATGAAGTCGCCCGAGTACCCGACTTCCTCCTGGTACAAGTACGTCTTCTCGAGCACCTCGTTCTCAAAGTAGTCGTTTGGTGTGAAGAAGAACTGAAGTTTGAAGCCAGGCTTGGGCTCGGTGCTGGGGAGGTACTCAATGCGAATGTCGTTGAGGCTCTTAAGTGCGTCCGCGTCACGGTCGGTGATGATCTCGCTCAGGTGGACGTGTGTACGGAGTGCAGTCAGCCAGAACTCGGGGATACCCGCCGCAGACGGCTGGACGTCCTTGGGCAAAGGCGCGTATACCGGATCGTCCTTGATCGATTGCTTCTCACCGGCCTCGACCTCCTCGGGCGTGGGTTGTGCCGCACCAGTGATGATCGCATGACGGCGGTCATACAGCGGCTTTTGCAAAGCGAGATACTGTCAAGATTGCATGTCAGTATGGCTGTGAAGAGGGCGTCGAATGCCGGAAGTAGGTGACTGAACGCGGGGTAACACTCGCTTCTGCGGGGAAACGGCTTCGCGAACGGTGAGGTCTGAAAGTTAGAGTGCAGTCGGAGGATTATCGCACCGCAGATCTTCACAAAAAAAACCAGCACGATTATAGAACTTGGAACACGAGGTCAAGAATGACGCAACGACACAATCGGACGATGGACATGGAGCGGCGGATATTCTCTGCTCTCGCTCGCCCGCAAACCCTTGAATACCAAACACGTCTAATGTTGAGGTCCGTAGTAGGCCGGCAACACGGATTTGGATGCAAGCTCTCCCTTCCCGAGAGTCAAACTTCGGCTTTGGTCGAGGGAAAGGAGAGCTAATCGCAAATTGAACCCGTGTTCGATTGGTGTGTTACAATGTGCAAGATCCCTTTCTCCTCAAATATAAGAGCATACCAGCAACGAAACCCCTTGACCGCTTCATTTTGAGCGATACCAGAACCGAAGCCACCGAGAATGACAAGATCGTGCCAAAGATCACGACAAAGACAATCGCCGGCCGCACCCATGGCGGCATTCGCAAGATGAAAACGGGATCTGCGACGAGTGACACACCTTTTTCTCCAGCTCGAGACACTCTCGCTTGTACTGATTCTGCAGCTCGACCTGCTTGACCTGCACGCCCTTCAATGCCTCGACGTTCTTCTTCACCTCGACCGGCAGGCTCTCGACATAGCCTGAGCTCTTGCCAACAAGGCCAGAAAGCTTGCCGTGTACAAGCCCGAGCATCGCCTGTTGTATGGTGCCGGAAGCCTCCTCCTCATCTGGTTCATTGTCCTCGGCGATATCGGGGACTGTTGGGCGCGAAAGGCCCTGGGCGATGGGGGCGTGAGTGAGCGGGGTGTTCTGCGGAGTCGGTGCGGTCGGGTCGGCCTGGTTAATGGGGATATTGAAAGACATCGTGCGGTCGATTTGTGCAGCGGAAGATAGAGGGAGACGAGAAAGATTACAGAGAGGTCCGAAAGGCGAGAAAACCTCAGCCTGCCGCAAAATGCAGTTGGTTGTCGGAGTTTCAAATCCCCAGATTGTGGTGGATGGCGCGCCTCCGCGCGGACTCGGAACATCGGCTCAGAGGCCTGGGCACGGGCCTATTCCAGTACACAATAAGTAGTAAGTAGGCATTGTCATTCCATTCATTGTCAGTCGATCTCGGACAAGATGTCATCGATATTGCATCGCGTTGTGCTGCTTCATCGAGCTTTACAAACAGAGGTCAACTCGTACATTTTAGACGTAAGATTAGCATCGTGGTCCAACTCGTGTATCCGCGACGATCATGCCACCACCCTCTGCCCAAGTCCCAAGACCTGGGAACATGCACCCGCCCGGGCTTACAACCTCTCGAAGACGTACAGGTACGCGAGCTTCTTCAGTTCCCGTACACTCTCTGCATCAGCCTTGACAACCTTCTCGTCATTGAAGAGCACCCAACCCTCCGTATCCGTGTGAATGTGCGCAACGTAGTGCCCGGAGTGAACGGACGGGCCCTTGTGCGAGATGAACGCCTTCAGACGGTACCTGGCCGGCAGGTCGCAAGTCCCACCGGTCTTTGTCTTTCGTTCCTCCGCCGCGGAGCTAGAAGGCGCGTCCTCGCCGGTATCATCGGGATGCGAGAAGAGCCATTCGACCGCGCGCTCTGCATTGTCGCCCTAGAGGCAACAAGTTAGCAAGCCGCGCACCGCCATCCATCGTACCACCCACCGTTTCACGGAGAGCCTTGCGGGCTTGTGCGGGTGTAAAGCCCATGTCTGAGAGCATCGCAACTTGTTCGGCAGATGGCTCTGGAACGCTGCTTCTACCGGATACTTGGATAGGAGCATCGATATCTATTGTCTCATAATCAGCATCGAACAAGGAGAAACGCCGGGTCTAGAAACACGGAAGCATTTCAAGTAGGCAATGTCCCAGGAATAACTGAGAACACAAGCTTCTCATGATGGATCTTAAGAAACGTTCGTGATCAAGGACAAGCGCGCAATCATATATGTTACTCAGTAGTGACTTGTTCCTTACCAGGTTTCAAGATCGTAGTATTTAACCTCGGCTGTAGGAAGAGGTCGAGCCTTCTCCGTGTTACCAACCAGCTCGCTCACCACCCTTACACGCTGGTCAGCGTCAGGTGGGGAGTGGCACCGGTCGGGTCCTCCCGCGGCAGCTGGCGGGTCAAACCCGCACGGGTGCGGGTGAGGCAATGGGGCCCTCCCGAACGGAACGACATTTCCCTCATCGCCCTCGCCCGCCCCAGCCCCAGCCCCAGCAACAGACGGGGGCCTCAACCCCCTGCGCTTCGGCCATCTGCATCACCGCCGCGAGTGAATCGCGCATATTCTCGCCCTCATAGTCCACGTCCGCCGCAACGAGATTGTCGCATAGCTCACAACAACACGTTCTTACGATAGTTCATACGAGAACATATGCCAGTAGTTGTGACATGGCTCCCATGTCTCCCGGGATACCCGTACCCGTACGTACCCTTACACCCGTACCTGCCGCTGCGGGTACAGGTGGCTAACAGGTACGGGTATGGGTCATCGCGGGTGGACCTGTCCCACTCCCTATGCTGCTGTTGCAGCGTTGACAGCATCCACATGACAAGAGCCTTGGACGCAATCAGGGGATGATGGGCGGTTCCGTTATGAGGTCACACCTGGTTTCCTGTATGGCTGAAGTGCGTGCTGCGGCGTTCCGATATTCGCAATGACGTGGGTCGTGACGGACCTACTTAACACTTTGCGAATCCGCATGCGAACGTTCGGGCGCCATAGCGATGACTGCAGCCTTCCACGGACTCAACACTGATCCCAGAGTGAAGTCATTTATGACCCAGATCGATGTACTGTGCAGATCAAAATGAACCACAACCGGTCTTCCGACCGCGTATACCAAGGGTCGATCGAACGATGACGCCAATGGGTATGTGACAATGAGGTCATGTACAATCTGTCAGCGACTGAGAGGTGGGGCTGGAGAGGATTTGAGGACTGTCAAGGGCCACAATGCCACTTTGACGTCCCCCAAATCCATCTCGACGCTGACCATACACCTTGCTCCGCTTGAATTGCATCTTATGCACAGAATGTTGGCTGAGGCCGCGAGCCACGCGCCCATGAGGCCGAATGACACGAATACTCCAGGATTCGAAAGCACAAAGGGACCAAACATACCTGGGTCTTCCATATGTGCGAACAGCCACTCCATCGCAGCCTCGGGGTCGCTATTGCCCGTAGCGAGCAGCGCCTTCTTGCAGCGGTTCTCGGGGAACCCCATCGCCCCCAACTGAGCCAACGCGGCCTCGTTGAACTGAGGAAGTGCTGGGGCAGCTGCAATATTCATAATCAGGTCTTTATTTCGTAACAACGACGTACTGGGAAGAGAACATACCTGCTTCGTCGTTCGGAAGCTCTGTCTCGCCAGGTTGGAGCCCACGGCCGAGATACTCATCCAATTGGAGGAGATCACCCTCGGGTAGGATGACCGGGATATCTAGATGGGACGTAGCAGAACACATCAGTTGTATCCGTCAGAGGGTGTCGTGGCATTTGCATGAACAAGACGTACCGAGTTTCGATGGCACCCAGTTCACGAGCTGGAACTTCTTCGCGTGCACAACGAGCACTTGCGGGAACGTCGCGAACCGCGTCCGCCTATTTACGTACTGGTCAACAAAGATAACAGCACCGTCCAACAGCGAGCACTCACTTTGTCGCAATAACCTTCTTCTGACACCCAGGACAATTGTACTCGAGCGCCTCGGTCCCCGTCAGGATATCCAGACACTCCTTGAGCTGAATTTCCGAGTACAGCGCCTTCCCATCCGTGTCCTTACCCTTCTCCCGCGCGGGGACTGGTACACTGGCGGTGTCTGCCGCATCGACGCGGTACCGTACACGCTTGCAGTCCCTGCACTCGAGCCGCTGCTCCAACCCGAACGCGAAGACTTCTGTTGGTTCCTTGCCCGCCGCGATACCAACGCGCTTGGCGTTGCGTCGGAGGACGGTGATGAGGTGCGTGAAGAACTCTTCCGCGTCTTGCTGCCTCATTGTCGCAAACTCTTCGTGACCCTTGCCCACGAGTGCTTTGAACACTGCAGGACGGACACCCTCCTGGAAGACGGGCGTAGGGGAGTCGTGCGCGAGTGGGTTAGTCTCCTTTGGCGCGGGAGCGGAAGTCGCTGTATGCGGCCGCGGGTGCGAGTATCGGCCGGAGAGGAGACCGTCCGCGAGCTTGTGCATCTGACAATCGATACAGCTTGCGGGAAGCTGTTCTTGGCAGGCCTCCCAATGAGCTGCAGCTGTGGGCAGGTACCGCTCGCGGAACGGAGGAAGGGAGAAGAGGGTTTGGATGACAGATGCCATGTAGCAGCTACGTATAGTCAGCGACAAGTCGTAGGTAGCCAATGACTGTTATACCTGTTACCGAGGTTCGAAAGACCAGTCAATCCGGGACCGAACACAGGTTCGAGAGCCTTGCCGTCCTCTCCGGTCAGGGAGAAGTCGAACTTAAGGTTATGCTCAATTTGCTACAGCGCACTCAGACTCTGAAGATAAGTTCATTTCGAAGTAACTTACGAGTTCTGTCATCGACTTCTCGGTCTTCGTCTGCGTCTGAACGTTGATGCCGAAAGTGGCAAGGTGACGCGCAAGATCGGGGTCCAGCTTGGAGTCGTTACAGATGTAGCAGTAGATGTCTATAACTCCATTCAGAGCTTGTTCTGCCGGATCATCCTGAGTGTGGAACATACCAGCGTTCCCTTCGGGGGTAATCGTGCCTAGTTTGACACTAATTGGATGTTGTGTCTCCTCGAAGTGCTGCAGGCCGTGGCCATTCCCTCCGAGACCGCCGTACTGTTGTCTCCCACAACCCAGAGAACCGCAAGTGAGACAGAGCCAGAGGTTCTCTTTGAGATCGCATTTCTGGCAATGAGCTAGGCCTGTGCAGACACGGAAACTGTTAGCCATGAAAATAATCGCCCACGTATGGTGAGTGAACCATCAATCACCAGACTCCGCAATGTGACCAGTCTCGAATTGCTCAAGCATGAGCGTGTGCTCACAGGCCGCGATTTCCTCTTCCCATGCCTTGACCTCCGACTGACGTGCGGACGACAAGGATTGCATCACTCCGATAACGAGCGACTGCACATGTGGATCTGAGGAGGCCTCGGGGAGTTCCAGCCCATGCAGAGGATCGCATTGCCAACACTTGAGGACAGTCTTGTGTTCATACTTGTCCTCCTCGCGCTCCTCAATGATAGCAAGCTTCTTCATCTTGGCTGGCGGCTCCTCATCCTCCGCCTAATCCCGCATACATCCACCGTATTCCATGTCACTTGGGTGACCGAATGGACAGAACATACGTCAACGTACCCTGTTCGCAGAAGGCTTATGCTTTCGCTTGACATTCAATGTGAATGAGTGGCCAGTTTTCGCGGCGTGTAACCGTGCGTGATGCCGGCCCTTGTCGAGACATCCTCCATTGAAACAAACCAAGCATACGTCGATTCCAAGAGGGCTGTCCTGCATATACCATCAGCGGGAGCTTCCAGCGCCACTGAACCGGTGAGCCGCACTTGGTTGTCGAAGCACTGTGTACACTCCTCACGGTGGACAGATTGCGAGAGTCTGGGTGACTGTAGACGTGCGATATCTGCGACGTGTCCACAAGACATTTTGCTTCAATCCTTCGACGTTCTCAACTTCCTGGACGCGGTCAGGGTTCAGTGCTGCGGCCTTCCCCATCCCGACACTCGCGTCCCCCTGATGCCAATGATCGCACCTTCGGATGGTCAGATATAAGTCCTTCACGGCAGGATTGCGTTCTCCTCTTTAGATAATCAGAGGTTCAAGGACACAAACGGTCGGGATGGTGGAAGAACGGGAACAAGTTGTGGGTGGCGTAAGCGCGGAATAAAGACGCGCTGATAATACACGCGAGCGCCTATCTTATACAGCACAATGCATCTAATCTTTCTTGTTTCCGCGTTTATCTAATCTGCCCTCCAAATTTTGGCTGAAGCAGTGGCACGGGCAGGGCACGGGTGTTCTCTTCCTGCCATATTTTCGTCGACACAAAGTCGCACTATACGCCGAACGAAAAATGACATCGCAGCCAAACGGTACGGCCGACGCACCCATCGAGGTCTCTGCCATCCCCACTGTCGTTGGAATCAACTTCGGCAACTCGTACGCGTCCATCGCGGTCCTAACCAAGGTCGGTGTGCATCTTGGTGTCGGACCTCATAGCCAGTTAAGCCGACACCAGAATTCAGGAAGGATCTGCGGACTGCATTGCGAATGAAGACGGTGAACGCCAGATTGCATGTGCCGTTGCGTTCTTGGGCGAGGAGACGGTAAGCACAGTCAGTATCATGCATCTTGGGTTCTCCACTCATGTGTCACATATGCACAGTATATTGGGAACCAAGCGAGGCATCAGCTCGTGAAGAACTCACAAAACACCATCACAGGGTTCCGCAATCTCCTTGGTAAAAAGTGAGTACTCGTATATTCTCCAATTCTTTCTGATGGTTGGACTGCTCGAGCTTGAGAAATCGCTGCAAAACATCACACCTTCCAAATCTTCGCTACTCGCTTTCACGTGGGCCACGGACTACGCAAGCGTAGTACGTGGTCTCATGCGAGGCGGCGATATCTTTACAATGTGACTGAAGTCCATGTTATACGGTAGTCCCATTTGATATGCCTCGTGTTATCAGCATGGACTACAATATAACGGTGTACCCCACACGACGGACATCTAGATCTCTATTACAATTAATTCAGGATGTAGGAGCTCGTCACACAAGTCGATGCCCCCGGTGCGATTGAGGCCGCTCTGCAAGCTTTCCCCGCACTTTCGCGCATGGGGTTGGAAACCATCTCTGATCAAACCTTGTTCTACACATCAATTATGTATGGGAACCTGAACTGACCACTCTCCAGGTTTTCAGAAATCCCAGCGAACGCGCTCTCGGTGTCTGCGCCTGTCATTCAACATCCAGAGATCCCCGACGAGCCTGCATACAAGGTCAAAGTTCTTCAGGCCGCGCCTTCTCCCCTCCCTACTACTGCAACGAACACCCCTGCCGCCTCTCACGCTGCCACTCCGCGCTCGGAGCCCACTTCAGTCGACCGCTACCTAACTGTCTCCGAGGTTACCACCATCTTCCTCAAATCCCTCCTCAAGTCCGCAGAGGACTTCCTGGGCAAAAAGGTTCAGGGTGCCGTGATCACCGTGCCCAGTTGGTTTGAGCAGGCGCAGAAGGATGCGCTTGAGAAGGCCGCAAACGATGCTGACATCGCTGTCCTCCAGCTTCTCGAGGAAGCCGGTGCTGCAGCCGTCACGACCACGTCTAGTCCCCTCCCCGAGGGCCTCAACGCTGACCGCACACAGCTCTTCGTCGACCTCGGTGCCTCGGCGCTCTCTCTCTCTCTTCTCTCGATCCGCCAGGGTCTCGCGTTCTCGCTCGCGACGCTCGAAGACCACTCTGTCGGGGGCGATGCGATCGACGACAAGTTGATCAAGCACTTCGCGAAGGAGTTCACCAAAAAGACCAAGATCCCGCTCGCGGTCTGCCCCGCCTCCGACGCGCAAGACAAGCGTGCGGAAGCAAAGCTCCGGCTCGCGCTGGAGCACACGAAGCGCACCATCTCCGCGTCGCCCGGCGCTGCGACCTGCTCCGTCGAGTCGCTCAAGGACGGCTTCGACTTCACCGGGACTATCACCCGTATGCGATTCGATATGGAAGTCCGCTCGATCTACGATCGCGTGTACGAGAAGGTGAAGGAGCTCGTATCTGCTGCCGGCCTCGACCTGTACGACGTCGACGAGATCGTGTACGTCGGCGGGTCCGCTAGTCTGCCCGGGCTCGACGAGACACTCTCACAGGGCTTCCAGGAGTCGGTCGTCACCCCGTTCACGCAGGGTACAGTCGTCGGCGGTGGTGTTGGAGACCCGACCACTATCCTGGCTCGCGGGTGTGCGCTGCAGGCGAGGATCCTCGTACAGCTTGCCGAGAACACCGACGAGGAACGCGAGGTCAAGGCGTCGTTCACACATGGACACCAGTACACGCGGTCAAAGGCGACGTCCAAGACGATTGGCTTGCTCTTCCCTGAGGATGGCTCGGAGAGCGCGCTTGGCGGTCAGTGGGTCCCTGCCGTGCTGAAAGAGACGCCGGTCCCTGCGCGTCGTATCTTCACGTTCGACGTCGACCTTGGAGAGGGCGAGAAGAAGGTTGGGTTCGAGGTGTGGGAGGCGAAGGAGGGGGTAAAGATCGAGAAGGTCAAATTACCGAAACTTGAGGGCGAAGAGGACGCGGAAGGCGAGGAGGAAGAGGAGGAAGAGGAAGAGGAGGTGAAGGAAAAGGCAGTCGAGAAGGAGACTTTCCTCGCGTCGGTGTCCTTCGCTGCTCAGCATGCGACACAGAAGGGCGGGCGGTGGACGACGAGGCTAGAAGTGACGGCGATTGTTGGGGAGGATGGCGCTCTCGAGATAAGTACAATCGAGGTTGGTGCGTCTGGGAAGGGCGAGAAGAACGTTGTCACTGTCCCTGCAGCATGACCCTCATATCATCCTGTACGCTCATCTGTTTCCAGGCATGGCCAGACGCTATAAAGCTTCCTCTTTAGACTTGAGCTTGAATATCTGACGTCAACAACGGTAAACAATAGATGCGGAGTCATCGGCTTTCCGCCCACTAAGTCTCGTGTCGCCAAATCACACGCTTGGATCTCTTCAGCGGACCAGCATGTCTACGACCGCAAACCCCCTACTTGGTGTAGAAGCGTATGTGTTTGATGTCTTTGGGACAGTCGTGAATTGGTACGATAGCGTTACTCGGGCATTGGAGAAAGCAGCACCGGATGGGCACTCGAATGAAGGTAAATCTACCAGTTCCTCTGTCAATTTTGTTTCATCATGTGCGCAACAGATTGGGGCAGCCTCACGAAAGAATGGCGAGCGAGCTACGGAGAATATACGTATGTGACGAATGAGGGTCGACATGCAGATGATTCTAAACGCTGCATATAGACGTCGCGTTGCTGGCGGGGGTGAAGGTTCCACTAATGCAGATGTCATGCACAGAGAAGTAATTTCATGCCAGAACTCCCTCTTATATATTCAGACGACTGACCATGAGTATCGGTAGATCCTCGACGCCATGCTCGCATCGGAGCGCTGGAAGCACTTGGCTCCGCTCCTAGACGACGCCAAACGCACTGAACTTGTGCACTTCTGGCACAATCTAGATGGTTTGTTCTTCTGGTTCTCCCGAAACACTAGAATTGACTGTTCCGTAGGTTGGCCGGATAGTAGCCAAGGACTGTACGCGTTGAAGAAAAAGGCTATCATCGGCACCTTGTCCAATGGGAACGTGCGATTGCTCGTCGATATGGTGAACCTTGACTGCCCCTATAATACCTGTGCAGCTATTCACCCATCATCTGTCCAGGCCAAGCACGCTAATCTTCCTTGGGATGTCGTCTTCTCCGGGGAACTGCTCGGTTCCTACAAGCCGTGAGTCTGTTCTCGTCCGACCAGTGTGGTGCGCTCACTCAATCGCCTTTTCGCTATCGCTCACGTCCCGCAGGAACCCAAAGACGTACTTAGGAGCCGTGCACCATCTCGGAATCACGCCCGAGAAGTGCGCGATGGTCGCGGCCCACATCTACGACCTTCGCTTTGCCGCTTCGCATGGCCTGAAGACTGTCTACGTACGTCGGCCCACCGAAGATGTCGGTGTGAAGGATCAGGTGAAGAGCAAGCAGGACGGCGGCGAGGTCGATGTCATCGTTGACTCGTTCGAGGAACTGGCTGAGTTGCTCCCGTGAGGCTCTCGCAGGAAAGGTCCCAGTATGAGTGTAGCGGCAGTGACCTGAAGCAAATCCTCACGCCTACACGGAGATTATGAAGAGATTGACGATGATATATGGCCATTGTTGTACGATAGGATGTACCGTGAATACAACACGCACTCGCATGCCATGCTGTCCGAACGTCCCGAGGTCCGTGACCACGTAAGGAAACCACGGGATATTCTCCTGCATGTGAGTAAACCTCTCCAAATCTATTTCCGCAATGCCATCGATTCGCACGGACGACTCTGAGCGTGAGTGTGGACTGTTCGTGATCAACGATGGTGAACCCGACCTGTAGTGCTAGACCGATTATCGCGCAAATTGCTAGGTATGTGTAGATCTCTAGTGGCCCCATGGGTGTCTTCCTGGACGCGATCGTCTGTAGTATCTCCTCGAATGGTTCACGTATATTTTGGGGACAGTTCATCTTATCAATGCTGAACGTACTAGTACATCGAATGACTTGGAATTTCCACTGACATACAAGAGCGGGATGTTTACGCAAAGTAGTCTTACAGAAGACTCGGACGTATATTGGGATAGCGTGTTGTAAGCCTTGGAGGATAAAGCAACAGATCTGCTCTGAAAACCCCTCCTGATGAGACCAAGCATAGAGAGTACCGACAGCCGATCACAACCTATAGCTAGCGATGTACTGTAGCTTACCAGCAGTCAGTCTATGTAAAATGGAGGCATTTCTCCGGTGGCCATTGCGACTTCGGCGTCCTCCTTGTCTATGCCAAAGCACGCCCGAAGGAACGTTGCATTGCGTTCCTTGTTGGGGAATTGCTGTATGTACGCGAGCCGCTGATTCTGGCGCATAAAGTCGCAGTAGAAGTATGCGCCAATAAGTATCCTCTGTAGGAAATTGACGGGTCTATAGAGGAGCGCACGGCCCGTCCAGCGCGCAAACATGGCAGCGGGAACTGAGTAGCCGACTGCTTCAAGGAGCTTCCAGGCATGGTCCTGCAGACCAGGTAAGACAAGACAATGTCAGTAAGATATGGGTATGAACTTGCCCTACGGTCCGTGCAGTTGGCAGTATAGGTGATGCAAGCATCCCAGTCATCCCAATTCTGAGGAAAGGGCCTCGATTCTTTTTGAGCGTCTAGCGCATCACAACTCAGCACCCAGGCTGTCGTGTACCACGTCTCTTCCCTAGACCAGATATGGTTTTGCCACCATGCAAGCTTCCCGAATATGCCCGAGTCGTAGTAACGATCTAGATCGAGCAGTAGAAGTCAATCACGGCCGGGTCTGGCGGTCAGATGGACGCACGTTCACGAATACGCTTGAGAGTATCGAGTGTTGTCGAAGAAGTTCGAGCCTTGAGGGAGCCATCGCGGAGGGGAATGGCCACTCTCCCCACTTGGCGACCGATGAAATCGATTGTGAGGAGATCTCCGTCACGCATGATTTCCACTTGTCGCTCGGCGCTATCCGCTGCGGCGATGAACGCTGATGTGATGAACACATATAGTTCGAATAGCCTCAGGGAGGTGAAGGGAGGAAGTAACCTGCGAGGAAAACGTCGTCTGTAGTACCGATGGGTGGCGTAGGCACACGCCGCCACCGGTATGGCTGAGTACTTGAACAGCATCATCTGGGTATAACATTGAGTATCGCCAGAGAGTGACTGTGTGTTGGAAGTAAGAGTAAAGAATCCTTACCTCAGAGCCTGATGAGCTTTTCGATCCATTTTCGGGGCCTATCGAGTCCATCAAGTTGACAGTGCCAGCATCCGAGTCAAGATCCGCGTTCGAGATGTTCATGTTAGTATCCACTAGCAAGTTGCTGTCTGCTAGTTGTGAGGCGGTCCAGAATTCATCGGATGAGTCGTGAGGCATGGCGACACCCTTGGAATGAAGAGTAGAGCACGGCTTGTGCAGTCAATAGCAGTTGAAGATCGGGTTCTGTCTACTTAAAGTTCCGGTACTAGTTATCGGCGTCCGTGGGCAGCCGCTCCCAGCTTGTAGCGCTCGAGCGCCCAGCGTTTAGTATATATATAGATTGTCTCATTCAGGTCAGAGACCAGGCAAGCTGAAAACACTGCACTGCGTAGGAATGTGACAGAAACAGGGATGGCGAGCCCGGGGGTTGAATTACACAGCACATATGATGATTACGAAACCGAAGGACACGGTGTTTTGTGGCAGCCACGACCACCGTCCGTCCGAGTGTCTTCATAGAACATGGGTTCAGCCGTCTGCTCGCGTGTCTTGAAGCGGCCCGTTATTCCTATGTTCAGGGGATGAAACAGAGACAGGAACTCTATGGCGGCATATCAAGATGCCTCACACGCTAAGGCCTGGATGTGGGTGCACTTCAACAAAGATATACTGTTAGAGATGCGTCGAGGTCTAACGTGCCATTGATAGTCGCATCTAGACCCACGTAGAGGCCGAAGACAGTGATGTTGGGCGGAACGATCGTACCCATGATGACGACAGCACCATAGTCGACCGTGCCATTTTTCGACCCTTCCACTCCAAGGTTCATTTCCCTGTGGTTTGCTATCTGCGGGTAGGGAAAGCTTCGACTGAAGAGGGATACATCATCGGTGATGAGATGGAAAGGCTTAGGGCCACTGGTGCTATTTGTGTCAATGTGATTTGTCTCGTTGAGAGTATCTACGCAGTTCCCATGTCAGCTACGGGAGAACGGAAAGGTGCGGTTTGTGCAATATACTGACTCAGAAGCGAGCTTCGGACGGAGTGCTCGTTGAAGATATGATCAGTACCGTCAATATGAGAGACAGGAAGTATGTTGAGAGCATCCGGGGATGTGGCCATTCGAACGGAAAATTATACGTTCCCGTGCCTGCCCATGTGTGAGGATTTGATTACCGTACAGACTACTGGTACATACCTCAAGTCAATCACGGAATGGTACGTCGTCAGACTGATACCTTTCACAATCGGTGTCGAGCCATCCCGACGTGTGAGTAGCGACCACTTGCTCGGGGGAATGCTCTAGTCCACTGCATGCTCCCAATCACGTCTCACAGTCGCGAATGGCCTGGAGCCGCACTACGAGTAAGAGGCAAAGTCGTCATCATGAGAGTATGATAAGGAGAGAGAGGAGACGTGCCTCTGCCGATAGTCGAACGACAGTCTGCTCTGCGCCATTCAAGTACATATGATTGCAGACTAAATCAGGGTCATGGCAAGCTATTCGAATTTCTTGATTCTTCCCAGATTCATCACAATCGAGGGCTGTCCATCCCGAGGCGGGTGTAAGGTCAGATATACCGCTATGTGATCCTGTCTACTACGTGCAGTGCTCGGAAGTTAGTCTCGAAAGTTGTATCAACTAGGCCCGCCGTCACAGTACTTACAATGCTGTGCGTTCCGTACCCATAGGTGGTCGCGATATTCCAATGACATTCACCGAAATGGCAGGGCTGGCTTGGGAAAGCTTCGAGAGCCCAAGCAGATAGGGGCAGGAAGGCAAATGCGAAGATGTGGACGAACACCATCTCGTCAACTGCCAAGGGCGGAAACTGAGTGACAAGGAATGGTATGTCATCGGGTGTATATATTAGCAAACTGCAAGTATCGCAACGAGGTGAGATTACCTCAAAGCCGCATAGATGGACAGGTCCACGACAACGACCTCACAGAGGCTGTACGGGCGCGGTTTCAGTGTTGGTACCACAGCATGAATCTCATGAGCGGTGGGCAGCGCACCATCTAAAGTTTGCTCTTTTGACGATATGATATATCTAAGCCCACATTCGAAGGCGAAGCGAGAGACGCAGACGCCTATGCAGTGGTTGACATTGATGGATGTGCGACGTTAGCGAGATCGTGTGCCTTGCAGTATGTAAGTGTTTCATTGATGTTAGTTCCACCGGTGAGCTGAAAGTTCGCGTTGTTGACGGCAGCCCGTCAATCTCGCACTGTCGCCCGATACACGTCGGCAAGGTCGTTGACATGACATCAATTACTTTCTTGTGGCGCTTGGGTCACGGACATGGGTGCGAACTCCAATGCATATGAGTTGTCTCTTCAGGACAAACAGTGACTCTATCGTGGACCATCGACGTTGACCTGCATGTGCAAATGCATCTTATCACTGAGTTGACGACGTACAATGCTGCTTTACTGTGTTTCCAATTTGCGGAAGTTGACGGTTGAAGGAGAGCCCGTCAGTATGTTCGCCCCATTCGTCTGCCTAGGGAAATAACCACCGACGGGTGAGGATGGAGATAGTCGACAAGGCGATCGACAAGGTATGCGTATAGTACCAACTAGTTGAAGCTGCCGGTGATAAGGCAAGATATTGAAGCCTGATGTAGCTGATAATGCACATAAGCGCGCTCCTCGTTATACACTGATGGTGAAACGGTATCATGCTTGCCTTCCACCGTTCCGTTTAGCAAGCGGCGTGGGTTCGACTCCCGCTCAGTGTATCAGATAGTAACCTACGTTCGTTTTCCTCCACACCATTGGTTTGCGGTCCTGAACATACGTAACAAAGCATAGTACTGCCTTGTCCGCAAGTTGGCTGGAAACGGAAACGCAGTCATTCTGCGGATGCGAGAAGCGGCAGGCTGGCCGGGCTTCGCATAGAGAAGGAATAATTCTTTGCTCTTGAAGCTGATAACTACTGCAGTGTGGGAACTACGTTGTCGGACGACAAAGTCTCAGGCTGTACACGAAATGTCCATTCACTGAGAAGCTTCTCCAATCTTAGGAACTCGCATAACTTCAACTGCGCTGAAGATGGAATTGTATATTGTCTGACTTAATCTACAACACTACAAGGTAAATAACGCCAATCTACTCCCTTGACCCCTCATAGTACTGACTGTGCTGCACAGGAGGAAGGTTGTCAGCCACTTATGTACATGGTATCACGCACCTCTATCCTGGATCCAACGTTGCTATCGAGTTTGAGGACGATATACCGGCGCACACTGTGTGGTCAGTTAGCTTCTGCGACATGTATGTCCAACGACAACACTCACCAGCGGGAGGCTCAGCCTTGCAATGCGGCACGCACCCTCCGCACAGTCCGAGTCACCCATCCC
Organism: Fomes fomentarius; assembly: GCA_022606135.1. Classification (NCBI taxonomy): domain Eukaryota; kingdom Fungi; phylum Basidiomycota; class Agaricomycetes; order Polyporales; family Polyporaceae; genus Fomes; species Fomes fomentarius. The sequence continues at coordinate 381,004 of JABYQN010000010.1, read as the reverse complement.
CGACAGGTGACTTTACCAGAAAGGCGTTGACTCATCTACCATACCCCCTGCGCCCAATTGGTACGGCTTATTGGGAGCGGTAGGAGCCTGAGCAGTACGCGACGCGAACGTCGGATGCCACCAGGTGGGCTTATACACGACGGGACGGCTGGCCACTGCGATGAGTATGCTCGTGGTACTGGAATGCAGTGGTCTCAGGCCGGATGGGGAGTGCGTAGCAAGCATGAGACGTACGTGGTATGAGTACCAGCCATGACATACAGCCCACATCATGAGGAAGGACGGTGGTGGGGTAAATGGAACTGCACGCCGTGGTTCCCGTCTAGGGGAAACTTGGACTTGACGATTACGCTGCGGTGGTGTACAGCGGCGCATCGTTCCGGACGACCCCCTATTACCCATGTGAGTGGTGATAGAGAGGAAAACATCAGGATATAAAGCTCACCTGAGTGATGAGGATGTCCGCTACAGTCCGTCGCCTCGGATGAACGGGGACGGACGATGAGGTGTACTGTGTCTTCACCCTCGCTCTATCTATAGCCATATAGACGTGTGTCTGAGAGCGTAGCTCGAAGCGAACAGAGAAGAGTGCTGCAGAGGGGAGCCGACATGGTGGTACTGAGGAGAGAGCAGTCCATCAACTGGCTCGGGTTATATATCGATGCGGCTGGCACCTGTCAGGTGGGGGCTGGGACCAGCCCGGCGGAGGCTGGGGTTGGTCCGGTGGAGGATGGACATCCTGGGCCTCGTGAGCTCTTTGGCGGGCGAACAAGGGACGGTCGATATTCGGATCCTCGGCGCTGTGTTCCTCTTGGCTGCGATTCACGATTGATGATCTGTATACGATAGGGAACCGTTATTAGATATGATCGCGGAAGGAGAACAGCGCCCGAATAAGTACTAGTACCGTTACTCGTTGTCACCCTACATGGAGTCTTTCCAAGCATGACCTCACGAACTACTACTAGTCTACTGAGATGAGCAATGAGTCTATCATTAGCATGATATTGTCGATCCAAGCGAGTCTTCCGGGTCTCCGCTTTACAAACATGTGTCGATCAGGATGTACCAGCCGCCGAGGTGAAGAGCAGCAGTGACATCCGAATATGCCAGTGAAATGTCATAGGTAGCAGCGGCCGAGTTGATATGGTGTCGATCAACAGTCAGCCCTTTCGAAGTGTCGAACGGACAGTGATTGTTAACTCAGATGACTCTGAGCGGTGGCCGCAAGTCGTCTCAGAGCAGGCGTATTCCAACCGTAAGGTCCACAATGCCGTAGATGATACTGTAGTCCATGCTACCGACTACTTGTTGACCGTTGAACGTTGATGCACCCTCTCCACTAGGTTTCTTGAAAGCCACACAAGTTGAATCAATGAATAGGATCATGTAAACCAGGAACCGTTACGGCCGCTGCCGTTCAACGTTCGATGCTTAGAAGCACAAGTAATTGTAGCAGGGTGTCCGTACTTCAGTCATTCAACGAGTTATCTTATATTCAAGCACAAGGTGACAGTGGCAGGTGGTAGTACATAAGCTACTTGCACAGTGGTCTAGTGAGTAGCAGATTGGATTAGACGTGTTATTTAGCAGAGGACCTAGGGGCCTTCTTCGGACTGGTGCTAGACACAGAGTCGTCGCTGTGGCGATCCAGAATGTCATGGACTGTTTGAAGCAGATAGTATAGAACTTACCCTAGCTCCGGCATGTGCTGACACATCCCAGGTTTAACAACGAACTTAGTCTGGTCTTTGAACTTCAGCTGAAGACATTCCTGTTGGTCGTGAGCGACAATAGTAGGAGTGTGTGCTAGTATAAATCACACATACGCCAGGTGCGCTGGTCGTCTCGATGACGGTGAAGAATTCACCGTAGTAAACCTGCCCTTCGTGCGTGAACTTGTAGACACCATTCTTCAAGTTGTAAGTAGGCGATCAGTATAGTAGAGTACTCAGGGCTGGACGGCGCGACGTACAGGATACTTGCGGGAAATATTGGCGGCCTGGACGACATAGCAAGGTGGATGAGTCTGCGCAAAGAAATAAGAGAGACAAGCGGGTGGCCCACCATGACAAGTAACGGGATTTCTGGGTTAAGAGCAGTGAGGAAAAAGGTCGATGGGATTGCGATTATGCCTGGGTGCTCCAGGTTTTATGCTCTATGCCGGCGTCCAGTTCGGCCGTGGAGAACACCCTGAGAACTGATGAAGATGAGAGCGATGTCCCAAGAGACCGAATGAGGTATTTGCAAGACGAATCCATAGCCCTGAACCAGAGCGACGGAAAGAGAGCTTTTCGTAGTTCTTCGGACTCAAAAATGCTAGAAGATTGATGCGGTACTAGATCTCCAAATACCCGTAAGAGGCAGGAGGTTGAAGATCCGATGGAGTTTGCACGCTGGTCAAATCTCCAGTGAATATGAACAAATTAATAATTCACGCCCCAATGATTACACAATCCACAACGGAACAAAAAATGCGTGTCACAACTGTTATTGAACGTGTATCACAGACCATCACTTGTCGGCACTGCCAACAGGGTGTGACTGTTCAGATGAGGTCGTATCGGGAGATATGATGGTAAGTGGGATGTTGAACGATGTCACAGGCGCGGACTGAAAAATGTCCCTGAGCCGCGTCAGAAGCTCAGTAGAGGTCATTCGACGGTCAGGATCAGGCTCAGTCATTGCAGCGAGCAATTCGTCAACCTCAGGTATAGTGGTCTGTTGGACAGGGTCAACGTTGAGCAAACACTCGTAACAGCGCACATACCTTCACGTCGGACAAACTCTTACCAAGCTGCCAGACGTCCGCTTTGTACGGATTGTATGGCGAGCCCGAAGCCATCTCGGGAGGGCAAGGACGTCCATATGTCTGCCACGATCCTCTTGGAATCCCTACTACGACCTGTTCCTCGACGGGGCAGTCGACGGGAAATTGTATGGCACTCTCGAAGTCATGCAAGTAGACACGAGGCCTGGAAACCCCTATGGAGCCAGCAGTGATAGACTCGGGTTGCCATTGAATAAGAAAATTGTCCTTGAAGGCGTCCTTTAAAGAGACAGGGTTGTCAATATGTTTTTCGAGACGTATGAAGTCGAGTGGATGTTTCATACACGATGGGCTATCCTGCGATCATGGATAAACTCGAGAGCCTGGAGTACGAGTGAATCACGGTATGAGGCATTGTGTTCTAAGTGACGCACCTCAAGCATCTGCAAAACCATCTCAATCAGGTCACCAACGGAATTCTTCGCCCAGAAATGATACGCGTCTGTCATCCCTTGCCCAACACGTGGGAACACGCCAAACGTTATATCTTCAAATTCAATCTCTTGAAGTAGCGGTAGAGTGTGATTGGTGCTGAACAGGGCTGGAGGTGCTCGAGCGAGGTATCTAAGAAGATCTAGATGTTGTCGGCCTTCTTCGCCGATCTTCAACACTCGAAGGATGACAATTCGGCCATCCGTGGCAGTCGCTGCATAGCACGAGTGGTTCTGGAAGTTTATACACATCAATTATAGACTCCATGCTTCGCGACTTAGACTGGACCCGGTGTACGTACCATGAACATGAAGCCATAGAGATCTATCATGCCGCCTCCCATGTTAGGGTCTCGGAAGGGTGTCACGTACTCATATCCATTCTGAGCAGCCTCGAAACTCTCTCCGGGACTCACGAGGAAGAACGTGGAACTTGTTTCCCATAGCGTATATCCGTGGTCTGCAAACACACCGCGCAAGGCTTCCCACTGCGTATGCTCGTCGCTATCTCCTCCGGCATGTACTCGCCAGCCATGCAAAGTGTTGGGAAGCTGTAAAAATTGATCAGAAGAAACGTCTTCGACCACGAAGACCAACCAACTATACATACCATCCTTCGTATCCTTGCCCGCGTAGCGTGAATCGAGTCGGAACTGCTTCCTGCGAGAACGGAATATGCGACAATTGTTGCAACCAATCCAACAGCAGCGGAGAAAGAAAGGGGCTCAGGCAGAGACGACATCTTGCTGCCGTTCTGACTCTCAGACAACGTCGCCGTGTTCAAGTTCAATTTCAACGAACTTGTGACCGCTTGTCAGGCATCTCCCGTCACGTGCGCGGCTAACACATGGGCCCGGGCGCCTGCGCCAAGTTGCAACTACACCGTGTGACCATGATTCATCACCGTTGGCAGTACAACAGCCGTCCATTGTCACATAATTATTGCAAAATTCAGGCTTCGCCACTCTTGAATAATGGGAACATGCATACTCCGCCGTGCATACTGGCATGGGCGGCCAGAAGTTCCTTCGGAAGCTGTTTCGGCTAATCGTCGGATGCCGCCGTGTTACAAGGTTTGCACAGTGACTGGAAGGTACACCACTCTAGATACAGTAATCGTTGTATTCTTATAGCGAGTCTCTAGGATCTAGTTGTGCTCAAGGCTTACACGAGGAGGCCGATTGATACGATCATTCTTGAGCGGTGTGAACGCTTCTCGACTTTCTGTTCCGTTCGCAAAGAGCGGAAGAGAGATAGGCTTGTGTTACTTCTAGAGCGGGGCGCGTTCTCGAGCATCCAGCCTGGCCTCGGCGAGAGCGAGGAGTCATCGAAAGCTGAGTGCTTCACTGACGTTCGACACAGACGCACAGCTGTTCAATTATATCGGGAGTTGAGTATCGAACTGTGTGGTGAATGAAGCTTACTGACACTCGGTCGCCACGACGGTGATCAGCGACTGCACGGGCCCGATTTTGATCCCTATATCCCGGCGTCCAATAGGCCAAGTACACACTCTGGTCTACCGTCCTACCAAAGTACCACACCATTCCCGAGCCGTGTAGTCAGAGGAACACTTGCGTGATAAAATCACTGCGCCACAGTGCATCCACCGTGCTGGTAGCTCCCTGTTACACAAAACATGACTCCACCGACCAAGTCTAGGTAGGCTTGGGTAGACTTGACAAATGTGGAAGCGGCGACTGCAGATCACCGCTGGAAGACTTGAATTCTTGACCACCTCGTGTATGTCGAATAAATGATCCCACTCGCCCATGCAGCTCGGCGTGAGCGGGACCGTTCTCCTGCCTGCCAGTTACTGCGCCACTGTACACGCGTCGGTAAGTACAATAGCACCTAGAAGCACAGTTTTACCCATGCCGGCCAAATTGGGAGGTCCAGTTTTGACTCGATGACCCTTAACTCGGCCTATCGGTCACAATAACTCACTCTTTCAAGATCGTGTGGATACGTCCAGCCTACTCAAGCCATACATCGGATTTGGCTAGATGAGAGGATTTCGCTCGGTGGGAGCTCCGCAGGAATGAGTCAATCTACATGGGAATCCTTGTGCCTGTTGCGGAGGCCGTACGATATGTTGAGTCTGATGAACCTTGAGAGGAGGGATCTGTTGAATGGATGAGGACTTCTCGTCGAACAATCCAACAGATGCAAGATAATCTGATTTAGGTATCAATTCATTTGTCCTGCCAGGTTATAGGACATCGATGATCTGGTACTGTGTGCACAAAAATCAAGATCGCTCTGACTCGCCTGGTACGCGCTGGAGTATTAGGCCGCCCAAGCACTCTTCCCTGAGTACTACACCACAGAAGATGATGGGGAGAGCCAGGAAGTCTTGATTGCAAACTAGGTCTTTCACGGGTACGATTACCCGGAGACTGTGGTAGTGTGCGCGAAGTCGGGACATGCCATTTCACGTTCGCCTTTGCGAGTTACAAGCCCGTTGTCTGCGACGAACCCTATGACTGCATACTAGAGCAAGCTTCTGTATGACAGAGACGAACAGAAATCACACTTACCTTCAATCGCAGTCGTCCATCGGCATGTTCATATTGCATCTTGACTAGCTATAAAATATATGTTCAACTTCTGTCTCCACTCATAGTGAGAGAATAACCGCACAGAGATGGAGGGAGCATACTTCGACGCCAGACGATGCCGAAGCTAGCTACGATACCTTTGATTCGTGTGTCCCCAAGACAATCTGCGCTAGACATCATTTCGACCAGGTCACCGACGGAGTTCTGACCTGTGTTTCTTAGAGAAGCGGTAGCGCGTGGTTGTTCGCGAAGATGGCATGTGGCCCTCGAGCAAGATAACTGAGACATGCGGATCCTGTAGTACGCCGATCTTGAGGATACGAAGGACGACAAATCTGCCGCGGGTTGCCATAGTTAGTTCTTGCCAATGACAGGCGCATGAGACAGAGGCTGATTTGCTTCCAAGCCAAACTCTGACTTAGAAATGGAAATCATAGAGATGAATAATGCCACCTGTCCCGTTCGCGTCGCACTCTTGTGAACACGGCACGCATAAATTGCCAATGGGTAGTTTCGATGATGAAGCCGCCGCCGTGCACTCTCCAGCCGTGTAGAATGCTTGGAAGCTATGATCAACCCACGTTAGTCCGAGTCGATGCGATCATGGATGGCTAAGATTCGCCTACATCCGTTCAATAGGCTACTAGAGTCTGACATGACGTGGCCACTTAGACTTCCAAGTCGTTCAGACCGCGATCAGATTTACCCATTCTAGCTGGCTTTCAGCTAAAATGAAATGACATGCGACGGCTGTCACACTATACAAATCTGTCAAAGGTCAGTTCATCCTGCGCAACAGCTGCATCCAAACCCACGACCTGCAATCAGTTTATGGTTGTCCGAACTGCAGGCCACTGCCTGACTCGGAGCGTGACAGAAGTCGCATACTCGCCATTCCGAATCGCCCTCGCTCTCGCTACGTTACCGTACCGCACAGTCCGCCACTCAGCAAGAGTAGCGGTCAATTCGGCGAGGGTTATCATAAGTATGTTTTGTGCGGAATGTTCACGTTCAACTTCGGTAGCAAGAAGCTGTGGCGGTGCGTAGCGTACAAATCGTCGCAAATACCTGGCAGTATGGGCACTAGGCGCCTGTGGGAGTTCAAATGTTCAAACTCACCTCCTGTCGCTCAGCACGACCTTGCAATTTGCTCTTACGTCTCGCTTCATGGCGTGAAAATGGAACTCAAATTGTCATCGACGGCATACTGTGCAAATCATCACACCTTTGGAAGGGCCTGGAACTATCGATCTCAAGTTTTACGGTGTGCAATGTCTCCAAGTCTTGCTGTCAGAGATGGAAGTGGTTGTCACCTGCTCTCCGCCTGCCCCGCGCTGTAGCCGTTGAGTACTTATGCGCGCCAATATCGTAGTGAGTTATTGCAACAATAGAACGGTCTACAGCCGGCGACTGGGTGCTTCTCGTATTTGCTCTTGGCAACCTACGAGCGCTGTAGTGTGGGAGTGTCCAGGACCACCCGGAGGGCCATAACCTATAGTAGAGCGCCAGTAGATTGAGCGAGAGGAGGGGAGGTTAAGAGGGGAGGTTGGGGTTAGATTAGTCAGCGAAGCCAAGCGGAGAGCAGCATCAAAGACATCTTCTCTGAGGCTTGACATAACCATTAGACCACCGCGCTACCACAACGCAACCCGTCGCAACGGCTTCAAGACTCAGCTGCCTAGCTTCCCAGGTACTATTGCCTCTGCTCTCTGGCAGCAGGGATTCATGCCGCCGTCTACCAGCTGAGCTTCGCATCCGCACAATCCGAAGTATCGCAGCCTGTCCCTACGCCACTCCCCTCCTGTACAGACGCAGCGAGTCCAACGATTTCCACCACCCCTTGGTCGCCTTCATTTGAGGGCGCCCCACCTCTATCAAGCAACTCAGCCGTTGCCTGTCGGATCATCCATTTGGACGTCCCAATGACAGCGTCCAGGTCCTCTGGTTCAGGAAGCAGGAGTAGGAGGTTGTCGCCGTCAGTCTTCACGTCGAATGCAACTACTCCGTAGGATGCGTCGTTGAGACATTCGCCGGTCGTGAGAGCAAAGTTTCGTTTGTGCATTGGGCCTGTGAGACGAAGTCATCTGTGAGGTCGTGCAGCAAAAACGATGGCAGAGCAACGCGTACAGGACACATAAAGGGATCCGGACTTCGGATCGTCTCCGATGATACCGTGATCGAGGACGAATGCGCGTCGGTGCGGACACATCTGTGGCAGAGAGACTAGGCATCGAGAGAGGACGTCATCCAGAGGTGCATTACTACACACCTGCTGAGTCGCGAAGTATCCCTTATGCGGAACATGGTAGATGGCAATTTGGCTGTCCCCGTACCTCACTGCGGCCGATCTACATATACACATAAGTCAGTGGTTGTACACGAGGAAAAACGAGTGAGCTTCACGTTGTCCCGCTGTCGTTTGGGACAAGATCTTGCACAGTCGCTAGTTTGCGCCACTTCCACTGATTCTTCGGGGTGGTGATGTCTGTCTCGCGAAGTACGAGTGGAGGTGCAGCCTTCGACCAGTCTGCGGGCCGCGCTTGACCACGTTCTTTGATCTTCTCACTCTGCTCGACGCGCTCGTTCTTCACATGGAGTATGACTGAATTAACTCCCTTGAAAGCTTGTTGCTAACTGAGAACGGACTTACCGTGTTCACAAACTGGCGAAACTGCTTCTGGCGCTCGGGGTCGTCTACAACGGCCCTCCACTCGTCAAAGTACGTACCAACGAGCTCGTCCATCTCGCGCTCCAGGTCTGCGCATATGCCGAGTTCATCATCTAAAATGACCTTGCGCAGCTTCTGTAGTGACGTTGAGTATCTGTCAACACTTCATGAATGCGGATGATTGAGCCGTACGTCTATCCCGCCCTCCATGGCCTCAAGCCACCGTGCGGTACGCATGAGCTTGTCTGCAGTCCGGATGTAGTACATGAGGAACCTGTCGATGATACGAACGACGCGCGAGGGGGGACATCTCCTGCTAGCAGCACTCCGTGTCGCGGGGTCGCCCCTGGGTGTGCCCGTCACGATCCGACTCAAGATGGTCGAGCATTGATCAGCATACCTGCATTTCCACAAACATAAACTGATCAAAAAAGCTGATAGTTAGCGAGAATGTCGATATGAAACGGGCTGATTCAGACTCACTGTTCCATCCCTTGTCGGTAGCTATCAGCCCGAAGTCCTTGCCCTGCGCCTCCGCGCATTCCCGAACGCATCCGCTCACGCCTCCCTTGAACTTGTGCGGCGACCGTATGCCCTTGTAACGTTGTTCAAGCTGGATAGCGACTGCTCGTGTATCGATGAGTGCCTAGCCACGCGTAGCCTCGTATCATCAATCAAATTGTACTCACGTCCAACGGAGTCTCCGATGCCGTAGCGACACCACGACGATCCGACACAGGACTTGACGGTTCTTAGAGCCTTGCCTTCGGGCAGCATATGTAAGCACGACTGACGAACACCACAATTTACGGACATACCGTACGCATGCCCACTCTCGAAACCTGCATCGACTAGTTCCTTCCATATTGATGGAAGATCTGCCCGCTCAGCACCGAACATGTCGATCCGCTGTGCGCCAGTGATCTTCGTGTACAGTCCGACTGATTGTTATCTTTGATGAGAATGACGAAGATATATGCGCCACAAGCGGTACCTACATTTCTTTGCGACTTCACCAAGGACGACAAGCTTGTCTGGAGTGATCTGCACTCGTTACCGCATGTGAGTTAGTTGAGCATCAAGCGTATACATATTGAACCCAGACCTCTCCGGCGGCGATTCTAGGCACAACAGAGAAGCTCCCTGTGCAGAATGAGTAATCCAATACTCGTGACACCGCAAGGAGTGGCCGTACCGTTCCGCTGTATGTTAGCAAGGAATCTATCGGTCAAGAGTTCAGCGCACGTAAGACATAACTCACCAGGGTATGACTACTTCTTACCTGTCATTCGTATCTTGGTTGCTTGCAGAACGACGAGCGATCAGGTCAGGACCCGAGCGACAGAATGGATAGGCCACATACGCATGATGTACGGGTTTCATGATTAACTCGTTCCAGAGACTAGACAAGATGCTTCCGACAGCAGGCTTGCAGGTCTCACAACCTACTAAGCCCGCCTTGACACCGACGGCATCCATGACTTCCGAAAAGGTCTTTAGCTTCTTGATCCTATGCATTGACATGAGTGATCTATATATGGCTGTAATAGATCGGGGGCATGAGCCTTACTTGACGACGTTGAACAGATCCGCTCTGGACATGGCGAAATGAGGGCACAGGTTATTGTTGACCGCGATACCCATCTTCTTCATCTCGGCCTGAGACGAACAGATCTCGTTTGAGCAACAATATGACGGATAGTGGACCCTCAGAATGCACCTTCACGATATTCGTCATGAGGGGCACACCTGTTCCCCATATACGTCAGCGTCAGACAGAGTTCGATCAGATGCATGCGCAGCAATAGGGCATTGAAACACACATCCTCCACATCCCGACCCCGCCTTGGTCTGCGTCTTGACGTCGGCTACGCTCTGACCGCCGCCCTTGATACATTGCACGATGCGTCCTTTGCTGACGTTCTTCACGTGTGCGGGGCGGATGTCAGTTGCTATAGCACGCTCAAGAAGCAAGACTAGACTGACGTGACAGCTGCAGATCTGGGTGTCGTCATCCAGATCCTCTCCCGAGTCTTCCTGCCCGCTTCGAGAGCCGAGTATGAACTGTGAAGGCGGCAACTCAAGCGGTTTCTGTAAAGCGGGCCTTAGAGCTGTCGGAGTAGATTGGGGCCCAGCAGGACTTAGAAGCTCCCGCTGGGGAATAGAATGGCCACAAACCTTCTTCTTCACCAGCGCGACTAGTTTCACGTAGTCCGCCGTATCGCCGACCATCATCCCGCCAAGGAGGTACTTACCGTCAGCGCTGAAGATGTATCTGTCCATACATAGGGATAACGCTCATCAAGGCAAATTTGTGCGACGGGAACGGAGAGAGCGCTCTTACTTCTTGTACACTCCTGCGAAGGGATCGCGGTATGTCAGCGCTTCAACTGCACCGTCGGCTGCTGCTGCTGCTGCGCCGTGGCGTTTGCGCGGGGTAGACGCGTCGTGCTTGACAGCACCCTTACTTTCTGGGGCAGGGGTTATATTCGGTATGGACTTCGCCTGTCCGTGCTGCCCGGCAAAGTACTCCCCAAACGAGGCTACCTATAAGCAGCGCACATGATCACTGTGAACAATAGAATAGTCATCGCATGTTTACGCACGTCCACACCCATGAGCTTCAGCTTCGTAGACAAATCCGGGGTATTCTGTCAAGACATACTCAGCCATTGTATCAGTGCGTTAGAGCGCCCGGGTAGAAGGAATACCATCTGTCTCGGCTTGAACGTTCCAATATCCGTCTGCGCCTGGGTGAAGTTGAACGAAAGGATATCCGCCATCTCAATGCCCGGTGCGATAAGACCATACGTATTATTCTTCCAACTTGCGCACTCGCCGATCGCGTACACGTCCTCCGTGCTTGTCTTCAGGTAGTCATCAACCACGATACCTCCCCGTAGAACACATGCGAGACCCGCGTTACGCGCGAGATCGTCCCGCGGGGTGATCCCGATGGCGAAGATCACGATGTCGCAGTCAACGACGGACCCATCTGAGAGCTCGATTCCCGTGAGCGCACCGTGGTCGTTGGTGAGAAGGCGCTGGGCAGACGTGCTCCCTAGGAATCGCACGCCCATGCCTTCGATGCGCCGAAGTACGATCTCGCCGCCCTGGGCGTCGAGTTGTCGGGAGAGAGGGTATGCCTGCCTGTGTATGATTGAGACGTCTTTGATTGTGGGGAGATCGTAGACTGCTTTCGCAGCCTCGAGGCCGAGGAGACCTCCTCCCAGCACGACTGCCTAAAAGGGGAGGCGGAAGTCAGAGTGGGATGAGAATCAGACCGGGGACAAACCTTAGCGTCTTTCATATCTTCCTTGTCCGCACGTGCGAGCAACTTGTTGACGTCCGCGATGTTGCGGTAGACGAACACTCCTGGAACAGATAGATCGGCATAGCTGGGAAGGGTGGCATCCGAGCCAGTAGCGAGAACACAGTAGTCGTATGTGATGGTACGTCCTTTATCGGTTGTGACTGTATGCGCGCCTGCATCGAGAGAAGTGACTGTTTCTCCAATGTGGAACTCGAAACGGTCGGAGTCTTGCTTAGCGTACCACTCAGCTACATGTTTGCGATTACAGAGTTTGTATGTAAGCTCCGTAAGGAGGGGCGAAGGAGAGACATACGTGAGTTGAGATAGAGCTTCTCGATGTTGCGGTGCTGAAAGAAGTCAGTGAGTGCGACTCGATTGTACGCGACTGTCAAGATGGGATGAGCTTCAGCAACAGGGATCCCCAAGCGTCACAACTTACAATGGGTTTCTTCTCCGCAGGTCACAATGCGAAATCGCTTGTCGGTGTCCAAGTCCAAAAGCTTCTCAATGAAGGCTAGCGATCCGACGAGTGAACATTTGTCAACATACAGATAACAAATTAGAGTCATAACGTACCGATTCCCACCATGCCTAGGCCGACGACTACAATCGTCTTGCGCCCTTGGTCCGCTTCAGCCATGGTGGTGAGCTAGGCCGCGGCTATGATTGTGAGTTATGAGGGAAAGCAGAGCCTGCTTGCGTCCAGGCAATTGCCGCTTAGGTTATTATACAAGCACTCGGGGCGTCCGGGACTTTAACAATCGTAGCTTCGCGTGGGAGAGAGTAGGAGGAACCACCGCCGCCGATTCCAGCCGACGACGATACGGTTATCGTGTAATACTACCCACGCTTCGCAGACGCTGTCGACATCGAACTAATAGCAACAAGCAGAATACAGCGCGTAGGTGACACCTGGTTACAATAGTTCTGCAGTCGTTGGTATACACAGTATACAGGTCAGAGCTTCGAGGCCAAAGGCCCAAAGTTGGGCTTCTGCTTGTTATAAAAGGCCTTCACGGCGTCCGGGATGTCCTGGGACCAGAGTAAGCCCGATGCTAGTCTTGCGGAGACGGAGAAAATCGACGCACCTGCGTCTGCACCATAACCCCGTTCCACACCGCCGTATACTCCAAGTTCTCCCGAACCCTGCACATCAATAAAACGCCGTCTGGAACCTCTTCATCATGGGAGGAACACGGAAAGACATACGAATGATCCCGAGCATGTTGAAGAAGGTGCTTCGTGCCCAAGACGGCAATCGGCGATTTCTCCGCTATAAGCTTAGCCGTCTCGAGCGCGGCGGCGACGACTTCATCCCGGCTGCCCTGTACGACGCGCGAGACGAGCCCAGCCTTCTCTGCCTCTGCCGCGGAGAAGTTGCGCGCAGTGTAGGTGAGCTCGTTGACGAGGCTTTGGTTACCTGTGATCTTGGGCAGGCGAGCGAGTGTACCGATGTCTGCTGCAAGGCCGACATCAACTTCCTAAAAGTCATTCGACTGTCAGTGACCGGTATGTATATGTATATTACCTTTATTAGGAACGGACCTTGATAGAGAATACGGTGTTCTCAGCAGCGTAGCGCACGTCGCATGCCGCGATGATGTCGATTGAGAGACCGAATGCGACTCCGTGGGTGGCGACGATGACCGGGTAGGGGCAGCGTTCGAGAGCGGAGATTGAGCCTTGGAAAGACAGTATCACCCGCTGCAGCTGGAGCGCACGCCGTGCCGGGTCAAGGTCCGATGGTGTGACCGGGAGGGCGCTCACTGTTGAAACCGGGGAGATATACAGTCAAAATGAGAGTTTCACTGTTCGAAGAGCGGGATTTTGCCCCCTGTGACGTGACTTACAGTCAATACCGGCGGAGAATAACTTGGGGAGCGCTGATGCCAACACGACGGCGCGGATGGTCGGCTCTGCTCCTATTTTGTCAAAGACGTTTCCTAGTTCTGTCCAGAAGCTGCAGATCGTAAGAGCGCAAATTCTTGTTGCGCATTGAAGCGAGTCATTAGGTTGTCGACTCACACTTCATGAAACGCGTTGACGGGGTTCCTATGGATGTCTGTTCAGTGCAATGTGCAACAATACATGCAGGGAGCAGTGGCCAAACCTTGAAAGTTCAACGAGAGCCACATGCGCAAAAGGACTCGATACCTTGACGAACTCTCCAGACAGATGGTTATAGGCTGTTGAGGAAGACATGTTGTTTCGGGTTCAGGGAGACTGTATCTGCCACGTGTAAGTACAACGAGGCGGCGTCTTGAAGAAAGTGAACAAACCTTCAGGGCATGCAAAAGCGTTCACACCTTGTCTCAAGTTCGTCGGTGTGGTGTCTACTGTGCTGTCACAGCGACTGGCTCAGTGGTTGGAAGGAACGGCTCGCTTCGGCAACTCCGGTTGAGCATTCCGGCCACTTTTCACATGCTACCCAGCGCTTGAGCTACCAAAACGAGCTACTATTCTATTGAACGCCTGTGACGTCATCCTACTACCTGGAGAACAACATCCTGCACATTTTAGACGCACAAGCATCACAACGTAATAGTGGTTAGCTAGGAGGAACTTGAATCAGCCTGCGGGAACGAGACACTCGGCGTCTATGTTGCCAAATTAGGACACTCAACGCCCACTCACAATATTAACCTCGGGATTGCAAGTAAGGAATCCTCAACTCCAGAGGATTACCGCACTACGACATGGCTGGCCTGTCTCATCTCAGTATATAGTGTCAGCATCTCACAGCGGGGTTCAGCATGATGTATGATGTATCGGAATCACCAGTACTTACAAATCCGGAGTTACTATTGAGACAGTGAGCAGTATGGGAACAGTTCAGTGACGGTGAGAAAGGCATTACTCACAGCGGCGACACGGGGATTCAAACATGAATCTGTCCTTGTGAACGACCGGAGTAGTCTCCACACACCAGGAAGCTCCCAGGGTACCTGGATCTCGCCATCTCGGAAGAGAACTTGAGCCGCAGTCGACGGCCGGAAGCTGAATACCTGGTCGAGATATGTCGGTCTGCCATGCACGGGATAAAAGGTGTAGTGCACTACTTGCACTACAGAGGCATCGGACATGTAGGTATGCGCTACAACATAAGTACATTGATGTAACTACGACGCAAACAGCACGCGACGGAGCTCGAGACGAGGCCAACGTGGAGTAGACAAGGATAAGGGTATGAACACACAAAGTTGTACGAACACGAGGCCGAAGCCGAGGCCGAGGGGTAGGTAGTAGGTAAGAGCTTAGGGTGGGGAAAACAAGCAGGGCACGCGTGCATATGCAAACGCCAACTGCGTGAACGGTGAATGTGGAGGGACATACGTAAGTGTAACGGCGAAAAAAAAGTGATCAGATACACAAGACGCCGTCGACGTCGGCCATAGGTGACAATAGGCATGAACATACACATGCCCACAAGTGAGGGAAAAGGGGTAGAAAAGTGAGGTGAGGTGAGGTGACAAGGTCCCGCCTACTTGCTATACACGCGCGCACATTCGACATCCGACATCCCCGTTTCATATCCATCTCCCCGCTTCAACTTGGAAGACAACTCAGAGTTTAGAAATCGTCTGCATCGTCCATGAGCACACCTTTGATGCCCCCGCTCTGCGTCCGTCCACCATCACGCGCCTTCGCCGTCCGCATCTGCGGCACGCGCTTCCCCTGAGCCTGCACATTCAGGTGCGGCTCTGGTTCCTCATCCTCCTCTGGGTCCGCCGCTGGGAACGGATACTGCATCTGCGCCTCCTGGTGTGGGATGGGCTTCGGCGTCTTTGTCGAGTGCGTGCCCGTGCCCATGCCCGAGGAGCCCTTCTTCGACTTCCGCCGCGTGGTCTTACCTGAGGCTTTGCTCGTGGTCGAGCTCGCAGACCGGGATGGAGCTACCGCTGGAGGCGTCTCAAAACTTGAGCTGGACGCACGGCTCTCAGGCACGGGCTCGGCCAGTGGGAGGTGTGGGTTCGAGAACTCTGGCGGGTCGGCCCATTCCTCGTCGTCCTCGTCGTCGAAACTAAGAGAATCCTGCGTAGACGTGTTGGATGCTGCACGTTTCATGCGCTCAGGGGCATCGATATCAAACGAGGGCTTGCCAGCGCTGGGAGTGAGAGGAGCAATTGGATCGTCCTCAGTGTCGACTTCAGACTTGACAGATCCTCCGACAGAGCCAGCGACAGCGGAACCTTTCAGCGACCCATCAGGAGAACCACGAGGAGAGTTACCCAGGGAGAATTCGTCATCGTCGGGCATATCAATGTCGGGCTCGGAAATGGACTCGAGGCCCATGTCGTCTGAATCGGATGGATAGTGTGGTGGCTCGTTCGCGAGAGAGAAGATGGACTTGTTCGTGCGGAATAGCTGCATACGCACACACAAGGGCGATCGTCAACTCGTGTACGAGCGGGCAGCGAAGACAAGGACTCACCTCCGTTATCCTGTCCTTGAGATCGATCCACTCGCTCTCGTTCTTGCACAGGAAGCCAAGAAGCATGCTCGGGTCCAGACCCGACAGCGGCATCTTGCGTACCCGATCGCAGTGGAACGTCTTGAGCTCCTGCTGTGAATATGCAGTGATGAAGTGGCGTTGCATCGGGTCGAGGTCCATCCCCAGTCCGAGTTCGCGCGAGTCCATTTCGGCCGAATCGTCCGGCAGAATGCTCGTTGACTGCCATCTGTTGTGAATATTGTTCGACTGGGACGACTCAGATTGGGAGGTGGACGCGGAAGACGTGGACAGTTGCTGCTGGAGCGGTGACGGAGCGAGCATCGGTGACCGGTACGAAAACGATGATCCAGTGCTAGCGTTCGAACGTACAGACATCGGCGACGTCGGCGATCGCACATGGTGCAGCGTGCGGTACGGTCTATCCTTGTCACGCTCTCGGTCAGAGCCATACGCTTCTGGGGAAGACTGACGCTCGTACACCTCAGGTGAGTTGCGAGGTGGAAGACGTAGGGGTATTGCAGGACGAGCGTGATGGGGGTCGAGGTAGAATAGGTTATCGGCCTGGGAGCCGACGAAGTAGTAGGAGGAAGAGGGACGACCGCCAGCGATACCGACCGATTGTGGGAAAGTATACAATGTCTGGAAAGCAGGGCGTGAGCGGAAGCGTAAGCGGATACCTGATTCCACATCACCGACATGCCTTGATAGTGTTATAATACAATGGGTTAACTCCCTCAATACCAAGGCGAATACCAATGAGGATGAGGACGGCACGATCACCCCACTCCATAGGTCGGGCATGACCATGTCGTCTGATGGAGTGGACTACAGAGTGAGAAGCCGCATAGACGTCCGATTCGTAGAGCGTGCTGTCCGTAGCCACGGCAACCCCGAGGCCAGCGTCAGGGAAGTTATGTACCAGGGTCCTGAACATGAAGTGTCAATACTGCGGCGCGGAGGAGGGGATAAAGTGCGTACTTGATAGCGCCAGCGGCGGTGCTGGGGCCGAACCACTGTCCTACATCCTTACCAAGATCCTTGCCCACGAGGGCCATGCGATGGACGCTGAAGGGGCAAAGGGGAGAAGGGGTATCGAGGAACCAAGTGATAATCTGAACGTATGTCGCGTAATCGGCGGTATAAACAGGATAGGGTGGCCGCCTCCAATCTTCTAGGATTGAGCATGGTTCCGTGGCGTGAGTGGAAAGAGAACGTACCTCGGCCGAGATGTAAATGCAGAAGAGCATTCGCCAAGAGAGACTGCCCAGTCCGCAGCATGCAACCCCAACCCGCATCGCTCGTCCATCCCTTCTCCCCTCCTATTGGCCAGTTCCACTTCTTGCTAGGAGGGCTACTTGGGAGCCCCGTTGGGCTACTGGACACCTCCGATTCGAGTGCGGCGAGGGTCGTGTCGCGGATGGGGAAGAACTGAGAGCGATATGTGAGCCATATCCGGGAGGTGAAGTCGGCGTAGAAGACGGGTGGCCAATTCTTCGAAGGATCCTCTTTCTTCTCTCTAGCCGACGATGCGGGTTGGGATTGCGAGAGAGGCGGCGCATGTGGAGAAGCGGGTGAAGAGGATGAGGATCGGAAAGAAGACCCACGACGCGAGTCGGTAGAACTCCGTCGTCCGGGGCTCGCGGGGTGATCAAGAACAGGAGGCGGGGGTGGCTCGTACCCTGGATGTTCGACACCAAGCAGCCAGATGGGCTCCGGACACTTATCGGGCGTCGCGTCGCTGTCGAGCAGATAGCGCATGGCTTTGTCCAGGTGACCCTTTCCAGTCCGGGCTGCTGTGAGGAGCGCTGATCCCTTGCCCTTGGGCGAGACCGAGGCGGCGAGGTGTTGCTGGGAGAGGAGTGATGGGAGGCTGAGGTCGGTGGAAGAATTGCTGAAGGTGTGGGCAAACCACCCAGACAACCGGGTGGGCAAGTCGCCGATGCGCGAGCTGCTTCCCGGCGAGTAGTACTGCATAGAAGGGTAATTGTCAGACAACGGTCGTTCAGAACGTGTGCGGGGCCGAGGCACCGTCGAGGGCTCGACAATAACCGGCGGCTCGTCAGCATTGTCTTCGCCGTCCTCGCCGACATCAACGTCTTGCGACTGCCTGCGACTGCTCGAGTCTCGAAATATGGACCCGCGCCGACTGGGCTTCTTGTGTTTTGGCGTCTCGGGCATCACTGGGCTGGAGGAGGAGGAGCTGGGGGTCGGACTGCCGGCGGGGTCGACCATGGACTTTGACCGGTCGCGGTTGGCCTTGGAGAGGAATTTGGGGAGCTTCGGGCCATGGCTCGCGCTCGTGGGCGACGACGGCGAGGGCGATGTGCGCGATGGTTTGTTCGACATCGGCGTCGTCGTCGTCGGGGGGAGAGTTGTGTACGGGCGCTGCCGGCGCGGCGGCGATGGCTTGGGCTGGCGTCTATTTCCTCGACAACCAGTGACCGTTGTATATAAGTTTTATCATCGTCCTCAATCTTCTTCAGTCTATATGCCTCAAATTGTCTGCTGCAGAGCTGGACGTGTGGACTAGCTAGTGAGCGACCTGTCTTCTTGGCTCGCTCAGTCCATGTGCGCCGTCGATAGACTTTCGTGACCCACTTTGGTCGAGCTGTGCTCGATCGCCCCCGGGACGACGTTCACTGAGTGCTCAATGGCATCGCGAGCTTCCATCGAAACTTGCTGCTCCACGCGGACAGAATATGTCTTCGATCCACTCTACGTCATTCAAGTTGCCATCCTGCAATGCTTCCGTGGAGACAACGGAATATGTCAGTGAACTATATGCGCCACTCGTGTCGCCCTTGAACTCTTTGTCACGCTTCGACGATCTGCTGCCGGATCAATACGAATTCATATCGTCCATCAGTCAATAGGGCGTTGACTAGGTAAGATGCAGTATGTATTGGTTCTGCGACACAAGTAGATACAACATAAGCTCTAGCTACTGGATCTCGTAGCTCGCACTTGAATACAGACTTGACCTTTCACTTTTCGCTTTCTACTCTCAACTTTTTACTCTCGACTACTACCACTTATCGACACTCAACCTCCAGTACTCGACTTTGGTACTCACAGACCTCTAGTAAGTGCATTCCTCGACGTCCGTCCAAGATACACTCACTGTCCGCGCTCACACTGACCGCCGTGTACACTCCATCCTCACTCTCTCCTTCCACAACTTCTCTTTCGACCCGACCGAACTCTGAAACCATGCACTGCACCCATATCTCGCCCACAAATCGTTTGGAACGACTTCTTCAGGGCAGAACAGGCATGGCCTACTTGGACGAGCTGGAACAAGTCTACTCCAACGTACAGATCAATTCACTTTGACCTTCATCTCGACTGTTAGCACTGATCGACACTCGACCTCCGACATCCTCTGGTACTCGGCTTCATCTGCGCATTCCTCAACATCTGGTGCAAAACACATGCACTGTCCGTCAATCCTCGCACAATCCATCCAGGTTGCCGCTCTGCTCAGCCTTCTTCTCGACCTGACCGAGCTCTTGAACCATGGACTGCACACATATCTTGCCCACACATCGACGCATGTATCATATATTCGTACAAATAATAAATACATTCACTGTCCCAATGCATTCACACTGATTGTACCTACTCCATCCTGACTCTTCGACCCCACTGGACTCATAAACCGACTGCCCCTCAACCACCCACCTAAATCTACCGTCAATGCGTCACATCTCGTCTACTCACAAGTACTCGACTCGAACTCCCGCCACTTCCGACTAGCAAACGAACAATCAAAGAACAAACCCCGTCTTCTATCCGCCGACTGCTCTACCCACATCGCCTGTGTATACAACTTCTGGTTAGTATAACGTCATCCATAAGATGCAATATAGGACTTACCTAGAGAGAATGCAACACCTGCCACGCATAAAAACGCATGGACATACAAACCGTCAGCCTGGGCATGCAGAGGAGGGGTAAGTCGAAAATTCATATTATGCGGAATCAAATAATACACACACTCACCCAGGCACACACCGGCATGGAGTCGTCCACTCAACCACAGGCAACGGCCTCCCGAACGCACGCAGACAAGAGTGTCCGACAACTAGAACAGCATGGCAGGCCTGCAGGCCTGCAGCGTGCACCACCAACAGGGACCAAGAGAGGGAGTGAAGCGTGGTGGGGAGCAAGGACCGGCAGCCCACAAGGAGCTTGGGTCCTTCATTCCGTCCAGGAGCCTCCTTATATCGGGCTCAGGCCGTGCACGGACCACTGACATCCAGCCTCAACCGTTCAGCCATGCTCCTTGCCGCAACCCCCGAAGTCCGGATGCACTCATCACATCTCCCATCTCGCTTGTCAGTGTCCCAGGCTTGCCGCCAATAACTCATGTGCGAGCGCGTCGCAATTCGCCTATTCGCACGGCTGAGTCCTGAGTCCTGACGTCGATTCTCTGTTCTATATTCTGTGCTCGCCGTCCGTCCAAGTGAGTTGGTAAGTATTTTTAGGATTCAGCGCTGTGAGACAAATTTGTGAGCTATGAGACGCAATATGCCTGACAGGACTCTGCCTCAATGCATCATTTCGTGCGCCGAGGACACGGAGTGTTCGAGCTCACGCATGTGCAATTAGATTCCGACTCCTATACTACTGAACCTGAAACACACTTGTTCCTTCGCCTACTCATGCCGTCCGTCGCAAATACTTGGGGTTTCCACGAGACCCGGTGGTTCGGATGCAAGGGCGCTGATCCTTCAATTAGTGTGGGACCAGGGTTCTTTTCGATTTTGCCAGCCAACGAAACATGGCCGGTCAAATGCACTTGGTTGTTTGCCTGGCTATCACACGTTCGACATAAACACAGGAGTCAAAAGAATGGTAGAGATAGCAAAAATACAAGCCAGGGAGTACAAGTCGTGATGTTAGGGCTGTACCTTAAACTCCGCTTAGCAAAAAGTTCCAAGCTCAGTCTCACGGCAATATATCCCACCCTGTTTCACAGCGTCGACTAATCCTGCTAGCGAATGTGTTTCCAAGCAGATAGACGGCTCCATGATCCGCCGTATGTATCGGTTTATGCTGTCCAGCGCATTCTAGCTCTTCGTGAATGAGCACCTGTGTTCCTGTACTCTATGTACCTTACGTGTGTGCATGAGATTGTTGGACTCCGAGTTGGATAGACAGTATGTATTGAGCTTGTGTAGTCCACTCCAGAACTCGAGATGTCAGTGAGTGTTGGAATCACGAGTCCAGAATGATTGGACTCGGCTCGCCGGGTTGCAGTCTATACGGCAACCAACTGCCAGGCAAACTGACAAAGTGCCAAGGAGTCCGTGCCGAATTTGCATTCACACATGCGACAGAAGGATGAATTATCTAGCTTTACCTGAACTGCGACCGCTTGCCTGCCTGCCTGCCTGCACATGGTCGAATGGGTTCTGAGCAGCTTCCCATGTATAACCTCAAGCCACGGACTGACGAGAGACGGAGAATATTCTCATTCATTCATCTGCAGTCAGACGCTGTGGATGTGTACCAACTGCTTGGGCTCGGGCAATCCCTCATACGAAATATCACTTGAATAGCCATCTGCGGCCGCCCAATTTGATCGCATTGACTCCAAGACAGGTGCCCTGGTCCATTTTCTGTAAGAACAAATCATCCACTCCAATTCCTAGCGAACGAGCCCTTCTTTTGGCTTGAATCGCCGCCCGAAGCATCATGGGCGAGCCGAATATTGCGAACCAGGGCATTGGAATTATCGCATATGCCCGTTGCGAGTAGCTGCCCTCCGATATGAGTGCCTGAACTGATTTATCCTGCCGGCCAAAGCAGGAGTTCTGACGACACGATAATACCTAGTCCTATCGAACAGAGTTATTCAGGCGGCCTGATGCTAGTCCCTACAGCGATGATACTGAATTGCGAGAGAGCCGGACACTGCGAGCACCATGAATTGTGTTTCTGCATGGCGGCAGGAAATTGGGATACTTATGATATCAATGTGGACTCGAATGCGCTCATACGATGGTGGAATTATGTGACTGCACTTAATACGAGAATGTGTCCTTCTTTGTGTGCTATGGAACACGACAAAGTACTCAAAGTAGGCTCGGAAACCCTCTGAACCAAGATTTTCACACTCGGCTGTGCTTAGACTCGCGATTCAAGCCCGGATAAACTCACAACCTTGGGTCCGGACGCAACACTATACGACTCATGCAGCCTGCTCCTTATTGTACACATCCTACCTCTCTCTTCGCCATGGCGCACAATTTTTTAGGCTCCTCAAGCGAGTGGATATAAGACACTCCTGCTGCCGGCAGCAAGTCCACGCACTCTGCCGCTCTCCGAGTCATCGCCTGTACACCAGCAAAGTGACCTTGCGAGCAACATGGCGACGCCAACAGACTACACTGTTGTCGGGTGATCGGGCGGCGCCCTCATCCGCGTCGGCATGGCGTCAGATTACAAGCGCCTTTGCGTCGTGCTCTCGGACTCACAAAGGTCAAAGTGGCAGAGGCGAAGTCGGACGACAAGTCAATCGAGTTGGACACGGAGAGCCAGCTGGAGAGGATGGCATAGAGTATGGACACGATTATTAAGATATACCGAGGAGATAACTCACTGAGCGATAACTGTACCTTATTATCCCGTCATTTGCGTGATGTAGACGGTGGTCGAGAGGAGGTTGTGTCGTACAGCCCACCATTGGCTGATGAGCGTCTAGACTACCTAATTGGGATAGTTGTGAGGCGGCGATTTTCTGCGCGCTCTGGTTGTCTTCCTCCCTCATTCACGCGCAAGAGCTTACATGTAGATTGGCCGTCAAAGTGAGTATAAAGCGGATAAGTACTTTTCAGTAAAAAATACTGTAGAGCAGAAACTGGGGATGCAGCAACTGATGGAGACTAAACGACGACTCGGACTCAGGAGTCGTCCAGTTTAGTCGGCCAGACGGACGTCCACGGCCGCATGAAACAGAAAAATGGTGAGTCAAGCGCAATTATAAATGTGGAATTGATACTGATACATGTAATATATTAGCCGAGGTACTGGTGCACTTGTCCGAATCCAGCGGCTTGGGCTCGGAACGCGAAAAAATTGCTCGGATAACCCACCATGCCATGTCATGAATATTGTCACGGAGCCCCTTCCTCCCATCCGCCATGTCACCGCGCGTCCTCAGACCCCCCTTCTCTCTGAATAGCTCTGCCTCCGTCGTGCACACTTGCGCTGTCGCCTCGACGCCGACCGTCTGACACCGTCATCACACAAGGGTGCCACTGTGATGTATGCTCTGCAAGCTCACAACTCCACTGCTCTATCCACGTTTACTGACGCTGCTGTGCACTATCAGCACGAACCAGTTCAAGACTGCATCTTCCGAGTCCGAGTTGCAACGCCCGGGCTGCCTCGTTCTGTTCGGTGGGTAGTTTGATCTCTCCTCCTTCCGGCTATGCAGCTCTCCTGTTTCGACCGTCTGTGTGCTAGATCCACTACGCCGAAGACTAACAAGAAGACGTCGAAGCCGGCACCATCTCCTTTCCGCCCCTGTCCCTGTCCTGGTCGCGAGTAGGGCAACTTGCTCGCACCATCCATTCATCTCTGCATCGTTCAACCTCTCCTGCTCTATCCTGGTATTCATATGCCTGCCGGCTCCCTGTCTTGAGCTCAGTTTCGCTGTCGTACGTTGTTTCTACAAGGTTCGTGTCAGAGACATATCTGGAAGTTGATCGCACGTTGACATGCTCTCCTCAGGTGTGGTGCATGCATCTCAAACCGTTCGCTCTCACCTCGCCGCGGCTGCCTCGTCCAGTGTGCTCTCGCACCGAACGCGGGCAGTCTTGGGCCCATCCGGCGAGCTCGAGGAGTGGCGTAGTGTTTCACGGTATGTTTACGGTCTCTTCCTGTGGCCTCACGCACTGATCATCCATACGCTTAGATGTACTACACGCTGCCGGCTACACAGCTCTCCTGTACTAGCTCGTGGCTGGCAGGACTCGCGAACAAGTCACATTCAGAGATCTGGCTTGCGACCAACGCCGTGTCCCGCCTCGATCAGCAACGGCCGTCACCCGGCGTCCCAAACCTCGGACCGCTCGGTGCACCGCTCGGACACTATTCCCGGTCCATGACGAGCACGACCGCCACCCGAGGTCGCCGTACCACGACGCTTCGTACCACTCGTCGCAACGTGGTCCGACTCCCCCTTGGATGGCCACTCTGCCAGGAAGGAAGGAAGATGATGGGTGTATGACGAGCGAGCACCACGCTCTCATGGGTCGCACGAAGCTGCCCAAGAGCCCACAGGTCCGCACAAGCCATCCGTATCGGGCATCATTCACATCTCTGTGTCGTTCGACCTCTCTCGCTCTATTCTGGCATTCAGACGCCTGCCGGCTCCTCACTCAACTCGTTTAGTCGCGATGTCGGGCGCTGTTCTACAAGGTTCGTGTCAATGACATGTCTGGAAGTGGATCGCATGTTGAAACACTGTGCTCAGGTACGTGGATCTCCTATTCGCTCTCACCTCGGCCCGGCTGCCTTGCAGTACCGAATGCGGGCAGTCTTGGGCCTATCCGGCGAGTTCGAGGAGTCGGCTTGGCCGCGATCTGGCTGGCTCAATCTCGCCAGTATCGCCCTTGCACTGCGCTGGCGGCGGACGAGGTGGGCTCGAGGCGATCTCATCGCATCTCGGCCATTCGTACTGGCTTAAAACTCAAGGCCGAGCTGTGCTCCTCATGGCGGCACATTGGGACGAGGTAGTCGAAGTCGATGAGCTCCGGAGCTGGCAGCCGGCGGTCATCTTCACTGTCCCGGCAGAGACGACCGTGTGTTGCCATGTCTCCGTCTACTGCCGCCGCCGCCTCCGTCTCCAAGACAATTGCGCCTAGTATGGGCGGTCTGGTCTACACTCTGCCAGCCGGCGGCTCCTGCCCCTCGTCTGCCCTCATCAGAGGTTCGTCTCGGACCCCTGTATATTCTGAATGCTAACACACTGTCTTCTGATGTCCAAAATGCACGCATCCGCTGTGGACTTGTGGCCAGACGGCCAAGGCAGGTTGCAGGCCGGCCGGCAGGAAATGGACAATATCTCTCGACCCCGGCATGGTACAGCGTGCGGAATTTCACGAGCAGGCAGCGCTGAACGGTACGCACCGGACGCTGCGTGTCTCGCGCAAAACGAACGAGGTCGAGGAAATCGCGTTTGAGGCGATTTCATTGCCTCCGCAGTGACGCCGGCACTAACATTGTCGGTAAGTCCCCCTCCCGGCATGGTACAGCGTGTGTAATGGCATGGTTAAGTAGCACTGAGCAGCACGCATCGAACGCAGGCTGTCTCACTCGAATCCAAGAAGGTTGAAAAAAACGCGTCAAACAGGATTTCATTGCCTCCGTCGTGACGCCGGCAGCAGAATTGTCGGTAAGTCCCCCTCCCGTCCTCTTCCAGCGTGCGGAATGGCATGGTCAAGTAGCACTGAACAGCACGCATCGAACGCAGCCGGTCTCGCGTGAATCCAACGAGGTCGAGAAAACCGCGTTTTGACGCGATTTCATTGCATCCACAGTGACGCCGGCACGAAATATGTCTATAGGTCCCCATCCCGATGTCTTCCAGCGTGCGGACACATACCTCCGGGACGCTTTGAACATTCTTCATCGAACGCTGCCGGTTTCGCGGCGATTGGATGAGGTTGAAAATTCGGCCATTCTGGAGGAGGCGATTTGGCGGCCGGCAGGCGGTGACTCGGATTCACGTCTGAGCCCCGTGTAGTTCGCTTCTGTGAGTACCTTGGCTCATAATACACTCTCAAGGACTAACACGAGCCAGAAAACAGGACGAGATGGACGGTCAACCGCAAAACAGGTATGTGATTCTTTTGAAGGACGAGATGATTGACTTTGTCCGGCAGACTCCTCAGACCTGCTCAGACCTTCTCTTGCGACGATTCTCAGTCTGTCTGACGGTCAGTCTGTGCTCTCACTGAACGGTGAGTACGGACGGTAAGTAGCGGCCGTGTACTTGCAGCGGTTCAGGAAGCGGGCGGGGGCGATTTGACACGAGTCTGTCAGAACGAGTAGTACCAAACCATGTATTGCATAGAACTAAATGAATACATGATTTCTAGCACAACGTCTGCGTGGTCCCTATGTGCCTCACCTTGTATCCCTCAGAGTCGTCAGAGCACCCTCAGACCCACTCAGAACACCCTCGAACGTCCTTATGACCTTCAAAACACCCCTACACCCCTCAAAACACCCTGTACACCTTTATGGCCCTCAGAACACCCTGTACACCTTTATGGCCCTCAAAACAGCCTATCTTTTGCTTTCTTTCCCCGGCAGTGACTTTGCAGCACCAGCCCCACTCACACAGCCACGATCCAGATCGTACTTTCCGCCTTCCCCTAGCCGTCGCCTACCAGTTCGCCTAGCACTATGTACGTACGATCCCGCCAACACGAACACAGCCACTCACCTCCGCGACTCACCTCCGTTATCCTGTCCTTGAGATCGATCCACTCGCTCTCGTTCTTGCACAGGAAGCCAAGAAGCATGCTCGGGTCCAGACCCGACAGCGGCATCTTGCGTACCCGATCGCAGTGGAACGTCTTGAGCTCCTGCTGTGAATATGCAGTGATGAAGTGGCGTTGCATCGGGTCGAGGTCCATCCCCAGTCCGAGTTCGCGCGAGTCCATTTCGGCCGAATCGTCCGGCAGAATGCTCGTTGACTGCCATCTGTTGTGAATATTGTTCGACTGGGACGACTCAGATTGGGAGGTGGACGCGGAAGACGTGGACAGTTGCTGCTGGAGCGGTGACGGAGCGAGCATCGGTGACCGGTACGAAAACGATGATCCAGTGCTAGCGTTCGAACGTACAGACATCGGCGACGTCGGCGATCGCACATGGTGCAGCGTGCGGTACGGTCTATCCTTGTCACGCTCTCGGTCAGAGCCATACGCTTCTGGGGAAGACTGACGCTCGTACACCTCAGGTGAGTTGCGAGGTGGAAGACGTAGGGGTATTGCAGGACGAGCGTGATGGGGGTCGAGGTAGAATAGGTTATCGGCCTGGGAGCCGACGAAGTAGTAGGAGGAAGAGGGACGACCGCCAGCGATACCGACCGATTGTGGGAAAGTATACAATGTCTGGAAAGCAGGGCGTGAGCGGAAGCGTAAGCGGATACCTGATTCCACATCACCGACATGCCTTGATAGTGTTATAATACAATGGGTTAACTCCCTCAATACCAAGGCGAATACCAATGAGGATGAGGACGGCACGATCACCCCACTCCATAGGTCGGGCATGACCATGTCGTCTGATGGAGTGGACTACAGAGTGAGAAGCCGCATAGACGTCCGATTCGTAGAGCGTGCTGTCCGTAGCCACGGCAACCCCGAGGCCAGCGTCAGGGAAGTTATGTACCAGGGTCCTGAACATGAAGTGTCAATACTGCGGCGCGGAGGAGGGGATAAAGTGCGTACTTGATAGCGCCAGCGGCGGTGCTGGGGCCGAACCACTGTCCTACATCCTTACCAAGATCCTTGCCCACGAGGGCCATGCGATGGACGCTGAAGGGGCAAAGGGGAGAAGGGGTATCGAGGAACCAAGTGATAATCTGAACGTATGTCGCGTAATCGGCGGTATAAACAGGATAGGGTGGCCGCCTCCAATCTTCTAGGATTGAGCATGGTTCCGTGGCGTGAGTGGAAAGAGAACGTACCTCGGCCGAGATGTAAATGCAGAAGAGCATTCGCCAAGAGAGACTGCCCAGTCCGCAGCATGCAACCCCAACCCGCATCGCTCGTCCATCCCTTCTCCCCTCCTATTGGCCAGTTCCACTTCTTGCTAGGAGGGCTACTTGGGAGCCCCGTTGGGCTACTGGACACCTCCGATTCGAGTGCGGCGAGGGTCGTGTCGCGGATGGGGAAGAACTGAGAGCGATATGTGAGCCATATCCGGGAGGTGAAGTCGGCGTAGAAGACGGGTGGCCAATTCTTCGAAGGATCCTCTTTCTTCTCTCTAGCCGACGATGCGGGTTGGGATTGCGAGAGAGGCGGCGCATGTGGAGAAGCGGGTGAAGAGGATGAGGATCGGAAAGAAGACCCACGACGCGAGTCGGTAGAACTCCGTCGTCCGGGGCTCGCGGGGTGATCAAGAACAGGAGGCGGGGGTGGCTCGTACCCTGGATGTTCGACACCAAGCAGCCAGATGGGCTCCGGACACTTATCGGGCGTCGCGTCGCTGTCGAGCAGATAGCGCATGGCTTTGTCCAGGTGACCCTTTCCAGTCCGGGCTGCTGTGAGGAGCGCTGATCCCTTGCCCTTGGGCGAGACCGAGGCGGCGAGGTGTTGCTGGGAGAGGAGTGATGGGAGGCTGAGGTCGGTGGAAGAATTGCTGAAGGTGTGGGCAAACCACCCAGACAACCGGGTGGGCAAGTCGCCGATGCGCGAGCTGCTTCCCGGCGAGTAGTACTGCATAGAAGGGTAATTGTCAGACAACGGTCGTTCAGAACGTGTGCGGGGCCGAGGCACCGTCGAGGGCTCGACAATAACCGGCGGCTCGTCAGCATTGTCTTCGCCGTCCTCGCCGACATCAACGTCTTGCGACTGCCTGCGACTGCTCGAGTCTCGAAATATGGACCCGCGCCGACTGGGCTTCTTGTGTTTTGGCGTCTCGGGCATCACTGGGCTGGAGGAGGAGGAGCTGGGGGTCGGACTGCCGGCGGGGTCGACCATGGACTTTGACCGGTCGCGGTTGGCCTTGGAGAGGAATTTGGGGAGCTTCGGGCCATGGCTCGCGCTCGTGGGCGACGACGGCGAGGGCGATGTGCGCGATGGTTTGTTCGACATCGGCGTCGTCGTCGTCGGGGGGAGAGTTGTGTACGGGCGCTGCCGGCGCGGCGGCGATGGCTTGGGCTGGCGTCTATTTCCTCGACAACCAGTGACCGTTGTATATAAGTTTTATCATCGTCCTCAATCTTCTTCAGTCTATATGCCTCAAATTGTCTGCTGCAGAGCTGGACGTGTGGACTAGCTAGTGAGCGACCTGTCTTCTTGGCTCGCTCAGTCCATGTGCGCCGTCGATAGACTTTCGTGACCCACTTTGGTCGAGCTGTGCTCGATCGCCCCCGGGACGACGTTCACTGAGTGCTCAATGGCATCGCGAGCTTCCATCGAAACTTGCTGCTCCACGCGGACAGAATATGTCTTCGATCCACTCTACGTCATTCAAGTTGCCATCCTGCAATGCTTCCGTGGAGACAACGGAATATGTCAGTGAACTATATGCGCCACTCGTGTCGCCCTTGAACTCTTTGTCACGCTTCGACGATCTGCTGCCGGATCAATACGAATTCATATCGTCCATCAGTCAATAGGGCGTTGACTAGGTAAGATGCAGTATGTATTGGTTCTGCGACACAAGTAGATACAACATAAGCTCTAGCTACTGGATCTCGTAGCTCGCACTTGAATACAGACTTGACCTTTCACTTTTCGCTTTCTACTCTCAACTTTTTACTCTCGACTACTACCACTTATCGACACTCAACCTCCAGTACTCGACTTTGGTACTCACAGACCTCTAGTAAGTGCATTCCTCGACGTCCGTCCAAGATACACTCACTGTCCGCGCTCACACTGACCGCCGTGTACACTCCATCCTCACTCTCTCCTTCCACAACTTCTCTTTCGACCCGACCGAACTCTGAAACCATGCACTGCACCCATATCTCGCCCACAAATCGTTTGGAACGACTTCTTCAGGGCAGAACAGGCATGGCCTACTTGGACGAGCTGGAACAAGTCTACTCCAACGTACAGATCAATTCACTTTGACCTTCATCTCGACTGTTAGCACTGATCGACACTCGACCTCCGACATCCTCTGGTACTCGGCTTCATCTGCGCATTCCTCAACATCTGGTGCAAAACACATGCACTGTCCGTCAATCCTCGCACAATCCATCCAGGTTGCCGCTCTGCTCAGCCTTCTTCTCGACCTGACCGAGCTCTTGAACCATGGACTGCACACATATCTTGCCCACACATCGACGCATGTATCATATATTCGTACAAATAATAAATACATTCACTGTCCCAATGCATTCACACTGATTGTACCTACTCCATCCTGACTCTTCGACCCCACTGGACTCATAAACCGACTGCCCCTCAACCACCCACCTAAATCTACCGTCAATGCGTCACATCTCGTCTACTCACAAGTACTCGACTCGAACTCCCGCCACTTCCGACTAGCAAACGAACAATCAAAGAACAAACCCCGTCTTCTATCCGCCGACTGCTCTACCCACATCGCCTGTGTATACAACTTCTGGTTAGTATAACGTCATCCATAAGATGCAATATAGGACTTACCTAGAGAGAATGCAACACCTGCCACGCATAAAAACGCATGGACATACAAACCGTCAGCCTGGGCATGCAGAGGAGGGGTAAGTCGAAAATTCATATTATGCGGAATCAAATAATACACACACTCACCCAGGCACACACCGGCATGGAGTCGTCCACTCAACCACAGGCAACGGCCTCCCGAACGCACGCAGACAAGAGTGTCCGACAACTAGAACAGCATGGCAGGCCTGCAGGCCTGCAGCGTGCACCACCAACAGGGACCAAGAGAGGGAGTGAAGCGTGGTGGGGAGCAAGGACCGGCAGCCCACAAGGAGCTTGGGTCCTTCATTCCGTCCAGGAGCCTCCTTATATCGGGCTCAGGCCGTGCACGGACCACTGACATCCAGCCTCAACCGTTCAGCCATGCTCCTTGCCGCAACCCCCGAAGTCCGGATGCACTCATCACATCTCCCATCTCGCTTGTCAGTGTCCCAGGCTTGCCGCCAATAACTCATGTGCGAGCGCGTCGCAATTCGCCTATTCGCACGGCTGAGTCCTGAGTCCTGACGTCGATTCTCTGTTCTATATTCTGTGCTCGCCGTCCGTCCAAGTGAGTTGGTAAGTATTTTTAGGATTCAGCGCTGTGAGACAAATTTGTGAGCTATGAGACGCAATATGCCTGACAGGACTCTGCCTCAATGCATCATTTCGTGCGCCGAGGACACGGAGTGTTCGAGCTCACGCATGTGCAATTAGATTCCGACTCCTATACTACTGAACCTGAAACACACTTGTTCCTTCGCCTACTCATGCCGTCCGTCGCAAATACTTGGGGTTTCCACGAGACCCGGTGGTTCGGATGCAAGGGCGCTGATCCTTCAATTAGTGTGGGACCAGGGTTCTTTTCGATTTTGCCAGCCAACGAAACATGGCCGGTCAAATGCACTTGGTTGTTTGCCTGGCTATCACACGTTCGACATAAACACAGGAGTCAAAAGAATGGTAGAGATAGCAAAAATACAAGCCAGGGAGTACAAGTCGTGATGTTAGGGCTGTACCTTAAACTCCGCTTAGCAAAAAGTTCCAAGCTCAGTCTC
Source organism: Fomes fomentarius (assembly GCA_022606135.1). Taxonomy (NCBI): domain Eukaryota; kingdom Fungi; phylum Basidiomycota; class Agaricomycetes; order Polyporales; family Polyporaceae; genus Fomes; species Fomes fomentarius. Next base: position 349,300 of record JABYQN010000010.1, on the reverse strand, counting down.
ACGGCAATATATCCCACCCTGTTTCACAGCGTCGACTAATCCTGCTAGCGAATGTGTTTCCAAGCAGATAGACGGCTCCATGATCCGCCGTATGTATCGGTTTATGCTGTCCAGCGCATTCTAGCTCTTCGTGAATGAGCACCTGTGTTCCTGTACTCTATGTACCTTACGTGTGTGCATGAGATTGTTGGACTCCGAGTTGGATAGACAGTATGTATTGAGCTTGTGTAGTCCACTCCAGAACTCGAGATGTCAGTGAGTGTTGGAATCACGAGTCCAGAATGATTGGACTCGGCTCGCCGGGTTGCAGTCTATACGGCAACCAACTGCCAGGCAAACTGACAAAGTGCCAAGGAGTCCGTGCCGAATTTGCATTCACACATGCGACAGAAGGATGAATTATCTAGCTTTACCTGAACTGCGACCGCTTGCCTGCCTGCCTGCCTGCACATGGTCGAATGGGTTCTGAGCAGCTTCCCATGTATAACCTCAAGCCACGGACTGACGAGAGACGGAGAATATTCTCATTCATTCATCTGCAGTCAGACGCTGTGGATGTGTACCAACTGCTTGGGCTCGGGCAATCCCTCATACGAAATATCACTTGAATAGCCATCTGCGGCCGCCCAATTTGATCGCATTGACTCCAAGACAGGTGCCCTGGTCCATTTTCTGTAAGAACAAATCATCCACTCCAATTCCTAGCGAACGAGCCCTTCTTTTGGCTTGAATCGCCGCCCGAAGCATCATGGGCGAGCCGAATATTGCGAACCAGGGCATTGGAATTATCGCATATGCCCGTTGCGAGTAGCTGCCCTCCGATATGAGTGCCTGAACTGATTTATCCTGCCGGCCAAAGCAGGAGTTCTGACGACACGATAATACCTAGTCCTATCGAACAGAGTTATTCAGGCGGCCTGATGCTAGTCCCTACAGCGATGATACTGAATTGCGAGAGAGCCGGACACTGCCGAGCACCATGAATTGTGTTTCTGCATGGCGGCAGGAAATTGGGATACTTATGATATCAATGTGGACTCGAATGCGCTCATACGATGGTGGAATTATGTGACTGCACTTAATACGAGAATGTGTCCTTCTTTGTGTGCTATGGAACACGACAAAGTACTCAAAGTAGGCTCGGAAACCCTCTGAACCAAGATTTTCACACTCGGCTGTGCTTAGACTCGCGATTCAAGCCCGGATAAACTCACAACCTTGGGTCCGGACGCAACACTATACGACTCATGCAGCCTGCTCCTTATTGTACACATCCTACCTCTCTCTTCGCCATGGCGCACAATTTTTTAGGCTCCTCAAGCGAGTGGATATAAGACACTCCTGCTGCCGGCAGCAAGTCCACGCACTCTGCCGCTCTCCGAGTCATCGCCTGTACACCAGCAAAGTGACCTTGCGAGCAACATGGCGACGCCAACAGACTACACTGTTGTCGGGTGATCGGGCGGCGCCCTCATCCGCGTCGGCATGGCGTCAGATTACAAGCGCCTTTGCGTCGTGCTCTCGGACTCACAAAGGTCAAAGTGGCAGAGGCGAAGTCGGACGACAAGTCAATCGAGTTGGACACGGAGAGCCAGCTGGAGAGGATGGCATAGAGTATGGACACGATTATTAAGATATACCGAGGAGATAACTCACTGAGCGATAACTGTACCTTATTATCCCGTCATTTGCGTGATGTAGACGGTGGTCGAGAGGAGGTTGTGTCGTACAGCCCACCATTGGCTGATGAGCGTCTAGACTACCTAATTGGGATAGTTGTGAGGCGGCGATTTTCTGCGCGCTCTGGTTGTCTTCCTCCCTCATTCACGCGCAAGAGCTTACATGTAGATTGGCCGTCAAAGTGAGTATAAAGCGGATAAGTACTTTTCAGTAAAAAATACTGTAGAGCAGAAACTGGGGATGCAGCAACTGATGGAGACTAAACGACGACTCGGACTCAGGAGTCGTCCAGTTTAGTCGGCCAGACGGACGTCCACGGCCGCATGAAACAGAAAAATGGTGAGTCAAGCGCAATTATAAATGTGGAATTGATACTGATACATGTAATATATTAGCCGAGGTACTGGTGCACTTGTCCGAATCCAGCGGCTTGGGCTCGGAACGCGAAAAAATTGCTCGGATAACCCACCATGCCATGTCATGAATATTGTCACGGAGCCCCTTCCTCCCATCCGCCATGTCACCGCGCGTCCTCAGACCCCCCCTTCTCTCTGAATAGCTCTGCCTCCGTCGTGCACACTTGCGCTGTCGCCTCGACGCCGACCGTCTGACACCGTCATCACACAAGGGTGCCACTGTGATGTATGCTCTGCAAGCTCACAACTCCACTGCTCTATCCACGTTTACTGACGCTGCTGTGCACTATCAGCACGAACCAGTTCAAGACTGCATCTTCCGAGTCCGAGTTGCAACGCCCGGGCTGCCTCGTTCTGTTCGGTGGGTAGTTTGATCTCTCCTCCTTCCGGCTATGCAGCTCTCCTGTTTCGACCGTCTGTGTGCTAGATCCACTACGCCGAAGACTAACAAGAAGACGTCGAAGCCGGCACCATCTCCTTTCCGCCCCTGTCCCTGTCCTGGTCGCGAGTAGGGCAACTTGCTCGCACCATCCATTCATCTCTGCATCGTTCAACCTCTCCTGCTCTATCCTGGTATTCATATGCCTGCCGGCTCCCTGTCTTGAGCTCAGTTTCGCTGTCGTACGTTGTTTCTACAAGGTTCGTGTCAGAGACATATCTGGAAGTTGATCGCACGTTGACATGCTCTCCTCAGGTGTGGTGCATGCATCTCAAACCGTTCGCTCTCACCTCGCCGCGGCTGCCTCGTCCAGTGTGCTCTCGCACCGAACGCGGGCAGTCTTGGGCCCATCCGGCGAGCTCGAGGAGTGGCGTAGTGTTTCACGGTATGTTTACGGTCTCTTCCTGTGGCCTCACGCACTGATCATCCATACGCTTAGATGTACTACACGCTGCCGGCTACACAGCTCTCCTGTACTAGCTCGTGGCTGGCAGGACTCGCGAACAAGTCACATTCAGAGATCTGGCTTGCGACCAACGCCGTGTCCCGCCTCGATCAGCAACGGCCGTCACCCGGCGTCCCAAACCTCGGACCGCTCGGTGCACCGCTCGGACACTATTCCCGGTCCATGACGAGCACGACCGCCACCCGAGGTCGCCGTACCACGACGCTTCGTACCACTCGTCGCAACGTGGTCCGACTCCCCCTTGGATGGCCACTCTGCCAGGAAGGAAGGAAGATGATGGGTGTATGACGAGCGAGCACCACGCTCTCATGGGTCGCACGAAGCTGCCCAAGAGCCCACAGGTCCGCACAAGCCATCCGTATCGGGCATCATTCACATCTCTGTGTCGTTCGACCTCTCTCGCTCTATTCTGGCATTCAGACGCCTGCCGGCTCCTCACTCAACTCGTTTAGTCGCGATGTCGGGCGCTGTTCTACAAGGTTCGTGTCAATGACATGTCTGGAAGTGGATCGCATGTTGAAACACTGTGCTCAGGTACGTGGATCTCCTATTCGCTCTCACCTCGGCCCGGCTGCCTTGCAGTACCGAATGCGGGCAGTCTTGGGCCTATCCGGCGAGTTCGAGGAGTCGGCTTGGCCGCGATCTGGCTGGCTCAATCTCGCCAGTATCGCCCTTGCACTGCGCTGGCGGCGGACGAGGTGGGCTCGAGGCGATCTCATCGCATCTCGGCCATTCGTACTGGCTTAAAACTCAAGGCCGAGCTGTGCTCCTCATGGCGGCACATTGGGACGAGGTAGTCGAAGTCGATGAGCTCCGGAGCTGGCAGCCGGCGGTCATCTTCACTGTCCCGGCAGAGACGACCGTGTGTTGCCATGTCTCCGTCTACTGCCGCCGCCGCCTCCGTCTCCAAGACAATTGCGCCTAGTATGGGCGGTCTGGTCTACACTCTGCCAGCCGGCGGCTCCTGCCCCTCGTCTGCCCTCATCAGAGGTTCGTCTCGGACCCCTGTATATTCTGAATGCTAACACACTGTCTTCTGATGTCCAAAATGCACGCATCCGCTGTGGACTTGTGGCCAGACGGCCAAGGCAGGTTGCAGGCCGGCCGGCAGGAAATGGACAATATCTCTCGACCCCGGCATGGTACAGCGTGCGGAATTTCACGAGCAGGCAGCGCTGAACGGTACGCACCGGACGCTGCGTGTCTCGCGCAAAACGAACGAGGTCGAGGAAATCGCGTTTGAGGCGATTTCATTGCCTCCGCAGTGACGCCGGCACTAACATTGTCGGTAAGTCCCCCTCCCGGCATGGTACAGCGTGTGTAATGGCATGGTTAAGTAGCACTGAGCAGCACGCATCGAACGCAGGCTGTCTCACTCGAATCCAAGAAGGTTGAAAAAAACGCGTCAAACAGGATTTCATTGCCTCCGTCGTGACGCCGGCAGCAGAATTGTCGGTAAGTCCCCTCCCGTCCTCTTCCAGCGTGCGGAATGGCATGGTCAAGTAGCACTGAACAGCACGCATCGAACGCAGCCGGTCTCGCGTGAATCCAACGAGGTCGAGAAAACCGCGTTTTGACGCGATTTCATTGCATCCACAGTGACGCCGGCACGAAATATGTCTATAGGTCCCCATCCCGATGTCTTCCAGCGTGCGGACACATACCTCCGGGACGCTTTGAACATTCTTCATCGAACGCTGCCGGTTTCGCGGCGATTGGATGAGGTTGAAAATTCGGCCATTCTGGAGGAGGCGATTTGGCGGCCGGCAGGCGGTGACTCGGATTCACGTCTGAGCCCCGTGTAGTTCGCTTCTGTGAGTACCTTGGCTCATAATACACTCTCAAGGACTAACACGAGCCAGAAAACAGGACGAGATGGACGGTCAACCGCAAAACAGGTATGTGATTCTTTTGAAGGACGAGATGATTGACTTTGTCCGGCAGACTCCTCAGACCTGCTCAGACCTTCTCTTGCGACGATTCTCAGTCTGTCTGACGGTCAGTCTGTGCTCTCACTGAACGGTGAGTACGGACGGTAAGTAGCGGCCGTGTACTTGCAGCGGTTCAGGAAGCGGGCGGGGGCGATTTGACACGAGTCTGTCAGAACGAGTAGTACCAAACCATGTATTGCATAGAACTAAATGAATACATGATTTCTAGCACAACGTCTGCGTGGTCCCTATGTGCCTCACCTTGTATCCCTCAGAGTCGTCAGAGCACCCTCAGACCCACTCAGAACACCCTCGAACGTCCTTATGACCTTCAAAACACCCCTACACCCCTCAAAACACCCTGTACACCTTTATGGCCCTCAGAACACCCTGTACACCTTTATGGCCCTCAAAACAGCCTATCTTTTGCTTTCTTTCCCCGGCAGTGACTTTGCAGCACCAGCCCCACTCACACAGCCACGATCCAGATCGTACTTTCCGCCTTCCCCTAGCCGTCGCCTACCAGTTCGCCTAGCACTATGTACGTACGATCCCGCCAACACGAACACAGCCACTCACCTCCGCGACTCACCTCCGTTATCCTGTCCTTGAGATCGATCCACTCGCTCTCGTTCTTGCACAGGAAGCCAAGAAGCATGCTCGGGTCCAGACCCGACAGCGGCATCTTGCGTACCCGATCGCAGTGGAACGTCTTGAGCTCCTGCTGTGAATATGCAGTGATGAAGTGGCGTTGCATCGGGTCGAGGTCCATCCCCAGTCCGAGTTCGCGCGAGTCCATTTCGGCCGAATCGTCCGGCAGAATGCTCGTTGACTGCCATCTGTTGTGAATATTGTTCGACTGGGACGACTCAGATTGGGAGGTGGACGCGGAAGACGTGGACAGTTGCTGCTGGAGCGGTGACGGAGCGAGCATCGGTGACCGGTACGAAAACGATGATCCAGTGCTAGCGTTCGAACGTACAGACATCGGCGACGTCGGCGATCGCACATGGTGCAGCGTGCGGTACGGTCTATCCTTGTCACGCTCTCGGTCAGAGCCATACGCTTCTGGGGAAGACTGACGCTCGTACACCTCAGGTGAGTTGCGAGGTGGAAGACGTAGGGGTATTGCAGGACGAGCGTGATGGGGGTCGAGGTAGAATAGGTTATCGGCCTGGGAGCCGACGAAGTAGTAGGAGGAAGAGGGACGACCGCCAGCGATACCGACCGATTGTGGGAAAGTATACAATGTCTGGAAAGCAGGGCGTGAGCGGAAGCGTAAGCGGATACCTGATTCCACATCACCGACATGCCTTGATAGTGTTATAATACAATGGGTTAACTCCCTCAATACCAAGGCGAATACCAATGAGGATGAGGACGGCACGATCACCCCACTCCATAGGTCGGGCATGACCATGTCGTCTGATGGAGTGGACTACAGAGTGAGAAGCCGCATAGACGTCCGATTCGTAGAGCGTGCTGTCCGTAGCCACGGCAACCCCGAGGCCAGCGTCAGGGAAGTTATGTACCAGGGTCCTGAACATGAAGTGTCAATACTGCGGCGCGGAGGAGGGGATAAAGTGCGTACTTGATAGCGCCAGCGGCGGTGCTGGGGCCGAACCACTGTCCTACATCCTTACCAAGATCCTTGCCCACGAGGGCCATGCGATGGACGCTGAAGGGGCAAAGGGGAGAAGGGGTATCGAGGAACCAAGTGATAATCTGAACGTATGTCGCGTAATCGGCGGTATAAACAGGATAGGGTGGCCGCCTCCAATCTTCTAGGATTGAGCATGGTTCCGTGGCGTGAGTGGAAAGAGAACGTACCTCGGCCGAGATGTAAATGCAGAAGAGCATTCGCCAAGAGAGACTGCCCAGTCCGCAGCATGCAACCCCAACCCGCATCGCTCGTCCATCCCTTCTCCCCTCCTATTGGCCAGTTCCACTTCTTGCTAGGAGGGCTACTTGGGAGCCCCGTTGGGCTACTGGACACCTCCGATTCGAGTGCGGCGAGGGTCGTGTCGCGGATGGGGAAGAACTGAGAGCGATATGTGAGCCATATCCGGGAGGTGAAGTCGGCGTAGAAGACGGGTGGCCAATTCTTCGAAGGATCCTCTTTCTTCTCTCTAGCCGACGATGCGGGTTGGGATTGCGAGAGAGGCGGCGCATGTGGAGAAGCGGGTGAAGAGGATGAGGATCGGAAAGAAGACCCACGACGCGAGTCGGTAGAACTCCGTCGTCCGGGGCTCGCGGGGTGATCAAGAACAGGAGGCGGGGGTGGCTCGTACCCTGGATGTTCGACACCAAGCAGCCAGATGGGCTCCGGACACTTATCGGGCGTCGCGTCGCTGTCGAGCAGATAGCGCATGGCTTTGTCCAGGTGACCCTTTCCAGTCCGGGCTGCTGTGAGGAGCGCTGATCCCTTGCCCTTGGGCGAGACCGAGGCGGCGAGGTGTTGCTGGGAGAGGAGTGATGGGAGGCTGAGGTCGGTGGAAGAATTGCTGAAGGTGTGGGCAAACCACCCAGACAACCGGGTGGGCAAGTCGCCGATGCGCGAGCTGCTTCCCGGCGAGTAGTACTGCATAGAAGGGTAATTGTCAGACAACGGTCGTTCAGAACGTGTGCGGGGCCGAGGCACCGTCGAGGGCTCGACAATAACCGGCGGCTCGTCAGCATTGTCTTCGCCGTCCTCGCCGACATCAACGTCTTGCGACTGCCTGCGACTGCTCGAGTCTCGAAATATGGACCCGCGCCGACTGGGCTTCTTGTGTTTTGGCGTCTCGGGCATCACTGGGCTGGAGGAGGAGGAGCTGGGGGTCGGACTGCCGGCGGGGTCGACCATGGACTTTGACCGGTCGCGGTTGGCCTTGGAGAGGAATTTGGGGAGCTTCGGGCCATGGCTCGCGCTCGTGGGCGACGACGGCGAGGGCGATGTGCGCGATGGTTTGTTCGACATCGGCGTCGTCGTCGTCGGGGGGAGAGTTGTGCGCGGGCGCTGCCGGCGCGGCGGCGATGGATTGGGCTGGCGTCTATTTCCTCGACAACCAGCGACCCTTTTATATAAGTTTTATCATCCTTCCTCAATCTTCTTCACTCTATATGCCTCAAATCGTCTGCTGCAGTGGACTAGCTAGTAAGCTTTCCGTGTACAGTCTTTTTGTCTCGCTGACCTCATGCACCAAGTTGATATGAACCAGTTTAGTCGAGCTGTGTTCAAGCTCTAAACATATTGCCGGCCTTCTCGAAACAGACCTTGTTGGTGCTGTAGCTAACGGCCGGGCGACACTCTCCCGCTGCGTCAATGTGACGATAGCACGGCAAGACAGACCTAGCGAGTAAACACCCAGGTCTGCGACCTAATAATTGGTTCAGAGAGCTAGTAGCGCGCTGCCATGGATTCCTGGTGCGTGGAGACTCCTTCCGATCCACGAGGACAGAATACACCCTAGTTGTGTTTGAATGTCCGTGTCGCTGCCGTGAGTACGGTTTCGTTGCAAAGGCTTGAAGCTTTGTGTCCAACAAGTGATCTTTCAGGCATTTGAACCGCAATAACTCCGGATTGGCACTTGTAATTGTCATCATTCAACGTTTCCATCTACACTGTCATGTGGAGACAATGAGGGAAGATACGTCAGTATTTCTGAGACTCTTTCCACACCCTATGCGTTGAATACGCGCCACTCAGGGAAGCCATAGAAGCCCCGGACGGAGGCTACCGGCTTGGAAAACCTATTGGCTGGTGGTTGTACACGTGTCTTCGCTGGAACTCTTTGAATACGACTATGCGTCCGTGAGCCATACTTCGATGATCTTCTGTCGTATCGGACCTTTAGGCTGGTACATCTACAAGCTGATTCATATTGCTCACGAGTGAATAGGGATTGGCTATGGTGCACTACATCTTATCCTGTGCATGGCAGACCGACAAATCGACCAGTCCTATACATGCGTAATCACCTACGTGCGCACTCTACATCGTGCACAGAACTGCTGGAACTGCTCTGCAGATGTTGCAGCTGCAGGAGGTTCGTTCATCTGGTTACAACCACCCTCGGGACGCACGTCACTGTTTTGTTAGCCTTGGTTTACCTCGTTATAGCACTCGGGTTCCCGCTTCGAACCAAATGGTCTATGTAGGATGTAGGTGTCTCTGAGTCGTGCTTTCCCGGACCAATTACTGAAAAACACCATACATGATCGTGATCGCGTAAGTAAGGTCCTGAACATGATTGACGAGAGATCTATAGTACTAGCTCTATAAGAGAATGGCCCGGGTGCAAGCTTACTGAGTTTCCGGAAGTCGTGTCTGCCTAGTTACAGTAAGTTAGAACGTGTGCGGACGCAGGATTAAATGATCGTCGATGGACGTTTGAAACGGATTTGGTGAGCATTAACATTCATGATCAGTGACGTACTCACGGAAGTAGTTCATGCGGAGATGAGCAATGTATGCTCCGCTACCTTACGCCCCGAAAACATTTCATCTCCGCCTTCGGAGTTGCTGTCGGAGCTGGTGGGAGGATAATGCCTTGAAGCTCACTCTCGAAGTCTACGCGGGGAGCCTCATCCGCAACTTGACCGCAACTGTTTACATCTCCATCTCGCTTAGCTCTCTCCCTCGTTTCTCTACTAGTACTCTATTCTCTGTCTTATGTCCCGGAAAGCTTGGTGATATCAACTTACGAACGACAATGTCGACGATTGCCTCGCACATATCATCTCCGTCAATATCTAGTGCTCGAGGTGAGTCCTTCATCCTTGCTGGTCTAGGATATCTTCGTCCTTGACGGTGGCGCACGAAAGAAATGATTTGTCGGACTTGCAGCAGATGATTTGATGATGTCGAGCGGTCGGACTGGGGTTGTGAGAGGGTCAGACTGCTTGTTCGGGGGCTCGCTTTCATCCCCCGCCGCCTCGACGATAGGACTGCATCACCGTGCGCGCACCATTACACAGCGTGCTAGCTCAAGACGTGGCAGCGGGCCAGGCTTGGTCGTTCTTGGACCCCACTCTTACGCGACGCGACATCTTCCAAACTTCCTAGGGGTCCCTGCATCAGTCTTCGCGCCCCGGCCATCCGCGTTTCATGCATTCATCAGCCCGAATGCGCAAAGTTCTGGGCTAATTACCTTGCGGCTAGGAGGGTACGACATATTGCACACCGCCTGCGCGCGCTGGAGCCAGGCATCTACCCCATCTTGTCGCGGCGAGTGATTGTCCCCAGTGCTTCGCGCCGCCGCGCTTGCTCTGCCACCCAAGTTTAGGTCGCACTGGTAGTAGGCGGTTCCCAGAGTGAGAGCATTCGCACTGGACTTCTGCCGGCGGGAAGACGTCGTGGGTGTAGTCTTCTTGGACATCTTTCCACGCGCGAAAGTTCTGGCAGCTACGTGATCCCGTAATTGCTTCGCTGCACGAGCCATTCTCTTTCGCTGTCCAGTCAACTTCGATAGGCCAGATACGCGTTACTGACAGTATCGTTGCACCCAGATGGCACAGGCTTGGATTCCTTGTATCAGGTCCGGTTGCTCTCGGCACTACGCAGCGGTACGATTATTTGCGTCCACCACATCTAACAGACACTGAGATCGCGATATAGGTGACCCCGCGCGTATACATCCATTCTTGACGGACATTACCAAGGACCGGAGAACGTCTTCTGAGAGTGATCTTGACTTGGGTGCGGCGGCACTCCATCTCGCCATTCGATGCGCTTCTTGTACGTGCAAATCATCTATTTCTCTTATAATTACACTCTCTCACGAAGATGTCAGGCGATACCATTGCGCTCTTGCTCTCTCACCGTTCTATATCACCTAACGCCGTGTACCCCCCCGGGTCTGGTACCACAGCATTGCATCTTGCAGCATCGTTGTCGCGCACGGATGCTGTCACCCTGTTGCTTGATCAGGAGGGGATTGACGACAGTCTTCGCGATAGCCAGCAAAGGACCTGTCTAGAAGTCGCTCGAGGCAAGGAAACTATACATGCAATCCGCGGTAAGCCTCCAAGACGGCGGTTTGTTTGTCACATAATTGATGACTCATCTGCCCTGTCCGTTTCAGATTCCCGAGCGTTCCTCACCGCCCATTATCGGTCTCTACTACGCAGCTATATCTTGTCGCCGCACAATGACCCTCCACCAGAAGCACTCGTCAAGCTGCTGGAATTGCCGCGTATACGGCTTGTCGACTTGTCGTACCTGGACGATGCATCGGGTCGCACGTTGTTGCATGAAGCCGCCAGGAGGAAGGACTTGCGATTGGTGGAGAAAGCCGTCCGCGCGGGGGCTGACGTTTTCGTGCGCGATAGGAAAGGACGGCCAGTATACGACAGCGCGGGCAAGGATGATCGTGTCCGGGTGTATTTACGACAATGTGGGCTCGCCTTCCCTATCCGCACGTCTAGTCACTGATCGCCTGCAGTCACGAATCAGGATAATTCGCTCATCAAGGAACCGTCGTTGTCATCATCTCAACCTGAGCTTAGGGGATACCTGAACAAGTACACTAATGTTGCGAAGGGCTACAACACGCGCTGGTTCGTCTTGCACCAGGGCGTGCTATCATGTGCGTAGTGATATCTGCGCTGTTCGGACAATTTGCTGAGCTCTCTGCAGATTATCGACACCAAGATGACGAGAATCTAGCATGTCGTGGCTCGATTGCGATGCGGACGGCCGTTTTGACCGTACCCACTGGGACCTCTGGCTTGCGCTTTGAGGTGCATTCCACGCCCTCTCGTGGTCACTCGTCTATCCAGAAGTGGTACTTGAAGGCTAATCATCCGGTCGAGGCTTCGCGCTGGATTACCGCGCTTCAGAAGAGCATGGAACTGGCGAAACGCGAGAGCGAGCAGCATGACCGCCGGAGTGGCGAGAGCCAGGCACCGAGCCTCAAGCCATCGCTGTCGATCAGCAGCACCCACCCATCCTCGAGACGCAAAGACCGGTCTGGAGCGAGCTCTGCGGTGGATGCTGAGTCTGGCGGGGAGGCCAGCGAACGTAAGGAAGCTTCGGATCCGCTCGACGATCAGGAACAGGGGCAGGAGAGCGAGGACACGTCGGACGCGGACTCTACGCAACAAGTCCCGCCACATTCGAATTCGTTCGAATTGCAGGGTAACGCGCTACTTGCACAGGTCGAGCTCACTTCACAGCTGCTGTCCAGCCTTCCCAGCCAGGTCCCCGGTACTCCTCGTGCGGCGGAGGTCAACAAGGCTATCGATGACACGTTCCATTCCGTCTCGGGCATGTTGGCCGAATACGTCTCTATGGCGAAGGAGAGGGAGGATTGGTACAAGTCCAAGCTCGAGCGTGAGCGCGAGCGCCAGAATATCTGGGAGGAGAGCTTGCAAGCGGTTGTGCGCGAAGGCGATATGCTCGAGAAAGAGCTCCGGAGTAAATTCCGTCGGAGTCGTGCACCAAGCTTCGCTCAAGAGGGCACCGTCCGCAAACGGTCCACACAGCTCGTGTCGTCACCAATAGCAGACAATGTGACGACGGTCACACCTGCTTCGCCCACGCCCGTGCAGCCCGAATCCCCAAGTGTGCCGTCGTCAATAGTCCCCATTGCGCAGCGGCGCACGTCCGTACCATCCCCAGGACTACCTCGTTCCCACTCGTCCTCCCGTCCATTCTCGCTCATCATGGGCGGAGCTTCGAACGCAGGCTTAGCATTGGAGGACGACGGGGACACGGACGAAGAGGACGAGTTCTTCGATGCGATCGAGGCGAACACGCTCCCGAACCTGCTCATCACGCAGTCATTCACTCGTCCCAGCTCTGTGCAATTCAACTTGAGTAGGGAGGTGTACGCGGGGTATCTCAAGCTGCGCGACCGGCTCTCGATCTCGTCTGACGACCGCCCGCCTATGAGCTTGTGGGCGGTGCTGAAGAATAGTATCGGGAAGGACTTGACGAAGATCTCGTTCCCGGTGTTCTTTAACGAGCCGACGAGCATGTTGCAGCGTATGGCGGAGGATATGGAGTTCTCTGAGTGCTGTAAGTGACATATCGCTGGAAGTCTGTGTGGTACTGATCGTCGCATACTCAGTGGACGCCGCATATGCTGAGAACGATCCGCACCGACGCATTGCGTTCATCGCTGCCTTTGCGATGTCGAACTACTCATCTACGATCGGACGTATCGCCAAGCCCTTCAATCCTATGCTTGTACGATTCTCCCTACTCACACCTTTCTCTATGGCCCACTGATGATGGCCTCTCAGAGCGAGACGTTCGAATATGTCCGGCATGACAAGCAGTACCGCTACGTCTCGGAACAGGTTAGCCACCACCCGCCCATCTCGGCATGCTGGGCCGAGTCTCCGATGTGGCGCTACTACGGCGAGGTTGACGCACAGAACAAGTTCATGGGCAAGTCGTTCGAGATCCGGCCGACGGGCATCGCGCACGCCGAGCTGCTTTTGCCTGAGGAGCGTGCCCCTAACTATCCGAAGGCAAAAGGCCCGCACGTCAAAGGGCGCGTCGTTGAGCATTATAGCTGGAAGAAGGTCACGACAAACGTCTCTGGGTTCATCCTCGGGTCGCCTACGATTGATCACTACGGCGACATGGTGGTACGTTACACCCAAAGCTGATGTGTATCTCACAATTTAACCTATTGGCAGATCACCAACCACCGGACTGGAGACCGTTGCATACTGACGTTCAAGCCGCGCGGTTGGCGTGGAAAGGACGCGTTCGAGATCTCCGGATACGTCGAGGACGTGGACGGCAACGTCGTATACGAGATCGCTGGGCGCTGGAACAGCCAACTCGTCGCGCGCCAAGTCGGCACAGGCGTAGGCCAACTGCACCCCGATGTCGCGATGGGCAGTCCGAACTCCCCCACGGTGCCGAACGAGTACATTCTCCTGTGGCGCAATTCCGTGAAACCTCCGTCTCCCTTCAACCTGACGCCGTTCGCAATCACGTTGAACGACTGCCCCGAAGACACGCTGAAGCCGTACGTGTGCCCGACTGACTGCCGTCTGCGGCCAGACCAGCGGGCGTTCGAGCTTGGGCGGTACGAGCATGCGAACGACTTGAAGATGAAGCAGGAGGAGTTCCAGCGCAAGATCAGGCGGGCACGGGAGGTAGGCGAGGCACCGCCGCACCGGCCGCGGTGGTTCTCGGCGACTACGGAGCCGGACACAGGCGAGCGGGTGTGGATGCCGTCGACTGTGGACGAGCAGCTCGAGTATTGGATAGAGAGAGAGAAGGTGTGGAAGGAGCAGCACGGTGGGAAGGATGTGCAGTGGAAGGACGTCGACCAGATCTTCATCGAGGACGAGCCTTGATGCAGGATGGCGGTTGCGCATGAGGAGGAAGGTGCGAAGGAAGTAGAAGCCATGACAGGTGGCACATTGACTTATTCATTCATCCCTAACGATAACGATAACTCCACAATCGCACGTCTCGGTGTATTGTATAACGTGGTACATTTGTTCATTTGTTTTTGAAGGGTTCGTGGGCGGTCACGGTGTTTCATGGATAGCTAGCTAACATATTAGTTTCTCGTAATACACCCGGACATTTACGGTAGCCATCCGTGATCTGTGGTTGGACGACACATTGGTCACATGAGTCAAGTGTGTTTTCCCGGAGTAAGTAATACCTGTGTGCCAGTCTACAAGTGCGTGCGCGGACTCACCTGCCTCCGTCCTCACGTTGAGTCGCAGCCCACAACCACTCCTCTAGTCCCGCGCGGCAGCGTGGCTTTGGGGATCCAATGAATCTGTTGGATATGAAGTCGCTATCGGGTGAAGTTGTTCCAGTAAGTCTACCGGGAGCTTACTAGCAGATTCCAACGCATATAGCAGTACAACACAAATTCAAGAGCAGGCGAGGTTGAAGGCGGACATTACAATGCGAACACCGAGCCCTTTATCATACCATAGTGATATAGACTCACCTCTAACTCAGGCTTCGCGTCGCACGCGGCTGGTCCGCGAAGTTGTTGATTTTCCTTTTGGGCAACAGCAAGACTTCGATATACAAGGCTAAGCAGGGGACACAGGCTTGCCTAATGACCGCAAATGATACGACTTACTTGAAGTTATAAGTGAGCGTGACTAACGTGACTACTAACGTGTTACGTCAACGGTCAGGACTCAAGGGCGTCTACAGCACACACGTGACCATCACGACATGTTCAAGCGGGCCGGCTACCGGTGCAGACTCGACGCCACCTTCGCCATCCTACTCGTTCAATAACATGCCCATGGACACCAGTATTGCTCGTTCAAGCATTCTATGGATGGACGAGTTGGTACGCCTTCATTGGTATGCCACCCCATAACTCCGGATGGTGCCGATCGTGGACCTCCTATGAATTGCAATACGCCTACTCTGAGACGACTTACGACCCGGGCCACCGCTCAGAGTCATCCCTATTAACGATCGCTGTCTGTTCGACACTTCCAAAGGGCTGACTTTGTTGATCGACGCCGTCTCAACTCGGCTGCTGCTACCTAGGACATTTCACCGGCATTTCGGATGTCACTGCTGCTCTTCACCTCGGCGGCTGGCACATCCTGATCGACACAAGTTCTCAGTTCTAAAACGGAGGCCCCAAAGACTCGCTTGGATCGACATCATGAGGCCAATATTTGACACATTGCTCGTTTCGGGCCAGCAGACTTGTATCAGTGACTCGTGAGGCCTTGAGGACCGGCTTCGAGACGGTCATGCAAAAGACCGTCCATGTAAGGTGACGGCGACTGGTAACAGTATTCGGGCGCTGTCCTCCTTCCGTGATCATATCTAATAACGGTTCCCTATCGTGAACAGATCATCAACCGTGAAATGCAGCCAAAGAGGAACACAGCGCCGAGGATCCGAATATCGACCGTCTCTTGTTCGCCCGCCAAAGAGCTGACGAGGCCCAGGGTGTCCATCCTCCACCGGACCAACCCCAGCCTCCGCCGCGCTGGTCCCAGCCCCCACATGACAGATCCCAGCCGCATCGATATAAAACCCGAGCCAGTTGACGGGCTGCTCTCTCCTCAGTACCACCATGTCCGCTCCCCTCTGCAGCACTCTTCTCTGTTCGCCTCGAGTTACGCTCTCAGATACACGTCTATATGGCTAGAGATAGAGCGAGGGTGAAGACACAGGACACCTCATCTAGTCCGTCCCCGTTCATCCGCGGCGACGGACTATATCGGACATCCTCATATCTGTGGTGAGTTCTGATATGATACTTCCTTCTCTATCATTGCTGACATGGGGCACAGGTTGTCCGGAACGATGCGCCGCTGTATACCACTGCGGCGTATCCAAGTTTCCCCTAGACGGGAACCACGGCGTGCGCAGTTCCACATACCACATCACCGCCTTTCCTCGTGACGCGCGCCGTACGGCACAGCCTGGCACTATCTTATTGTACGTCTCATCCTTTCTGCACACTCCCCGTGTTCCCTCTGATGATCTCCTTCTGGTACCCAGTGAGCATGCTCATCATGGACAGCCGCCCCGTCGTGTATAAGCCCACCTGGTGGCATCCGACGTTCGCGTCACGTCCTGCTCAGGCTCCTGCCCCACCCAATAAGCCGTACCCATTGGACGCAGGGTGTAACGGTAGATGAGTCAACGCCTTTCTGATAAAGTCACCTGTCGGGGATGGGTGACTCGGACTGTGCGGAGGGTGCGTGCCGCATTGCAAGGCTGAGCCTCCCGCTGGTGAGTTGTTTGTCGTTGGACATGCAGGTCGCAGAAGCTAACTTACCACCCAGTGTGCGCCGGTATTGAACGTCCTCGATCTCGAAAGCAACGTTGGATCCTGCACAGAGGTGCGTGATACCATGTGCATAAGTGACTGACAACCTTCCTTCTGTGCAGTGCAGCCAGTATGAGGGGTCAAGGATGTAGATAAGCGTATGTACCTTATAGTGTTGTAGACTAACTCAGATAATATATCATCTTCTGTCTTAAGAGCACAGCGGTTGGCACAAACTCACTAAGTTATGCTGTGGTAGCGCTGTGGAGTCGTCTAATGGTTACGTTGACCTCAGAGAAGATGTCTTTGATGCTGCTCTCCCCTTGGTGCTTCGCTGACTAATCTAACCCTAACCTCCTCTCTCTCGCTCAATCTACTGGCACTCTAAGTACTCAAGCGGGAAAAGTATTACAGCGCTGATTAACAACCTTGAGTGTGGCTTTCTTGATGTGCGAGTAAAGCGCGCAGCTATAAGAGACTACCAGCCGCGGCGGTGCTAGATGAATCGATTCATACAAGTTTGCGTCGGACGGGCATACGACGGTCGCACACGTGCATCGTTCAAGTGGTGCATGCACAATCCATGTCATGGAACCCGGTAATGTGTACTATCCTAAGTTAATGAGTAGCGGGAGAGTCCCAGATGTATGGAAAAAGCACAGTCCATCAAAACCGACCCCTGCCACAAAGTTCATTACGGCTCGATTACAACACTAAACGGGGGTCCGACCTCGTCAACACGCCTATAGCTGCTATTGCGCCGCCTTGATGAGGTCGGCAGCCTTCTCCGCAATCCCATAAAGAGTGCTGCACAAATGTGCGCTGACCTGAAGCGGCATCACGGACGCATCCACGACGCGCAGGTTCGTAGTGTCGTACACCTTGAGGTGCGCATCGACAACCCCTCCAAGACTGCGCTTCATCATCGCCGCGGTGCCGATGGGGTGCGAGACGGGGCCGAAGCTGCCGTGCTCACCGGAGTTGAGGATCCAGTTCTTCCAGTCTGCGTCGGAACCCCCGTCTCCGTTGTCGGGAACGGCCGCGAGACCAGGCGTGGTCTCGCCAACTGACGAACGGAGGTTGCTGCAGTGTGGATGTATGGTGGATGGGAAGCGACGGAAATGGACAAGAACGGAAGCATTTATGAGGCGGAATGCGACAGATGCGGAATCGAGATCATAGCGGCGGGCAAGAAGGCCAAGAACAGCCTGAGTGAGTCGCCGACTTATGCGGAAGGTTGCATGTGATAAACGTACCTGAGTGGTGGCGAAGATAGAATCTTCCGTGCAAGACGGGAACCAGCGATCTGAGCATCGAGATCCCAGTCGACGCCAAAGTAGTTCACATTGACAGCGGGCTGGGCAAAGGGATCGTTGGACTATGTATGATGAATGGAAATCATGGGTGAGTCGCGTGACAAGAGAATATCAAGTTCGCAGATCGGGCAGACTGACCTTGATTGTGACGTTACCTCTGCTGAAGGGAAGCAGCGGCCACATGAGGAGACCAAGATCACTACGCCACAGTCAGTACATCAGGTACCAAGTTGAACGCCTCAGCAATTCTGAGTGGGGCTTACTCAGGATATCCGCTGTCGAAGAACAATTCCACAATGGGTGCTAAATTAAAAGGGTCCGCGTTAGTGGCAATGAACTTGGAGACCGAATTCCACCAAAGTCGGAATCCAAGGACACTTACCATTACTGTCGATGATCAGTCCAGCTTGAACCTCATAAATCTTCTGAAGCGCGTCCTTGGAGAGTGCATTCCTGCTCTGCGACTGTGCCCACGTCGAGAGCGATGACTGAATCTTTTTGATCGACGCGTCTGCCTTGGCTCCAAAGACCTGACGAATGTTGGGGTAGGCGATGGCATTTGTCGGTCCGCGTCCGCCAGTGTCGAATCCGTTGCCTCGGGCCCCATACAGGTTAATGACCTGCTCCTGGAAGTTCTTTCCGACAGTCTTCAGGTCCACGATCGTCTTGATGCCGAGCGAGTTGAGGAGCTTGGAATCGCCGATGCCAGAAAGCTGGAGTAGTGCTGGAGTCTGCTCAGAATCAGTATATGAGCATGGATGACAAAAATTCAGACCAGAGAAGAGAGCGCACGTGGATTGCACCAGCGGCCAGGATAACTTCCTTACGCGCGTACGCCTTCATCCGCGACCCGGAGCCGTCAGCTTTCGCCAACTCGATGCCCGTGGCAACATGCGGCGCACTCGAACCGTCCGCAAATAACACTTTCGTGACCTTTGGAGATGCGGGTAGTCAGGATTTTCCGAACATCAATGCATAAATTCAGCGAGATACGTGCCTGGTGCTCGATGAGCAGAGTCCATGACGCGCGTTCCTCCTCAACAGGCGTGTAGTACGCCTCTATGGAGGAAGAACGGTGGTCATCCTTGTGCCAATCCATGGTCTAGATCGCACTATTGTTTGCATTCTGAAGCTTCATAGACAAGAGAGACATAACATACCAAGGGGTCATTGAGACGCAGTTCGGTGTGCCACCGTTGAGGTCCTTGAAGTGTTTGATGCCAGTCAGGTTCACCACGGTGTCAACAAATGCCTTCTGGTGCGGACCACCGTACATGGCATCGGGGAACGTCACTTGCACTGGTCCGGTTGTGCCATGGTACGATGCAATGGAGGCGGCACCCTTCGCTTGCTGCTGCGCATTAGGTGCAGAAAATGCCTCCGCCTGCGAAGCATTATCAATACATAAACGAAATGTCGACGTTGCGCGCAAGGCCCCGCACCTTCTTCATGTACGAGAACATCCCATCCCAGTTCCATCCCACTGATGCCTCGCTGTCCTCGAGTAGCTTTGACCACGCATCATACTGGGCATTCAGCCCTCGGGTCCAGGCGCCACCGTTGATAGAGGTGCCGCCACCAAGCGTCTTGCCTCTACACACCGGGTCAGACCTATCCTCGCACCTGAAGACATTTCGAATACTGACCCATGGATGGTCTTCCCCTGGTCCGTTGGCCATGCCCAGTCCATCGGACCATTATATGCTTGACCGTACTTGTATATGTCGTACACTTGCGGATTCGTCCTGTCATCACCGCCAGCTTCGACGAGCAATACTTTGAGCGCGGAGTTCTCTGCGAGCCGGGCGGCAACCGTGATGCCTGTCAAGCCACCACCCACAACGATGTAGTCGTACGTCTGTCCGTTTACTCCGGAAGAGTCGCTCGTGACTCCTGATGCAGTCACACGTACTGTAGGGAGATCCGCAAGAGCGGCGGAAGATAGCCTTGTGGCCATGATTAGATGGGAAC
Source organism: Fomes fomentarius (assembly GCA_022606135.1). Taxonomy (NCBI): domain Eukaryota; kingdom Fungi; phylum Basidiomycota; class Agaricomycetes; order Polyporales; family Polyporaceae; genus Fomes; species Fomes fomentarius. The sequence goes on along the minus strand of JABYQN010000010.1, from coordinate 329,358 downwards.
AGACAAAGGGGGGGGGGAAAGACGAACGAAGGGAGAAGAGTTGAATCCGGTCAGTCAATGACCTGGAGCTTTATACTCATGGCATGCTCACTGGGAAGGATCCTATTAGGCACGCGCTCCGAGCGAGAACGGCAGATCATCGCCATAGCATGAACTTTTGTTGGGAAGAGCCTGGTAATGACAGCTGCACTGAAGATTTTGAATGGTGAATCCGGAGACATCGGCTGCATTATTCTCAACTCAAGCGTTGCAGCTTGTGTCGGCCCTGAGAGGCCTTGAGAGGCGATGGTGAAGGACTCCGGAGAGCGACCCCCGATCTCGTTACGCAGGCATTCACGCTGGGCGCTCCGACATGTACTACCGGGTATACCAAACATGTACGCTGAAGCAATGGTATCGAAGGTCGACGTCGCCAAAGTATGCCCGAGCTTCCATACACCTGGAAGGCAGAGTCTCCCACGGGAGTCGTTGAAGGAGACTTTCGTCCGTGTAAGAGCAATCACGGCTGGGGATCGCCTGCAGTGGAAGTATCTGAAGTAACGAAACCTATTGTATTTCAAGCAAATGACTCAAGTAAATTGACTCTGGCAGTATGATCCGACAGGCTATACAACACAACCCGGAGAGGGAGATGATGGCATGCACTCACAGCGTAAATGCTTTGCTCGGTGTGTACATTACGGAGCGTTACTCCAAGCGAAGAGTGGCCCATGACTTCAGTCAGCGAATAGAAAGACTCCGGTCTCCGGTGATGGTTGGCTTCAGGACTTGTAGTGCACGTCACCAACAGTAGAGAGTGTGTGTACTAGAAGTTGGAATGTGTTGGTTTTGAATTTCGCGATTTATGCGCGAGAGCGCTTGCCATGTAACCGGCTATTCCCGAGTACGAATCAGGACGCATCGTAACGATCTTTGTTTCTCTTGTTCCACGACGATACTTACAGGACAACCGGAATACTGCTCTGCTGCCTCACTCTGTCATTTCGATTGCTCCAACAAACTGGAGCCGTGGTTATTGACGTTCATACTGGCAGCACAATCCTGGTGAGCCACCCGGACCCTGCGGCTGTCTTATCATGTGAGAGGCCGCGACTAAGGAACAGGTAACGGCGTCAGGCAGAATATCCTAGAATATACTGGCACTTTGGCGCGGCAGTACAATACACAAGGAGCGTACTATTTATTAGGTACTAGATAGAGAGTCCGCATCAGGAAGTATACCAAAAGTCCAACTCCACTACCACGGCTAGCGCCTCTACTGCGCTGCCTTGATGAGGTCCGCCGCCTTCTCCGCAACGCCGTACAAGGTGCTGGACAGATGCGCACTGATCTGCAGCGGCACAACAGAAGCATCCACAACGCGCACGTTGGCTGTGTCGTACACCTTCAAGTGCGCGTCCACGACTCCTCCGAGGCTGCGCTTCATCATCGCTGCAGTGCCGATGGGGTGCGAGACCGCCGAGAAGCCCTGTCCCCCTGTCTTAGCAATCCATTTCTTCCAATTGGCGTCGGAGCCGCCATTGCCGTCGTCGGGGACAGTCGACAGACCGGGTATGGTCTCGCCCACCGAGGAACGGAGGTTGCTGTAGCGCGAGAACGAGACAGACGAACGATAGATAATGAGCATCAACATAACGTGAAGGCGTGCACAATCTGAACACACCTGAGTGGCGGGGAAGACAGAATCTTTCGCGAGAGACGAGCACCCGCGATCTGGACATCAAGATCCCAGTCGACGCTGAAATAGTTCACATTGACAGCGGGCTTCTTGAATGGGTCGTTGGACTGACAAGAGCGGAGAGCACCATGAGTGGGGTGTACCTTTGTCTAGATGGTCAACTCACAGTGACGGTCACATTTCCTCTGCTGAAAGGAAGCAGCTGCCACATGTCGATGCCGAGATCGCTGCGCCATATCCAGTAAATCAGGGTCATCCCACATAGAGTAGACCGATGGACTTACTCGGGGTAGCCACTGTCGAAGAACAGCTCGACGATAGGTGCTGATATGGAAAAGATAGGCATCAGCACCGGCGGGCATGGTCCAGTTATACCCCATGAAACGGATGGACACTCACCGTCGTTGTTGATGATCAAGCCAGCCTGAATGTCAAATATCTGCTGGAGAGCATCCTTGGAGAGAGCATTCCCGCTCTGCGACTGTGCCCACTGCTCCAACGACGACTGGATTTTCTTGATGGAAGCGTCCGCCGCAGATCCGAACACTTGACGGATATTTGGGTACGCAATAGCGTCCGTTGGGCCATGTCCGCCTTTATCGAACCCGTTCCCGCGCGCACCCAGAGAGTTCATCGTCTGCTCCTGGAAGTTCTTCCCGACCGTCTTCAAGTCGACGACCGTAGCAATACCGAGCGGCCCGAGGACGGCAGAGTCGCCGATACCGGACAGTTGCAATAATGCAGGTGTCTGTGAACAGGTTCGTTAGCCATCGAGGCTTGTATGACAGCCGTGGCACTTCGGATCATGGGCTAGAAGATTGGACCGGAGACGAGAACGTACCTGGATCGCGCCAGCCGCAAGAATGACTTCCTTGCGCGCGAATGCCTTCATCCGCGCCCCGGACCCGTCGGCCTTTGCGAACTCGACGCCGGTGGCGACGTGCGGGGCGCTTGAGCCGCTCTGGAAGAGGACTTTCGTGACCTGAGCCAAGCGATAGTCAGATACTCTGAAAGAGGACAGATACGATGACCGTAGCGCGCCTGGTGCTTGATGAGTAATGTCCATCCTTTGCGCTTGCCTTCAATAGGCGTGTAGTATGCCTCGATCGACGAAGAGCGATGATCGCCATCGTGCCAATTCAAGCTCTACACCCCACGCATTGTCAACTCCAATATCTGGTTGATGGGAGGATGAACATACAAAGGGAGTAATGGAGACGCAGTTCGGCGTGCCGCCATTCAAGTCCTTGAAGTGTTTGATCCCGGTCACGTTCACTATAGTGTCTACAAAAGCCGGCATCTGCGGACCACCGTACATCTGGTCCGGGTATGTCACTTGCACAGGTCCGGTGGTGCCATGGTATGATGCAATGGAGGCGGCGCCCTTGGCTTGTTGTTGGGCGTTGGGCGCAGAGAACATCTCCGCCTGCATAATCGATTAGGCTCAGTCCTCGAACGTGCGGTGGGAAAGCATGCTATTACCTTCTTCATGTACGAGAATACGCCATCCCAGTTCCATCCTACGGACGCCTCGTCCTCTTCAAGGAGCTGAGACCACGAATCATATTGCACATTCAGCCCGCGTGTCCAATGTCCACCATTGATGGAGGAGCTGCCACCAAGCGTCTTGCCTCTGTAAATTGTCAATCCGTCAGCGCAGCACTCTCACAGCCAGCAGCACGTCGGGGACTGACCCGTGCACGGTCTTCCCTTGGTCCGTCGGCCACGCCCAGTCCATAGGACCACCGAACGCCTGGCTGTACGCGTAGATGTCGTACACTTGCGAGTTCGTCCTGTCATCGCCTCCGGCCTCGACGAGCAGGACGGAGACTGCGGAGTTCTCTGCGAGTCGAGCAGCAACTGTCACGCCCGTCAGGCCGCCTCCAACCACGATGTAGTCGTAGGTCTGTCCGTCGACACCGGTCGAGTCGCTCGTGATACCTGCGGCAGTCGCGTATGGTGTGAGGAACGCGAGAGCCGCAAAAGCGGCGAGGGATAGCCCCGTGGGCATGATTAGATGGGAGGGGAGGGGTCGTGAAAGAAAAAAGAGGGATGCGAGTCAGTCAAATATCCATAGCTTATTATACTCATCTGTCACTATGGGACGTGGAGCCTGTGTGATGAGCGCATATTTAATGCCGGCGGGGCCGGCGCAATGCATGGGCGGGAGTCGATGACCGCGGTGGATGTGTTGAACAGAGACGATGTCAAATGCATCTGGTGGTGCTGATGTACGGATTCGGCAACATCGACTGCACTGAGTCCGTGAAACAGTAGGTTGTGCGGCCCTTCGGAAGGTGGCAGGGACGGACCCCAGATTTCATATAGGAGCTGGGCCCGGGGCGCCCCCTATCGGAGCGCACACCAGCTGCATCGCATGAGACATCATTGTCGTGAAACCGATGCCGACTGGTCGTCAGTGCATCCCGAAAACAAGGCCACGAGTTGCTGTGGTGTGAAGATCTCGTATGTAGCGACAATCGCAGTGCGCACCTTTACTCTGGAAGAGAATCGATGCCATCCACTGCAGAGCGCGGCTGCTTTGAGCCTTGAGGTATGGTAACTCGGCAACACGTCAGTTCAGATCACGAATATCAGATGACGTCCGGACAGCGCATGATAGTACTTACGAAATAAGTTCGTGGCCATCAAGATACTAGCGTCGCCATCCTATTTCTTCATCACAGCGTGATGGAATATTTCTGGCGCAGTCAGTCGTGCTTGTCGATGTCAATATAGACACGCTGGAGGTGTAAGTAGCGGAAGTCGTACATGTAATGTATCTGCATGACTTTCCAGTACACCAGCAGCCGTTGGCATATGACTCCTGCCGATCGGAGCAGGAGACGCATTTACAGCGTGCATGACTATCAGTAGAGCCTACGGCGGCAGAGGCAAAGGTTACATAGTCGCTAAGTGATATCGATATCCATTTCAACTCCAGCACGACTCGGATGAGCTCCAAAAGACTAATAGAAGGTGGTTTTCTTATATGTAGCTGTAGTGTTGACGGACATGCAAATGACAGTGGTGGTGGTTCGAGTACATGTGGCAACCAGTAGTACTGGGAGTGTACATTAGACGCCATTGGTAATCGGATAATTCGGAACTCGGCCCCGGGACCGCGGTGACCCTTTCCTTCCAAACATCGAGCTTTTCAACTTGAAGTTGAATCCCTTCCAGACCAGCTTGCCAGATATCGCACTGCACGGTGTTACGTCGAAGACACCTAGAATGTCACAGCATCACTTCAAGCGGGCTGTGCAGACTCGACTCAACTCGACTTTTGTACTAGTACTATCCTACTCAGTCACAGTGAACAAGTTGAACATGCACATAGACATCGATAATTGCTCGTTCAAGGACTCTACTTATTGATGGACGAGTTGGTATGCCTTTCTACCCCTGACTCGAATTGTACCGATCTACGGCATTGTGGACCTTGCGATTGGAATACGCTTGCTCTGAGACGACTTGCGGCCACCGCTCAGAGCCATCTGAGTCAATGATCACTGTCCGTTCAACACTTCCAAAGAGCTGACTGTTGATCGACGCCGTCTCAACTCGGCTGCTGCTACCTACAACATTTCACTGGCATATTCGGATGCCAATGCCACTCTTCACCTCGGCGGCTGGTACATCCTTGGATACAAGTCTTAAGACCGAGGACCGGAAGACTCGCTTGGATCGACATCATGCTAATGGTTGACTCATCGCTAGTTTCAGTGGACTAGTAGTAGTGGTTCGTGAGGATGGCTTCTAGACGGTCATGCAAAAGACCATCCATGGAAGGTGACTGGCAGTGAGTAACAGTATTCGGGCGCTGTTCTCCCCCCGCGATCATAGTCAATAACGGTTTCCTATCGTGAACAGATCATCAACCGTGAAATGCAGCCAAAGAGGAACACAGCGCCGAGGATCCGAATATGGACCGTCCCTTGTTCGCCCGCCAAAGAACTGACGAGGGCCAGGATGTCCATCCTCCACCGGACCAATCCCAGCCTCCCCCGGGCTGGTGCCAGCCCCCACATGACAGATCCCAGCCGCATCGATATAAAACCCGAGCCAGTTGACGGACTGCTCTCTCCTCAGTACTACCATGTCCGCTCCCCTCTGCAGCACTCTTCTCTGTTCGCCTCGAGCTACGCTCTCAGACACACGTCTATATGGCTAGAGATAGAGCGAGGGTGAAGACACAGTACACCTCATCCAGTCCGTCCCCGTTCATTCGCGACGGACTATATCGGACATCCTCGTATCTCAGGTGAGTTCTGATATGATACTTCCCTCTCTATCGCTGCTGACATGGGGCACAGGTTGTCCAGAACGATGCGCCGCTGTATACCACTGCGGCGTATCCAAGTTCCCCCTAGGACGGGAACCACGGCGTGCATAGTTCCACATACCACATCACCGGCTTTCCTCGTGATGTGCGCCGTATGGCACAGCCTGGCACTATCTTATTGTACGTCTCATACTTTCTGCACACTCCCCATATTCCCTCTGATCATTCCCTTCTGGTACCCAGTGAGCATGCTCATCATGGCCAGCCGCCCCGTCGTGTATAAGCCCACCTGGTGGCATCCGACGTTCGCCTCACGTACTGCTCAGGCTCCTGCCGCACCCAATAAGCCGTACCCATTGGACGCAGGGTGTACCGGTAGATGAGTCAACGCTCTTCTGTTAAAGTCACCTGTCGGGGATGGGTGACTCGGACTGTGCGGAGGGTGCGTGCCGCATTGCAAGGCTGAGCCTCCTGCTGGTGAGTTGTTTGTCGTTGTCGTTGGACATGCATGTTGCAGAAGCTAACTTACCGCACAGCGTGCGCCGGTATCGGACGTCCTCAATCTCGAATGCAACGTTGGATCCTGGAAAGAGGTGCGTGATACCATGTGCATAAGTGACTGAAAACCTTCCTTCTGTGCAGCACAGTCAGTACTATGAGGGGGTCAAGGATGTAGATAAGCGTATGTACCTTGTAGCGTTGTAGACTTAGTCAGATAATATATAATTCCATCTTCTGTCTTAAGAGCACAGCGGTTGGCACAAACTCCCTAAGTCAATCAACGAGGAACTTCGTCGTTCGAACACTACTCCTACTGATACATTCACTACCAAGATGCTTATGTGTGGGCATGGTTCAGGAGAAAAGCGCAGAAATTCTCGGTCGCGAGTCGCATAGTCGAGCTTAGTACTAGGAGTTCATCCTCATACGGAGAAAGAGACTCGGATTTACCTTTGACGGCCCGGACCCGCTGCGTGTTCGCGTTCGGGAAGTCGAACGCCATCATCACGCGAGTGTTCCGGCCCTTGGCGACCGCCTGATTCGATCCAAGGTTGTGGACGGATGTGCCAGTGTAGTCGCCGCTTCGGACTATCGATGTCGCTCGGTAATGAGACCCTCGTCCTGAAGCTGGTGATGCTGAACGTGTATTAATATCAGGAACTGGACTTTGTGCACATTAGAAACACAGAACTCTGTGGGTATGTACTACTCGAGCATATAAGTATCTACACTACCGCGATCAAGACAAAAGGGCTACAACGCGCGCGGACCGTCGTCTGCATAGGTATACATTCGAGCCTTTAAATTTCAGGCAGCCAGACGAACTTGGAATCTCGTGAATCATTCAGTAGTACACGGCAGAGTGAACATGGGAAGGGACAGAGGGTGGAGGGACGTTCTGCGAAGAAGACGTCTCCCTCGTGGATGGCACGGAAGACGAAGACATCATGCTCGCCTCGTTCAGCACGGGTTGCCATGAGCGGATGAGGTGCTGCTGAGCGTATGACTCCGATGGCGCTATTGCATGCTCCCGTGCGACTGCGTTTGATGTGGGCGCGCCGCGATATAGCGCGGAGGTCGTGAAGTCGTCGTGGTCGCAGAGCGGGTGGGAAGGCGATGCGACCACGGAGTAGTTGTACCAGGTCGCCGCTGGAACGTTCGGACGATGGTCCGCGGCGGCACCGGATGTCCGGTGATCGTGTATACCAGGAGAATGGGGAGAGCCCGTAAGTTTGTCGTGAGCGTAGGTATAGTTGAGCGTGTCGCAGCGAGACAAGGGGGAGTTAGAAGTGCTGTCGGTGTAGCATATCCGATATGAGGATGCGGAGCGTGCAGCTGGCCAAGACGAAGGTGCGACCATGCCACTGGGTATGGTAGGAGAGTATTCACGCCACGCAATTGGGAGGTATGGAAGGGGTGCTGATGTGATTCGCGAGGAGCGATCGGCCAGGTCGTGTCCTGCATTGCGGCTGGAACTTTGTCAGGTTCTGAAGATGTTGCCAGACTGATTAGCAACTCACGAACGCAATGGACGCCCCTTCTTCCTTCTCCCCGCTGAAGGTGCCTGACGAGACAACGCAGCGGTCTGAAGCACCGCCGGACTGATCTCTAGCGAAGCAATGTGAGGCATAGAAGAGGGGGTTTGCAGCAGGCCAGAGCGGACATCGGAAGGGTAGTAGTACGAGATAAGGTGGTATGTCGTCTTCTCTATTGCCATCGAGATGGTCTGCATTCTTGTCAGTGCATCGCCAAAAGATGAGCAAGGGGATCACGAGCCTCACCTTCTTCATCAGCCCATTGTGTTTGAGGCACTTGCCCTTATTCCAGCTACCGAGTATGTAGTATTCGAGCTCTGTGTCTCGCGGTTCTGCACCTTGTGTAGGGGAAGCCATCGCTGAACAGCGGTATGGCGAGCCCGCCTCGAGTGCCTGCTCGTCCTCGCGTTCACGATACATCTGAGATGGACATGGCATGTTGAGTGAATCGAGGGATTCTTCACAGACAAAGATGGCGTACTCACCAGAAAGTTGCCCTGCATGCGCGACGCGGACCACAGGTAGGGATCGGTCCATCTCTTGATCCCACTCTCTTCCTCCGTGAAAACGAGAATCGCGCCGCTCTGGATGATGCTCCGTTTCTCGAGCTCATGGAACCTGCGTGTTACGCGGGGCACGATACCCACGCGTGTCGCCTCGAACACGAGCAGTGCATCCTTCGCGGTCTTGACCCATCCGCGGAGTATATCGGGCTGGGGCGGAGCCGCGGCGGTCGGCGGAGATGCGAGGGACTCTGCTTGAGAGTGAGACATCGCGGAACCTGGCGGTAGCGAAGTCGTACTAGCGCGGGGTCTGAAAAGTGGGTGCGGCTGAGTTTTTGGTCTGGGACCGGAGGCGGAGTGTCGAGTGGGCGGAAGAAAGGCGTGCCACGCGCGGAAGTACAAGTAGTGGCCATCGCCAACAAAGAAGGGATAGCACACCGGCTCTCGGCTCCCCACTCACGTTTCGCGCCAACCCATGCGAAGAACAAACACCGTTGTTTCGCTGTGAGGGACGCACAGGGTTGGATTGTGCAAGACGGAGAGCTCCACCCCGCGCAGGCGTCTCTCCAATCCTGGGTCGCAACATGGCCGCCTAGCCGTCACCCTCCTTCAAATTTAGGGCGACTTTGTGGGCGTAACGGGCATAGGGATCTTGATCGGAGGACGCGATCGCGCTCGGTGCGGTTTGAGCGGACGCAGAAATGCTTCCGCGACGCGCTGCAAATGCATGCTTCCCGAGCCTGGACAGGCAACTCGCTACAGGGGGGCATATTACGTGGACATGGGATGCATGCCGATGGGTCAATCGCGAGATCACCGCATCCCGCGTAGATCTTAGTACAACGCGGAGCCTAGAGGACACTCGTTGCTCGCGACCAGCCACTCTAAGGGGCTGCGCTGGGTGGGAATGCAACGTGTATCGGACACCATAGGCCAAACATGGCCCTCTTGGGCAATGGGCTAGCACAATTGGGAGACATCTGCGTGCCGATTTCAATACAAAAAAAAACAGGAACGAGTGGTGGAGAGATGTGTATACTTGATACCGAAGGAAGGTCCTTCCGTACTCTCCATTACAGCAGCAACTGTGCGGCGTGTGCCTGTCCTCCGCATCATTTGCTAGTAGTCAACGCTGCATTGCAGCCATCCTAGAGACCGCAAGGCATCGTAGACGGGGATTTCCACGTTCTCCTCTTCGCTGGATGTAAAACTGAACGCTTTTAGAGTAGTCCGAGCGTTTCCGCTTACTTGATCAATGATGACGACGGAGTGAACGTAGGTGTGCAAAGGCTCATACCAGGTCCTTGACAGTTCAGATCTAGCTCTTTATGGTCCATATTGACCTCGAAGATTTTAATGTCGCTTCCGACCGTGAATCTATGCCGTAAAGCCATGCATGCATGAGTTGTGTGCCACTTTGATAAGGAAGAAATTGTGGAGACATCGCTTACAATATGTCACATGGATACGTGCGCTGTTGTCGAGTAAGTACGTTGTGCTGGGAATAGGAGGGGCAGTAGCAGGGTACTCACGTCAATCGTCGCCATGCAGTGACACGGTGCCACAGTGTCGTAGTATTCAGCGGGCTGTAGTTCCATTAGGTGCCGCAGTACCAAGTAAGGTGATATGCTCATCGCCGTGTCTTCATGGTCACTACTCTCGTTCAAGGAGTTGTTCAAGGAGTTGTTTCGAGAGTGGGACGTCTTGCTAGTGGTAGATGGCAAAGTCGGGCGGAGACTGAACGGAGATAATGATACATTGACATGATAGCCATCAAAATTTAATCGGAGATACAATGCTCCCTACTTGAGGCATCATCTCCATCTTCTCCGCTCAGATCCTAGTCAGTGCCGGCAGCGGAGGCCTCGGTTGACAATTATGAGGTATGCATTGACAAGCGCTGGCAGCCAGCAAGATTGTCATGAAGCCCCGAGCCACGGACATGCAGGATGTCCGACTGTCCGACCAAGATGTATTACAGCAATAACGATAGGTGGCGATGGTCTGTCCATAAGATAGTCCTAGGCGCTGTCCTTGCCCAATAACCGCCCAATAACCAGGAAATGATAACAGAAGGATGTCGGAGACTCGAAGGAGTCCTTAGTCGGCAATGCTGTTAAGGTGAGAGAGCCGCATCAGTTGCTACTAGATCTCATATGCTCTTGAGTAAAAAAATCCACTGCTTTGAGTGTCTCACCTGGAACCATTGAGAACCCTCTGCAAAACGGGACTGATATTGCCCGGACCATTCGGAAGGCAACTAAAGCTCGTACTAGGTTTGTTCCCGGAGGCCTGGGTGTTCGAAGCATCTGGTCTGATGAGCATCGATGGGTTCGGTGCGGTGCCCCGATTCTTCGCATACTTGCTGAGAACGCTGTCCAGATACGACGACATCGCCGCCTCTCCGAGGTCAATGTATGCCCTGCGCTGATGGCTGCTGGCACTTCCTCCTACGCAATGCGTGTATAGGTCCCACGTGTTATTATATAGCGTGACTGACGCATCCTTGTCCCAGACTTGCGCAAGACCGGTCTCCGCGATACCCTCCACCGAGAAGCCGGTCGAGACCTCCACGCAGCCTTCCCACCCCGTGCTGGTTTCATTGCGTGAATCCTGTCCCTGAGAAATGGAGGCGTCGGCTTCGGCGCTCGCCCTTAGATCGAGCGTCGTGCTGGCATCCAGTTCAAGATTTAATGAGGTACTGAACTCATTGTCGATTAAGGACACGCCAAGGGTGAGCGTCGGGATTAGATGAAGTGAGATCTGTGCATCGGCGGTGATGTCGGGACTTGCAGAAAGCTTGATGTCTGGAATGTATCGGCGAGATGCGTGTGGAGGGGTACAATTAAACGTACTGACCGGATCCGCTAGGGTGGATTGTACCACGTGTATCGCCCACTGAAGGGAAAGACAGCCGCGCATTCGAGACCGTGTATTCCATTCCGACGGTAAGATCGAGTTCTGTGGAAAGAATTGCGTCCGCTTCGGCGTAGAGGTGTAGACTAGGTCCAACCTCGTACAGGGGCGGAGCACCCCACCCCGGTATATCTATGGCTGCGAGTTCTATCCTTCCCGAACTGAGCGAAGCCTTGTATCATAGTGAGCGCGGGTGGTGACTCGGGTGGGGTGATGGATCGTTCGACGATCACTCACAGTGAGCGTAGCAGCGAGATCCAAAGTGCCTTTGAATGTCGCGTTCAGATCAACAAATGCCGTGAAGTTGTTGATCTCGGGTGGTACCGAGAATAGAGTCGCGTCGATTTCGTAGCCGAAGGCCAGTGAGCCGTTGACCTTGGTGTTGAAGTCTACCTTGACTTCACCCGAGTATGCAGGCGTGCTGCCGCTTTGTGGACAGCCGTAGTTCCAACTGAACAGCTCTTGACTTGCCTCACACTCGAACCAGCGAGGATCTGTTTTTCCTGTCTTCTTCGGTTGAAGAACACTCAGCTCGTTCCCGTCCGGAACATCGATCGGCGAGCCATCGCCCGACCCTGAGTATCCTCTGATGAGTAGTCTCACGGGACCATGGCTAGACGAGTCCTTTCAGTTGTGCAACGACACGCCAAGATAAAACTTCGCACCGAGTAGGATCCAATTGTGAATAGTTGCTCGAAAGCCTGATACCCTTCACAGCTGGCGGGCTTCTATCATAGCGCGGTAGCAGTGCTCCGCGCTTCTTCGCATGTATACTCTGGTCCTCGTGGTGCCATGAGTGTGTCACAAATGCAAAAAGATTTGAGCCACACTATGCGTACAGGTGATCTCGTCAATACTAGCAACTGGACATACAATGGAAAGAATGCTACCTCCTTGGGAAGTCGCACAAACGTGTGCTCAGCGCCGTTGAGGTAGAGGTGGTCGCACCCTTTGCTAGGGTCATGACACACGACTCGTAGTACCTGCTCCCTCGAGTCTGAGTCACAATCAAGGACCGTCCAGCCCGCGGCGGGGGTCAGGTCAGAGATGCTCGAGATTGATCCATTCTTTGTTGACAACACGAGTCAGCGCGAAGTCGAAACACCAAACATTTCAGATCACTCACGATGGTGAGCAATCCTACACCATGTTCGTTCGAGGTATCCCAATGGCAAGTGCCGGAGTGACAGGGCTGTTCCCAGTCGATGGCAGCCCAAGCAGAGACTGGAAGGAGTGCGGCAACGGCGATGAGGGAGTGGACGAGGACCAACATGGTCCTATTCTTCGGTGATGACTCTTTCGACACATCGTACACATCGTAGTACCTTTATATGCTAGGAAATAGAGATGGTCGAAGGCTCGCGACCACAAGCTGTAGTAACTCTTCCCATGGACACACAGACGCTGTGTGGGCGCGGATGCAGCGTTCACCTTGGGAGAAAATCGAGCATGTATACCGTAACTTGCTGGAGGCGCATCACTATCGCAGTGCGCTGTCTGGACGTGCCTCCATGATGGAAAGCGACAATAGTCATCTCATGGACCCGCTCATGCGGCCGTCATTCACCGCTTTCACATGTGCTCAACGCCACAATGCCACTGAACCTGGTAGATGGTTCGCGATCATCAAGAGGGGCGATTTTGATGCCAGTGGGTGGCGAGCCGCTGAGCCAGTTGTTAGTAGCTACGAAGGAGTTCAAGAACAATCTTCATCGGTGAAAGCGCGACGGAGGCTGGCACCGCTTTCGTGCGTGAGCCAGGGTATGTGTGGTGCACAATGATAATGCTATGCCTCTATCTCTCCTATGTCCTCGTACCAGTCCTGGGAACGCGTTAGCGCGACACACAACATCGAAACGATTACGTACCTGTGGCTTTTGTGCGATGAACTGTCTCATCAACTGTTTGCACCTGTCGTCCTCAACTACCAAGACTTCAACTCCACGACTACGAAGGAGATCCTCATCTCCCTTGAAGTTCGAGTTCTCCCCTATAACCACTCTAGGTATCTTATAGAGGAGTATGGCCCCAGTACACATACTACACGGGCTACACGCAGACGCAATAAGCTCGGCTCGTGTCGTAGCTCAACGCATAGCGAGACAACGCACCTCAGCGTCGTGTACTGTGAGCGTGACCCTGCTCAGTACCATCTCATCTCATCTCATCACGTCGTAGTACGTTACGTGCACTCACCATCGTCGAATTGCGATACACCTCCGCCTTCAGCCTTCCCGCGCCCTCCAATGCAGCCATCTCGCCATGCAGAATCGCAGAACTTTTCTGCACGCGCTCATTGTGTCCCTGTCCGAGGATGCGCGGCTCGCGCACACCGCCGTCACCGTGATACACGAGTGCAGCGCCGATAGGTACACCGCCTGCGTCGAAGCTTGTTCGCGCGTTGGCATACGCGACGTCGATGCCCAACCTATCCGTATCAGTAAGGCTGACAGATGCGGCCATTCGAGCTCAGACCTCAGCAAGCAGTGTGAGTGGCTTTGCTTGGTGTCGGTGTGCGTTGTGGGCGTATGGGAGAGAACTCAACCACGTCAACGTTGGCGCTAAGCGTCAGGCTGAACCTTACTCACCGACTGCGTAGTACGTACCCACGCGCAGCACCGCGTACGCGCGAACACTCAGTACTCGGTGAGATTCACTGGCGAAGAAATGATACTTCCCAAAGCTCAGAACTACCGTACATTGTTCGCCAGTCAAGAACTCAAACCGAGACGGAACAGGAGAACCAAACTCGAACTCGATCGCAATCGAGGAGAAAGTGAATGTTTGAACGAGGGCAAGGAAAGTGCGGGTGATGATCATTAGGGGCACAATGATCCATGCTGGTAATATAGAAAGAGCTGCCCTCAGCCAAAGGTGATAATTTACAGCAACCTAGAAGCGCAGATCCCAAGAAAGAATATCGAAAGATGAACGAAGGAGGGGGGCCACGACAGTTTATTGGATGCTAGACGCCAGAGTCAACATCGCCTCGCGAGAACCAGACAGGACGGGATCACTCACTTCTTAGCAGGGACAGCTTGATCAGCAACGGACACGGCGGAAAGAAGCGCGCTCGCGGGGCAGCCAAGGTCCGCCCTCTTCGAGATGAGCGCAGCGCGCGCGGAACGACCGGTGTACGCACGGCGCGCGGGGCTGTCGCCGAAGCACTTTTTGAAGAGGTCGAACGTCTTCTTGAACAGCGACACGCTCGTGCTCTTGTCGAACAGGCCGAGCAGCGACGCGTCCGCACCTGCGCGCACGTCAAGCCCGGTCGTCACATCCACGCAGCCGCCAAACGTCTTGTCCGTGGACTTGCCGTCCGTGCCAACAGCAGCCTCGGCGGTGGCCGCAAGGGAGAGGTCGACACCGGCGCTCGCGTCGACGTCGAGGTTGATGGTCGCCTTCGCAGTGCCTGCGAGGGCGTTGATGCCGAACGCGAGCGTGGGGATGAGGTGGGCAGCGACCTGGCCGTGCGAAGTGACGTTGGGCGAGACAGAGAGCTTGAGGTTCGAGTCACCGGGAGTGAACGCGCCCTCAGGGTTGTCGTTGGGCGGGAAGAAGAGCTTGGCGCCGGCGATCGTGTACGCGAGGTCGACATCGACGTCGAGGTTCGCGTCGAGGGTCGCGGTCGCCTCGGCGTTCACAGAGAAGGTAGGGCCGATGCTCAAGATGGCCGGGAAGTCGAGTCCGGGGATACCAGTCTCAAAGAGCGGGATCTTTCCTGAGCTGATGGAGCCCTGTGCGCGATGACATTATTCTCTGTAAGGGCGCAAAGATGGAATCACGCGGAGTACTTACGGTTACAGTGGAATCGAGCCCGAGGGTTCCGGTGACCGTCGTGTCGAGACCAACGTAGAGGCCGAACTCATCGAGATGGGGCGGAACGACCGTTCCAGCCGCAGCAATACCGTAGGTCACTGTGCCGTCCACCTTGCCCTTGACGTCGACCTTCGCCCGACCGCCGAAAGCGGGGGTAGCCCCGTTCTGCGGGCAGTCGAAGGACTGGTCAAAGAGCGGGACCTCGCCCTCGAAGTTGAGCGGACTGCTGCCGGAGAGGTCCTTGTCGAACGTGGACAGCTTCTTCAGGCTGTCGCCGACCCAGCTGAAAAGACCGCGCTTCGTGAGAGCGGCGGGATCAGTGGGAGGCGAAACCGTGAAGTTGCCTCCGACACTAGGGAGGGAAGATCCCTGTAGGAACACCGTAACGTTGCCGTTCACCAAGGGATCGACTGCAGCGAAATCGGTCGCGAGGGCAATACCCTTCACTGTGGGGGTTGTGCCACGCTTGATGAGTGAACGCTTGGTCAAGGGAATGCTCTGGTCTTGGTGGATCCATTGGCGCGTCACGACAGCGAAGGGCATAGAACCGCAGCTCTTCGGGAGACGGACGATGGTACCTTCTGCGCCATTCTGGTTGAGGTGATCGCAGCCCATGTCGGCATCGTAGCAGACGAGCCGAATGTCCTGGTCCGCTGTTGAGGCGTCGCAGTCGAGGATCTCCCATCCGGCGGCGTTGGTCAGGTCTGATACACCAGTTTGTGATCCAACCTAAAGAGACGCGTTTGGCGTCATAGCACCCGTTAGGCGGCGGCTCTGGGATTGCTCGAGGGAAATTGAATACTCACAAGGCGAACCGTTCCGGATCCACTACCTGTTGTGATGTCCCAGTTACATTCACCAAAACATGGCTGGGTCCAGTCATTCGCTGCGCGGGCGGCGAGAGGAAGGAGTGCTGCAACAAGAAGTGGGCTGAAAACCATGGCGTCGATAGACTCTGTTGTTGAATGAACGACTGAACGAAGGTCGTAAGGAGGGAAAAGGAGTCTTAGAAGCTATAAAAAGGCGAGGGCGAGCAGAAGAACGAAGTGGGAATCACCAGGACCCGTGAGGAAGCCTTCGCTGTCAGACAAGCTGTTATATGCCATATCGTCCACGAGCGGCGTTACTGGGCGCTAGGATTTAGATGGCGGTCGCCAGTGTGACCAAATGCGTGGTCGCAGATGTGGCGATCATACCGGAAATGCGGGGCTTGGCGCGACAAGGATGGATGGGCAGGACGTTGGGCGCAGTGCTGATCTGCTGAAGATGCAACCCGCCATCAAAAGATTGCCCTCAGCCTTGGCTTGAGGCCTATGAGATGTACCACCGAAATCGGTCATCCCGCTTCATTCGTCGTCCTGGGAGGTTGTTCAAAGCTCGGAGTGTTCGACGCGTGCTCATACCTGACGGACATCCGCACATCGCACATCGCGCTCGCTTCCTTGAAGTTGTACCATGTGGATCACAAGGCTTCGTGGAATTGAACTTGACAACCGTGCATACACGACAGCGAGGTCCTTCTAGCCTCCATACACCTGGTCATTCGAGGCCATGAGTGACGATCATTTCAAAATGAACAGTGTAAATGCGGGGAGAGGCCGGACCTTTGGGAAAGGCAGTGAATGTGGTCGTCAACGTCCATGATGCGTCTGTATGGCTAGGAACGATCTGATCTGTCTTAACACAGCTTCTTGAGTTTGATTACCCGGCTTAAGCCGGTCAGTAAGCAAAGTAACTAGCTTCCAATAGCCTCATTATAATTCTGTACTACGGGCTTTACTTACTACTAGGCGCCTGGCCCGAGTATTATAATGTGACCTTTTTTGTGGCAGATGCATTGCTCGTGAGTACTTGAGCCTCAATCCTGAGAACGCATCATATGGACACCTCCACACAAGAACCATACGAAGTAGCCCAGACTGTAGATATGGTTGAGGCAGATTCCCAATAGCAAGCGCTACCCGTCACCCAGTCAGTATACAGGCTTCACAGATATATAGCAGTCAGACGGTTGCGTCCATCTATGCGGTTGCATGAATCATGATCCAGATCATGGGTGGAAACCGGCGGTCAAAAGATCGGCAGCCATGCTACCACGCTGCACAGTCTAAGTACAAGCTTCAGCGCATCGTTCCGCCTGACAAGTTCCCTCAGGATCCGTCGTATTGCATATGAGCTT
Source organism: Fomes fomentarius (assembly GCA_022606135.1). NCBI lineage: Eukaryota > Fungi > Basidiomycota > Agaricomycetes > Polyporales > Polyporaceae > Fomes > Fomes fomentarius. Next base: position 311,942 of record JABYQN010000010.1, on the reverse strand, counting down.
ACATCGCATCCGACGGAAGCACTCGCACCCTGGCAACCTCAATCTCATTTCCAAACTTCCAGACGTCGATACCGACTCGGACATCCTCACGGCGTCGTCCCCGGCGCAAACTAGCTACGCGTCCATGTTGGCTGGATGGCTCTGACTCTGGAACCAGACAGTCACACTCACCGACGACCGTCAGCCATCCCATCTAGAAGACTGCAGTCAGGAGATGGGGACAAGACGTTATCACCGTGGAAGACGCCCCGAACACCGCTCACCATCTAGATGTCCACCGCCCGCCCGCCCACCGCTCCTAAACCGCTCGGGAACCCAGCGGACACACGGCAATCGTCTACCAACTGTTTGTCGGGTACCGGTGAAACCTGCCACCCCAGTGGCGAGGGATGTCAAACTCGGACGAGCCGACGTCGCATGCATATGCATGTCTATCGTCACGACTCACCGTGCCCTGGATACAGTATGCGGCATTTCAAATCGAAAGGGACTGTTGCAGCAACGTTCATATCTGGAGGAAAGGGTGGTTGGCCTGGACTGTCGAAAAACGTCTAACGCATCCTATGATCACGTCATGATCTATGGCTGCCCTACTTAGCTTCGGTACGCATCGTTCCATAAGCAGTCTGTGTTCTGAGGTATCAGGAAGGCACTCACCGCATCCTTTTACGATCCCAACCTCAATCTATCTCCGATGGCGAGAGCTTCTCAAGGCTCTCGCCTGCATCCCAGTCGTCGCGTTCCTGTTGGCAGAGTAGGCTACGATCGACTTCCCCATCCACAACAGGGCGGGCCGGACTTAGGAGATGCGTCGACGCGACGCGTCTAAACCAATCCACCGCCCACGGCTCGATATTCAAGCCATGTGGGAGTGACCTCGAGGTATTCTGAGCGAACTCGAGGTATCAGGAAGGCACTCACCGCATCCTCTTCACAATCCCAACCTCAATCTATCTCCGAAGGCGACAACTTCCATCGTCCGCACCTCATAGCTGCAGATGTCCAAAGTTCGCCGAGCAGACTACAATCGCCTTCCCCATCCACAACAGGCCGGGACTCAGGGGATGTCATATGCGTCGTACCACTAGAAGACCTAGAGCCATCCACCGCCCACCGCTCAATCCATGGCGGCCAGACGGCAATCGCGAAGCAGCTGTTAGTCGACGTCCATCTAGAGCGAGACCCGGGCGATGACTTAGGATCTTTCAGAGCGAAGAACCTAAGGAGTGCCCGACGTCTCCCTCGCGTCCTGCTTCCAACTTCTAGGGCGGGTGTTTCATTCACATTCGCATCGCATTCCGAGGAGTTCGTTCCTTGAGACCGGAGGCCTGAGCGCCGAGCCGTGCTCGTACAAAAGAAGAGCATTCATAGCTTGTTTTGCATTCGCATTCATCTATCATCAGTCATACACGGTAGAGTTTCACTACGCTACCTTATTTAGAACATATATACTCAACGTCTAGCACATCCTCCCCCTGTTATCTTTGTGTAGTCTGTCGCTGAAGACTTGAGATCTTTCGTATGAGTCAAACTCGAACCCTATGCGCATCTAAGAAGATTGCATCCCAATCTCCACAGCACGGTTCGGTTCGCGACGATGAGCGCACTCCGCCGGGATTCAGATGTAGCGGTGCTCGTTGCCGCTGCCGCCCAACAGACCCTCTTCGATAGCCTTGATCTCTGTACACGCGCGAGCGGCGAAACACACCACAGCGACAGTCGTTCAATCACAATCAGCGTCCCTTCGTCATCGAACGGAACCAAAACAAAACGCAGAACAGCACAGAAAAGCAAGAGCAGAGAAACAAGAAACGAGAGACGAGAAACGAGAAGCAGAGAGAAACTCACGCAACGCGAGATGCTTCGAGTGGAACCGGCACCACATCAGGTTACCCATCATGAACCAGAAGTTGGGCACGCCCGTGTCGCGCCAGGCCGTCCGCAGCTCGCCCTCCTCGTCGAGCCCCCAGATCGGCTTCACGCGCTTTGCGACGTCCTCGCCCAGGATTGAGGCCACCGTGCCCAGCGGGCTGTCGAATCTGTGTACGCGCAAAGTCCATGCATCGCGTCAGCATGGCTCTGTTCTCTTGTACCAAAGAGGTCACAACGACATCAGGTCATAGAGGGGGTGGCGAGATGGGGGATCAAGAAAATAGACAGAAAACCGGTGCGCACCCAGTCGCGAATAGGATGACGTCAGCATCGACGGTGCTGCCGTCCTCGAACTCGAACCCGGTCTTGGTGTACCGCTTGATAAGACTGTCATTCTTGAGCTTGATCTTTCCCTCGACGACCAGCTTCGACGCGCCCACGTCTGTCGTATTGAAACCGTCGAGGTAGGAGAACGAGAATAGTCAGCGATCAGTTGCACGGTTCGACAGGGGCAGCCACAGCACATACACATAGGCAACGAGTGGAAGGAGGGAGGAGGGAGGCGAAAGAGGGGGGAAGAGAAGGAGACGCACCGATATAGTACCCTCCACCACGCCTCCTTGACATAGCCAAGAACCCGCCACCGCTAAGGTCCGTACGGAACCCGACTTTGCGCAGTCCGTCAAGGAGCTCCCTGGTCGCACATGTGAATTATTCTCATCCCATATGCACCATCCACACACAGAGGAGCCATAACACGCACTTGTCCGCTTCTGCGATCGCCGCCACCTGTCGCTTCTGGATCTCCTCCGTAAGGAAGGTGGGGAGCGACGCGTCGATGCGGTCCGCGACGTCCGTCGGCCCGCGGCCTTCCCACCAGAGGTCTACACACACACTTGACGGTCAGCGCGTATACACACTGCTGCGAGGGTGGGGAATGATACACGTACGGCTCAGCATACCAGGCGAACCGTTCTTCGCAGTCATGATGTACGTGCTGTCGCGCTGGTAGATCGTGACATCTGCGTGTCCCCCTCGCACGTCAGAAGTGTAGGCACGCGCGCATATACCCAACACATACTCACCGACGCCATGATTAACATAGTCAGACGCGACATCATGCGCTGTGCAGCTCCGTCAGGCTTTTATCCGCCGTGCCCGCACACACGCGACCAGATCAACTGCGACTCACCAGTAGTAGCCGCGCCAACCACGAACACCTTCTTCCCGATATGGCTCTTCGCCGTATCATGGTGGATCGAATGCAAGACCTGCCCCTGGTACTCCTCCCGTCCAGGGAACTCTGGGATGAACGGTTTGTTCCCGCCCAGCCCGATCGCGAAGATGACATGGCGGACGTGCAGGACACGCGTCGAACCGTCCGCGCGCACGACGGTGACGTCCCACTCGTTGTTCGCGTCTTGAACCGCTTTGGTCACGGTCGACGAGAGCCAGACGTTGAGTTCGAGCGCCTCGGCGTAATACTCGAGCCAGCCTGCGAGCTTCTGTGCGGGAGTGAATATGGGCCACGATGGCGGGAAGCTGCCCGGGGATCAACAGAGAGAAGACACATGCTCTTGGGAACTCACGGGAGGTAGGGGAGGTGGTCAAACCCTAGTGGAGACAGAGATCGCTCGCAAATTGACTACATTGCAGAGAGAAGAGACGCATACTCACAAACAGGGTCGTGCAAACACAAAGCCTGGTACCGGTTCCTCCACATATCGCCAATTCGCGCATTCTTCTCCACAACAAGCGTCGGGACGTCCAAGAACTTCAGCCGCGCGGCGACATCTAACCCACTCTGCCCTCCTCCGACAATGAGCACCGTCGGGTCTCTGTCCACAAACTCCTTCTCGCGCTGCCGCTGCTCCAGCCACTTGCCATGGTTCGGCAGTGGGTTCCTGTTCGGCCCCGTCTTCTCCGGGTGTCCCTTGACCTCCTCGTAGTTCGTGTAGAAAGTAAAGCCAATCCACTGGCCATCCGCGGTCGGGACGAGGCGGAAGATGCCGCTGTTGCCTCCATTCACACTGTCGAACGTGAACTGGCCGAGGATCCACGCGAGGTCCGGGTACGGGTTCTCGAACTTGACGTCCGTGAGCTTCAAGTTGCTGAGCTTGCTGAGCGCGAGGTTGTCTTGGAGCAGGGTACGGATCTTGTCTGCGCCGTGGAATGTGCGGAAGGCCCAGGTGAGGGCGAGCATGTCGCGCCACCAGGCGTCGGGTGAGAATAGGGAGAGGACGCCATCGATGTCATCTGCCTGGATGTATTTCGCGAGGGCGTCGAACCAGAGGGAGGCGACCTTTTGGGCGTCGACATCGGTGGGGACGGCATTTACGCCGAGGCGGTCGAGAGTAGGGAGGAGAGCGGAAGACTCAGTGGTCGCCATCGCGGACGTTCGTGGACGTGGACGGGTGCAAGGAGCAGCTCGACTTCACGTACGGTCGCCAGCTGGGGATAAAATGACGACTGGATTGCATCAGTGAGGTCGATATAGCTTCCTGACAGAAAATTGAGAAATGGCGAGGACGGCTTATGCTGGCTCGCCATCCGGGAATCCCCCTACGGTCCGGGTAGCCGGCTATGATCTAGATTCGGTTCGACGCAAATCCCTCCGAACGGTCGGACAGGCTAAACGTGCCAGTGGGAGGTGTGTGTATCACGACATTGGGTCGACCTCGCGGGGGGTGCAATTATATAGCACATAGTCCATACTAGGATGAGTTATGAGAGGAAGAATGAAGCACCAAATTTGCATACTCGTTCCGAACACAGTACAGGCATTTAACGCTGATTCTCGGGGCCTGAAACTTGGAATGCAAAGGGCAATATATTGTCCCCTATGGGTGGACAGTATACATGATTTATGGATCATACAAACAGCGACCAACGACATTTCGAAGAGCCTGCCAGTGACAAATACCCGACGTCCCCACGGTGCCCCACTGCAACGTTCATTCATATCACATTCCAACTACACGTACTTAGTTTCTGAGCCGTAAAAGTCAAAGCAGTAGTGATGAGACTATACGCCTAAACACTCTGAAAGAAAGTTCCCATCATCATCTTCGCATTCACATTTATCAATCAATCGTACATGGTACAGCTCGAGCTTCGGTACACTAACCCCTCCTTTGCTATCGTACTTGCCGAGTCTTTGTAAACTTGAAACCCTAAGAACCCGCCACACCCTCTACATGAGTCTATGCCCATCTAGATCGCATCCATTCTCCTTCGAATCGTGACAAGCGCACCGTGGCGGCACTCGCGCGTTAGACGTAGTAACGGTGCTCGCTCCCGCTACCCGCCAACACACCTTCCTCGATGGCCTTGATCTCTACATACGCGCGAGCAGCGCCAAGAATGAGTCAATCAGCACCCGCTCTTCATCGACTGCGCAAAAACAACACAGCAAAAAGCCGAGAAACGAGTGCTACTCACGCAACGCGAGATGCTTCGAGTGGAACCGGCACCACATCAGGTTGCCCATCATGAACCAGAAATTGGGCACGCCCGTATCGCGCCAGGCCGTCCGCAGCTCGCCCTCCTCGTCGAGGCCCCAGACCGGCTTCACGCGCTTTGCGACGTCCTCGCCCAGGATCTCGATCACCGTGCCAATCGGGCTGTCGAACCTTTGTGTATGCATGCGTCATGTCAGTATCACTCTCTACGGCGGCGATAGATGATGATTGAATTGAATGGTAGGACAGTGAAACGGAGGGGGAGGGGAAGAGGGGGAAGAGGGGGAAGAGGGGAGGCAGGCAGGGCACATAGATGGACGTAGATGGACAGACACGCACCCAGTCGCGAAGAGGATGACGTCCGCGTCGACGGTGCTGCCATCCTCAAACTCGAAACCGGTCTTCGTGTACCGCTTGATGACGCTGTCATTCTTGAGCTTGATCTTCCCGTCGACAACCATCTTCGACGCGCCGACGTCTGTCATGAAAGAAACAAGAACGACAGTCAGTACAGGAAAACGGTCAATCGCGCGCGTTGAGCAGGTGCGCAGCCGCATGCGTTTTGTTTCCGATGGATACGAAGAGAGGCGAGAGGGATGGAGGAAGGGATGAGCGCAGAGAACCGGACATACCAAGGTAGTATCCACCTCCACGCCTCTTCGCCATAGCCAAGAAGCCCGCCCCATCAGGCCCCAGGTGCGTCCGGAATCCAACCTTGTGCAGACCATCAAGCAGCTCCCTAGTCGCATAGGCACAAGCATGAAGCGCCAGTAAGCGTCATGTTCCCGCACCAGTAGAAGAATGAAGGGATAAAACGCACTTGTCACGCTCTGCAAGGGCTGCCGTCTGCCGCTTCGAGATCTCCTCACCAAGATATATGGGGAGCGACGCGTCGATACGGTCCGCGACGTCCGTCGGCCAGGTGCCTTCCCACCAGAGGTCTATACATATACACACGCGCGCGCGAATCGTGATCAGCGCGTGTGCTGCTCAGAGGCAAGGACAGATACGTACCGCCCAGCATGCCAGGCATACCGTTCTTCGTCGTCATGATGTACGTGCTGTCGCGCTGGTAGATCGTGACATCTACATGTCCCGTCATACGTCAGAAGTGTAGGTGTGCGAGGGTAGTTCCAACAGATACTCACCGACTCCGTGCTCGACATAGTCAGACGCGACATCATGCGCTGTGCAGTACCACCTCCGTCAGCCATTTGTCCACTCTTCGCGCACACACGCGACTAGATCAGCTCTGGCTCACCAGTAGTAGCTGCGCCAACAATGAACACCTTCTTCCCGATATGGCTCTTCGCCGTATCGTGCTGAGTCGAATGGAGCACTTGGCCCTGATACTCCTCCCGGCCAGAGATTTCGGGGATAAACGGCCTGTTTCCCCCCAAGCCAATTGCGAAGACGACATGGCGGACGTGCAGAACGCGCGTCGAGCCGTCCCCGCGCACGACAGTGACGTCCCACTCGTTGTTCGCGTCTTGCACCGCTTTCGTCACCGTTGAAGATAGCCAGACGTTGAGCTCGAGCGCCTCGGCATAGTACTCAAGCCAGCCTGCGAGCTTCTGCGCGGGAGTGTACACAGGCCAAGACGGCGGGAAGCTACCCGGGTATCAACAGGGGATAGAGGGAGAAGATACATGCTCTTGGATACTCACGGAATGTAGGGGAGGTGGTCATACCCTGGACAGAGATCGCTCGCAAATTGAGTACATTGCAGAGAGAAGAGACGCATACTCACAAACAGGGTCGTGCAAACATAAAGCCTGGTACCGTTTCCTCCACATATCTCCAATTCGCGCATTCTTCTCCACAACAAGCGTCGGCACGTCCAAGAACTTCAGCCGCGCTGCAACGTCCAACCCACTCTGCCCTCCTCCGACTATGAGCACCTTCGGGTCGTTGTCCGCAAACTCCTTCTCGCGCTGTCGCTGCTCCAGCCACTTGCCATGGTTCGGCAGCGGGTTCCTGTTCGGCCCGGTCTTCTCCGGGAAGCCCTTCACTTCTTCGTAATTCGTGTAGAAAGTGAAGCCAATCCACTGGCCGTCCGCGGTCGGGACGAGGCGGAAGATGCCGCTGTTGCCTCCATTCACACTGTCGAACGTGAACTGGCCGAGGATCCACGCGAGGTCCGGGTACGGGTTCTCGAACTTGACGTCCGTGAGCTTCAGGTTGCTGAGCTTGCTGCGCGCAAGGTTGTCCTGGAGTAGCTTGCGGATCTTGTCCGCGCCGTGGAATGTGCGGAAGGCCCAGGTGAGGGCGAGCATGTCGCGCCACCAAGCGTCGGGGGAGAAGAGGGAGAGGACACCATCGATATCGTCTGCCTGGATGTATTTCGCGAGGGCGTCGAACCAGAGTGAGGCGACCTTGTGGGCGTCGACATCGGTGGGGACGGCATTTACGCCGAGGCGGTCGAGAGTAGGGAGGACAACAGGAGACTCGGTGGTAGCCATGGGTGCAGTCTGTGCAGAGAGAGATAGGATAGACTGTCCAAGCTATTATAGGAGCGGGGTAACGGATAGGAGAGAAGCCGGGTCCGTACACGAAGTTTGCGCGGCCAAGTCCCAGTGGTCAAATGACACCCTTCTTCTGCAGCAATGCTTCCCACGTACCCTGACGCGTCCGTCACGCGTCTCGGTTGCAACACCTCTCCGCCGGGCAGCGAGCCCCTCGTCGGTGTAGAGAAGCATGCTTGGTAGCAGGTGCTATGACATGAACTACGGGCGCACCGACGCAGATGAAACAGGATATCTTGACAATAGTCATGAGAGAGTGACGCATGCATGTCGAAGAACCGTTAGAATCCCAGATAATGCGAAGAGATGGACAGGCCGTGTGATTAGTGATGGCAGGTCATGAGCCTTCGCCAGGGCGGCGCGTGAACGACTAGTGAAAGGACATCCCCTGTGGAGAGCAAACCAGCACGCCACCACAAGTCACCAGATGGGAGGGTCTGGATATACTTAGGTTAGAGGTGTGTAGTTGGATATGTGGAGCGATCAAGAGTCGCCAAGTGCAAGGTGCAGAGGGCGGGAAATCCTTGTTAACAAGGAAGTTCTCTCCGACTTCTTGGGGACCGAGACTCATGACCTCGAGTACGTCAGCACATGCCTGACAAACAGCAGTGAGACAATACACAGCTTTCCATAACATGTTCCGCACCTTCCTGCATCTAAGATACCCGGAAAGCGACTGCGACCTCTACAGAGTCTGCTTCACGACTATATATGCGAAAGAGTGCCTCGCTCCTTGCCAAGTCCCAGTGACCCGCGTTGCAAGATGATAGACAAGGCCTCGTTGACCAGTGACCAGCACCGCGCGATCCTCTTGTACGCACTCAAAGGTATGTCCGTCGTGCGACCAGGGTGATCCCTATAAGATGGTCCGCGAGACCAAAGACGTTATGCAGATCCTAGAGCAAGCCACAAAGAGAGAACGCAAGGAATGCAGCGGACGCAGAGTAGTGGAGGTAAATGGCGAAGGGCAGCATGATTTGGGCAGGGGTAACACGGTCGGTAACCGGCAGCAAGCGCCCGATGCTGGTGACTGCCCAAACACATCACAATAGCGCGTCTGTGGCTGAATTCCTGGCTGAACCAGGCTGATTCGAATTCAGTTCAATGCGTGCCAGCCAACCTTTCTCGCTTCGTCTTATTTGTAAGGTAAGGTAATAACTCACCTTAAGCCCATATGGTATGCTTCATCTTCTCAGATATCAACCCTTGAGGAGGCTCTCTGGCCTACTTACTACTAGTCTACTACGGCGACGCCGTCGTCGGAGAAAAGTATGTGTACTAATATAAGGGAGCTGTTGTTGCGCATATAGTGAGAAAACCACAGTGAAAGGATGAATCCTTAGTCCAACTTACAGGATATCAGCGTCCGATTACCGGAGGGGCCTATCTACTGCTCGTAAGTGGACTCATTGATCCTCTTCCGAAAGCTGTGTTTCACCGTTCTTGTCCTCAGACGGCACCGTAGCGGCGATGGAGTGAAACTCGGGAGTCGTCCTTCATTTAAGAGCGCAAATGGGTGAGCGAGGAGAGATGGGAAGCTATGTGGGAGAAGAGTAGAGCGAGCGAGAGTGAGCTGAAGGGTTATATACCCTCCGTGCGATATTGATGACGATGTCCCATAACCAGAAAAGAGCGGTGGGACCAGAATTTGCCCCACCCAATCGTCCGCCTTGGACAGGGAGCTGGCGGGAATGCCGGGGTCATGCGCGAGAGAAGTCGCCCACGAGACAGAACGGTTCATCTCCAGACGCGTCGGACTCATTAGCCCGGGCCGAGCCTCAACAAATTGACCTCGCACTGGCTGTGCCGGAAGTATGAGGTAAAACTAGTGAGGCGACAGGGCGTGTCTGGAGGAGCGGGGACCTCTCCTGAGGATCACGGGTGCTGAGGATGCCTGCAGCCAATGTTGTCCACATGTTGCAATGCGCCTCCGGGGCATTCAGCATCGGACTATATTGTCAGCAGATACTACTACTATGGTTGAGCAGAACATACCTACGGAGATCTGGTTCCCTGTGCTCCTTTCTTGATATCAATACGCGTTCAGCATTACCAGCTTCGGGACGAGGACCTAATCAACGAAGGAGGTTTAGAGTGCGAAGCCTCGACAATCGGAGACCCCATCACATCCTTCCACAACCTTACATCGAACCAGGCTGTCGCCAAGGGCTCGAACACACGTTCCAGCTCCCAAGTCCGAACACACAGTGGGTCCGGGCAGTCAAAGGAAACTCCGAGTCTTTCTCCGCATGAGGATGGACTCCTGGTAATAAGCTCGACTATGCGAATCGGGACTCAGATGTTCTTTGCTTTTCTCCTGAAGCATGCACTCACATAAGCATCTTGGTAGTGGAGGTATCAGTAGGATTAGTGTTCGAACGACGAAGTTACTCGTTGAGTGGCTTAGGGAGTTTGTGACCCGCTGTGCTCTTAAGACAAAAGATGGAATTATATATTATCTGACTAAGTCTACAACGCTACAAGGTACATACGCTTATCTACATCCTGGATCCCTCATACTGCCTGTGCTGCACAGAAGGAAGGTCGTCAGCCACTTACTCCCATGGTATCACGCACCTCTGCCCAGGATCCAGCTTTGCTTTCGAGATTGAGGTCCGATACCGGCGCACACTGTGTGGTAAGTTAGCTTCTGCGACATGCATGTCCAGCGACAAACAACTCACCAGCGGGAGGCTCAGCCTTGCAATGCGGCACGCATCCTCCGCACAGTCCGAGTCACCCATCCCCGACAGGTGACTTTATCAGAAAGGCGTTGACTCATCTACCATTACACCCTGCGTCCAATGGGTACGGCTTATCGGGTGGGGCAGGAGCCTGAGCAGTACGTGACGCGAACGTCGGATGCCACCAGGTGGGCTTATACACGACGGGGCGGCTGGCCATGATGAGCATGCTCACTGGGTACCAGAAGGGGATGATCAGAGGGAACATGGGGAGTGTGCAGAAGGGATGAGACGTACAATACGATAGTGCCAGCTGTGCCGTACGGCGCACATCATGAAGGGAAGGCGGTGATGTGGTGTGTGAAAGTGTGCACGCCGTGGTTCCCGTCTAGGGAAAACTTGGGTTCGACAAATACGCCGCAGTGGTATACAGCGGCGCATCGTTCCGGACGACCCCCTATTACCCATGTCAGTAGTGTTAGAGAGGGAAGTATCATATCAGAACTCACCTGAGATATGAGGATGTCCGATACAGTCCGTCGCGAATGAAGGGGGACGGACTAGGTGAGGTGTACTGTGTCTTCACCCTCGCTCTATCTCTAGCCACATAGACGTGTGTCTGAGAGCGTAGCTCGAGGCGAACAGATAAGAGTGCTGCAGAGGGGAGCGGACATGGTGGTACTGAGGAGAGAGCAGTCCGTCAACTGGCTCGGGTTTTATATCGATGCGGCTGGCACCAGCCCGGCGGAGGCTGGGGTTGGCCGGTGGAGGATGGACATCCTGGCCCTCGTTCAGCTCTTTGGCGGGCTAACAAGGGACGGTCCATATTCGGTACCTCGGCGCTGTGTTCCCCTTCGCCGAACTTCACAATTGATGATCTGTTTACGATAGGGAACCGTTATTGGATATGATCGTGGAAGAAGAACAGCGCCCGAATACTGTTACTCACTGTCACCTTACACGGATGGTCTTATGCATGACCGTCTCGCAGCCGGTCCCCACGAACTACTACTAATAGTCTACTGAGACCAACGATGAGTAGAGAATTGACATGATGTCGATCCAAGCGAGTCTTGGCCTCCGTGTTGAGGTTTGTGTCGGTCAGATACCTCAGGATGTACCGGCCGCCGAGGTGAAGAGCAGTGGCATCCGAACATGCCAGTCAAATGTCGTACTAGGTACTAGCAGCAGCCGAGTGAGACGGCGTCGATCAACAGTCAGCCCTTTCGAAGTGTGTGGCGAACAAACAGCGATCGTTAACTCGGATGACTCTCTGAGCGGCCACCGTAAAAGGAATGTGCACCTTGAAGAACATGCAAGTTGATTCCACTGCCGCGTGCTTACCTTCACGCGCTCCAGCTTACTCCGTCGGGCGACGGAGCTCAAGAGTGGATTCACCAGTCGTGACTTGGCAGTGACTATACTTGGAGTGGTCGTGTAAGGTGTAGTCCCGGCAACAGAGGCGACCAAGTCAAGGCCGCACTGGCGAAGTTAAGTACCCGGGACCACGGTCCGGTGGGCTGGGCAGTGAAATGAGCGCCGTCCAAACAGGGACGACAACGTCTGCGGCTGATTCAAGGACCATCTCCGACATCCTGCCGTATTCAAGGGGTATCTAAGCACGCCTTTTGCTCACTCCTGCATCATACCCTAGAGTCTCTGGAGAGTCTAGCTGTATCTCGGAACTTCACCTCAGCCAGCATCGGGGTGCTACTTACTAGTAAGTACTTTGATAGACATATGTGAAACGTAATTCGATGGAGGAGGATCCCGAGGAGGAGTGGAAGTTTCCGCCCAACGCGGACATGTAGCAGCGCTGAGTCCCTGTCAGCCACACTTTATGCTCGCCGTTGTTCCGATATCGGAGAGTTTCAAGTTGACGGATAATGGAAAACACTAGCCACGTCTGACCTAGTTCAGCTCTATAATGGCTGAGGCAACGCAAGATAACGGCGTCGTCACACCCGCGCCGTTGACCCCACCTCGCATAGTTTCATCTTTTTGCGGCACAGACAAAAGCGGCGTTCGTACTAGGTTCGTACGTCACATTCGCTAGCTTGTAACTTCCAGACACCCTTCGTTACATCACTTACGAGACCAGCGGAACTTCACTAAAATATGACAACGTAGGTACGCAATCAAGCGGCGACGTTGCGGTCGTCGTCGCCCTCATGATCCACTCTGGAGAGTCGAGACAGTACCGTTGCAGCTGCGTAGCACCCACGCGATTCCTAACGACCGTATGCGAGAATCCCGACGGCGAATATGACCCCGCATCCCTCCCGAACCGGCGGGGTCGACGACTTCCAGCTCCCACTGACTACCGAACCTACACCCGAACCTGTGCTCCCCACGTCGCCCGATGCCTAGGCTGTACTTAATCAACGCCGTCGCATCGCTTCTCGATAAAGTGCTCTCGTGCGCGTGGCCACCGGTCTCACCATCCTCACGCGGCCGGTTCACTGGCATATACGAATATGACAACTTCAAGCAAGCCAGAGTGAGCGCTCTGAACTCGCTTCGCCCGTGCGTTGACAACGTCAATCCCAGGTTTCACTGCAATTTCGAACGAAGATTACGGTTACCCAGCGAGCTGCGCACACCTGGCGACCCTTCACGGTTGACAAGAGCTTGCGGACTGCGCTCGCGTGTTGACTTGGTAGCTGCCAGGCAAGGGTCGCAGCGGCGGGAGTCAGTGGGTCCTGAACGCACAAAGGCCGACGTCCTACTAATAGCTACCAGGATGTGCGGGCCGAGTAAGAAAGGATACACATCTATTCAACTCTCCTAACGACAAGTAAAAATGTAGCGGCTAGCCTGCACATTTCCGATTGTCGTTGTTCGGTAAGCCGGTGACCCTTACACTTCGCGCGTGCTGACTACTCATCTCCCTTGTCAGCGATACTTTGCGGCTAGTAGCTTGACGTCGGATGTCGACCCGCGACTCCCGCGGGTCCAGCGCGACGCGGGAGCCGTCTCTAGCCACACGCTCAGGGCAGGCTCAGGGTTACACACTGGAATATTGCATGCCAACAGCTCTCTCCTCGGTGCTGTCAAACTGCGTGAGTGAGCAATGTCGTTGCGTTGTCAGTCCCCACTATCCTTCTTGTGCCATGCTGACCTTGCCGTTTCGTCTACGTGTCTGGACAACGTGCTCAGCAACTCGCATGTCCACGGCTGTCGCACACCCGGCACAGCCCTACTCGCACACAAAAAGCACAATCAAACGTCGAGATGGAATGGTGTGAACACATCAGTGAGTAATTATGTATGTATTGATATTATGCAGTGATGCGACTGTGAGCTCCGTTCAATCGCGGAATGAACACTCATCAAATCAACAGAGCGCATATGCGCTGTGCCCGGCGGTGGTACGCTGTACGTTTGACATACGTGCAACTCATATCAGTATCACATTGTCTCGTGGCGAGCGAGCTGCGATCATCCACGCACCATAACATATGACGACTCAGCGTGTAAGTTCAGTTACTGAGTAGGGAAGTGTCTTGCATTCGATTCTGGACAGATATGGTGAGAACCTTTGGCAGAGTCCGGTTCGACGGCGCATCGAGACTGGAATCATTTCCGTCGCGCGCTCACCATCAGGTTTCGCCTTGACCCCGAATTTGCACGTCACCCGCCATATGCACAACATACACGCAAAAGGCCCATATCCTATACCGCGTCGGCGTCCCCAAGCTCGATGTGTTTCGTCCCTGGAGCCAAGTGTGCAGATTGCCAGCGAGCCAACCCCGTCGGCCCGTAGCTGTCGATATGGCCTTGGGTCTGTACGTCATCTTGACGCGTGGTGGCTCACGGCTCGCGGTGTCAATGTCAATGCCACAAGAAGGCTCACACTGTACATACCCGATCCGCCCTCGCGTTCGCGCCTGCTGAGTTCCCAAAGGCACAGTAAAGCGAGATCAAGACGCGCGCCCGGTCGTGACCGCTGTTCTGACCGCGGAGTCCTGATGTGGAGCTTCGGGCTTCTGACGATACTTACTGAGATTCGCAGTCATAGTCTCAGCCTTCTATCCATCCACATCAGCTTCGAATTGTCCCCCTGGCGTGCATTGTGGACTCGGAGCAGGCACATCAGCATATATAGTCTATAGAAGCTGCAAAGGCTTACCGCCCCGGCATAGGCACCTGGTTCCATGTGCGGATGTACGTGTGCATCTCCCACCGTACCTGGTAGATCGCGCAGATGTGCATTGCTCATGTGGGGTAACTGAGCTACAGCGTGTCTCGTGGTTTCACCGAAATTAGTCCTCTTCCTCCTCCTCCTCGTCGTATCCCCATTGGCGTCCGAGCCCTGACCTACTTTCAGTCTGAGTTCTTCCCACTGTCATCACTGAGAAGTTCAGAACCCGGCCTTCATCATAACGTCATGATCATGAAATAGTTTGAAGAAGTTCACAACTGTCATAGCCGTCAGTCCCATAAGCATTTCCTCAAGCCATGGCTGGGTCACGTCCCCTATAATTCCGCTTCGCGCGGGGTAGACCGGTCTGCCACTTGTGGCATTCTTCCTGATATGGTCGACAGGTGTGCATGCGTCCGACGTTGTGGCCATGTGTGGGGCCTCAAGTAACTGTGGACTTTCGAAGTTATTTACCACTTGGTCCTTCGAGTTGTCACTTTCGGCGCCCTCCCTATCACCACCTCTGCCAATTCCATATGGCGATTATGCATCCCGACTCTGTCAGTCGTCGATATCGATCATATACCAATCTAGCATAGGACGCGGAGAAGCAGGTACGAAAGGCCCTAGAAGCAGCGCACGCACTCATCCGAAGCGTGTACACTTTCTACATGCATATGAGTAAGTACGTAGTGTTAGCAGGCACATATCAACAGAAGCCGTGGCCGGAAAGGCACGAGCTCGGGAACGCTCAAGTAACAGGCGAGAGATTAGTGCAAGAAGTGGTTTTCCTGAACTTCTTCTACTTCTTCTCTCTGCGGGCTTCTTCCGGGAACCTGCCAAGATGCCACTAGTTATGCCTCGGACCTGCCTCTTTTAGTATCTCCCTCCCGATGCGGCGGTCGCTGGAAAGAGGGAGTAATAGCTTGGAGTACTGATACCGTACGGTGCAGAGTACAGACGACCTCAGTTCGGATATCTCGGGGTCAGCAATTCTGCGTTTACGCGGTTGGAATTCTGTTTTTTGTACAGGTGCGCGGTACATATGATAGCCTGGTGCGGCCATACTACAAGTGCCTTGTAAATCGTATGCATAACAAGGCATCAGATGGCGCCGGCTATACTGGGTGGGATCCTATCCACTGTCGATACGTAGTCCAGGCCTGCTGGAGAATTCTTCTGGTACGGCGAAACATTGTCATGCTCTCTGCGTGCAGCCTGCAGGGACGAGGCTAGACGGTATCTACGGAGTCTTACGGAGTACGTCAGGAGGTAAATCTTTACACCGGCTTAGCATGTGGGCGAGCCAAAACGCTTACTCGAGGCCTGTGATATACGCTTAAGCTTGATGAGTCGCTAGACGACCCCACATGGCGCTAAACCATGTGGTCTCTGTCGATCCCTGCAGTTGGAGCGGAATGTGCCATAATGTGCCCCCAAAGGTCGCCGGTATAGAAAGATAGGAGGCATGGAATCCAAGCTAGCTGGGCAGACTCGGAGCCGCGCCGGAATTTGCGCTGCGAAAAGGGGTACAGCGTGACGTGTGACAGTTTATTCCATGGTCACTCTCACGAAAGCAGAGCGTCGGTGGGTCTGATTCGAACTGCCACATGCGACAAATGTCTCCTTTCCCATCGCGCGGTCTCTCTGATATTCACCAATTAACTCACTGATGCAGTCTCGGCCGGTTCCATGGGCTCGCGGCCCACGTCTCAATCGGAATCTCGCACAGATCCAGTACTCCTCCTCCCATCCTCCTCCCAGAGTCCGAGATGCCGACACTGTTCGCACTTGAATAAATACCCTTTGTGCGCTTGCGTCCGGCGGTATAGCAGGGCTGTCATTCCTCACCTCCATCTTGGCCATGTCGTCCTCGAGCTCGTCGACCTTCGTGTCCCCACCATTCCCGCCTACGGTCCCGGTGCCAGAGTACCTTCTCCGTGTCGCACAGGCGCACCCGGACCGCGAAGTCGTCTGCTATCTTCAGGACTCACCCATCGAATATGAAGCGTCCATTACCTCTATCACCTGGCGACAGTTCCTCTCAGATGTCTTCGACCGTGCTGACTACCTCATGGAGGTTACCGGCCTTGAGCCTCGTCCACTTGGGTCGGACCGCGTCGTGGTCGGTCTACTCGCGGAGAGCAACTACGACTTCCTCGTAGACCTAGTGGCCATGATCACATTGCGATGGCAGGTGCGTTTTTCTTCTATGTCCCCGGAGGCGGCCGATACCAGTTGTTAATTGACCGTATGCTTTCCTCCAGGTTCTTCTCATCTCTGTTCGCAACTCCCCCGATGCCATCCTCCACCTCATGCAGACGACCCACTGTAGCGCAGTCGTCGTGGACAGCGCTATCAGCCACCTCCATGCAGATATCCTGAAGACAGACGCCGCGACCGGTGTTACTCCGACTGTTATCGCACGTCCTCCCATCTCCGCGGACGCGACACGTGACGGACTCGGACGAGCCGCTGACTTCCTCGCGGAGTCGGCAAACGTTGCTGCAGCCGACCTCCGCAAAGAAGCAGAAGGCGGCGTTATCTTCCTCCACACCTCCGGCTCAACGGGTACGTCTCTTCGCCCAATATATTCATACAGTTCTCCTGCTTCTCCCGCCTGTGCTTCCGGCGTGCCGTATGGACCTCGCCGTCCGAGGAGTGGTAGGGCTATACCGCCATCATCAGCCCAAAGCGCTGCCTCATACATCCCTTCACGACTACGCCTCCCTCCATGTGAATCACGACGCTAATGCCTGCCTCATGATCTGTAGGTCATCCGAAGGCGATTGCATGGCCCCACGAGTTCCTGCTTGCGATCAGTGCAGCCAACGGCCGTGATCGTGCGAAGTGCAACGACGACGTACTCTATACGTGTTTCCCCATGTTCCATGTAGGTGTCGCAGTCCAGTTCCCAGAAACATGTGCTGAGATGGGCTAACAATTCGCATGCGCAGGCTGGCGGGATCTGCGCAGTATGTCTTTCATCTGTCTATGCTGATGTCAGGCATCCGCTGACAGAATGTGCCGTCCCACACAGTCCTTCCCATTCTTCCTGGGTTCGGGCGCGTCTTTCTTGTGTGTGGACGCATGGCGCTCAATTTCGGTGGACACCATCCTGCGACACCTCCGCATCCTCAAGCACAACGGCCGCAAGGTCGACGCGTCACTGCCGCCGAGCATGCTCGAGGACATCGCCGACTCGCGGGACGCTGAGGGTGTCGTGAGTAGCTCAACCGTGTTTCACCTTGGCCATACGCAGTGCTGATGACATCGTCCTATTGATGACAGGCCACGCTCGCGGCACAGAACACGGTGTTCTGGGGAGGAGCGCCCCTGCGCGAGAACGCGGGCAACTACCTCGTCCAGAACGGTGTCCGCTTGATCGCATGGGGTGGCTCGTACGTCCTTCCGTTCTTTGATCCTTGATGGTAACGTTGAACTGACTCCCGACTTGGCAGGACCGAGGCTGGTCCGCTCGCGCGCTCGTCATACGAACAGGGCGCAGATCCCATGGACTGGCCGTACATGCGCCTCGTCGACTACTACGAGTTCAACTGGTATCCGATGAAGGGCGACCCGCACATGCGGTACAACCTCCTTGTCTCGGTGAGTTTTCTCTTTCCTCTTCGTCTTGCTGCTGCTGACGCTCATGTCCGTGTCCCGATTTCCCAGCCCATCCATGCCACGCCCCCCATCGTCAACTCACTTGACCCCATCGGCTTCGCGACTGTCGATGGTTGGTTGCAGCACCCTGACCCAGACAAAGCACACCTGTGGAAGCCCGCCGGACGTTTGGACGATGTCGTAAGTCGATCACCGCCCATACGCTTCTGACATAAACACTGAGGGTTCTTCATCATTTCAGACGGTTCTCAGCAACGGTGAGAAGACAGACAACAAACAATTAGGTATGTCGCCTTCCCCATTCATGTCATGCGCTTCCTACGGATCGGGATCCTTGCGGAGCAGGAGATATTCTCCGCCACGCCCGTGCTCGTACCCTGGATCAGAGCGCTCTCTTCCCTCTCCGCGTTCTCCACAGTGTTCCGTATCACGAACATTGTCCTGACCTCTTCCCTTCTCATTCTCACAGAGGAGCTCCTCTGCGCGTCTCCGCACATCTATCACGCCATCATCTTCGGCGCGGGACATTTTGTCAACGGCGCGGTCGTCAGCCCGCCCGCGCAGCTCCTCAAGGATGGCGGACTGGACACCGACGAAGGCGTCCAGCGGTACCTCGAACTCATCTGGCCGCACATCGAGGGACATGTGAACAAGATCGTGCCCCAGCACTCGCGCCTGCTCCGCGGAATGGTCCTCGTCGCGCGCCCAGACCGCCCCTTCCTCGTCTCGGACAAAGGCACCGTCAAGACGAAGGCTTCGCTCGCGCTTTACAACGACGACATCGACCGTGCGTACGAGGCCCTCGAGCGCGGCGTGGACGCGGAGAACGAACACCCCGTCTTCCCCGTCTCCGCCCCCTCGTCGTCCTGCTCGTCATCGTCCGAGGAGGACCCAGAGGTCGAAGAGGTGGCCGCCGTCATCGGCTTCGTCCAGCACGTCGTCAAGGATGCGCTCGGGAGGAAACTCGGCCCCGAGGACGACTTCTTCAGAAACGGCATGGACTCGCTCATCGCGACTAAGCTTCGCACCGCGCTCGCCGCCGCCGTGCGCCGCGCGGGCATCGAGACGCCCGTCCCGCGCAACGTCGTGTACGCCCACCCGACGTGCACGCTGCTCGCACGCTACCTTCGTGCGTTTGCTGGTGCGAAGCCTGAGCCCGTCGGCGCGTCCTCTGAGGCCGTGGTGCCCGCCGCTGTGGCGGAGCCGTCCCCGTTGGCGGGCGTTGACGAGATGATCGAGAAGTATACGCATGGCTTCCGCTACCACTTTGGCACGCTGCCTCTGCCGGAGGATGGCGACGTGTATGCGGTCACAGGTACCACTGGCTCTCTGGGCGCGGCGTACGTTGCACACCTACTTGCTCAGAGCAGCGTCAAGAAGGTGTACTTGCTCAACCGTGGACATGCGACGCGCTCCATGACCGGTCGCCAGGAGGCCGCGTTTGCGGATAAGGGTCTTGATGTGGATGTGCTCCGTGCAGCTGTGAAGGCTGGACGTGTCGAGTTCGTCGAGATTGAGGTGGGCAAGGCGAGACTCGGGCTCAGCGATGAGATTTACTCGAAGGTACGTCACGGACTATCTCATGTCTCTACTTGTAGACTCACCTCTTTCTCCTGCCTAGCTTGCCTCCGAGCTCACGCAAATCGTGCATAACGCATGGCTCCTCAACTTCAACCTCTTCCTGCCCTCCTTCGAGCCCCATGTCGCCGGAGTACGCGCAATTATCGATCTCGCGCTCTCCTCTCCCTTCGTCCATCCCCCACACATCGCCTTCGTCTCCTCGATCGGCGCCGTCGCTCGCTGGCCGTTCTCCTCGCCTGTGCCCGAAGCGCCACTCAACTCGCCCGAGTTCGCGCTTCCCCAAGGCTACTCGCTCAGCAAGTACGTCTCGGAACAAGTCCTCCAGAACGCCCAAGCGCAGCGCCCCGCCCTCCGCCTCACCGTCGTCCGCTGTGGGCAGCTCTCCGGTGCGCTCGCGACTGGGGCATGGGCGAAGACCGAGTACATCCCCCGCCTCCTCCGTTCCGCCGACGCGCTCGGGATCATCCCGACCGGCCTCGCACCCGTCCGCTGGCTCCCCGTGGACGTCGCCGCGGACATCCTCTTCCGCGAGGCCGCGCACGGCAGCGCACAGCCCGCGCCGCGCCCCGTGCGCTACTACACGCTCGACAACGTGCTCTCCACGCCCTGGGCGCGCGTCGTGTCTGCGCTCGCGGCCTTGCGCTCGCGGAGGGCGCAGCTGTTGCGCGAGGTGCCGATGGGCGAGTTCCTGGATGCGGTCCGGAAGGACCCGGAGCTTCCTGCGTGGGAGGTTGTTGAGTACCTCGAGGAGCTGCTGGTGACGAGCCCGGTGCCGCCGCTGGCTGCGACGCAGGCGAGGCGCGCGGCGGGGGCTTTGGTCGATTGTGCGATCGACGAGGAGCTTGTGCAGAGGTATGTGCAGTATGCGTGTGCTTGAAGGCTCCCCTGCTGTACTAGAGGGATCCGGGTGTGGAGGGAAGGTTGGTTTTATTTATCCAACAGGTTCTCGGACTGTTCGACTGTTTCAATGCGCCAGAAGGCTGATTATAGACTGTATTAGTATTGCTGCCACACTTGCCACACTTGCCACTCATTATCGTAGACCGACCGGCCATAGATTTTACTGGTCATGCTTGTTACTACTTGTCATCACATCCATTCGCTGCACTCTCGCTCGTTATCATCATGGTCTTCCGCTATTCGCTATACTGGTATCACTACTGTCATTACCCCTACTACCATCCTTGCATCACGCTCGTTAACATTGTTGTTCTAGAGAGCAGGATCGTCAATGCTAGGACACTTTACCCTGTCATTTGTGGATACACACTTGGTTGCGCGCAGAGCCAATGAGATCGCCATGTCTGGTGACTAGTCATTTATTCTCAGATGAACGAGCGCACGCCTTGCAACTGGAACGAACAGACAGCCACAGTGCCGCCTCCCTCGCTCCTTCGCGGGCCCCGGGCCCCTAAAAAAGGAGGTGCCATTCCGAGGCTGCTGGTCAAAACAGAGTGCCTGGTGAACATGTAGCACTTTCGATAGTGCATGCTGGTCGATCAAGGACGGACCACGGGATGAGGATGTTATGATTAACAGCACGCTTCCAGGCAGAGTCCGACAAAGATTCCAACGCTGTTTATAGTCCTGAGAGGGAATACGGGGTTTTCTGTCGCCCGACATTCATAGAAAGAATGATCAGGTGTGGAACAATGTTGGGTGAAAGATGATTGTGGAATTACTTTCCACAGGAAGACGCAACCATTCTACTGCGCTCCGACCGTCGCAGCAATGTAAGTAACGGCTCTTTTTTATATTGCAGACTTCTGGTTTTGACGGAGCAAGCACCGCTACCCGGAGTTTTTGCTGCTGCTGCAGGTAAGTATCACGACGGGTTTCTACAGATACCAAACGACCGACTCTTTTGATGGATCGATGACGAACCCCGCGACGAGCTTGCGTCTCTGGCGCTGTCGATCGCAGCTAAAAACTCTGTTGGACATCTTCATATTAGCCATCCAATCTCCGTCTGTGGTGGCGTTCAGCCACGAGCCTAGCTCTGCACCGGCATAGTCATGGCAATCTATTGTAAGATCGGAGCGGTGGCACACATGTGGGTCCGAGACGGTGGCGGTGGCGGAGGCGCCCTGACACCACCAAGGGTAATCTGTTCTTTCACTCAGCGACCGAGCGCTCGCAACCATGAAGGGAATAGTGAATTTTGCAGACACGAACTTATTAGCGCCGTGCGGAGGGTCTTGGTATGAGACTAGACACGAACTCTACCATGTTGGTTGAGGGCTCGGACTGTGACCCAACGAGGAGCTCAACGGAGGTCTAGGCTCGACTCGGACTGGGTGTAAACGATCTTTTAAAACCCGATCATGCTAGCTGACACAAGACTCTCAGAAATCCGTAGAAGGTTGTCGGGTAAGTAGAGTCTAGGTAGAGGGCGTTTGTGACTCTTCATATGTTACTGTTACGAGCTCAAGCGAAGTTTGGCCTTCTGGAATTATCAGCAGTGGAATTCTAGCGTGAGCCTGAGTCAGGGTCGCACTTCGCTATGTACACGAGCCTCGAGGTCCGAGGAGAACGTGCGACGTGATAGCACGGTTGAGGAGGGTTGAGGCTGCTGTGTTCTGGAAGATAGATATACCGATAGAGTTCCAACTGCACAATCACATTCGAGGGGGACGGTAAGTTAAGTACCCGTGCATACTGACCGGTCTGACCGAAAAGAAAAAAAGATCTGACCGGCTAACTTCGGTGGTCAGGTCTGACGGTAACCGGTCAGACTTCTTCTGCGAACAGTGCCTAACATTGTCCTATCAGCAGCCACTCGGTCGGGCATCATAGATCGAGATTCTCAGATCCATCCATGCAGTGATGGTGACCGGTCAGCAAGCAAAGTCACGTATGGGCGCTGTTCCCACGTCACACATGCAGAAGAGTCTTCTCTCAATACATGTTCCAGACAGCAGCCGAGAAATCTTCAACGACCACATGGATGATCACCACTGTTGCGCCCCTGCGGAGGCGGGCGGCACCCGGAGGAGTACCACGCGGACGAATCGTATCCACCCGACGCCCTACCCGACGTTGCTGACATAGCTCTCACGTCAGTAGAATTGCAAGTTGGACGTTTGACCGTTGAACCGGTACCCGTCGTGAGTGCGTTGTAGACTTGTACTAGTTGCAGTATCAATCACGCAGATACGTCGGCATAGACAGTCTTGGTAACAGCCTATTTCGAAGAATGTTTTTGGAGTGATGGAAGACGGACGGACTTCGCGAACGAGAAGTGGACTTGGACAGGCTTAGAGGAGCGAGCGAGTGATAGACGGAAGTAGCGGTAGTTGTGATCGAGCGAGCCGCGATCCCAGAGGGGAACGCATTCGAGGGAGAAACAGCTGGACATACATTATAAGTGGTAGATTACACGTACATGGACGATTTCAATTGCTTGTGGCGAATATGGCGCCACTCTACATACAACACACGAGACAGTTTAGTCGAAAAGCAATGGTGGAGAGAGAGAGAGAAGAAGGAGGCAGGAAAGGATTGAACGATGAACGATGGACAGAGTAGGTAGACGTATCCGAGAAGAGGTGTAAGAGGAGATGGCCGTAGTCGGGGACAGATGTTTACGTGATGTACGATGTAGTGTGCGAATGCGAGGCGAGTTTGACGAACAGGAGCATGATGAGGCAGAGCGAGCAAATGAGCAGGCAAGCACGCGAACGGGGACAAGGGTTGCGCGTCGTACTCAGCAGTGATGTCGATAGCGACGGCCTACTCAAGTCGTACAAACAAACACGTCATACATATACACGACCCCTAGCGAAGGGAACTATAAAGCTGGAAAGCTGTAGTACAACCCACCCTTGCTCGCGCGCGCAGGTAACGATAACAAGGTACAAGGGATGCCGCGATGGCAGTGGCAGGGGGAAAAGGAAGGTGCTGGGCTCACCGCCATTGCCCGTTGGCATATTTGGTTGCATGGGGGGACCTGACAGGTAGTAGCAATATTATGTACACCGACGAACTGATTTTCAGAGTCCGGGAAGAACGAAGAACGAGGAGGAAGGGTCCACTTTGCGCGCGTGTCGCTCGCGGGCTTACACTGGCGAGAAGCTGTGGAAATCGGTCTGCCGCGGCTTGCGGTCGACCATCTCCATGGAGTCTTCCCCGAGCACCTGCTATTGTAACAGCCATCTCGTCAACATCGCCTCCTGCGTGGATTACGAACAAAAGGATTCCTTACGTTCTTGTCGGAGTAATGGTCGTCGCCGTACACCTCCGTATGGGACGCGATGTGAACGACGGGCGCGCCTGGGTTGTTCGTGCGAACGGAGGTCGTCCCGGAGCGGAAATTGTGATTGGTAGTGAAGTTGTGCGTGCCGCTCGCGGAGACGCCGGACGCGATGTCTGACGTGCCGCGCGAGATAGTTTGCTGGGTGCCGACGCGGGAGTTGAGCGAGGTCATCATTGTGTTTGAGTAGACTGTGAAGCGCGCGCATCAACGATGCACCCCAAGATACGAGGTACTACAGTGGCTTACCCTTTCCGAGGATCAAGGCGCTATTGGTCATCAAGGGGAGGCATAACAAATCGTCAGAGACTGTTTCAGACAGTAACGCTTGGCTGCGCAGAACGCCCGAGATACAGGCGAAGCACGGTCAAGGCACTAACGGGATGGAACTCACAAGAAGAGGTGGAGGTTGGTATTTTCTGTGGTAGGACCAAGGAAGAAGCCGAGCTCAATGATCGCGCATGCGGCTGAGATACTTCCGGTCTCGACCGAAAGGCGGATGAGACGGTTGATAGCGCGGTCACTGCTCTTGAGTGCATGCGAGTTCTTCTTCGCCGTCGTCAGCTACAACGGTGCAACAGGCGGTGTCAGCCATTCATTATTCTAACCCTGTTGGCGGATCATCGGCCCGGAAGAAGCTACTTACCAGGTAAACCATAGCGACGGCGATGAGCTGCGGTCATAAAGAAGTTGGCGCGATCAGTGGCGTGGTGGGAAGAGAAGAGAAGTGGACACACAATGTCAGCAGTGGCACCACCCGCGAGCCAGATGATGGTTCTCGGGAAGAAGGGCAAAAGACCAGCGACGTCTTGCAAGTTCGCGATACCGGCCGCGATCGAAAGGGTAGCACAGAGCTGCGCAAGAGCGATCTGTTGACAAACGGAACATAGAGGTTATTATATAGGTTGCAGCGACAAGATATAACGATATAATAACGCACAACACTGATGATACCCGGAAGGATTCGCCATTTCGTCAGAACCCAGATGCGCCAGGCATAGAAAAGCTGCACGGTGGTCGCGACTGAGCGGATAACCAGAGTGTAAGAAGCGGCATGAAGCGGCCAAGATAATAGAAGAAGACTCACTGATGCCGTCGCCAGCACCGATGGCCGAGAATGTCCAACCGGGCTGGATGAGGTTGGTAGCACGTCCCCATCCAGCGCCGAGGATATGCCAACCCATGGCACCCGCTACAACACTGAGGAAGATGTCCAGGAAGAACACCCAGTACACTGGAGCAAAGATGAGATATATATCTCCGAGGGGTCGGAGTGAACGAGAACGTACCCAGTGCCTTCATCCAGACCCGGTCATTGGGGAAGGAGATGTAGTATATGTCTGCACGAGTCTTACTCAGAATGAGAGCTAAGAGAGAGCGAAGAGGATACACACAGAGCTGGACGATGGAGATACCAAAGATGAGCCAGCTAGTCATGCACCCGTAAAGCTAATCGATATAGTTGAGCATAAGGGTAACATGCACCAGTATACGGCGCAGAACTTACGACCGGGCCGACACTGGAAGATATACAGTAAGTGACTGGGGAATGAGCGCGGGGTAAAGGAGGGGGACGCACATAAGAAGAGTGGCCTGAGGAACCTCAGGCTCGTTCAGAGGGATGGCCGACATGCTATGGCTGGTGGAGAGCAGGAAGACGGCGGAGCTAGCGGCAGGCGGAGGACAAGGGGGAACTGAGGCCGAAGACGAGGCGTCTGAGGGCAAGCAGGGCGGGAGGAGATGGAACCAGCGCACAGAGACCCGCGATGCGTGAATGGAATGTGTATCATATGTATGAGGGCGAGGTAGGGTCAGCGCCGGAGAGTTCGACTGGATGAGATTCCCACGAGGAAAGGAGCAGCGGGCGGGAGGTTGCGAAGGTAGTATCCTCGGAAGCAATGCTCTGATTTCGCAGGAGACGCTCTGATCACCCTGTATCAGACTCCCACCCCTAATCACTGATAGGTTGCGTGATGCTGATACCTGTAGCAGCTTCTTTCTGAGTTCAGAGTCATAGACTTTGACAGACCTGAGAAACTTGTTTTCGCCGTCTGCTTCCAACATTCAGCAGATTATTACAATTCGATCTGGGACTGGCCATTCGAAATTTCGAATATTGCTGTGCCACAAAAAGCCACCACAGTCATACCAGCGGAATCTCCCGATCCAGTGCGATGAATACTTACTTGCCTAAGATGGACGTCTACTACCGCACACCTAGATCGCATTTTCGTGGGCATGGGCGTGTTGTGCAAGACGGGGAGCTCGGGGCTAGTAGATCATAGTTGGAGCAACGACGAAGTCGTGGCCAGTGCCACGAAGAGCAACCCTGGTAGACCGGCACGTGTGGGCGCTTCTCTGTCTTGTCACGTAGCGCCGATTCCGGAACCGCCACCCATGGCCACAAGGATCGACACCGCCTACTGCGCCTTGCACTGAGGGCGTTCGGCTCAATAAAATCGGCATAACACCACGATCACAGGTTGAATAATGCTATCATGTTCAAAGAAGGCTATGCTGGGAACATGTGGCTTTTCAGATGTTCCTAGCATGTTCTTTGAATGTTCAACGTCTATATGATGATGCTTTTACAATGATTGTTTCATATGGCACAAGAGAACACCCCAGGATCATCGAATATATTCATGCTATGTTATTCATATCTTATGAATGGAAACATGGAATGTTGCTCACGTCGGTGAACTTCCACCCTCGCGCGGGCGCTTTTTTGATTGAGGAAGTTGAACGGATCACAGTCTGTTATTGACGCGGACATCCGTCTACTAATACCTACCTCGGTGGAGTACATACATCGTCCTTCACCGGTCACCGGTCAAGTAGACTCAGGAGTCAGAGATAGAATCAGGTTCCCGGGTAGGAAAGGCGCCCGCGCGAGAAAACTCGCAGCGCGTTCACGGTCAACTCGGCGCTGTAATGGCATGATTTTCTTCTGCCTCTCAAAAGCGTGGTCTTTTCTTGGACAATGACTCGGGGTCTATTCATGCTTCAAAGGCACTGTAGCAGTCTGTTCGACCACAGCGGCCTCCGTGACCGAATACTTATGTCGTCAGCCGCCTGATGATAACTCCATCTCTACCCTACATTTTTGAACGATAACTATCGCCACTCAGGCACTCCTTTCGTCTCTGTTCTCACCTTTCAGTACGCCGAAGGTACGCCGTACGCGATTCCTTCTTCTAAACCCATGTGAGTCCACCGTCTTGTCTCTTTTCTGATGCTCGTTTCACGTTATAACCTCGACGACGAGTGGGCCCAGCCGAGCGCCCCGCGTTGGGGGCGTATCTCGCGGGTTGAGCCACAAATCTTTCAATGCCGATACACTAAGAGAACAGAACGAGGCTCGCATCCATCCCCCTGGCAAGGCCGCCGCTCGATATCCGGTGAAGGATCTCGGTTTGCCCTATGCACCCATGAAATGCGCTTCTGGTGCGGTCATCGGCACTAAGTAGGGCCTACTTTGCCGCAGATCCATCATCGGGATTCGGCTTTGGGCTCAAACCCCCATATCTGTGCATCGTTTGGCACCCCTGGGCCTTGCCCTAGTTTCGAGCCGTGTTCAGAATACTCACTCTATCTTTGAAGCAATTCTCAAGCTAGCAGATTTCGTTGGAGAAGCCCGCAGCGCTGACCCGCGGCCCGCCGGTGGATTTTACAACTGAGCTTCTGATCCCCAGACACTACTGTTGAGTTATAAAAGAGGTGGGAGAGTCGAATTCCGGGGCAAATAGCAGCAAGTGTGCTTTCTTCCTCTAAAGTCCGGCGAAAGCGACACTGAGAGCTTCTGTCCGCCGAGATGCGTATGGCATACGATCAAGTTCTGTTCGCGTTCACACATCAAAGCATGTGCTACGTCCCGCTCAAGCCTCGTCGGCACTCTCCTCGCGTAGTAGAACTCTGAACTTCGAAGCCATGCATCAATCATATCATGTTTCTCTGTTGTCAGATGTGGATAACACTCATGCCCATCGTGCCGCACACCTACGCCTGTCCTGGGGCCTGAGCTTGGAACCCGGTGCGCTCATAAACGGAATGATTTCCTTGTATCGTGCGCACATCTTTGTTCCCTTGCTACATATCTCCCGTGCTCCGACTTTGACGCGACATCCGATGTTCTATCATGCTTCTCGAAACTTTACTGCCAGTCTCGACCGGCACGATTGTAAGCGATCGCACATCACACAGGCCACACCTGTGGACTCTTGGCGTTGTGAACCCCTGTCGTGCTCCGTGTGGTTGATTATCATGCAACCACGCCAGGAGCATCTCCGAAGCTTGTGCACTGCACAGTTCCACGTCTTGGCTTCCTTTTTTAGGTGGTCGTTGCGGCCTCCACTACAAATAACTTCAAAAAATATGATGAGCAGCTGGTTATACGATTGAGAAAAGCGACCGGTATGGTCAATGGACCACTGTATTTCTTCTACTGGACATGACAACACGACAGGATTCATAAAATTCACCCGCTCGGAATCCAGGGGGCGCTTGTAAGCATCCTAGATGTTAGGATATACTTCGCACAACGCAGCGTGAGAGGAGATTCCTTCCTCTCTTCTGTACGGCTGAACATTGAGAGCCCTTCTGTATCGTATGGACCATGTTGTAAATGCTGGCATCATAATCTCTGCGAAGTGCACAGCACACCATGCCATTAGACAATGGCTATTCCTCCAGATACAACTTCCGGAGCTCACGGTTCAAGTTATCGGAGTACAGAGACCGCCGCCACGGCTCTCATTGCATATCTATTGGACTCAGTCGTCGAGTAGACCTGGCCAGACCCTCCCGCGCCAATCATCATCCACGGCAGGCACAGTGGAGACTCCGTCCCAGGTCCGGATTGCCCCTTCTTCTTCCTCTTCTTCTTCTTCTTCGATGATCCCTGTTTGCAGGGTCGACAGCTCTAGGCACCCACATCTGACCCCGTGCATTCCAAATAACTGCATACATGAGTGATGATCGTCCGGAATCCTTTTCGGTCGCGCGATTCCTCGGTATCAAGAGGAGACGGTGCTTAGCCACACTGGGGATATGTGCCCCTTCTGTAAGACAGATCTATGAGAAGACACATGTGCTCGAAATCGCAAGGCTTGTAAGTCCACTACGCAGTACCTCTGCAGTGCCATACAAGACGCCGACGTGCCGATGAAGTCCCCACCTCCGAGTAGACCGAAACGGCGCTGCTGATGTTGAGCATTCCAGAGAACCAAGAGCGCGTACATGTGTATACATCATACTCACGTTCACACGTCCTTCTGTGCGCTCAGCGCTGTGCAGCGCGCGTGAGGCAATCCATGATGGCGACATCTACCCGATGTCAGGGGCACGCTTCGCGAGTGTTCTTGAGGTGTCATCTCTCTATACATACGGCATACTAGGGCAGTGTAAAAGAAGGGAAAATAGAAGGGAATCTCGCCGCAGTATTACTTAGTACTGAATAGAGTCCGATGCGGGATCATCAGATGGCGAATTCGGACTCCGACGGGTTCTGGGCGTACATACTCACTATGTACTATAAGCACCGGTACTAGTAACAAGCCAAGTCTGGTTATGATCCAATCTCTTTCCAGAGGTCGGGACCGAGCCGTGGGGTGGGGGCCTTTGAGGGAGCAACGGCCGCCGCACAATGCTGAGAACGTGGGATAGATCATAGAGCGCCGAACGGGAAACCGCGATGTTGATGGTCAGAGTTCCATATCGCACATCAGGACAATGTAGAAAGTCGGTGAAACGTTTGACGAGGGTTTACTTACGTCTCGACGTCAGCAGCGCGGTGTCGGACAGCGCTCAGCATTGGGATTGCGACCGACGCTCGTGAGTGCATGCAAGACCATGTAAGCGCGGTTCGGATTTGCGAAGCAAACATGAATTCAAGGTCAAGTGCCAGCTGCGAGTGTGAACGAGCGTGAAATATTCACGAGTCTGTACCCTGTAGCTACTCATCCAGCCGTGGCAATCTGTGAAGGCCTCCGGGACTTGACATATGACTAAGTATCAGGCAACTTCGCCCGGCTGAGAAGTTGATGGCACATTCACTGGAAAGTCCACCCGCGTCCCGAGCTCAATCGATATTCCGGTCATGGGTTCTAAACGAAGCCTGGTCAGAAGCTGCTCATAGTATCTGCCTTGCAGGCAAAAAAGGCCTATCATTTGCTGCATCGGAAGCCGGAAAGATCCTCATAAGATGAACGTAGACACTCTGCAACCTGAAGAGGTACGAGGTGGATCCACCGGATGCATTGTCACAGAAGAACTTCTCCAAGATCATAGTCATCAGAAAACCTGGCGATTGATAGTAGGTGAACCCTGGGAGAGTTGAGAGAAGCATCTTGTTGGGAACAGGTACAGAGATGGTGGCTCGGAGGAGTTGTCGTTAGATACCCAGCACGAGAGCGTGAGGAAGAGCGCAGCTGCTCAAGAAGGTGTCAGTACTGTAGGAAGCTTGCTGCTTCCATTCAAGATTGCGCCGCAGGAATGACACAATGACTCGCTGTGGACGTCATGAGAAGACATTGTCTTCGGCCGACTCATATAAGCGCTCTAGTGCTCCAACCCTCATCAACAAGTCGGCAGAGAGCATCCGTACTCGACAGACAGTCTGATCTAATCCTGGTCATCAAAGAGTGTGTCAGACTGGTAGTCCAGGCTCATCGGCGCGATGATACCTCACTTAACACTTCCACTTCGCAACGCTGTGTACACGAGGTTCCACTCCCCGAGCGCGGGAGGGACTGCACTCTAGTACAAGGGTCACATAGCTAATGGAAGTAGTGTTTTTATGGTCACTGGAAGAAATAAGAAGCAGGAAGAAGGATGCTCGTAAACAAGAAGAGCGCGAGGAAGCATGAGCTTTGAGACGTACATAGTTACGCGCAATGGCTTGTCATGCGAATCATGGTTGTAAATCTATCGGCGGCCCTGGCACTGTCCCGGCGGCCAGCTGACATCATTGTTTCTACCTCCCAAAGGATAAGGAGCCGTAGCCAGAAAATAATACACGATAATTGTATGGTTGAGTTCAGCGATAGTGGAGAAATGAGCTGAACTGCAATCAGTACTAGCGCCGGAGTCTGGTATCAAACTCAGGCGCCCGATTCGTTGTCTTCCGTTCTCCGTTCTCCCATCGGCGTTCATGCATTCATGTCCTCTCCGACCGGCATATCTTCCTTGTGCTCGCGCAGAAATGACACGGTCATCCCGTTGTAAAAGGACTCATAGCCCACCACTTGAATGCACTTCGAACTTCACGGTCGTTGACTTCGGAGAAGACTGTTTGGACTTCGTGTTTCTGATCAGGCGCAGCAGCGCTCACACACAGTGATCTCTCCGATCGGTAAATGTGTGGGTCTGGACGTCGTCACCCCGCAACACCCTCATCAACATGCCTTAGGGTTCCCCATTCTGGAATAAATCGGCAAAGCTTCGTGGCGAAGCAACACCCTAGTAATAAGAACAGGGGTTTGCCTGCTCGCTCTCCGTAGCTTTGACACCATGAGCGACTACTTGACGACCCTCGACCAAGTCTCGGGCAAATCCTACGACTACATCATTATCGGCGGCGGGACTGCCGGTCTTGTCCTCGCAGGCCGACTTTCGGAGGATCCTAGCAAGTCTGTGCTCGTACTCGAAGCCGGCGGTGCTCACCTCGATGACCCTATGATTTGTGAGTTTTCCATCCCCTGAGTCCTCTCACCATTTCGTCTACCATCCCATCGTGCGCTTCTCCATCACGGTTGTGCCTCAGGGGACCCCACGCGGAGCCGCCTTCTCGTACACTTGATGTGAACAGTCAGCGGACAGGACAGGAACTCATGAAACGTTTCGGTTCGCACAGACATGCCCGCCAGCTATGGCAAGTTCTTCACGAACAAGGAATACGACTACGCTTTCATGACGGTATGAGTCCCTTCCTGTGCCGCTATCAGTGCGCCTAACACCTAAGTCTGACCGGTCTGATGATGCATACTCCGTTCGCACGTATGCAATTGCGATTCACGCGCTACGCTCGCGTCGTGTCTGCGCTCAGGTCCCGCAAAAGCATGCCGAAAACACTTCGTTCTTCTGGCCTAGGTGAGTGCCTCCGGATCTCTCCGTCGCTTTGGGGATACCTCTTAGCATGGCATCGTGAGGGCGCACATGCTCATGCATGTCTGAGTGGGAATTACGGGGGTATCACCATAGGAGGAAGCGTTGATGACGAATGACGCGCGCTCTTTCTTGCAGAGGAAAGGGCCTCGGAGGCTCATCCGGCGCCAACTTCTACCTCTGGAATCGCCCCTCGGTCGAAGACGTCAATGGTGCGTCGCCATAGTTATCGCACCGCGCTCGCAGTGCTGATGTTATGAACACCGTCGTGCACGTACGCGGATGCTCCACCTTGGACAGCTTGGGAACGGCTGGGCAACCCCGGTTGGAACTGGAACAACTTCTTGAAGTACTCCATCAAATGCGAGAAGTACGTAGCCATCATCGGACACCGGAGTACTACACGTGCATCTCATCTTCTTTCCGACCCACCTATGCGTTCCCATAATGGCGGTGGACTCGCACTAACAACGAATGGCATCATGACAGATTCATCCCTGCACCAGAAGAAGCCGCTCAGGCTGAACGTCTGACCTACGACCCGAAGGTGCACGGCACAGATGGTCAGTGTCGTTGTTCGACATCCCATCGCGCGCGCCAACTTCCGTGCTCATCCCGATTCTCCAATCACACTGCAGGTCCCATTGTCCTCGGATTCCCGAACCTGCGTCCCGGATGGGACATCGCACTCCAAGACACGCTCGAGGCTTTGGGTATCCCCCGCCTCCCTGAGGGGGTACGTATCCTATCCCTCCTTCCTCTATGTCTCCTGACCCCTATTGCCCACCCGCCCCTCTCGCACCTGGTCGCTGACCATGGCTCGGCTTCATTCCGCGCATTCCGACGCCATACCTACAGCAAGCTGGCGAGCGCGTCGGCGCCGCGATGGACCTCGCCACGGTCGACCCGCGCACGAACCGGCGCTCGACGTCCGTCGGGTACCTTGAGCAGGCCGGGTTGCGCCCGAACCTCAAGATCCTTGTGAACGCGCCCGTGGCGCGCATCCTGTCCGCTCCTGGCAGCGGGTTCGTTGCTAGCGGCGTCGAGTTCCTGTATGACGGCCAGAAGCACACCACGTCGATCACGCCGAACGGCGAGGTCATCTTGTCTGCTGGGTGAGTGCCCCGCCCCATCTTCGCGCGTGCTGTATGAGTGATCGAGTGCTGACGTGCTGTATGGATAGAACGATTAAGTCGCCACAGGTCCTTGAACTGTCGGGGATTGGTGACCCGAAGATCCTGAGCGGGCTCGGTATCGAGACCCGTGTCGACCTGCCTGCGGTCGGCACGAACGTGCAGGACCACCTTTTCGCTGGTGTGGCATATGGTATGTTCTCAACACCCACATTACGCACGTATCATGGCATCGTTCTTACGGACACTCGGAACTCGACAGAGCTGAAGGAGCCTGAGAAGTTCCACACGATCGACCCTCTCCTTGATCCAAAGGTGGCGGAGGAGCAGCTTAGGCTCTAGTGCGTTCAATTTCGCCGCTTCATATTGCCTGCCACTGAAATGAATTTTGGTCGCCACACCACAATTTACCAATATGCATGCACGCATTCACAATATTCAGTGAGGAAGGGAAGGGCCTCCTGACGATCGGCATTGTCGGGATCTCGATGGCGCCGCTCAAGGCGCTCACTGAGCGCGCCACCGAGATAGAGGCGAACCCGCCCAAGGGTGGGGACCTTCCTGGACTAGCGGAGCAGCGCGTCGAGCAGACTGCCCGCCTCAGGGAGGGCGCGGCGAACGCTGAGTTCGTGACCATTCCGGGTTTCTATAGCTTCCCCAGTACGTATACGGCGTTCACATGTGGTGGGCTCATGGAAGGGCTGCTGATGATCGAATGCGCCCGCAGACCCGCCTACTCCAGGCGCGAAGCACGTCTCACTCTGCACCACCCTCAACCGGCCGTGGTCCCGTGGCACGATCCACGCAGGCTCGACGGATCCGCTCGAGCCCCCAATCATCGACCCTCACTACTTTGAGGAAGACATCGGTGTGTATCACCCCCTCCTCGCACGCGCACCGTCCTGACCGACCGCCCTCTTTCGCAGACCGTCTCACTTACATCGAGCAAGTCAAGTTCGTGCGCAAGGTCGCGCAGACGGAGCCGTTCGCGTCTCTCCTGGGCCGTGAAGTGAACCCAGGCCCGGCGGTGCAGACGGACGAGGACATCTCGCTGTGGCTGAAGAAGTATTTGACGACGGTGCACCATACGTCGTCGACGTGCTCGATGCTGCCGCGCGACAAGGGCGGCGTGGTCGACCCGCTGCTGCGCGTGTATGGCACTGAGAGGTTGCGGGTCGTCGACCTGAGCGTCGTCCCGCTCATCCCGTCCGCGCATCCCCAGAGTGTCGTGTATGCCATTGCGGAGCAGGCGGCGGATGTTATCAAGGGTGTCTTTGAGGCTTGAAGGGGGGTCTTGTTGCGGATGCGATTCTTAGTGTTGAGATTAGTTCGTCGTTTTATGGGAGAATCCTGCTGTACTATGTACTACTATCGGAACAACATTCAAGCCTTTGCTGTTCAATTTGAGTTTGTGCGTGACGACTGGCTCAGTTCTAATTCTACTTACTGTGGCCTTGTATGCCATCATGTTTCTTCACTAAGTAACAAGAGCGCCGTCAACTCAACTAACTTATGTACAACTAAGCTGGAGAGACTGAATGACGTCATGAACAGCCTGAATGCAATGAATAGCATCGGCTGCCATCATATGACAGCGGCAAATCCGGTAACTTCGTTCTTGCGTCATACATAGTCAATGGACCGCAGATATATTAACCTGCATCCTAGCCTTGAGTAAACTTGACTGCCCCTTCGCATCTTCTCCCCCTCCTCGTTCCTCCTTTGCCTCGTGCATGGGCCACAACCTGCCA
Organism: Fomes fomentarius; assembly: GCA_022606135.1. Lineage (NCBI taxonomy): Eukaryota > Fungi > Basidiomycota > Agaricomycetes > Polyporales > Polyporaceae > Fomes > Fomes fomentarius. The sequence goes on along the minus strand of JABYQN010000010.1, from coordinate 276,809 downwards.
CCAGTCTCACTAGCGGTAAGTAGATTCAAAAAACTCTACGTTCACTCGGGAATCGGAACCGGAACCAAGACAACCGACCGCAGGCACAGCCGACCGTTTCTGCGACGACGCAATCCTATCCAATCCCCATTCATTAAAAGTACCAAGTACTACATATTGTACACAAAACGAGCGGAGGACTATCCGTATAGCAACAAAACGAGCGGGCGGGGGATGCGCTCTGATGGTACCAGAGCAAGAGCACGTGGGGCAGCTGTCATCGTGAAACGGTGCTGGAACAGTGGAACTGAGAGAGAGGAGAGAGGAGAGAGGAGAGAGGAGAGAGGAGAGATGTACAACGTGAGGTGAGTAATGTAAGGTGAGTGTGAAGTCTTGACAGGAGGGAAAAAAAAAAAAAAACGTGAGTCCGGACGCATCATCCGTGATCGATCGTTGCCAGTTGTTCGTAGAGTTTCAGTTCTGACTTGGGGCTTCTAGAGGACGTACGAGGCGAGGGCGAGGAGAAGCGTCGCGACACCACCGGAGAAGAGAGCGAACGGCACGTTTTGGGCGGCGCTGTTCTCGCCAGAGCTACCCCCGGAGCTGGGGTTCCTGAAGATAATGAGAGCAGAGTGAGTGAGATGCGGGAAGCGGAGGTGAACAACGGTACGTACTTGATCAAGTCCGCAGCGCGCTCGGCGAGGATGTAGACGGGCACCATCGTATGTGAAGCGGGTATGACGGGCTGTACACCAGTAAAAAAAAAACAAGTCTCAGACACCGGCATGTAAGTATATAGAAGAAGGTAAGAAAGGCACGTACGAAAACCGAGGCATCGATGACACGGAGACCCTTGACGCCCTTGACGGAGAAGTCCGGGTTGAGAGCGCCCTTGGAGTCGCCCTTCTTGCCCACGGCGACGGTGCCCGCGACATGGTTGACGACGAGCGCGTTCTTGCGGACGTACGCGTCGATGGCGTCGTCGGACGTCGCGTTCGCGGACTCGCCGAACTCGGACACGATCCAGTCCTTCCACGCGTCCGCGGCGAAGAAGCGACGGCCGGCCCTGAGCGCCTCGCGCATGGTGTGGATGTCGAAGCCGTTCTCGTCGCTGAGCAGGCCGGGGTCGATGATTGGGTACGCGAAGGGATCGGTCGAGTTGAGCGTCAGGCTGCCACCTACAGGCGTCCATAATCAGTTAGTGGAGTTCATAATCAATTAGTGGAGTTAGTGGTTGAGAGGGGTTAAAAGCGCGACAGATGGTACGGTACGTACGAGACGCGGGAGTGTACAGGTTGCTGATGAGCGTCAAGAAGTGGCCCTCGGGGAAGGCACCGCCCGAGAAGGAGAGGTAGAGGTCGGACCAGATGAGCTGGTAGTGGGGCGAGGTGGGGCCCGCGCTGGGGTCGGCGACTTTCTGGAACACTGCGTCGGAGGAGGACAGGCGCTGCCACGCCCACGAGTTGCAGGCGCCGAGGGTGAAGTAGCCGGTCTGGTTCTTGACCCAGAGGTCGAGCTGCTCCTTCTGGAAGGTCGCGTTCAGGGAGAGGTTGTCGAGCGTGTCGTTCGAGGTGACTCTGAAGTTGGTCGTGAGCAGCGGGTGGTCCTGCATGTTCTGGCCGACGTCTGGGAGGTCGACGATGGACTCGATGCCGAGGGACTTGGACTGCTCCGCGGGGCCGATACCGGAGAGGAGCACTAGGAGGAGAAATGGAGTGAGTCTGGAGTCTTGGGAAACAGAACAAGTAGGCAGGACAGGAGACTCACGGATGTGCGGGGAGCCGATTGCACCAGCGGAGAGGATGACCTCCTTGTTCGCGGTGATGTTGTACACTGTGGCATTGGGGCCACTCGCGAACTGAACGCCGGTCACGATGGGGGTGTCACCGTCCGTACCCGTCTTGAGGACCTTCGTGACCTGTGTGTTGACGAGGACATCGAGGTTCGAGCGGGAGAGCGCGGGGATGATGTAGTCCTTTGCCGAGTTGGAGCGCGCACCATCCTGGATCTGTATTCCACGCTGTGAGTTCCACCGTCGTACATCAGTGGTTTGCGACCGTGACATACCGCGAAGGGGGTCCAGCCTGTTGCACGATGAGCGGACGAGCATGAGCAAAAATCTAATCTACAGGGCAGGGAGGGAGAAGGTACGCACTGAAGCCGATCATGTCACCAGAGTTGACATCCTGGTTGTACTTGAACTCTGACGAAAGCTCCTTCTGCGCGTTAGCAGCGATGCTGTCGATTGCGAGCTCGACCTGCGGGAGAGCGGCGCCGACGGGGCCACTCGTACCATGGACGGATGGTACGAATTTGGCGGCTGCATCGGTCACGCCGGGGCTGTTCGTGAAGTTCTCGAGCTTTCGAATTTCTTTTCAGTCTGTGCTCATCGTTTGCGGGTACGACGACGGATGAGACGTACCTTCTTGGCGTATGGCAAGACACTCTCCCACTTCCAGCTATCGTCACCGGTCAGTTCAGCGTAACGGTTCCAGTCATCCTCGGAGCCACGAGTGTGGATCATGTAGTCTGCAGAAACAGTCGGTTACGGAAAGGATGGAGAAGTTGATGGTACGCACTGATCGATGTGGACCCTCCGAGCACCTTTCCACGCGCGTAGGCAACTTCACGATTATTGAGTGCCTTCTGAGGGGTCGTCGTGTAGTTCCAGTCCTAGACGCACACACACCAGTGGCTGAGTACTACCGAAGCGCGCAAGATTCAGTACCCAAACTCACGAAGATCGAGTGGGTGAGCACAGGTGCAAGCCAAGGCACCTCGATGTTCGTAGCGTTGTACTCGCTGAAGGCATGCACCGCGTTAGTTTTTTTATTGTTTTCACGGACCACGCGAACTCTCTGAATCACCTGGAACCAGCCTCGATCAACAGAACCTTGTTGTTTTCGTCCTCCGTCAGACGGTTGGCGAGGACGCCTCCTGCCGCACCGCCGCCAACGATGATATAGTCGTACTTGTTGCTCTGAAGCTGGCTGGCAGCATCGTCCGCGCTTTGGAGGAGGGCGGCGCGGGCCGCAGAGGGAGCGAGAGAGAGCAGCGCGAGCGCTGCCGGGACCGAGTGGGAGAGCATGGCGGCGAGACGAGGACGAAACCGTTCAAGAACCAGTGAAAATCGCCCCTGCGATTTTGAGAACGAGTAGAATTAGGGGCGCGAGGGCTCAGAGAGCACATATTTATGAGCACGAGCGGAGTCTGCTCGGCGCCGTTGGTCCATCTCATCAACGTCGAGTACGGGGAGGACAACAACCGATCAGTGTGCTACGAGGAACTCGACAGGTCCAGACGCTCGCGTGAAGCAGAGACCAAGTTTTGGCACAGCTCTGGTGATGTTTCCCACCCTGCTCTCAGCTGGCTCTGTCATTGTCAAGGACCAAGGTCAGCGCACGTCTCGCCAAACTCAATACGGCGATCCAACCAAACCCAGCCGTTGCTAGCGCTTCAGCTTCGATATGATATGAACAGAGACTCGCTACCTTTGACAACTTGAATGTTTCCCGCAAACTGACAGTCAAGTATGCTTATGCGTTGCTGGAGGTCGGTCCCAGGAACGAAGTCGATCAGATGTGCTACTGATTCAGCTCAGGAAATTCCGTGGGATCGGCAAATATCACCCAAGGATGCAAGCCAGTGTGACTGCGCAAGGTGATTAGCGTCTATCAGACACTGGGGACCTCGGAACAGGGGGTCGATGCGCCCGCGGCTTCTTCCGCCATTCCGGAATAGGCAATCGACTCGGTTGGTAGGGACATGCAGGGTTGAGATCGAGCAGGAAGTGGCTGCGTGGCGAGTGACATGCATGGAATCTCTCGTGCTTCTCGGCAGTCGGGCGGCGTCCGTTACAACTATCGGAAGCATCAGAATCCTCCTCCCATCCATGGCTTTCTCTCTCCTTTTTATCCAAGAGAAGCCACATTAATTGGGCACCTCCCACTACCGGTCTTCCTTCGTGCCTCGCCCAAACGCCTTCAAGTTCCCGACGCCGGGTTCCAGTTGCCGTTGACAAAGACGGCCGTATCCTCGACTCCCCCTGCTGCCCACCGACGAGACACTCGAGCATCATCCCATCATGAGTGCCGATGACATGTCCTATGTTCCCCCAAAGACTTGGGGTATCCCTCTCGTCTCCAAGTATCTGCAGCTAGACCCAGACGAGCGTGCGTTCTTCAAGGCAACGACCAAGATTGAGGACGATGCCGAACTCGAACAGCACATTCTCAAGGTCCAGGGGGAGGCCTACAGGGTTCGTCTACATACCCATTCCCTATTCTTAGCCCCTATCATATCACCTTGCCGGTCCCACTTCATCTTCATCGTACCCGGTAGCCGCACTCCGCGAAACGATGGACCTTTTCATCGCGCGCAGCCGAGGGTGTTTTAGCCTGTTTCTGCAGTTTTGATTGCACACACGTCCACGAATTTCAAGCCGCTCGCTCACACATCCCTCCGTTTTGACAGATCTTCCCGTACCCCTGCATTCGCATCTTTGGCTTCACCAGGTGCGCGCGATGCTCGGGTTAACGCTGACTCACGGTATTCACACTCAATGCCACATCCTGCAGGATTCGAATTGCGCGACTGCCCGCTTACCAGGACTTCCTGAAGCTCGGACGCGAGCGCGCGAACCCCATCTTTGTTGATCTAGGCTGCGCATGTGCGTTCACCCGGGTCCCATTGTGGCTAAACCCAGGCTGACTTATGCGCCTTTCATGTTGCAGTCGGCAGTGATGTCCGAAAGGCGGTCCTGGACGGTTATCCCGTCCAGTCATGTCTGGCGACTGATCTGCGTGGTGGTAAGTCGTTCTCTCATGACTGACTTTCCTTACGTCGTGGGGGTTTCTTCTTCCTAATCTCCCATCGTGCCATCATTCGCAACACTCGCTAACCGCTACTCTTCGCGCATCTCCGCAATTCATACAGGTCTCTACAAAGAAGGTCACGTGCTGTTCCGCGACACTCCGGAGACCTTCCCCGTCCCCTTCATCGAGGGCGACGTCTTCAACCCCGATTTCCTCGCCGTCCAGCCGCCGCTCGCTCACGCCGACGCCCCGAACGAGCCCGCGCCCGCGCTCGCACGCGTGCAGTCGCTCAACGAGCTCCGCGGCCACGTCTCCGCGGTCTTCATGGGCAAGTTCCTGCACCTCTTCGACGAAGCCGCCCAAGCCCGCATCGCGCGTGCGCTCGCCGGGATCCTCTCGCCCGCGCCGGGCTCGATGCTGTTCGGCGTGCAGGGCGCGCTCGCGGAGCGGGGCCAGTTCAGGCCCACCGGGTCGGACTTCACCATGTTCTGCCACTCCCCGGAGACGCTTGGGAAGGTGTTCGAGGACGCGTTTGGCGGGCCGGGGACGATCAGGTTCGAGAGCAGGCTGACGTCGGAGCCGGGAGGCCCGACGTATTTCGACACTTGGCCGGGTAATGCGAAGCCGTTCGTGTGCCAGGAGTGGTCTGTCACCCGGCTCTAGAGTTGAAGTGTAGACTGCTGCTCGCGTGCGTATGCGTATGCGGATGTGGATGTGGATGTGGATGTGCCGCATATGGTTCGGCGTGCTTAGAGTTGTACGGTACGCAGCGAGACGGCACGGTATGGTCGATGTTGCCCGGCGTGCCTGGACGCGTAGTATTCAATCCTTTCTTTACCATCTATCCATGCTTTCTGCTTCCACCGTACGACTCGCATAGACTGGCTCGCAACATAGCTGTTCTTCATCTCGTTACTGTTTGTTCCTCTACTGGTGGCTCAATGTATGTAATATAGCGCAAGAACGTAGACTCGGCGGAACCGCTGTCCTGATATTCGTGAATAGGTCAACCAGCCAGTGCCTGCGACATTCAAATTCACAACCATGGCGATCGACCATGCTGAAGATGAAACGAGACAAGATACCGGCATGGGGGAGGAGCAGGGGTAGGCAGTAGTAGTAAAGAGGTAACAACAACGAGACCTACGAAGTAGCAGGCAAGAGACGTCTGGGACTCTAGAATCGAGTCTGTGGTTTGACTTTGAGGTCTAATAAGTTTAACATTAATTCGACGCAGCCTGCGGTTCACCAGTCACTGCTGGGTCACCGCACTTAGCTCTTGCACGGATGTGATCGCCCGACCGCGCTAGGCAGAGCTACGCATGGTGAACTCCTACAACACTGAGTGATAATATGTTGACGTTCGGTGTGGTTCTCCAAAGTGCAATGAGTCACACTGGGGACAATGCACGATATTTCCAGGGTAAACATGGCGGAAATATAGGGGTGAATAGAAAAAATCTTTCCCGAATGTTGATTTGGAAAATATTGCAGTATTCCTGAGTGAATGTGAGAGATATTCCTGCCATACAGGGTGTACATTGAGTGCGGCAACATAGCATAAGTATATCGTGTTTTGCTGGCATATTTTCGGTCACATTTCTGGAGTCAATGTCAAGGGAACACCTCATATATTCCTAGAGTCTTTACCAAGGGAACACAGGGAGGATATGAGGGCATATTGACCATGGAAATAGGCCCCATATCACCCTTCTTATCGTAGCCTAGTGATATCGTAAATACATCGTCGAGATGTGACCTCTTAGCCACATGTTTCCAAGCATGTTCTACCTGTCAATGTTCAGAGAAGTTTGCTCATATACCCTCCATATTTCCGCAGAGAATGGTCTGTAAACATTCCAGCCTATCGGGTCTACCATTACCATCATATTTACCACACAAATATCAAGTCAGGATATTTTCTATTTACTGCTATATTTCCACCATGTTTACCCTGGAAATATTGTGCATTGTCCCCAGTGTCAAGGGAGTCAACAGACCGGAAGTGGTGCTAAATGAAATCGATTATATAGTCTGCGTCGGATGGACACACGACGATAGCGCACCTGTATCGTTCAAGTGGTACATGGCACGATTCATGCCATGTATTCAACCTCCAATACTCTAAATCAAAGAGGATAGGGCAGCGGGAGAGTCCCAGATGTATGTATGGAGAAGGCGCAATCATCCTGCAAATCGACCCCTGCCAGAAAGGAATTCATTACGGCTAGATCACAACACTAGATGGAGGTCCGAGCTCATCAACACGCATATAGCAATTATGCCGCCTTGATGAGGTCGGTAGCCTTCTCAGCAATCCCATAAAGAGCGTTGGACAAATGCGCGCTGACCTGAAGCGGCATCACGGACGCGTCCACGACGCCCAGGTTCGCCGTGTCGTACACCATCATGCATTGTCAAGGTGGCAACAGTTGCGTTGTTTCATAGAAGTGGGGCGTCCTCAAATGAAGCGACGAAGGGGTGGTGGGAGTCGTTGGAATTGGAATTGCCGCGTCTGTATAGGAGGGTCGTCGTGGCGCAGGGACAGGCTACGATGGTCCGTATTGTGCGGATGCGAAGCTTAGCTGGTAGATGGCGGCATTGACAACTGTGGCGAGAGGCTCACGATCAGCAGAGGCAATAGGAGTCAGGACTCGCAGTGAAGCTTGGGATTCGCCCCATACATACAAGGCAAACTCGACGACCCGCGGCTTGAATTGGCAGCCATTCAGGGCCTTGTCGAGTGTGTCGAGGCTGGTCATGATCTTCTCGTTCCACAAGCGCGTACTTTGGGTATCTGGATCAACGTTCCGATTGTATCCCAGGGCATACCGTCCCCGTACCAGGGTAGGGTCAGGCGCTTGAGATTGGCTAGCTCTAAGATATGGTACACCTCGGGCCTTACGTGCAGTCAGAATTCGAGTCCGTATAACTTGTTGATCATTGATATACCTTTTCCCAATGGTGGGACTCTAGACTTTCGAGCGTTGAAGCGACGGCAAGCAGGAACCGCGGGTGCTGGTCTGAGCACTTAATGAGTCAGGAGTCAGGAGAATCGTGATGACCCTTGTCCCTGCAGACAACCTTAGATGGCGCAGTAAAGCTTGAGACGGCGTTGTGCTGGGCCAAGGGTGAAACCGCCCGTCAAGCTCGGAAGGAGAAAGAATCAATATCTGCATAGAACTCACTGAATGATATCTCAGAAACCATTTTGGCTAGAAATATTGTGGGCCCTCACACAGACCAGAAGTAGGCAGGAAGGGAGCACTGCCAGTGAAGTTCAACAAGTGGTGGCTGAGAGGAGGAAGGGGTACGAAGTACGAAGTTTAGCGCCTGAGGTGCGCACGAAAGTAGATCGAGATCTACTCGAGATCTCGCCCACCAGCGCAATCCTACCACTTTACCTTACACCCGTGCTCTCCTCGTTCTATCTCATTGACCTGCTTCAATTTTGCTATGGCCCGTCGTGCAGATCATTCTAAGTCGTCCCACGACGTCGCGTCGCCTTCGACTCCAACTCGAACGAGAGCGCCCTCCGTTCTTCTTAGGATGAGGCGATGGCCGCCATACTACCTATCTTCATCGTCTCCGTGTCAGGAGCGCAAGTAGAAGGGACCAAACGACTATGGCACAAGTCCGGTGAATCTCTGAAGTTTCACACAGTCTCTTCGATTGCTGACCTACATCCTCTAGGACCCGGACCTGCGGAAGGGCGCAAGGAACAAGGAGAAGTATGCACCACCGTCCAGCCTTACCGTACACCTCAGCAAGATCGACACGCCCGAGCTCCGTCCGCGCACCCTCGCGAGATGATGTTGCTCTCCAAAAACGGGGGTGGAGCACACAAGCCCTCCATCACTTGGGCCCAGCAACGAACCTTCACCGTGACCTACGTCGATCGACAGACAACCTTGTAATTGCACCGGAACCCTTCATGACTGTACTCCGCCTCATCGTCTGCGCACGCTGTCATGTATTATATGGCACCGTAATATCCGCACCGCATCTCTCGCATCTGGTCATATGAGCCGTCTAAAACTGGCATACGAGCGCATTAGAAGTCAGTCCACAATCTTCCCCCACGCTGTCTGTCCGTGAGTTCCGTCAATAGACGCCTGGTCATCCGTCCTCCGAGTCTCTACTGCTATCGTCCCGCTTACAGGGGTGCCTTTGTGCGAACGCGAGAAGTCCTTCGCGTCTTCTTGTTAATACTAGGACAGCTTCCTCACTAGTATGTCTTTGGTGGTCCCACCCGCAGACACTGCCTCCCAGGCTATGCTACAGAGCATGTGAGAGCTATGCTGTCAAGTTAGGTTGGACGCGCAAGCCGCAAGAAGCGCATTCTCCCAGCACGAGGCTGGTGCAATGACCATCATCTCCGTCGGGACGCAGGATGGTCTCTCGACTCGAACTAGTACCTCTTGCAGTCAGGCGACAGTAACCACACTGAAGCTCGCTATGGCCCGGAGCGCACACCCTTCGCCGTCCCACATCCTCGCCTCGCCTTCGACCCCAACACGAGCGCCGTCTCGCGCTTCGTGCGCGAGGGGGTTCTATCACCGGAGAACCTGCTGGGCATCCTCGGCATCCTCACCTCCGTCGTCGTTTTCTTCGGTGGGATGGTCGCGTTCGGACGTGGGGGGCGAGCTCATGATCTCCACATGAGTTGGGTAGGGATCGAATAGAGGAGCGGTGGAGAGGCGAGGCGGATTGTCCTCGGATAAGACAGCGAAGTGCGTACTCTGCCGCGCACCGATGTACCGAGAATGCTGACCGTGAACATGGGAAAAGACAGGCGTGAATAGCGTGAAGACTGCTATATTATCCGCCAGCCTGGCCCTGCAGTGCTCATCGCGTCCACAGAAGAGCCCCCAGGAAGGCTGCAGACTCGGGCCGCGTAGCTGTTGTAGCACAGTATCAACCGGTACGTATCAATCCACATCCTTTGCATCTCATACACGTATAGTGACCGTACATCCCAGCTTCTATTGTCCGTGACCTAAAGCCTGACGTTCTAAGACCCCAACGAGACCTACCACGGCCCCGCCTCGACATTCGCGCCATACGCATCACCAAATGAACCGCCCCCAGCTCTCACCTCAAACCCTAATCACGCAGGGGTTTCGAGCGTGTGGCAGAGATGCACGTGGTATATGCAGCCCAGGACTAGGGCGAGGGTGAGGCGAACGAGAGCATGGTCTGGGAGGACTCGGAGTGTGATACTCGATGACCATACACAGCATGCAGAACAATTGTTGAACGTAGACCCTTGTTCCTGGCTGTAGGTGGTCAGGATCAAACCTCTGCCCTCGTCTTCGGATGATGCGATGTTAATCGTGTTCATCAGCTCCGCGTCAGCCACGCAAGTAGAAGAGACGAAACGACGGCGGCACAAGTCCGGTGAGTCCCTGAAGCATCACGCGGTCTCTTCAATTGCTGACCCACTTCCTCTATGCCTTGAGGATGACTAAGAGTTGCTTCAACACATCATCTACGACACCGACAAGTCCACGCAGCGTAAAGGGCCACGACGTGCTTATAAACCTCAACGTGCCCCCGTCCAGTACACCTCAGCGAGATCGATACGCCCGAGCTCGCGCGCCCTCGCAACCTCACGTCGGCCTTCAGAGACAGGTTGTAGGGTAGTAGTACGGAGCGAAGGGGCAGGGAGTGGTGGCTGGCTTCCTGCGATCGTTACGGGTACTAGTCCCTCCCTTTCCTCCCTGCTTATCTCGTCTGTTGTACAGCACTAGCTTCTCGAGATCGCCTGAGACAGTTCGGAGAGGCTATAGTGCATCGTGGTCCGAGATGGGCGCGAGAGAACGCGAGTCGAGCATACATATGTACGTGTGTAGCGGCGTCCGTCATCCAACCGCTGCAGTTTCACTCCATCCCTTCCCTGCCTCCTTATCTCGTCCTAGCCTTTCTAGGCCGCCTACGACTGATGAGATCGGCTATTGGGGGTGGTTCCGATAATCTGTAGAGCGTATATCGTTCCAGGAAGCCCGGGTTACTGTGTGAGGAGACATGTTTGCGATGACAGTGAGTGAGACCGAAGTGTTCTGAGCGCAAATACAACTCACTCCCCAAATGACCCGGATTTGAATTTTATCACGGGCACATAAGCGCGGAAGACGGGATCGAATTTGAAGCTCTTCCTGAGCCTGACCCCCGATGGAGATCTTCCGGTTCTAGCATGTTCGACGACTCGTATAACACATAGTCAATACCCTGAAGCTTGAATTGACATGTGTCCATAATCTCGTCAAACGCCTCGAGACCGTGTCGCGAAATCGCTCTGCCAAAGGTTCGTTGTAATGACAAGGTGGCTCAACTGGCACGGAAGCGTTTGTACCAGATGGCCAAGTGTGGTCCAGTGAGGGACATTGACAACGATGTTGAATTGCTTGAGAGCGGTGAATCGTGACATGGGGTAGGTCTGAAGTAGATGCGATAACGGATCTAGAGTGAGTGGAGTGAGCGCAACGGTCAGTCATGTAGTAGGTTCAGTGTGTCCGAGTCCGACACCTTCGCGTTTTAGGTAAAGTCCCACGCGTGCAAGCCGAGGAGCAATGGTGAATAGGAGATGAAGGCAAGAGGGGTCTTCGTCGTAAACCACAGGGGAATAGAACATCAGTACTTCGGGAAATCCCTTAATGAACTTACGGTCTTAATGGGTCTTATGACAAGTCTGGGTGGCGGATACATCAGTAAATATCTACGACAGTTCTTCTTCAAAGTGTCTCAAAATTGGTATAATGGTTTATTGCTTGTAAACGAAGAATGCGACATATTTTCACATAGATAAAACCAGAACTGAATGTGCTATGCCCCGAGCGCGAGTGAGCTGAGGAGGAGGTCATAGCAGCCACCGTGGCAGTGCAGAGGCGCCCACGGCCTTACAGCCTTACACGTCCTTAGGCGTCTTAAAAGGCCAAATAAGGACTATTAAGGACTATTAAGGAATTTCCGCAAGTACTGATGAAGTCGAGAGAACGCAGGGAAGTTCGTGAAGGTGTTGCACAGAGCCAACGGCAAAGTGGTTCGTATGACACCCGCGAAGACGTGGCTACAGTAAGGTGTTCAATTGCTGGCCGTGGAAGATTGCTTGCGGTGATCGACAAGCTATGATGGGATGGTTCCGGCCAATCCACATCCATGATTGTCAGTGTCTTAAGACGAGGCAGCACAGTGATGAGTCGGCGAACTGCGGTAAATGAAGGGAAGCGGCAGCTCCACATGGACAAGGTGAGCAGAGAGGAGAAGGAGGAGGCAACGAGGTATGCACTAGGATGAGGGGTCCAATTGACGTCCCGGAGCACCAGTGTTTGCAGTTTAGGTGCATTGCCCGCAAGGTCATGCATGAAGTTATGTGTTGTGTCTCTGGGATTATTCCCCTGACACCAAGAGTCTACTTCACCATAGAGGACAATGGTACGAATGGATGGAATCCATGGTGGCGGTGTATCCGCGTGCAAAACTTCGTTGATAAATCGAGTGTACCGCCTACTATCCAAGATAACGTTCATGGCTTTATGCAAATGGCGGGTACTGAATGGAAGCCATAGGCGACAGACCAAGGCGCACTGGCACAGCGTTCTACAGTCTTCAACCAGGTACGAGAGGATCTCGTCTATCATTTCCGGAGGAAGATAGAGTGTCGCCGGGCTCCGCATCGGTCGAATGATTGGACGGCCGTACGTGGCCTTGGTCTTCACACGTACACTGATGCGGATTCGCGACCACACTCCAGCGAAGGTAGTCCTACACACTGCAAGTAGCTTTCTGCAGTACTGGTCCCGAATGGCTGTGACAGTCCTTGACAATATGTGTACTCACGGACCCATGAATGTTAGCAGTCGCTGACAGCCTTGAAATCGTTGTAGATAGCAGTGGGTGGGATGAAGAGGAAGTGTGGGGGTTATGTCGAACGAATTCGATACGAGGCAGCTGAGAGCAGGGAGGCGTAGATGGGCGCAGTAGGGCTGGAAGATCGTGGGGAAAGACGTGCTACTTATACTACAGCGCTACAAACGAGCACTCAGTGCCTCATGGATGCTTGTCTCCTCGCGCATGGCTATACACTTCCGTTCGGATACGGTGTTCGTGTGGGGCCTAGGAACGTGTGTCTGCGTTCAGTAGCACATTTGCCTCGGAAGCGTGTGAACTGTCCTAAGAGACAGGGAGGCTGAGCAGAGGAGTCAGATCGAGCCAAAAGATGAAACCACAGAAGACGTACGCATAACCTTCAGTCTTTACTGAAGGTCTTTGTTGCGGCGTATGTCTCGAGATTTCCTGGTACGTGCACACCGTCCGCACCAGTTTTGGTCAATCTGCACGGAACATGGTTGATATGCACCGGTGCGGCATGCGTAGCTTCCCTTCGTCATGTCAGTCCATCCATCAGTGTGTCAGTATACCCTTAGCCCTTGAATTGACATTGTCAGGCTCTCTGCACGGAGACAAGAGCTGATGCTAGAATGCGGCGTGGACGACAGGTAAGTCAGACACATGACAGAGACGGCTCAGACTCCGTTGAACGAGGAAATTCGGCATGAAGATGATTCCTTGCTGGTTCAGACGTCCGCAGCCAGCAGTTTTGTACGAGAGCAGTGACATAGTCTAGACACGACGAGCATTAGCCAACATTACTGTAGATCACATACGCACTAACGCGACCTCCTCGACGATAGCCCGGAAGAAGCCCAACACGCTCAACGCTCAACGCTCACGCAGCGAGCGCGCCTACCTTCTTCCTCACCACCTTCGCCTTGTCCGAGCCCCTCCCCTTCGATTTCCCGAACACGACCACCTTCCCCGCCTCGCCCGCCCGTCCAGAGCGCCCCGCGCGGTGGAGGAAGTCCACCATGTTCCTCGGCTCGTCGACGATGAACACGTGCTTCACGTCCGGCGCAAAGTCGAGTCCGCGCGAGAGCAGCGACGTCGTGATCACCACGTGCGGGACGTCCTTCAAGTCCTCCATCGTCGCCCTCCGGCTCGCACCCGTCTTCCCGTCTTCGTCCCTCTCCGCACCAGCATCCTCCTTGACTTCACCCTGAATCTCCGACTCGGAATCACGCACGCGGAGGAACCCGTCCAGGTGATGGTTCGAGCCGTGCTTCCGCGCCTCGCCCGCGCTCGTCAGCGCGACGTTCGCGATGCCCTTCTCGCGGAGGGACGCGCCGAGCTGCTCGACGCGCGTGCTCCTGTTGCAGAACACGAGCACTTTCGACTTCGGCCCACCCTTCTGCAGGTCGTCGTACCACACCTTCCGTAGGCGGTGCTCGATGTCCGCGTCGCGGTTCCCGCCCGTCCAGTTGAAGTATTCCGTCTTGAGCGTCGACGGCAGGTGGTGCAATTTGGGCGAGGCTAGGCGCATCAGTGACGGGTGGAAGCGGTCGATGTAGGCGGCGAGGGAGGAGGGGATCGTCGCCGAGGTGAGAATGAAGTTGAAGGGATAGTTGAGCGGTGCCGGTGCGACCTCTTCGGCGAGGTTCAGCACTGGGTCGTATGGCACTGGACGACCGCGTGCGGCTGAGATCGCGGAGAGAATTGAGCGCGTTGCCTCTTGGAAGTCAGGGTCTGAGGGAGCGTGTCAGAGATACAAAGTGCAGTGTGATCTGCGACAGAACTCACCAAGGAGGACGTCGGCCTCGTCAACGACGACCCACTCGATATCCGCCAAGCCCATCTGCGGCTCGCCAACCCTGACCTTTCTCTTCGCGCCCTGCGACTCCTCAGGATCATGGTCCCACCCTCGTCCGTGGATAAGCTCGAGCACCTTCGACGGCGTCCCAACGACAATATCCACGGGGTGCGCTGAGCCTTCAGCAGGCCGCACCAGGAGCTCCTCCGAAGGTTCAAGCTCACTGTGCTCGCCCTCTACAGGCGGCTCCGCCATCTTCGCCGCGCTGTAGTTCTTCCGCGACGGCGTATTCGCGCGAGACCCGCACAGCACGCGCAGCTTCACCTTGTGGATGAGCTCCTTCGCGAACCCAGACAGTTGTCGTGAGAGCTCGTGCGTCGGAGCGAGGACCAGCGCGCGGGGATTGATGGCCCGACGAGGCGCGGATGGGTCACCGCGGCGCTGTGTGCCGTTCAGTTCGGACTGCTTGAGGTCCTGGATCATCGGGAGGAGGTATGCCATCGATTTCCCGGATCCCGTCTCGGAGGCGAGAAGGTATTCGTGGTATTGTACACCCTTCGACGTGCTCGAGTCTGCGCTGACGAGGTGTTTCAACGAGAGCGCCTGGATAGGCGTGGGGCGAGTGTCCGGACCGAGTACATCGTGTAACGACTTGAGGAGTCCGTCCATGAGGGGCGGCGACGTGAACTCTGTCGGGAGCTCCTTCGTAGAAGCAGCACGCTTCGATATGTCGAACTCGTCGCTGAGCGGGTTGACGACCTTAGGTCTGCTAGCTGAAGTGGCAGTCGTGGCATTACTCGCTGAGTCGACGACCTTGATTTTACTTGGAAAAGCTGTGTCGCGTGTGGTGCGAGGTGTTTCTTCGCGACGAGGCCTGTCTTCGCGGCTAGGATGAGGTCTATCTTCACGGCTAAAACGGGGCCTATCTTCACGGCTAGGACGAGGCCTATCTTCACGGCTCGGACGAGGCCTATCGTCGCGGCTGTAACGCGCGGTACTCAACGACCGGGGAAGCTTGCCATGGCGTTGCAGGTCTTGTTCCCTCGTGCCGAGGCGTTTGATCGGTGCTCTTTCGCTGATCGCGGGACGGCCGACGTGGGGCGCTTCGTCTCGAGCAAACGCGGGGGCGACTTCAAGCTTTGCGTTCGATGATGGTTTTAGACTCTTCACAAGACGCGTACTGGAGGGAGAGCGGCCTACGGAAGTGTGAGCATGATGTCGTGAAATGGAAGATTCGGAACACAAGGAGAAATTGGCCGACAGCAAAGAGCCAGTATTCCACTTGTCTGCTTTCTCAGAGTGACCATGGCTTGTGACTGCGCAGCGTGAGCTCCAGGCGCGACATTCAACCCTGCACAATCCAGTTATGCCTTGCTGGGTCTACGCCGAAGTAGCATGCGCTGTCACAGGCAAATTGGGTTGTCGTGACAAAGCGACTTCTCTTTGTCACCACGCACGATCTCGCGTTTTCTGTCTCCTCAGAACATGTTCTCGCCGAACTGAGCATTTCGTCCACGGTGCTACACCGACTAGAGATTGTAGCTCAACGTGCAGGAGCTGTTCTCGTGCCCCACGACGCAAATATGAGAGTGGCACGGGTCGGGTCCTCCCATGGCGGGTGGCGGATCACCCCCGCACGGGTACGGGTGAGGCAACGGGAGACCCGCCAAAAACCCGTACCCGTACTCGTATCCGCTCCCCTAATAAGACAATCACTGTACACTCAATATGTGTGACATCTGCTAGAAGTAGTCCTGTCATTGACGATCTGTAGTCCTCGGGGGACGCGTCGGTCACAAGAATACGTACTTACGATGGTTCGTAAAAGAAAATGTGCCAATAGTTATAACATAGCCACCACCCGCACCCGCACCCGCCAGTCACCCGTACCCGTCGCCGCGGGTACGGGTGACTAGCGGGCACGGGTACCTCTGAGTGCGACGGGTGGACCCGTGCCACTCCCTCTGTCTGCAAAGTCGAGGGATGTAGAGAGTTTGGACGGGGAGCAGTTTGCTTACTCCTTATTCGTCTGAAAATCGCAGGATGTTAGAACTCTACATGGTGCCCACACACACCCTCGTCCGTCTACGCAGTAGAGTGGGTATTTAGGCTGACTATCAGAGGCCAGAGACCAGAGTGTGACGTCCGATTGCATGGCCCGACCGAGTGAGATGTCTGTACCAACGATCATACAGACGACCTAACCAACAAGCCCAGCAGGCGGGATCGCTGCATATTCCGCGCCCTTCTGAGTCATATTGGATCCATGACATGGAGGCATGTTCCACCATCTCCCTCGCCGCTCTGGAGGGCTGACACAGGTCCTCTTGTTCTCTTTGTACCAGAGACACAAAAGAAACTCACCATCTGTGTGTTTGGCTTGAGCTTGTGATGTTGTCTGAAATAGACTCGGCGCAGAGCTATGCAAGCATGCGATGACCAACTCCGGTGGCAAGCTGACCGCCCGATACGCGACACGCGAGGTGCTCAGAAGCGACATAGACCGTTCCACGGAGCAGAAGGGAGTCCGACGAGTGGTGGATGAGAGGAAGGAGGGCTGGCTGATTCCTGAAGTTCGACGTTCGTCACGCTGCGCGCTGAAGCGCTGAAGTCCTGGGCGAAAATTAGATCTCGATTCAGTCGTCCATGGACCCCGGGAACCGCCCTCCTCTCCCAGGTCACGCTCGCCAGCGCAACTCCCCTTGCGCCTTCGCCACTTACACCCGTCCTCTCCTCGATCTCTCCCTATAACCACAAACTTTCGCTATGGCCCGTCGTGCAGCACCCGGACAATCTCCCTTCGGCGTCCCACAACGTCGCGTCGCCTTCGACCCTAACGAGAGCGCCGTCTCGCGCTTCGTGCGCGAAGAAATTCTATCACCAGAGAACCTGCCGGGCAACCTCAGCATCCTCACCTCCGTCGTCGTTTTCCTTGGTGGAATTGCCGCGATTCGGACGTGGGGCGAACTCATGATCCCCGCATGAGTATGGTGGTGATTGAATCTGGGAACGGTGTAGAGGAGAGGAGGACACGTAGGACGATGACGAGGTGGAGGGAGAGGCGCGAGACTAGAGATTGTCCTTGGATAGGACAGCCAAGTGCGTTTTCTTCCGCGCACGCGTGCACCTAGTATGCTGACCGTGAACTTTTGGGTCTAGAACCATAATCCCATACGTCGATCGACGACCTCCTAATTGCACCAGAACCCTTCATGATTGTACTCGGCCTCATCGTCTGCGCATGCTGTCATGTATTGTATTCCACCGTAATATCCGCACCGCATCTCTCGCATCTGGTCATATGAGCCGTCTAGCAGCGCACATGGCCGGATAGCCATGCGCTAGGACTGCTACAAGAGCGTCATTCGAAGGTAGTCTACAATTTCTCGGACGTTGCGTGAAGTGACACAAGAACGCCCTCTCTGATATCCGTCCGTGAGTTCGGTCATTATTTGGATGCTAGGTCATCGTCATCTCTACTGTTATCGTCCCACTTACAGGACAGCCTGTGTGCAGACGCGAGAAATCCTTCGCATCTTGTCAATACTACAGTTTCCTCCCTGGTAGGTCTTGGGTGGTCCCACCCGTAGACACCGCCTCCCCAGCTATGTTATGGAGTTTGTGCGCATCCGAGGACACGCCCTATACAGCGACTACATCCGGTAGTAACACGTGGGGGTTCAGGCTCTCCTAGCACAACTTATCATGCATGCCATCGCGAGTGTCCAATCTCGCCCTCAGTGCAATCGACATTCTGATGTTGCACTATAGAACGCTATCAAAATCAATTTCTGCACTCGGCACTCGAGTTTGATTACGGATTCAAACTACTCTACACAGGAAACATCTTGTGCTTGCCAAGGCTCAGGCTACCGACCTTTCGCAAGCCCAACTTCCTCGTCTTCCCTCAGAGATCGTACATGAGATTATCCCGTATATCGAAGTTGGGGATTGTCCGACGCTGTACGAATGTGCGCTGGTGTGTCGCAACTGGGTGTCCACCATTACTCGACACCTGTTTGAGGAGATTCGAATCTGTGAGAAGTGCAGTTATGAATGATTCGTCGGCGTCTTCCAGGGCTCATCGGCATATCCATTGTTTCGTACATCCGTTCCTTTACAGCTGGTTCCGGTGGCCTCCCGCCCAACTGCACAGCACACTTTGCACACGATAATACCCCGGTTCATTGTCGACGAGCCGAGGAACATGGTGGACTTCTTCCACCGTGCAGGGCGTTCTGGACGGGCGGGCGAGGCGGGGAAGGTGGTCGTGTTCGGGAAGTCGAAGGGGAGGGGCTCGGACAAGGCGAAGGTGGTGAGGAAGAAGGTCGGCGCGCTCACTGCGCAAGCGTTGAGCGTTGAGCGTGTTGGGCTTCTTCCGGGCTATCGTCGAGGAGGTTGTGTTAGTGCGTATGTGATCTACAGTAATGTGGCTAATGCTCGTCGTGTCTAGACTCTGTCACTGCTCTCGTACCAAAATGCTGGCTGAGGACGTATGAACCAGCAAGGAACCATTTTCACGCCAAACCTCCTCATTCAACGGAGTCTTAGCCGTCACTGCTCTGTGTCTGACTTACCTGTCGTCCACGCCGCGTTTCAGCTCCAGCTCTTGTCTCCGCGCAGAGAAAACAAAGGCCGAGGGGTAAAATGACACATCAATAGACCTACATGATCTCTAAGGAAAGCTACTCGCAGGCGCATGCTACACCGGTGCATATCAACCATGTTCCGTGCAGATTGACCAAAACTGGTGCGGACGGTGTGCACGTACCAGGAAATCTCGAGACATACGCCGCAACAAAGACCTTCAGTAAAGACTGAAGGCTATGCGTACGTCTTCTGTGGTTTCATCTTTTGGCTCGATCTGACCCCTCTGCTCAGCCTCCCTGTCTCTTAGGACAGTTCACACGCTTCCGAGGCAAATGTGCTACTGAACGCAGACACACGTTCCTAGGCCCCACACGAACACCGTATCCGAACGGAAGTGTATAGCACTGCGCAAGGAGACAAGCGTCCATGAGGCACTGAGTGGTCGTTTGTAGCGCTGTAGTATAAGTAGCACGTCTCTCCCCACGATCGTCCAGCCCTACTGCGCCCATCTACGCCTCCCTGCTCTCAGCTGCCTCGTATCGAATTCGTTCGACATAACCCCCATCTTCCCTCTTCTTCCCACCCACTGCTATCTACAACGATTTCAAGGCTGTCAGCGACTGCCAACATTCATGGGTCCGTGAGTACACATATTGTCAAGGACTGTCACAGCCATTCAGGACCAGCACTGCAGAAAGCTACTTGCAGTGTGTAGGACTACCTTCGCTGGAGTGTGGTCGCGAATCCGCACCAGTGTACGTGTGAAGACTAAGGCCACGTACGGCCGTCCAATCATTCGACCGATGCGGGGCCCGGCGACACCCTATCTTCCTCCGGAAATGATAGACGAGATCCTCTCGTACCTGGTTGGAAACTGTAGAACGCTGTGCAAGTGCGCCTTGGTCTGTCGCGCATGGCTTCCATTCAGTACCCGCCATTCGCATAAAGCCATGAACGTCCGCCTCCGGGATGGTAGGCGGTACACTCGATTTATCAACGAGGTGTTGCACGCCGATACACCTCCACCATGGATTCCATCCATTCACACCATTATACTCGATGGGAGCCGGGCTAAAAATACGGGTATACGTAACTTCTTGCATGACTTTGCGGGCAAGGTAGCTCAACTACAAACGCTGGAGCTCAATTGGATCGACTGGACCGGCTCTTCTGCCCCTCATCCTAGCGTATACCTCGTTGCATCCTCCTTCTCCTCTCTGCACACCTTGTTCATGTGGAAATGCCACTTCCCTTCATTTACCGCAGTTCGCCGACTCATCACTCCGCTGCCTCATCTTAAGACGCTGAAGATGATACATGTGAAATGGCCGGAACCATCCCAAAGCTTGTTGATCACTGCAAGCAATCTTCCACGGCCAGCAATTGAACACCTTACTTTAGGCACGGCTTCACGGTCAATGGGACCACTTTGCCGTTGGCTCTGTGCAACACCTTCACGGACTTCCCTGCGTTCTCTCGACTTCAAATCCTCTCTGGTTCACCGCGAAGACCCCTGTTGCATTCATCTCCTATTTACCGTTGCTCCTCAGCTTGAACGTCTGGAACTTTGCCTAGAAGAGGAAGGTGGGACTTAGACACACTGAAACTACATGACCTACTCCACTCACTCTACTCGCTTTAGATCCGTTATCGTCTCTACTTCAGGCCTACCCCATATCACAGCTGACTGCTCTCAAGCAACTCAAAATCAGAGTAATGTCACCCGTCCCTAACTGGATTACACTCGGCAATCTGGTACAAGAGCTTCCGTGCCAGCTGAACCACCTTGTCATCACAACGCGATGGCGGAGTGATTTCACGAACGGTCTCGAGGCATTTGACGAGATTCTAGACGCATGTCAGCTCAAGCTTCATGGTATTGACTATGTGCTATACGAGATGGTGGAATGGCTGGAATCGAAGGATGCCCATGCTCAGGCTACACTCCAAGTTCGATCCTGTCTTCCGCGCTTATGCGCCCATGATAAAACTCAAACCCGAGTCATCTTCGGAGTGAGTTGTATTTGCGCTCAGAACACTTCAGTCTCACTCACCATCATCGCAATTATATCCCTTAGTTATAACTCGGTATTTATCCATGGAACGATATGCGCTTGACAGATTCAATGCCTACCATACTCATGCGAGGATCATGAGCTCGCCGCACGGCACTTCCACCGAAGAAGAGGACGGCGTAGGTGAGGATGGTGAGTTTGCCCGGCAGGTTCTCTGGTTAGAGACTTTCTTCGCGCATGGGTTGCAAGACAGCGCTCTCGGGTCGAAGGCGAGGCGAGGTTATCAGACGGCGAAGGGTGGTCTGCGCGACGGGCGATAGCGAACTTGAAGGTTTGGCGGGTAAACGAGAGAGAACGAGCTCGGAGGAGCGGGCGTGCGGGCACTGGATCCCAAAACATTTTCAATCTATGTACTTCCCTCGCGTTATGTAGCGCGCTGTGCATGCTTGTAGTAAACTCAGGCTGAATTTCGTACTTCAGCCACCACTTGACGTCGGCTCTGGTGCTCCTTCCCTGCGCACCCGCCGTACCTGCTCCTGTACCCGCCGTACCTGCTCCTGTACCCGGCTTACCTGCTCCTGTACCCGCCGTACCTGCTCCTGTACCTGCCGTACCTGCTCCTGTACCTGCCGTACCTGCTCCTGTACCCGCCGTACCTGCTCCGTCTGGCTGTCCCATTCGCACGCGGAACCCATCTGCTAAGGTTCACGACATCCTCGAAGGCAAAAGCGCTGGGAAGGCGCTGCGGCAAGGTGTCCAAGCACCAACGTCTGATGAGATCCGCCAGGACGAGCATGTCGTTGTGGAATTACTTGTCGAGGACATCGATGGTGTTGCAATGGCCGTGCACATGGCCGAGGCTGAAGGACTTGATCCTCAGTCGCTCACTGAGGCGATGCGACGGCCTGAGTGGCTGCACTGGTTCGAAGCTATGACGGAGGAGCTGGACGCGCTGGAGAAGCACGGCACTTGGGTTCTGGAACGCCCACCGCCCGGAACTAACATTGTAAGCTGCCGCTGGGTATTTCACACGAAGAAAGACGCGTCTGGCAATGTCTACAGGTACCAAGTACATCTGGTCGCACGCAGTTTCTCACAAGTACCTGGCATCGACTTCTTCGACACCTATGCGCCAGTAGCCAAGACGGCGTCGATCCACACCGCTCTCGCATTCGCCACCCGCCACAATTTCGGGGTGCACCAACTCGACATCAAGAGTGCATACCTCAACGGTGATTTCGAAGAGGGCGAGGTAATCTGGATGGCCATGCCGCCCAGAGTTAACCTCACAAAGGACAAGATGCTCGCGCTCCGCCTACTGCACCCCTTATACGGCTTGAAGCAGAGCGCTCGCCACTGGTACAAGAAGTTTCTCAGTGTGTTGCAGGAGAAGCTTGCAATGTCGCAATGCGACGTCAACCAGGCCGTATTCTTCAGGTGCAAAGATACTGACTTAATCGTCATTGTAGTGCATGTCGACCACTTAACAGTCGTCGCATCCACGACTTTCCTTATCCAGGAAGTCAAGGACAAGCTGCATGAAGCCTTCGAGATCTCTGACGAAGAGGAGATCCATTGGATTCTCAGCTTCACAGTTGAATGTGATCGCCCACGCTGCTGCCTGTCACTATCTCAGACCGCCTACATCGAGTCCATCATTTGCCGTTTTGGACTTGAAGATGCAAAGCCGCTGTCTACCCTGGTCGATCCGCACACCACACTTACTGTTGCCCAATCGCCGTCTACCACCACTGAAATTGCCACCGTGCGGAACGTACCGTATCGCGAAGCCGTTGGCTCGCTGATGTACGCATCGCTCGGAACACGCCTGGACATCACCTACGCTGTCTTGATTCTCTCGTGCTTCTCTGACAACCCCGGTCACGTGCATTGGGAGGCTGTCCGCCATGTCTTCTGCTACCTCCTGGGCACTAAGCACCTCAAGCTCGTGTATGGAGATTCGTCCTTTGACCTTGTCAGATATATGGATGCCGACAGCTCTATGCACAAGGACCGCAAGGCCATCTCTGGCTATGCTTTCCTCATCAACGGCGGCGCCATCTCTTGGAGCTTGAAGAGGCAGGAGATTATCTCCCTGTCAACTACCGAGTCCGAGTATGTCATGCTCATGCACGCTGCCAAAGAAGCGTTATGGCTCCGGTCTCTCATTGGTCAAGTCTTCACCCCTTTTCCGGACGCCATCCCTCTCAACTCTGACAACCAATCCGCCATCGTGCTCGCGCGCGACAATCAGTACCACGCTCGCACGAAGCACATCAACATCTGCTTCCATTTCATCCGCTGGATTGTGGACGAGAAGAAAGTCCGGCTTATCTACTGCCCTACCAAGGACATGGTCGCCGACATGCTCACGAAGGCTCTTCCCTCTCCGAAAGTCAAGCATTTCGCATCCACGCTGGGTCTGTGCACGGATTGAGGGGGAGTGTTGGAACATGCAATCCGGCCCGCATACGCTGCGCGGCCCTCCGCACCCATGCCAAGTGTACCTCTAGCTTGCTGGTATACTATTTTTCCTTTATCTTTTGACTGTTTCCATACGTTGCCTTACCGATACGCCGTCCACATCAATACTTACCCTTTTACGGTAATATTGATGCTCATGTACTTGCGCTCCTATGTCCCTCACTTATACTCGTCCATCCCCGCTTCGCCACCCTCAGTCTTGCTTGCTACCACAGGTGTCATACTGAGGGTATGTTATACTCACATTGTATTCGCTTTATTAGAGCTGACACATCCTGTAATTAGACTGTCATCTCCTTACAGGTATATACCAATATATAGTCTTGCTCGCTACCACAAGTGTCATACTGAGGACTGTCGTCTCCTTACAGGTGACAATTGACATGACTACTCATCTCAATAAATACTGCAGAAGTATTTGTCGTGCACAACATTGAGCGGGGAGTGGTTTCCATGTCTGGTCGAAGCTCTCGAGCAGACACAGATACCAATGCTCGCCCAATTATGCCACAACAACTACGACTGAAGACTTGGCCACTAGCATGGTCTCACTGCGAGGACGAATACAAAGACCATACCTTAGTAGAGTGTGATATACGGGATAACTCAGGTCTCATAGGGGAGGGGAGACAAGGCCCAGATGACGACAGAGATCACTGAGGCAGAGGCCAAGGAGAACACAGATCACAGAGCAGAGCAACAGACAGATGGACCAGGGTGAAAAGCTCTCATGCAGAGGACAGAGATGAGAGATGTAGCAGGCAGGAAGCAAAAAGACTTCAATGTTTCAACTTGTGCGCTGGCACTCGCACACTCTGGCGCTTACTGCCAGCCACAACTTGATAGTTCCTCGAGTAAATTTCTCACACCTTATTCGGTCCTCAATTGCATCTAAATAGCATCTGCATGCCTTCATACATATAGAGGACAGTGCAGGGGGATGTATGATAGGAGTTTTAGTGATCTGGTAACTTTTCACCATGCAATTCCATGCAAGACATCTACAGTGTCTACAGCGATCTATGGAGTCCTACAGAGCGCTGGCGGAGTGCTCCATTGCCTATGTAGTCATCAGCATAGCCACATAAAGAATGCTTTTTTCTGATGTGGGCGGTATCGACTAGTCCGGCTAACTCATCTATGAGATTTTGCCCTCCGTTGCCGGACTGACACGACGAGCTTTGGTTCGCGTGATAGGATGACTGGTCCCTCTTGTACCTGCGCCTTTGATTGCCTGACATGTCTTGAACGTCATCGGGGAGAGGCGAGAGAGGGGATTCCGGGGCCTGCTGGCCAGTGACAGAGTCGGATTTATGTACCTCAGGTGGTCTCGTATCCTCCCGTTCCTCCCGCTCATCCTGAGCAGTTCCTTCATCCTGCTTGTCCGCCATAGGGTTGTCCTGGTCGTTGGCTAGCGGCGCGAAGAACGACGCGGATGCCTGTCGTGGCGGCTGCACCCTAGTGGGTTTCGCAGGGTTTTTTCCTTTGTTTTTTGTCATTGACACTGTATCCTCTTGGATGAAGTCTTCTATACCCTTATGGGTAAGTAAAAATGTGTAATTTTGTGTCGCTCTGAGGCACACTAAGATACTTAGTACCGAGTATATTGGACTCAGGACCAAGCGAGTACAGTGTGTGTGTAGAAAAAGCGATGGAGCGTCCGCGTCTAGCGCGGACGCTCGACATGTCGCGGTGGCTGTAACTACATAGTACGTTCTCACGCTAGGTATCTAAACGTCCTCCTTACACCCTGCACGTGGAGATCATGAGGTCGTCCTTGAGGCAAGTGTTATGTGATCTATGATAAGAGCACATTCTCTCCCCACGATCTTCCAGCTCTCTTGCGGTCATCTACGCCTCCCTGCTCTCAGCTGCCTCCGATCGAAACCCCTCTCGCTCTTCCCATCCATTGTCTGCGGCGCTCAGCGACTCCTACCACTTATGTCGCCGTGAGTACACACATTGTCAAGGATCGTCACAGTCATTCAGCATCAGCATCACAGAACGCTGTTAAACGCATTACGGGCGATCCTCACACAAGTGCGCGCATTACTACGTGACAAGACTAAAGCCACGTACCATCGATGGGCTCAGTTCCTTTCCATCCTGTTCGCCCGTCCAACGATTCCTCCCGGACCAATGCAGAGCCCGACACTCTATCTTCCTCCGGAAATGATAGACGAGATTCTCTCGCATCTGGTTGGAGACTGTAGAACACTGTGCAAGTGTGCCTTGGTTTGTCGTGTATGGCTTCCAATCAGTACCCGCCATTTGCACAGCGCTATGGAAGTTCACCTCAGGGGTAACCGGTACGCCCAATTCGTCAACGAAGCTTTGCGCGCCGATACACCTCCACCATGGATTCCATTTATTCGCACCATTTTCCTCTACGGGTGCCACCCCGACAATGGATTACGTAACTTCACGCATGACCTTGCGGGCAATGTACCTAAACTGCAAACGCTGGTGCTCGAAGAAATCTCCTGGACCGGCTCTTATACCCCTCATCCCAGCGCATACCTCGCTGCCTCTGGGTTCTCCTCTCTACTGGCCTTGGTCATGCAGCGCTGCGACTTCCCTTCATTTACCGCCGTTCGTCGACTCATCACTCTGCTGCCCCGTCTGAAGACCCTTTCAATGGTGGATGTGGAATGGCCAAAATCATCCCATAGATTGTCAGTCACTACTACAAGCAATCTTCCACGGCCAGCAATTCAAGATCTTACGGTACACACAAGTATTTGGGGGATGTCTTACGAACCACTTCTGCGTTGGCTCTGTACAACACCTTCACGATATTCCCTGCGCTATTACAGCTTCGATTATATCCTCCGTAATCGCTACCCCGGGCTGGTCTACAAAACCCATTTCCTACTCGCCGTTGCTCCCCAGCTTGAGCATCTGCGACTTCGCATAAAAAGAACAGGTGGGACTTAGACACACTGAAACCACACGATCGATTGCGCTCACTCCATTCAATTGAGATCCTTTGTCGTTTCTACTTGAGGCCTGTCCATCACAATTGGCTGCTCTCAAGGAACTCAGCATTTATCAATCAGCCCCCCCTAACTGGACTAAACTCGGCAGTCTGGTGCAGAACCTTCCGTGCCAGTTGAACCGCCTTGCCATTGAAACATATGGCAGAGCTTTCTCCGGCTCAGTCTCGTACCTACTTAGAGGTCTCGCGGAATTTGACGATATTCTGGGGACATGTCAACTCGCACTTCAGTGTATTGACTTTATCATACACCAGAACTCGAAGGCGCCCGTTGACAGTTCTGCAGCTGAGATTATCCATGCTGAGATTCAGCGTGGTTTTCCCCGCTTCTGCGCCCGTGGTGGTACTCAAATCCGAGTCATCTTCAAAGTGAGTTGTATGTGCGCTCAGGACCTCGCAATCTCCCTGACGGTGTCTCCTTACACAGCGCAATCTGGCTCTCGAATTAGAGATTCTCGAGAGGCTCACTGGTGGTGACATGTGAAGTCCCAGTGCTGACTCCTGAGGGGCCATGACACACAAGGCTCTCTGGGTATTCATTGTGCAGTACATATAGTACATTTCAGACGTCCTACCATCTACTGACCCGGGGCCAATGAACCAGACCATCACACATCCTTTTTTCTCACTCAATCCTGCTATCCGATGAGCCGCCTCCGTCCAGACGGTCCACGAATGCAACTCGAACATCTCATTACCATGGTCCATATCATTGCGCAGAGCGCCAGCACCTCGAAGATTTCGCATACGTCGCTCAACCCCCTCGCCTTCATAGATCCTTCCGTCGCCCGTCGTGGCGTACGACCTCGAGTCCAGGCCATGCTATCCTATGAGAGGTGCAAAGGCCGGTCCATGACTCGCGGCGCAGCCGCCATGCGGCGATCTCGAGCTCATTGGTGTCCTCGTCGCGCCGTGGTTTGGTTCATGCATCGCGCGGGGCTGGGCGGATAGGCGGCCGCAAGCTGTGGGCCATGTCGCTGGATGGTCGTCGCAGAAACAAGGTCCGTGTGGGCGAAGGGGAAGGGCGGGGAATCAGAGAATGCGGGATGGAAGGAGTTCGGATTGCTCTTCAAGCTCAAGTCTTAGGTCTATGGAGGGTCGACGTACGGTGGGGGACTGGGAATTGGGAGACGTTGGGGAACCCTGTGCGTTCTATATATGTGTTTTCTGTCACATTTTCATTTGGTGTCATCTTCGGGAAACTCGGTGGTATGTTAGGCTTATGTCACCTGGAGATTAGATATATCTACTCGCACTTGCACCTCCGTATCCCTCTTGTCCTGAAAGAGGTCAGGCTTGCGAGGGCGTTGCAGTCACCGCCGTGTATGTAACGCCAGTGGCGTCTCTCGTGCGTGCACAGGAATATCACAGTAGAGATTGTAAAATCATCAACTAGCAGTGGTACTTACGAGTCGATTGCTATTGAATCGTTGGATGGAGCAATGTTTGCCTCCCCTAGGCAGACGATGGGACGGAGAGCAAAATTGATCATGAGTAAGTACACAAATATTAGCTCGGCTAATTACTATCTCCGAACCGCCCGTCGCGCTTGTTCTTCGACGACGACAACGACGAGCTCTCTCTCTTGCTGCTGCCCATGAACGCTCCGCGACACTATAGTAATGCGCACGGTTAAGCTGGTCGTTATTGGGGCCTCCGGTGTCGGCAAATCCAGTATACGGAACCAGGTCTGTCTTGTCACTTGTTGAAGAATGTCCCGCAAAACCGACATGTCCTCGCGCACCGCTACCGTAGTACATCTCGGGTCGATTCACGACAGGTTACCGTGCAACCATTGGCGCAGACTTTATCACAAAAACCCTACCGCATCACAGTCGTCCGGATGATCTTGTAACGCTGCAAATTTGGGTACGTCTGGTCGTGCGAGACTTTTGATCTCGTGCTCACGCAGCTCTTGCAGGACACTGCTGGACAAGAGAGGTTCTCGGGCCTATCTTCTGCCTTCTTTCGTGGTGCAGACGCTGTTATCCTCATGTTCGACGTGAACCAGCCTCAAACGCTGAATGCTTTGATCAAGTGGTGGGACGATTTTCGGGATAAGGCCCCAGTGCCAGACGAGAGCATGGAGGAGTTCTGCTGCGTGATAGTAGGGAACAAGGTCGACGTTGGGAATGGTACGGGAGGATGGGCAGTGACAGAGTCCCAGGCAAGAGACTTCATTCATACTCTCGTCCCCCATCCCTCCACCTCTCATTCCCCTACGATCGACCTCGAGCCGCCAGAAGCACCCCCGGTAGATGACGAGGAATCCTTCCTACCCAATCCTGAAGACGAGTCAGAGACCCCGAAGACGGACTCGATTGACATCCATACTTACTACCGGCGCGGACGAGCGTCGCGCGGGTCGCGCTCGCACAGCCGGTCTACGCTCTTTCGGGGTGGGACGGTCGGGACGATGACGACAACTCATTCAATATACCACACTCCTTCTTCATCTCTCTTTGACACGTTCGAATCCGCACTGTCCTCCCCAGCCTTCACTGTCCTGTCCGGCTCACGCTCTTCATCTTATTCACCCCTCCGCGAACCGCGGCGCATCCCTTCCAACTCCTCCATGTCCTCTGCTCCGACGATAACGCCGAGCTTATTCATCCGAGGGCAGGCGGAAGCTGCTACGACTACTGCTACTACGCCCGAGTCCGGCTCTCCTCCTTCCCACGGGTACGCCCCTCCCGCTCCGCCCGAGCGGTACCCAAAGCTTTTCTTCACATCCGCCAAGACCGGAGAAGGCGTAAAGGACGTGTTTGAATATGTCGCCCGCCGAGTCGTGGTTCGTCAGGAATACGAAGAGGCTATCGAGGCGCGAACCATGCACGTGCAGGAGGCGGACCAGCGGACGAGCATTCTGTTGTCAAGTCATCCGCCAGGGCGACGAGGAGGGTTGTGTTGTGGGTCATAAACTTGGTAATGTATATGGATGGTACGGAATCTTCAGTTGCTGTCGTGGGATAATTCCCATCTGCTCGGTCTTCCTGTGTTGTAGGCTACTCATCGCTATTTGCTAGGAAGTTGTTTATCTGTATCTACAACGTGACAGTATTTATCACGGATGGAGTTACTGTTATGCGATGTACTTGGTTTGCTCGACGGACCTTCTATACAGGCACTCGAATCAACCAATCGGCGTTCAAGTCTCGAAGCCGGAGTACGCATATTCGTGATGGCAAGTCTGGCGGCGGATGTTCGTATGAGGTACCGTTACTGATCATGCTGCCAATTTATTTCACGTAGGCTCGCTGAGCACATGACAACTCGAAGGGCGATACGAACACGATGCTTCGACCCTAGATCTCAACGACTAGAACTCCTTGCAATATCGCGCAGAGACAGTAATTGATGGGAGTTACTTTCCAATCTCCTACCCGCAAGCTTCCAATTACCACAATGACCGGCCGGCACTCCGCCTTCCTGCCTAAGCGGTTGGCTCCTGGAAGAGGCAACGGAAATTACTTCTAAGCGAGCGAGGGTCACCGTGCACGGATGTCCATTAGAGGTGAGACAAATGGCATTGGATGTCAACGAGTCGATATTGGCGGACCACACTGGCAGTGCATTGGATGTTGATTGACGTGTGTTGCGGGCGGCGTGTATGAGTCTACGCCTTGAGGCTTGATCCAGCTGCTTTGGTTTCAGCACACCCGGAGAAGCTGTCACCGCCACCAGTTGGCGCGTACCGTACGCCAGCGCAACAGGACGCCGGCGGTTACCCTGAGGGGCTATGGAACTGCCTCCGTGGCTCATGTGCGCCAAAGTGCCATGCCAGGGCGAAGAAGTGAGGTAAGGTTCTCCCGACCGATGCCATCATATTTCTCACCCTTCCATACACTGAACAGCAGGGCTGACTTGTCACTGGAGTTCCCCGCATTTAATTTCCATCTATCTACCATGTCAAATGTGCCCGCAGCGCGCGCAGGACAGAAGCCCCGTCAAATTTGTTCCCTGACTTCAGTCCTCTGATATGATCTGATGAGCCCTCATCTGCTTTGGCTGCTTCTGCTCCTCTGACCGCGGGTCCACAGGATTGCTTGCGCCGGCTCAGCCAAACTGTGATACACACGGCCTTCAACTTACATAACTTACATAAAGACTTATACATAATTCGCCGTGCGCCCGCCGCCGACACAACGCCTGCCCCTTGCAATCCTCCACCTCGTCATGCCTCCTTCGTCGACCTTCACACCACCACCTTTCGCGCCCACCGTCCCCGTTCCAGATTACATTCTCCGCGTAGCGCAGGCTTACCCCGACCGTGAAGTCGTCTGTTACCTCCAGGATGTCACTTCGACACACGGGGTATCCGCTACCTCGATCACCTGGCGCCAGTTCCTCGCTGACGTCTGGTCTCGCGCCGACTACCTCGTCGAGGTCACTGGTCTTGACCCTCGTCCAATCGGCTCAGAGCCCGTCGTGGTCGGCCTACTCGCGGAGAGCAACTACGACTTCCTCGTCGATCTCGTAGCTATGTTCATGCTGCGGTGGCAGGTGTGTGTGTCTTCAATGACGTACTCTTCTTTGCGAGACGAACTGCTCGGGTATCCTGACTTGTCGTGCGCGCACCCGCATAATCGCAGGCTCTTCTCATCTCAGTTCGAAACTCCCATGCGGCAATCCTCCACCTCGTCAATGCGATAAACTGCCAGGTGCTCGTCGTGGACGCCGCCATCAGCCACCTGCACCCAGACATCGCTCGCGAAGGCGCCGACTCGGCTGTCACTCCGATTGTCGTCGTCCGCCCGCCTATTTCGACCGACGGGAACCGGGACGGACTCCCGCGCGCGTCATCTTACCTCAGAGAATCGGAAAAGCTCTCCGCTGCTGAGCTTCGTGGAGAAGCGGACGGGGGCCTGATCTTCCTTCATACGTCTGGCTCAACAGGTGAGGCTCCACGCTTGGTCCGGTCTCTTCGCGGGAATCCGTAAGCGGCTTGAACCTACTGGGAGCGGGAGCTTCCGAACCACCGGGAAAGGAGTACCCTATCAACGTTCTTCCTCTCCTTCTTTTATTCATTGTGGTTCTCTTCTGATCGGTGACCTGATTACCCATCTCATCTACAGGTCATCCGAAGCCAATTGCCTGGTCCCATACGTTTTTTATTGAAATTATTGCAACCGCCTTCCGCGACAGGGCGAAGTGCAATGACGACGTTCTCTATACGTGCTTCCCGATATTCCACGTACGTACCCCTCTGTTTCTCCCGTATGCGAGTGCTTACTGACATTGATGATCCCGTCTGGTGCTATTTACGCATAATACTAGGCCGGTGGAATGAGCATCGTACGTGCTACATTTGCAGCGTCAATCAGAAGAATTGAGTGGCTGAGATGCTTTGTAGTGCTTGCCACACATTCTCGGTTCGGGCACATCCTTCGTGTGCGTGGACGCATGGAAGTCCGTCTCGGCTGACACTATCCTCCGACACCTTCGTATCCTCAAGCATCGCAAGGTCGATGTACTATTGACCCCGAGCATGCTGGAAGATGTCGCCGATTATCCCGACGGAGATGGTGCCGTGAGTATCGGGCCCTAGTTTGGCTCCTATCATTGTCTGCGGCGGTCTCATGGGCCGATTGACTGACTGCTGTTGCACAGGCCCTTCTCGCTGCGCAGAACACTGTCTTCTGGGGCGGCGCACCGCTGCGCGAGGGTATCGGTAACTTCCTCGTTCAGAAGGGCGTCCGTCTGATCACATGGGGCGGGATGTACGTTGAATCTCATCACCCTTCTGCCCAGGTGGCAGCTAGGTGAACCTTCACTGACCACCCCATTTGATAGGACCGAGGTTGGTGCGATTGCGCGTGCCTCGTACGAAGATGGCGCGGACCCTATGGACTGGTCGTACATGCGCTTCCTCGACTATTATCGGTATCACTGGTCTCCCATAGAAGGCGACCCGCTTTCGCGGTATAACCTCATCATATCTGTGAGCAGAGCGTCATCTTTTACAGAAATTAGGCCTGTTGACATCGGGACCATGTTCTTCAGCCCCTACATGCTACCCCACCAGTTATCAACTCAAGCGATCCGATTGGTTTCGCTGCGCCAGATGGGTGGATACAGCATCCGGATCCAAAGAAAGCGCACTTATGGAAGCTCGCTGGACGTCTCGACGATGTTGTAAGTTGATCACCACCTTAAGGCCTGCATACGAACGTGGAAGCTGACTTCATGCGTAGACTGTCCTCAGCAATGGCGAGAAGACAGACAACAAGCAGCTAGGTAAATTCATTCGCTCTTTATTGGTTCCGTTGATGTCTGGGAGTTGCGGCTCCAACGCGAGAAGGAGGACGGTAAACCTTATTACAGCTGGCAGCCCCGCGCTCTCAGGCATCCGCGGAACTTCTTTCTTCCAATGGCACGAAAATAACTCACGCCCATTGTTGCAGAGAGTCTTCTTTGCGAGTCGCCACACATCCATCACGCCATTATTTTCGGCTCAGGCAGGTTCGTCAACGGCGCAATCGTCAGCCCGCCAGCTGGGCTCCTGAAATCGCATTCGGACGACGCCGTCGCGCAGTACCTCGACAAGATCTGGCCACACATTGAAGGATATGTTAACGACACCGTGCCGGCACACTCGCGGCTCCTCCGGGGCATGGTCCTTGTTGCAAGCCCTGATCGTCCATTCCTCTTATCGGATAAAGGGTCTGTCAAGACGAAGGCCTCGCTCGCGCTATATACAGACGACATCGAACGCGCCTACGACGCACTTGAGCGTGGCACGGACAGTACGATC
Source organism: Fomes fomentarius (assembly GCA_022606135.1). Lineage (NCBI taxonomy): Eukaryota > Fungi > Basidiomycota > Agaricomycetes > Polyporales > Polyporaceae > Fomes > Fomes fomentarius. Next base: position 243,529 of record JABYQN010000010.1, on the reverse strand, counting down.
ACGGACGGACAACCAGTCTTCCCACTGTCCTCTTCTTCTTCGTACTTGGCGCACACACCAGATTCATCGATATTGGCGTTCGTGCAGACCACGGTCTCAGATGCCCTCGGACGGGACCTCGCACCGGATGACGACTTCTTCAGGAACGGCATGGACTCGCTACTCGCGACCAAGCTCCGCACGTCGCTCGCAGGTGCATTCCGCCGAGCAGGGATCCCAGCCCCGGTCCCACGGAACGTCGTCTATGCGTATCCAACCTGTGCCGCGCTAGCACACTATCTCCGTATCCTCGCGGGCGGGCTGCCTGAGCAGAAGGTTTGCACGACAGCACCAGCGCCCTCTCTGTCAAGTGTGCAGGAGATGATTGAGAAGTATTCAAAAGACTTCCCGGTCCATATGGGCACGCGGACTGTTCCTGACGACGGCGACGTCTACGCGGTGACAGGTACGACGGGAGCGCTGGGCGCTGCGTACGTTGCGCACCTCTTGGGTCAGAACCATGTGAAGAAGGTGTACCTTCTCAACCGTGGGCATGTGTCCTGCTCGATGGCGAGTAGGCAGGAGGCTGCGTTTGAAGACAAGGGCTTGGACCTGCCTACACTGCGCAAGGGCGTCAAGGAAGGCCGAATTGAGTACGTACAGGTCGATGTGGGGGAGTTGAGGCTCGGTCTCAGAGATGAAGTCTACTCCAAGGTGTGTTTTCGTTTCTCACCTACCACTCATTCATTCATCTACATCACTGATTGACCTCCTTTTTCTCAAGCTTTCTTCTGAGATCACACACATCGTGCACATTGCCTGGCTCATCAATTTCAACCTCTTTGTGCCTTTCTTCGAACCCCACGTCGCAGGTGTCCGGTCCCTCATCGACTTCGCACTCTCATCGCCCCTCGAGCGCCCACCACATGTGACCTTCATCTCTTCCATCAGCACCGTCGGTCGCTGGCCATTTGCGTCCCCCGTCCCGGAAGCGCCTCTGAACTCTCCCGAATTTTCAATCCCGCAAGGGTACTCGTATAGCAAATACATCTCGGAACAAATCCTCCAATCCGCCCTTGCGCAGCGCCCCGGCCTGCGCGTAGCCGTCGTCAGGTGCGGTCAGCTCTCAGGAACGCTCACCACAGGCGCATGGGCAAGGAGCGAATACATCCCGCGCCTCATCCGATCCGCCGACGCGCTCGGGATGGTACCTGCGGGCCTCGCGCCCGTACGCTGGCTCCCGGTCAATGTCGCCGCCACTATCCTCTTCCGCGAGGTCGAACACGCCGCCGCCCAGCCCGCGCCGGGCCCCATCCGTTACTACACCCTCGACAACGTCGCGTCCACGCCGTGGCAGGCCGTCGTCCGGGCGCTGGCGGACTTGCATGACAAGAAGGACAAATCCAACTCGCGTTCCCGAGCGCCGCTGAAGGAGGTCCCGATGGGCGTCTTCCTGGATGCGGTGCGCGGAGACGCGAGCAGTCCGGCGTTTGAGGTGGCGGAGTATCTCGAGGAGCTGCTGGTCGTCAGTCCGCTGCCCCCGCTGGACACGACGCAGGCGCGACGGGCTGCGGGCGACCTGGTTGAGTGCGAGATCACCGAGGAGCTGCTAAGGATGTACGTGAGATACGCGTGTACGTGAGGGCGTGTGGGCGTGTGTTGGGCGTTTCCTACATCAGATTTCAGATGATGACGTGTGCACACAATGTATATTATATATTATAGGCTTGAATGCAACGGCTGCGATTTGGAGTTGGATTTTTTGGAGATGGAGACGTGGGCTGCGAGGTTCGGGTACGGTGTTCAACTTGTACATCGACGATCCCCGCGCATTGTTCCGATTGAACGGCGATGTCCAGAGGGATTGCTTTGACAATTGACAACGAGTCTAGGTCATAACTCTATCACGCATCTGCGGCGTACAAGCTCAAACTCCTGTCGTTCATGTTCTGTTCATCAGCTCTGCGATGTGCGCTGTACCTGGATGTTACTTATAGTTATAGCCATCGAGCATCGGACAGGTAATGATTAACGAGCGGTGTATCTGACGGGCGTCACGGTCCTTGACGATGTCAGTCAGAGGTCAGTGATGTCGATCTATCTACATAATGCCTACACTACTTGAACAGAACAGAACAGAACAGAACAGAACGATTGCCAGTGCCAGTACTAAATAAATCAGATAAGGATCGTCCATCCGAGCCTCCCATACATATACATAGCGCGCGTGGCGGCGGTATGTAACACACGAAGGCCTTCCACGCCAAAGCCATCAGTCACGGGGAACACGGGTACACGGGTACACGGGTACAGGGGAGAGAGGACAGACTCGGACTACTTCGTAATAGTGGGATCGGCGAACATCGCTCCGGTGGTGGAGGAGCGGGCGGGACACGAAATCGCAAATACCAACATTTAGCTCATAAATCAGGACGCCGGTCGGGGCGCGGGTGCAGTCGGGGTGGGGGGAAGGAGGATGTTTAGGGTCGGAGTAGTAGTAGTACAATTGCAAAAAGGGCCGGAAGATAAGACTCCGAGGGAGCGGGAGTGGGAGTGGGAGTGTGGGGGCTGAGGGGCCTCAGACTGGTGCGAAGCTGCGCAACTCCGCCTGGCGCGGAAGTTTGCGATCGCGCAACTCCATCTCCTCTCCGAGCGGCTGCTGTTTATATAGAACGGGCCGCATGAGTACAAGTTCAACAACGTGTGTGTTTCATACCGATCAGACGTGATCGGGGGGGAACTCAAAAAAAGGGGGGAGGATGGAACGCGATGTGAAGGAGCGGCGGATGAAGAAAGAGCGCACACTCACGTCTTTGCCCGAATAGTCGTCGCCATATACCTCCGTGTGTTGCACGATTTGCACGACGGGCGCGGAGGGGCCGTGACTGCGGATGGACGTGGTCTGGCCGCGGAAGGTGTTGGTGCCGACACCTGACGAGCTCGTGTGATGTGTCGACGCTCCGCCACGGGAGTTGTGAGTCTCCGCATCGATGCGCGAGTTGAGCGAGGTCATCATAGCCGTCGAGTAGACTGTTATTTCAAAGCGCGTGTGGTGGTGAGCGATGCGGTCACAAATACGAAGGAGCCGGTGATGCGCTCACTCTTTCCGAGAACCAAGGAGCTATTGGTAGTACACACAAGTGACAGGACGGAGCCGGTCAGACGATATCCGTCGTGCGCGAATCATGACCTGCGACAACTCACCAGAGGATGTGCAGGTTGGTGTTCTTGGTCGTTGGGGCGAGGAAAAAGATGAGCTCGAGGATCGCAGTGGCTGCACTCAAGCTACCGGTTTCGACCGAAAGCGCAATAAGCCGATTGATAGTGCGGTCAGCCCTGTTGAGGGCGGTCGAGTTCTTCTTCGCCGTCGATAACTATAGACCAACGGTATTGGTCAGTTGTCGTTTGGGCATCTCGGCTTGGAGAAGGAGGGTGGTTACGTACCACATGAACCATGCAGGCGGCGATGAGCTGCGGTTGCAGGGTGGTAGCTGCGGTCAGTGGTTAAGATGTGCCAAAATGGAAAGCGGACATACGATATCAACAATCGCACCACCTGCGAGCCAGACGGTGGTCCGGGGGTAGAAAATCTTTGCAAGGAGTGCGATGTCGTGCAAAGGCGGGATTCCGGCCGCGATTGAAATAGCACATGCACCCTGCGCGACTGCAATCTGGTGTAGAGTGGTTCACCGCAGTCAGCAAACTACACGTGCGTGCGACACATAAAGTTACGCACGAGCACAATCATTGCAGGGACAACACGCCAGCCCTTGATCACCCATATACGCCATGCATAGAAGAACTGGACGGTCATCGCGACTAAGGGCGGGTTGTATAGGTAAGGAAATGCCATCAGGAATAAGAAAGTGATGGATGACGTACTTATGCCGTCGCCAGCGGCGATCGCTGAGAACGTCCAGCCGGGCTCAACAAGATTATGCTGGCGGCCCCATCCTGCAGCAAGGATGTGCCAGCCCATTCCGGCTGCTACAACAGTAAGGAAGATGTCCAGAATGAACACCCAATACACTGAGAGCGAGACGCGAGAGGTTAGCGGGCGACGTCCGAATCAATCGAGATCGTCAAGAACATCATACCCAGTGCTTTGATCCCAATGCGATCATTGGGGAAGAAGATGTAGTAGATGTCTGTAGGCGTACGTTGAGTGGTGAGGTTATCGTGAGGAGAAATGAAGGTGCGCACAGAGTTGGACTACCGAGATACCGAATAGCATCCAGCTGGCCAGGGCACCGAACAGCTAAGCGTAGACATTAGCATAAGGGCGGATGTGCGCGCAGCACAAGACGATGTTACTGACAACTGGGCCGACACTGCAGAGGTCGATCGTCAGTAAATCACGGCCTTCTGATAACGAGCTCGTTGGAACGTACATGAGCAGAGTGTCATGGGACACGGAAGGTTCGTCGGGGAGGGGAGCCATGTCTCAGCCTGAGAGAAACGATGTCGTGGATGTGTACCAAGTCGCGGCAAGGTGACGGACTCTGCAGGCTGAGGCCCGAGGGAGGTTAGGCGGGATGGGGTGACAAGCAGTGAGGACGGATAGGCGATTAATACGAGGGCCCGCCGGGATCAGCACGCGCTTATAGACCATGCATGGAGGCGCGTAAGGTGGCGAATCGGACCCCGAGGGAGTGGTGAGGGACGGAGATTCCCATGAGAAGCCTGGTGCCAGGGCTTGAGGCTGCGCGCTGGGAGAAAGCTGAGACGAATTCTTCCAGTGCGCTGATCGTCGGTTTTACCATTTGCTCATTGTTGACCACAAGAGCCTGGTGACAGCTTGATATCTGATATGTCGCGTATATTGTTACTGTCAGGCGACCGGTACTGAATGTCTGCAACTCACAATTTATTATCTCCGGTGCCTCTCGGTTTGTGACGTGTCCCTGTTATCCGAATTTCAAGACAATATAGAGTAAGAAACACTATGCCTGACCCGAGCCTGAACATGCGCCCGAGCACAAGGAGTAAGGTCTACCCGCAGAAGAACCCGATGTCAGCATGGTGTAGGTTGAAACGTTATGTAACTTGACCTCAAACGCCGAGTTACATCGTCTCAATCAATTCAAACTCCGCGCGGCGCCGATCCCGGATCTGGAGATACCCGACGTTGGGGCGCTACCGCATCCCCGCCTCAGGCCGGCTGCCAACTTGAACTAAAAGACATATGACTTGGCCTCGACAGACGACAGACGACAATGCCGGGCAGCCTCGCGCAGTGGCATCGACATCGGCGACATATGCCTCTATCGGAAACGCTGTATCCGAATTTCATGGGACATCTGGCGTTACGTACGTGCAGTGGGAATGCTCACAGTAAGCATCAACATTAACACGAGTGTATCGACGCAGTCGCCTGATTTCTGTCTCCGTCTTCTCTTCTTCTTCCGCAACCGTCGTGATCACCCAATGTATAGATTTATGTCGGCAAGCCGTAGAGAATGGAGGACCTCGATGGAACTCGTAACTACTAACGATGACTGGTGAGTCACTCGCCCGGCGGACCTTCCATTCGTGCAACATCAACAACCTCGGCCTCCGGCTCAGGTGCTCTCAGTTACCCGTCAGGGAATAGCTGTGCAAGGGAGAGACCGCTCTACGTACAAGCTGACTTCTTGGGAGACACGATCGTAGGATCACATGTCGTCCAGACGATGCAAGAACTTCGCCTTGTACGCCTCTGGAGACCGAGGTTCTGCATGTGGAAACCTGGGAGCTACGCCGTTGCTCCTCGCTAGCGCCCTTGCAGGGCACGCTCTCGCCGCTGTCAAAGTCTCCGGAGGCAGTGTCTGCAATCGCCACAATGCTCCCGCTGGTGTTGCGACTGGTTGGCGGCGCCGTGATGGGTCTGTTCACGGTGGTTTTGAAGATGGATGGCGATTGGCGATGGAGGACGAATCGACGTTCGTAAATCGACCGATCAGACTCAGCGCAAGATCTTCCGCCGTGCTCCGGTAAACGAGGGTCAACGGCGAACTCCACAAATCGCTCTCTCGTGCCTTGCCATTCTTGATGGTCATTAATACATCGACCTCATCGCTCTCTGCCACTTCCTTCTGGATGCGGTTCCTGGCGCTGACACCAGTGAGACTGCAAGAGGTTATTTTTGCGGCGAATCAAGTGTGCACTGTACAGTGCTCGTGAGGTGAGCGGGAGCTTCTGTCAAAGCGCGGGATTATCTGATTAGGTTCTGCCTTAACCGGAAGATCCCTCATGCTGTCTTGTCGTGCCATGCCATTGACGTCTCGGATACGCACCCCAGTTATGTCTTTCACTTCATCCATACCACAAGCCCATAACACCTTCGCAAGTAACTGAGCCCGAGATATAGTAGGTCATTTGACCATTCTAGAGCATCGTGCACTGATTTGGTTCATCATTCATCTTTGTGCAAACGATCTACAAGTCGCGGATGCACTTTTCGTACGGTCCAAGATTATCCCTACACAACTGATCGACATCTCGGATCCCGGTACTTTCAGATGAGCCCGGGGCTTCTGGTGTTCAGTCCCCACTCTCTCCACACGCATGCCAAACATACTTGAAGTTCCCAACGGAGATCTTCATCAAACATCATCATCGACATCCTCCTCGCACACGGGTGCTCTTGCAATGCTATGGCTTACCTTGGCCTCCGCTCAGCACGCTCCTTGCAGCCTTCTCTCCTTCCCCGACTCCCATCTAATACTGCACCCAGTTCTTCTGCTTGTAGAAGTCGAAGTTGAGCTCAGATCACATACGGCATCCCGCACCTTCCCACAGCTAAGCTGACAATCCGTGATGTCTCATTGCTTTTCCCTCCCGGACCGTGCCCCGATCACGTTTAGTTGTACTTACCCAGCAATCCTCACCCACGCACTGTTTTGCTTCTGTGATTCTGGTTCTATGATAAGTCGGGGCATCTCTTCTCGGTTTTTTCCGCGCTGCCAGTGCCCGGCTGACTTGCGAGCTCGACACGTGATGCATGCCATCACTGCTTCTCAAGTTCTCAGATTCTCTCTGCTACGGACTTGCTTTCAACTGAGATACTGTCGTCCGGTTTGGGTCTTCTAGGAGGTACCATTCCCTCCTCCTCGCCCAACCTCATCGCGTGTACTCACAGCCTGTCAAATTTACAAGGCACACATACGTCACGGATCACATCACGACGAACAACTTCTCACATGCACATCTTCTCTGTGCCTTCTGCTTCCCGCTGAATGCGTTCTTCGACCTAGCCAGACGCAAATTGCTCGGGAACACTAGAACCCGAGCTCTCTTCTGTTGGTCACTCAATGTCCTTGCTCATCGTAGGTTTGTTCCAGGTACATAGGGTGAACGCTCACAGCCAGACGCACCACACACCTTCGTGGCACAATCTCGGCACTTCGTGTGCGGCAGCCAGACCGGCAGGACCCTTGTCCCAATTTTGCATTGGGCGGCTCGCTCGGAGTTAGAGCTTCTCTACCACACTTGACACATTGACATGTTGACATGTTGATCCGCGACATGCGCATCGGAGCATACGAACATCACGACCGCTGACATCCCACCTGCCACTCTGAAAGTAGATTTCGCGCCCAGTCTGAGACTCTGAGTCAGTGCTCTCGAACTAGACTAGAAGTTGGACTGTGATTCGCTGCGGGGGAATAGAACGGGGCATGCACGTGTCCGAACTCCTCGAGCCGAACATTGGGCTCGGACATCGGAACACGACTCAGACTGGGAATATAGGCCAGGGGCATCGTAATGAGCCTCCCTCGCCTCTGCAAGAGCAACTGCATTGAATGACTCAGGAGGGAATCATGATTCAGCACAGGCGGGATGAGGTAAACCGAGTACGTACTCGGAGTGGGTATGGGAAGGGAAAGGTACCATATACAGCGTTGTTCGGGAGGAGTCAGAGATGCCTGTGTCATGGACTCGGACGTAAGTACACGGAGAACCGCCGCACTAGCCTTAGCCTATAGGACCAGGACCGGTATCCGAGGGAAGGGGCAGTACAGCACGGACGGATGCGCTCGTCGATGGCGCCGCTGCACCGGGCGGCGTCGGGTCGGGAGCAGATGCACTCAGACTTGGGAATGGAAGCTGCTGGGCATTCGAGTACAATAGGAGTTCGCTATGGGGAAATTGGGAATGTTTTGACGGCACCAAAGTGCAGTCGGATTGGCTAGGGGGAGCTGGTAAATAACAAGTAACCGGATGTCGACTCCTGCGGCGTAAGTAGGCGAGGGCGATGGTCAGGGATCTCATCTGGGGTCTGACAGCGACTCAACACGATGGCCGCCTCGTAATACTTACGCGTCCTCCACAGTGTAAGCGCGACTCCTGACATCAAGCGCGGATACCCAACTACCTACGTAAGTACGTTGCCGGATAACTTGACCTGGGGGTAAGCGGCTGCGAGTAGTTATCCCACCCTCGCAGTGGCGCACTCGGTTTGATGCTCTCTCATGAGATGGGTACGAGATTCCAAACCATGCTCCCGCCGACGCCGCCGCGGGGTGAGAGAAAGGTGACGTGATCCCGTCGGCGCCAGGCGATATCACTCCCGCTCGTGTGCAGTCGTGTCCCAAACCGGCGAAATCCCACCACCCAAACCTGATACTATACTTCTGCGGGATGGCTTCGAATAGATAGGCGCGAATTCTATGGCGGCCACCGTCACCGTATGGCCAAGTTCGTGGCGCTGCGCTTGAAAACTGCAGAGGCGAAAGTTGGGAGATGGCAAACTGCGAAATCACGAGTTGGACGTTGACGTGCGTGAAACTCGACCAAGACGTTTGGAGGTTCGATAGATATAGATCAGCAATCACAATCATCAATAGGGTTGAGCGCAAGTCGGGGGGTGATGATGAACCGATTCTCCACCATGATCTTATCTTTTCGCCCTGTCATTGTCATCGTCCAATTGGGGATCCGGGGTGATGCGTGGTTCGTTCAGAAGAGGAAGAAGAAGTTGAAGCAGATGGAAGAGGAGAGAAGTCGTCTCAGCTGGTGATTGTGGGGCCATCGCACGGGCTTAAGGTCACTTGGGTTTGGGTTCACCGCTCCCTTAGTCGGCTAGGTCGGCTTCAGGCTGCTGCCGCAGCAATACTTTGGCAGGTGTGGGATTCTTCAAGTTGGGCACTGATGGGCGCTTCGTGTGGGTTGGCGCTGGAGAACGAGGGAACGAGGGAATTGAAGTTTCTACTTTGGCAAAGTCCTTGACTTGTCATGTTTTGCAGCTTCTGACCGAGCGCATCTGTCGCGGACTGTACAGTACACACGTGTGGTGGGCCTATTGTCACAGAGTTGATTATCGTCGATAGCCCGCGGCCCGCGAGAGGCTTCACTGAGCTTATGGGCGCAAACTCAATCCACGCCGCCTGACGTTAACAGCTGCGCTGGACAATTCAATTGCTGTGCAAAACGCTGGTGAGGCACCGAACACCCGCATGATATGTTCTCATTCAGTGGTTCTAGGCCGTGTGTACGCACAAAGGATTCATGCTCATCAGAACGGGGAAGCTATGAACACTGCTCTACTCGCTACCGCGTCTGTCGCGCTGTGCTCGTGGTGATTCTTGTTCGTTCTCTCCCCTGCGCATCCACGTTGGCCATGGAATCACCTTCGCACTGGTCGATGCAGAATGTCGCGGCGGTCAGGGCAACACAGATCAGATGCGACCAGGGCTGTCCAATGCACAAGGTTTGTCGTATGTCGATGTAGTGAGATCGTGAGACTGTGATTGTCAGCATGCCGTAGGGATAAGACAGCGTGAGCGTTCTAGTACCCAGTGCGGGGGTGATGAGTAGTAGGATTCCATACGGAGCGATAGAATGAGACGCATAGCCCGACGGAAATGTCGGAGAAAGTCTAGGGCTCCTGATTGATTGACGGCACTTAAGCTCGTCGGAGATCAGGCTCCCAGTCCGGCATGTTCTCGATGGCTTCTTTCGGGGTGGAGTTGACTGACAGCAGTCCCCTGTGTCCTGGGTACTCATGGGAGCTTTCCTAACGGAGCCCGTGGAGTACCTATTGGCTTCTCTTCGCCGATAAGTGACTGCGCAAAGCAACTTCTGTGACCCCAGCTCTCCTTCCAAGCCCATGCAAGTCCATACCAGACGGTCTTCGTCGCACAATACACATAGGAGCGAATGCAATGAACACGGAATGGACGTACCTCATCATGCCTCGGCGTTCTCGGTGCGGCTGAAGTCGACCCCCGCGGTCGCCGTGTCAGCTTTCAGGAGGTGATTTGTTGCATAAGAAGTTGATAGACAGAGAATGGTGACTCTGCGATCATGATCGTTGGATCTCGCTTTATATTGGGACGCGGCAGCAGACGGTATTGTAAGCAGGAAAGCGCCTGTGTTGACAGGCCGAATCCGCCCAGTCGGTGAGAGGAAAGTTGTCAAGGACCAGGAGGACAGGAGCGTATTTCGACTCGGAGGAGGTAGTGGGTGCTGCAAAATAAACGCTAGTGGCCATTCGAGAACACTTTGGCATGTATCTGACCCTAGCAAGCCGCCCAGAAGCTTAGGGTCACGGCCGGGGGGTCATTCTTGACTTCCCTGATTCCGCGCAGTGTCTGCACGCCTCGACCACAGATACCGCCACACCGTCACGTTCTCGTATACTTGCAGCATCCTGGAACAACCCGTGGGGCACCCTCGAATATAAGACGGTCCCACCAAGACGACAGACTCCGACACACTTCCCCTGCCCAGACCCGGATACACCTTGCACTCCGCGTAGAACTGCCAACAACATGAGCAACTTCCTCACGACACTCGACCAGGTTTCGGGCAAGTCTTACGACTACATCATCATCGGAGGTGGTACCGCCGGCCTGGTCCTCGCCGCCCGACTGTCTGAGGACCCAAGCAAGACCGTGCTCGTACTCGAGGGCGGAGGTGCCCACCTCGATGATCCCATGATCTGTGAGTAATCCGAAACTGCACAACGCGCATCCCATCGCTTCCGTCGTGTCTTGGGTTCCCTTGCGCTTTCCGATGTCTTCGGAATACCGATCGCGGTCGGGAATCGGAGGCTGTTGACCTCTGTGACCTGTGACCTGTAATATGACGGAAGCTCATGAATGATTCTCCCCTCACACAGACCTGCCCGCCAGCTACGGCAAGTTCTTCGCGAACGATGAGTATGATTGGGCTTTCACGACGGTAAGTTACCACAACCGAGCAACACCCAGCTTATTGGGCGTCTCTAATGATTTGGTGTGGCGATATCCAGACTCCGCAGAAACACAGTGAAAATACGTCGTTCTTCTGGCCCCGGTATGTCCGAGCGTTCAGTCTTTTGAAGGATAAGTCTAACCTATTCATGCCTGTGTAGCGGAAAGGGCTTGGGGGGCTCGTCTGGGGCCAACTTCTACCTCTGGAACCGCCCTGAAGTGGAAGACATCAATGGTACGTCTCCTTCGCGAAAACCATAGTTCTGAGTGGCTGAACTTTGATTTGACAGCTTGGGAGCGTTTGGGAAACCCTGGCTGGAACTGGAACAACTTCTTGAAGTACTCTATGAAATGCGAGACGTACGTGTGCCCCACTTCTGATATCCTAGCGCTATCTCACCTGACCTATAACGTGATGATAGATTCATCCCTGTGGATGAGGAAGCCCAAAAGGCCGAAAAGCTCACCTATGACCCCAAGGTGCACGGTACAGATGGTGAGTGTCTATGCTTGACAGATTCAAGTTGCACATGCTCAGGACTTGACTCTTACTGCCAATGCAGGCCCCATCGTTCTCGCGTACCCGAACTTGCGCCCTGGATGGGACACGATCTTCGCAGATACGGTTGAGAAGCTAGGGATCCCCTTCATCCCAGAAGGCGTACGTCACTATTCTTTCCATCTCGCCCGTACGGCGATTTCCATGACTAGGTCTCACACTGGGTCACTTGCCTCCACATAGCAAGGAGGCCAGCGCATCGGAACGGCGATGGACCCCACCACCGTCGACCCGCGCACGAACAAGCGTGTTACTTCTGTCGTACGTACAGGATACACCTTCGTCCCGGGGCCATGAACTCCTGTCCTTGTCCTTGTCCTTATGCTTCTTTTGTCGTAGGCGTACCTCGACCAGGCAGGTTCCCGCCCGAACCTCAAGATTCTCACGAACGCCCCAGTCGCGCGTATCCTGTCTGCTTCTGGCGGCGGTTTCGTTGCAAACGGCGTCGAATTCCTGTACGAAGGCAAGAAGCACACTGCCTCGATCACGGGCAAGGGCGAGGTCATTCTGTCTGCTGGGTAAGTGCCCCCCCTATCGATACACGATAGAGATGTTGATGTTGACGTTCCGTAGAGCGATCAAGTCGCCTCAGGTGCTCGAGCTGTCGGGTATTGGTGACCCCAAGGTCCTGCAGCCGCTCGGCATCGAAGTCAAGGTTGACCTCCCGAGTGTCGGCACCAACGTTCAGGATCACCTGTTCGCTGGTCTCGCATACGGTACGTGTGTCCAAGTTGACATGTTACACGCGATGCTGATTATTGTCAATATTGCAGAGATCAAGGAGCCCGAGAAGTACAACACGATCGACGCTCTCATGGACCCTGTTCAAGCACAGGAGCACCTCAAGCTCTTGTACGTCGCAGCTCTGTTTTCTCTGTTGTTCTCTAACCGACCCGGTGCATTTTAATCCGACACACAGCGAGCAAGGCAAGGGCCTGTTCACCCTCGGCATGATCGGCATCACCATGGCCCCCTAAAAATGTGCTCTGACCGCGCGGACAAGATCGAGGCCGAGCTGCCGACAGGCAAGGGCGTCCCCGGGCTCGCCGAGCAGTACGCCGAGCAAGCTGCCCGCATCCGCTCTGGTGCCGCGAACGCAGAGTTCCTCACCATTCCCGGCTTCTACAGCTTCCCTAGTGCGTACTATTGTTGTTGTTGAAGGATCTAGCAGCCTCCGCTCGTGATAGAGTGACTGACTGACGGGTTGCACCGCATCGACAGACCCGCCCAACCCCGGCGCGAAGCACATCTCGATGAGTACGACCCTCAACCGGCCATGGTCTCGCGGAACGATCCACGCGGGCTCCACGGACCCGCTCGCGCAACCGATCATCGACCCGCACTACTTCGAGGAGGACATCGGTGCGTCTCTCTTCCCTTCGTCCAAATGCGACTGATGGACTCGCTGACTGACGAGGTGGTGGTTGGTGCTCCTGCTCCTCGCAGACCGCCAGACGTACGTCGAGCAAGTCAAGTTCACGCGCAAGATCGCGAAGACGGAGCCGTTCGCGTCTGTGGTCGGGCGCGAGGTGAACCCGGGCGCGGAGGCGAAGACGGACGAGGAGATCGCGTTGTGGCTGAGCAAGTACATGCGGACGGTGCACCACACGTCGTCGTCGTGCCCGATGCTGCCGCGCGAGAAGGGCGGGGTGGTGGACCCGCAGCTGCGCGTGTACGGCACGCAGAAGCTGAGGGTCGTCGACCTCAGTGTCATCCCGCTCACGGTGACGTCGCACACGCAGAGTGTGGTGTACGCCGTGGCTGAGCAGGCGGCGGACATTATCAAGGGTGTGTTCCGGGCTTGATTTTGATCTTGAGGGCGTGGGGCTGGGTCTTGAAGTGAAGTGGATTCTGGATTGTTTGTCATGTCATGAATACGTCGACTGTTGTTTGTTTGTACTGATACCAGCGCGTGGCGTAGCATCGCATCTCGTAGGTTTCTGATGTCCAAGGATGTACTAGTTTGTTTGTTGAATGTATGTTTGTTGAATGTATGTAGTGGTATATCAACTGTGTCCATGAACACTGTTGCGACATGGCGTCCAAATGTTCTCTCCGTCCTTCAACTGGACGCCTCTTTGGAAGAAGGACTACTTCCGTTGTCACCTCGAAGTCTGAGATCTAGCACGATGTGGAGAAGCGCACTCTCATTGGATTGATCCTCCACCCTCTGCTCAAGTTTTGCGCTGGCATATCACTTCGAAGATATGTATAAGAGCTTGCTATGCAGGTCACAGAGCTTCCTTCAAGTTCAATCGAGTGATAGGTGAAAGACGATGTGGGTTGCAGTGGAGCGTGTGCGAGCGTCGCGCTGTGCGAGACCCGACGATGGACTGGTACTGGGTCCACAGCGGTGAAAAGAAACTTTGACGTCTTTCGACTCAGGGGATACATTATCCTAGCCCTTGAATCGGTTGCTTAGTATCTAACTATTGTTTCTATCGAGTGACGGGCTAAGTACACACCGTTCACCGTTTTACTATTGCGTATGATACACCGGATGGATGCGCTGGTTCTGAGAGCGGAAAGTTGGTTTGCGATGTACCATGTACCCAACTGAGTCGAACTGGATATAGCGCTCGATTTGTATGCCACGTGATGAGTGTCTTGTATCATCCCACGGTATTCAGCCACTACCACCATGTCGATCGCCCCTAGTAAGGTCGTTGTGGTAACAGGTTGTTCCAGTGGCGGTATAGGTTTTGCACTGTGAGTGCGCAAGCTTGAGGGTACCTTCAAACGCCTGACACACACGTTATACCGCACAGATGCGAAGAATATGCCGCCAAAGGGTGCAAAGTGTACGCAACAGCGCGCAGGCTTGAAGCCATGGACGGCTTCAAGCAGCACAATGTCGAAAAGCTTGTCTTGGATGTCACAAATGAGCAAAACATCCGGGACGTTGTCAACACCATAATCGAAAAAGAGGGTAGGGTAGATGTCCTGGTCAACAATGCTGGCGTCCTCTGTATCGGTATGCTCGAATAAGGACTATGTCGGAGTGGTATCCTCATTTCCTCCTAGGTCCGGTCATCGATGTTCCCATGGATGTCATCGAGAAGACCTACGACGCAAACCTATACTCCGTTTTACGAATGTGCAAGGCGGTCATACCGCACATGGCTGCGCGCAAGAGTGGCACGATCGTGAATATCAGCTCGATCGGAGCATACATGTATGTCCGCGCTGATATCTTGAACTATAGCTCATTGACACGCCTACCGCGCAGACCAACGCCCTGGGGCGGCATCTACGCCTCCACCAAAGCTGCGTTGCACTCGCTCACCGACACGCTCTATATGGAATGCATCCCACTTAATATCTCCGTTCTCCTCGTTGCGACGGGTGGCGTGCGCTCAAACCTCTCCGTCAACCACGCTGCATCGTTCCCCGGGCTCCCGGAGAACTCGCTGTACAAGACTTACCTGCCTGACATGCTCCGCCGCATCTATGCCAGCCAAAGCTCAGACGCGATGCCCTCGGACGAATACGCGCGACGCGTGGTCGCCAAGAGCTTGCAGAGGAAGCCGCCGCGGTATATGATACTGGGTGGAAAGTCGCTGCTGTACCGCGTACTCCTCTGGATTCCGCGCACGATCACGTTGTGGTTGTTCTGGCGTGCATTCTCGAGAGGGGAACGTTCCCGTTGACGCCGGTAGCGGAGCTACATTCGTGAAAGCTATGACATCCTGCAGATATAGCATTCCTGTATGGAAAACCGTACTCTTAATTCTCGTCATGACTAGGATTGATCCTCTTGTGAATAAAGTATACCAAATCACACCACGAGGCCAGCGTGGAGTCTGTGAAGCTAATTACAGGCAATAGGGGCGAGGATGGGGATTCGAGAGATGCGACGGTAGGGGTGAATGCTGTCCCCTTACCTCGACACAAGCGCTACCGTCTTCTACTGAAACCATTTTCCAGCTGGAGATCTTCTTGCATGCCGGCTTTTCGTTCTCGCGAAGACTCCAATATGTTTCAGCGCCCTCTACGTTCCACATCTCGTGCGGCTCGGACTGAACGATAGTCGTGGAGGTGCACGGGCCAATGAACTCGTACTGCACGACATGCTCCGCGAGACGGGCATACTGCTGGCGAATGGCAGCTTGATCTGCAGGGAGCCCAGTCGAAGGACAATATTGGCTCGTGAACACAAGTTGCATGACAAATCGGTGGACAGGATGACCCGCAGATGCTCGGGTCGCGAGCATCTCTTGCAGCGCGTCTGGATCGTTATCGTGGTGTCTTGACCATTCTTCGATGCGCAGAGAGCGGAGTGCGGGACATTTGATGGGCCGTTGCGAAAGAGCTAAACACATGCGGTGGCAGGGCCCTATGCGATCTATGTCGTAGTCCGGGTCGATGGCCACACGGAGCTCTGTGAGTGCAGATAGCTGTGCGAGGAGGTCGGGGAGGTACGTGTCGTGTCCGTGTAGGCATATTTCCAAGCAGGTGATGTTATGTAGCGGCGTGGAGGCGTATAGGTAGGAGAACCACTCGTCCCAGCGCGCGTGAGTGAACTTGTCACAGTAGTGCAACCAGAGCCCCGACGAACGGCCTTCTGCGATGAAGTGTAAGTTATCTGCGGAGATGCTGAGCTCGAGACGGGTGACGGTGTCCATGACATCGAGCTGGGGGAGAGGGATGGGTTGCTGGCTGCTGCCGGACACGTCGTCCAAGCAGATGAGGACATCGCTGGGGATGGATAGAGCAGAGAGCGCCTGGAAGGCAGTACCACATTGTGACACGCGTAAGACGATCGATCTGAGCTTCTGCAGAGGAACCCGTTTCGGTGGTAATAGGTAGTCTTCCCAGACATCATCGTGTCTATGGCGATCAAGTTCCGTCACATGAAGGAACTCGAGCAACGGAGTGCCGGCGAGGGTATTCAGGAGATCGTGCAAGACTGGGGAAGGACCAACAAGAAGGTGGGTCAGTGCAGGGAAGGAGTTGGTTGGGAACCAGGTCGTAACGGGATCGATGGCGAGAGCTCTCAAGCTCCGGGAACAATGGTCCAGGAGGGGGGATCTCTGAAAGGCGTCATCGTCGTAGTATCGAGAGTGATGTTCCCACTGGTGGCGACTTGAAGATACGGTGAGACATTGCAGGCCAGGGGCGGGGAGTGACGAGAGCAAGGGTACAAATGGCGATTGTATGTCGATATCCAGATGGAGCGTACGAAGCCGCGAACCATTCTTTGCAACCAACTGCCAAAGCTCTCCGTCGTCAGAACCGTTCAGCTAGCGATGGCTGAGTCTCAAGGAAGTAGGAAGATGTTGTGAGCGCTCCAGGAAAGCAACAAGCTTTCCCAGCTTGTGACCATCGACTCGGGTCCAGAGCTGCGGACCATTGAGCGCCACGTCACGCCAGTACGTGCATACGTGGGTCAGACGGATGACCTGGGAGTCGGCTTCATCTACTCTCCTGTTAAGTGGGATAGGTATCGTCCACGAGCATTCGCTTGCGTGGACGGCGAGCTTGAAAACCTCGAGAAGGAGCTCGGATGGAAGCGTGGCATTGATTGGAGCGAGCGAGTTTATGCGTTTCTGGATGTCTATGAACGCGGCAAGCACGCTCGAGGCAGCCAGCTCGAGCTGTATCCCATGTCAGTCGGCTACACAGTCATAAGAACAATCTTGAGAGTGAGATACGGACCTCTTCACGTCTGTGCATCATCTGTGATCAGATACAATACATTCAAAGTCTCACCGAATGGACATACCTCATGTGGGGGCCGTCATGCCTAAGACATCCCTTGAG
Source organism: Fomes fomentarius (assembly GCA_022606135.1). Lineage (NCBI taxonomy): Eukaryota > Fungi > Basidiomycota > Agaricomycetes > Polyporales > Polyporaceae > Fomes > Fomes fomentarius. The sequence goes on along the minus strand of JABYQN010000010.1, from coordinate 226,051 downwards.
CGTGTAGACACTGAGTAGGAGCTCGGGAGTCATGATGTGTTGTGCTGGTGAACCGTCGAGAGTTATTGAGTGACCAGTGTCCTGAGAAGCTGCTCGGTTATGACTCACAACCATTGTTTCTTGATGTTGTCCCTGCTGCAGTGCCATTCCGCCGACATTCGCGATATGTGGGGCTGGGTTCTAAGCAACAATGACAGTTGCGTGGGCGGTGCCTTCTGTAAGCCTGGACGCTCACTGTCACTGATATTGAGTAACGTTCACTCACAATTTGATTTGAACTTTCACGACGCTTCCTCCGCCACTGGTCTCAATGAGGACCGTTCTTGCAGCATCACAGGAGACTACGTCGTGTAGCATTGAACTTTATAGCAAGGTCGTAAGGGCCTGCAATGGTGCAATCAACAACGCAGCCCTATGTAGTGGTATATTTGGTTGTGTTAGGATCCGATGGTGTTGCCAAATAAAAAGACTCCCTTTTGAATATGGCGTCAATCACTGGCACCTGTGCGGCTACGCGGACGGTCACTGGCGGCGTCGCAGGTTCACTGGAGAACGTTGAACGACGACACTATCATGCCAAGTAATTACGTTGCATCCAACTTCCTCTTACTACTGGCATCCGGCACATCTGCCGCCCCGCAGAAACATAGTCTTATAATCTTGCATCCGCGTCCACTTAGCCTGGGCCCTCTCGTACGCCCTGAAGCGTAGGTCCAGCCGTAGAACTAGTCACTCGACCACCCTCGGCCAACAGACTATGATGGCCGACCCGGAACTTCAACACTGCCAGCGCTCCCGATATGGAAGCTTCTCCATCGTTTCTACACGTTCGTAGAGCATGGAGAATAAGACTACTTGTATGGACCGTCGTATCAATTTAAGACCGACATCTGGAACACGTTTGAACGGCACTCGGTGAGAGATGCAGCGCTACGGAGTCAGTACGCCTCCCGTCAACAAACAATGATACCAATATAAACATTACTGACCGAACACTCTAACAACTCATTATACGTGCATAGATCCATCATTCCACGACAACATTGCTTTGGGCGACCTGACTGTGCCTTGGGCAGACAAAGAAGAATACGACGACCGTGTCCGGTCCGCCGCGCGACTCGCCGGCGCGGAAGAGCTCATCGACAAGCTCCCAGACGGGTTTGATACGTACCTTGAGCGCCCGGTCAGCGACGAGTACTCGTATGTGGTTGAAGGCACAGAGACGTGGGCTGGGAGAGCCATCGGGTTTGGTGCCCTCCGCGAAGCGGCGAAGATAAGGAACGAGGCACAGACATCGTTGAGTGGGGGGCAGATGCAGCGGCTTGCGGTGTGAGTGCTTTGTGTTCTTCTGACCAAAAAAAGAAACCAGATCTGATAATGTTAGTGCTCAGACGTTGATGTGCTCGGTCGTGTAAGATGATTCGACTGTTGGGCTGCTGCTCTTCGAGCGCGGCACTTGACCTTGCCGCAGAGCATGGTGGGCAGCGTGCACTATCATCTCCCCGGTAAGTGGTAAGTCATGCGTATATAGATCTGTTCGAACGTCTGCGAGCTCTAAGGGGCAGCAAGACGATGATATTCTCCTCGCATCGCTTCGGGAACTTGACGAGGCATGCGGACTTGACCATGTACGTAAAGTCGAGTTCCATCGCTAAACACAGCTTCACTGGATCTAATTGCGCCTCTGGTAGGTACATGAAGGATTCCGGCATTGTCGAGTGTGGGACCCATGTGCAGCTGGTCAAGAAGGAGGGAGAGTATGCGAAGCTGTGGAAGCTGCAGGCCCAGGCTTTCGTCGAGTGAAGAATACACCATGGCTATTTACGCACCTTTGTACTATTGGTAATGATTCAACGGTTGGATGCGCTGGTTTGCGATGATATCCAGAGCAGAACGACTGACGGCTTGGTCAAGCGCCCGAGTGATTTAAGATGAAGCGCCAACCCCAAATCTTGTAGACGCTCATGTAGGACATGTCTTCAACTGGTGTCTGCGCCTTCTATTCTAGTAGTATTCACAACCGACGCGCAATGTAGCGGACTCGGTCGTTCTGGCTTTTATGCACGAAAAGTGTTGGCTCGAGGCAGTTAGCGCTGTCGGGCACTCAAATATTGATCCCCGAAACAGCGCTGTGCGAGAAATCGATGAACCGTTCTTCATCCTGATGCCAAATTCAAGTTGTGTGCTGTGCTTGTGCACGCCTCCGCTAATAGGCCATGTCACGGTACTGGTAGGCCTTGAAGCAAGGCTACATGGGCACAGGAAAATCGGTGCGAAGTGATGTGAGCTTGACCCGTCGCATCACTTCGCCTCGTTTCGCGTCACTTCACGCCAATTTCTGTTTACCCCAGGCTACATAAGGGGAGTTCGCTGACACTACAACTTCCACATCATCCTCTACATCATGTCCTGTGACAACAAGCACCATGCTTCGAGCACACTGGATGGCCACAAAGTGTCGTCTGGCACTCGCATCGAGCACAAACACTTTGGCGTCTGGGAGTTTTTCGAAGAGATCGAGCCCATGCGGCCGTGGCTCACAGCTGTACCGTTGCTCGGAAACTTCACAGAGCTTATGGACTCCTGGCCCTACCTTGTTCGGATGCTGCGAGACGTACTCAGCATCCCGGGTTGCCCCCAATTGATGCTGGTCTATGCTGCCACAACACTGGGCTTGGCGCTCTTCCCAGCCATTGCGATGTGGTGAGCGTTGCGGGCATACCCTCATGTTCCAGATATGTACTCAAGCATTTGATCAGGCTCCAAGGTCACCTGCTGAGCATCGCAAGTATCTTCCTCTTCGCACTAGAGATGAAATGAAGCCCGCTAACGCATATAATAGACGCAAATCGCGATCGAGACTTGCACAGTGGACAAAGATCTGCTTTTCCGCATCTCAGCAGGCAATGCCGCATGCGCAGTGGCCAACCTTATACTGCGTGAGGCTCAACGACGTGTGGGGTCTCCCCTCAACGGGAGGATACGGCGCTGGTGGGCGGTACACTCCTTTCACGCCCATGTGCGTCTAGATGTTCCAACCTTTGCGCAAGGTCACGTCCGCCGTCAGCTTGAAGAGACGTCAGACGGCTACAATGGTCAAGCCGTTGTGTGGCAGAGCTTGAGCCTTGTTACGGGAATCTTGAGTACCTTAACGCAAATGGCCGCTCAAAGTGTTGTGTTGTTCCACATCCTGCAGTTCCAGAGGGACGGAGTACTGTTGGGTGTAATGACTTTGTTATCGGAGACAGCATACTGGGTCTTTGGTTCAAAAGCTATGAGGAAAATGCGAGGTATGTCCTAGGCAATCAAGATCCAACTTCAGTACACTGACAGTGATTTGTGTAGTCTGGCTTGCAACAACTTTCAACGATGATTACCTCAGAATGCGAGGGTGGAAAAGGGTCATCTCTTCCACAGACCATCGTCAGGAGTTTGTTGCAGGAAATCTAACGGACCATGCGATGTCTGGTACGAGTATCGTTTTTGTTGATGGCTACCATGCTCAACACCCTCCACAGAGTTCAAGAAGGCTTCTGAAAAAGTCGGCAGTCGCGACGCTGACTGGAACGAGATAGAAGACACGATGGATATTTGCGGATACGGAGATTCTGATGTCTTTTAGTCACTCACCCACATCCCCCAGGTGCACAAATTCAATGTTGTACACAGTCATCTTTACAGACTTGCTGTCACATGTCTGCAGATTATCTTCACGCTCTGTGCAGCGCACTGCCCTGCTACTATCCCTATCTCACTTGCTTCTCTTACTCTCGTCCAAGGCGCCGCCAGAGACTTTGCGTGGAAGGTCTACAAAATTGTTCGCGATACGCGTGAATTTGACAAGCAACTCCGAGCTATCCGTAAAATATACGAGGTCATCAACATTCCGAATCTCGTTCCCGACGGTGTGATACCATTCCCAGAAGACACAGCCAAGATCCGATGTGGGATTTCTATAGAGTTCAGGTATGTCATGATGAATCATTGTTTCTAACAACAGTAATGATGAAGAGGTTGCAGAAATGTGTCCTTCAAATATCCGGAATCAGACCAATACGCGCTTCACAACATATCTTTCCGTCTTGATGCGGGCCAGCTCTGTGTATGTCTAGAAAGTCTCTACCACGTATCGGTGACTCATGCAGCTATGTGCAGGTCATCGTTGGTGCAAATGGCTCAGGGAAGAGTACTATCCTCAAGCTTGTCACACGTATCTACGATCCCGATGAAGGGCAGATCCTTCTGGGAGGTCATGATATCCGCACGCTGAAATTGCAAGATCTCCGACAGGCCATTTCTGTCCTCTTCCAAGACTACACACTCTTCCCGCTATCCGTGAGCTGTCCAGAAGTCCTCTCATCTCTCATGCTTGTCTGAACGCAGCCTACATGTAGATATGCGATAACATCGCCATGGGCGATCCCGCTACATCACACGACAATGACCGCGTGCGCCTCGCCGTGCGAGTGGCAGGTGCGGAAGATCTTATTGACAAGCTTCCCGACAGCTTCGACACCTACCTCGAACGCCCTGTTGACGATGAGTATTCAATGGTGGCTGAGGGGCCAAACACTTTGACGGGTCGTGTGGTCGACTACAGTGCTCTTTGTGAGGCCGCGAATATCAAAAGCTCACGAGATACCTCCCTGAGCGGCGGACAGATGCAACGGATTGCAGTGTGCGTTTTGGTTTCCCATATATTCAGCCGGAGGAGGAGTGGGTCATTGAATACCTTTCTAGTGCACGATCTTTCATGCGCTCTGTTGTACAAGAAGACTCGACTGTGGGGCTCTTACTCTTTGACGAGCCCAGTGCCGCACTCAATCCAGCAGCCGAGCATGGTCAGTCGAATCTCACTTGAAATCAATCTACGGAGTCTTACCCGAGCTATATGATCCTCTTCCAGACTTATTCAACCGGTTGCGGGAACTCAGGGGAAGCAAAACAATGATCTTCTCGTCGCATCGGTTTGGGAACCTGACCAGACACGCGGATATGATGCGGTGAGCACGTGTGTACTCAAATATGTTGATACAGTGCGGGAAATACGCGAGATTGTGGGAATTACAGGCGCAAGCGTGCGTCGAGCCTTAGAGGCAACTTTGAATAACAAGACAGGATTGCCGTCATCCGAAACCTCGAGCACGTAGACGTAACTGCATACAACATCAGACTACAGAGACGACCTCAGGCTCCTTGTGCGGCTGAGGCTCGGTTTGGGCACGAGTGTACATAGGTCAGAGCAGGAACAAAGGATCACCACGTAGCTAGACAGGACTCCCATCGTGAGGAGCGCACTTGACACACTGTCAGACTGTATCCCCTTCAGCATTTCAGTGCGGTTTCCAGCATGCCACGTCAAGACGGCCATTACTTATCTGATCCAATATTTATCCACTTCTCTCATTCCCAAACCCAAAACGAAGCGCCCTCAGCGAGAAAGGGGCATTCTCCTGCTCGTACGCCGAGTTATATGCAGGTCACCAGATCGATTATCGCTGGAAGGGAGGCACGAAGACGTGGGCGGAGAGAGTCATCGGGTTTGGTGCGCTCCGCGAGGTGGCGAAGATCAGGGAAGAGGCGCCGCCTGAGACGCCATCGTTGAGTTGCGGCTTGCGTGTGAGTGCTTTTGTGTTCTTCTGACCGAGGAAACAAAGAACAAGAATGCTGATCTCGGTCGCCAATGGTGCTCGGACGTTCATGCGCTCGGTCGTGCAGGATGATTCGACTGTTGGGCTGCTGCTCTTTGAACCGAGTGCGGAGCTTGACCCTGTCGCAGGGCATGGTGGGCAGCGTACACTATCATCTCCCCGATCAGTGGTAACTCACGTGTGTATATATTTGAACCCCTGCGAGCTATGAGAGGCAGCAAGACGATGATATTCTCCTCACGTCGCTTCGGAGGCATGCGGACTTGATCATGTACGTAACGTTGAGTTCCGTTGCTTAATCCGACTTCACTGGATATAAACGCGCCATGAACGACCCCGGCATTGTCGAGTCTGGGACCCATGGACAGCTGCTTAAGTCGCTAGTAAGCACAATTCGATCAACGCCATTTCGATCAGTACGAAAGTGGACTAGTACTTACGGAGTGCAACCCAGGTGCGCTGGATTGAGCTGGCTATTCTGGTGTCACGCGTTCTATCTAACGTCCATAGACTTGTGCGCTCCGTGCGTCGTGACCGTTTAAGCTGAGAGATTTCCATGCTAGTGTGACCTGAGTACCCGAACGTCATGGAGAACTCCTCCGCAGCAGTACCGACACCACACGCATTAAAGGAAAGCGAGCTGGGTCAGCTGTCCAACTAGTATGGTACAGCCTCGTTCTCAAGGAGTAAAAACCCAAGCGGTTGGTATCAGTAAGCTCATATCGCGACACCGTCTTCTTCCGTGAACGCTCGATAGGCGAGACCCAGAGTCCGGAGATGACAGCCACGTTGACCATCTGCTCATAGACCCGATACCTGCAATATGTAAGTGGAGCAGAAGCTCTCGGAGCTCTCCGGGTAGACACCGAGTCGAGGCATCGTATACCCAATCCCCACAGATAAGCCTTGCGAACACCCACGGGGGCAATGTCCGCAGTCAGAAGTTCAACAGCGACGTTCAGCCCCGGATTGAGAAGCAGGTGGAGGGGTATAGAGGGCCCGAGGCGTGCTTGGTTGGCCCGACCTGTGACTGGTTTAACACGTACGTCCGCACGCCCCGTGGTGCGAAAAGATGCGAAGTTCAAGCTCGGCGGTTAGACGAGTCTGGCGCGTCGGGCGACCGTGTGGCCGAGCACGTCTCCGTGACAAGTGCGTGTGCTCCACGTGTTGGCTGGGGGTAGTTTGGACCTGGTGCCTGCGTATTCGTGAAATTCCACTTACGATTCCACTGGGTTGAACTGCGGGGGAGAAGACTGAGGCCGAGTGCGTCAACGAGTCAGACTTGATCCTTGACAGGCTGGAGTGAGAAATGGTGAAGCTCCCTCGACCGGAGAGCGGCTATGCGAAACTTCTTGACCGTGAGCAGCGGGATGAAAGCGAAAACTCTATGCCATGAGGATTGATGGTACCAGTGCATCGAGTAGTATGTGACAGCAAGCTGTGCAGCACCTAGGAAGTCAAGATACTACTTCTGCTGCGCAGCTTTGAAAGCGTGTTTGAGTATGCAAGTTTGGAGAGAGACATGGTACAGGAAGTACGAGAGGTCTTAACTCATGTTATCTAGTCTGAGGCATGTTGATGGCGGCAGTTGCCGGCGGGCGCCGTTGATTGGGCTCAGGTTCGGCACGACGACGAAGACGGGGCCGGATGTGGGGTACATAAGGGGGTAGAATGACGTCAGGGAGTCTAGGCCCGGGGGAGTGGAGAAAATGAGTTAGGGAGTTCCGGGACATTCGCCATGATTCGTGTTGTCTGTTGACCTTTTCATCGTCCTCATCGTCAACACTGCTCTCTACGTCGACCCCTCCGTCCTGCTCGTCACCTTTGGTATCTTGCTCATCGCATATAATCCTCGTTTCGTCGCTCATCACGGCTACCGACAATCCTCCCACTCACCACTCCGGTGCGCCGGAGTACGACAGCTTTGCCGCTGCCATCTCTGCCCGCTATGCCCGCCAGCTGACCCCGCTCATCTCGCTCAAGAGCCCGACGCTGGTGACCGACCCAAGTCAGATGTCTATCCCGCCTCCGATGTCGCTCTCACAATCACTTCCGACGTCAGTCCCATCTTCCTCCGCCCCATCTTCCTCCGCCCCTTCTTCCGTCGCTCTTCCCCCTGCTGCCTTCACGGCATTACCGCCTTCCTCCATCCACACCGTTCTATCGGATTCATCTGCTCTCGTGCTTGATATTCGTCCACACAACGTCTATGTTCAGGCACGCATTCCGAATGCGCTCTCACTCTCTGTTCCGTCGACGCTTCTCAAGCGCCCGAACTTTCCGCTCGCAAGACTCGCGGAGATGCTTCCGACCTCTTTTGCTCGCGACAAGCTTTCTAAATGGCCGCAAGCATCACGAATTCTTGTCTACGACTCCGACTCGGCGTCGTTACCCCCCAATCTAACCAGCAGTAACCTCCTCGGGTTGATGCGCAAGTTCCGGAGCGAGGGATATCCCGCCGCGAGGGAGATTGCGTGGCTGCGCGGCGGTTTCCACGCAGTCTCGAGAGACTATCCAGACCTGGTCGATCGTTCTCCACCTTCAGACGAGCTTGATGAGGACGAGGAGCAAGGTGAGCCTGAGATAGATGGCAATCCAGCTCTTCTGGCCAAGACGGCATCTGCCTCTGGCACTTCTCGTGTGCTCCGGGCGAAGCATCTTCCCCAAGCTGCGTTTACTTCTGCCACCACAATTTCCCTCCGACGGAAGGCTATGCAGCCACCCCCAACGATCCCGTTGCAAGTTGTGCCACCGACACCAGGCATACAGCTCGACGATCCTTTGTCTAAGCTTCCTGACACATCGACGTCTGTGGCAGCTGTACCTCCGCCTATAGTTAAAGCTTCGCGGTCAGGAAGAGCCGAGTTTACACTCAGCTTACCGCCTGGTCTTGTGAAGGCAAGGACGATGCCCGGTACCACCAGCGGTCCAATGGTCAGTATGCCTACGCTGTCACCACAGTATACGCATCCAGGCGCCTACAATCGGGTGGCCAGCTACTCAGTCCCTGGGAGACAGGTCAGTCATTCCATCGTGTCCGGAAGCGGATATTCCAACTTTCTTCAGGTCGCGTTCAACCCCTTCTTCGACACTATCCGCCAGAACATCGAGCTGGGCAACAAGAGCGCTGCCACGGAAGGCATCCCTCTCAAGCTCCCGAGAAGGGTTCGCCGTCGGGTTGGTGAACTTCCCTTCGAGTGGCTGCGTGAGATTGCACGGAAGAGCCGCCGATCGACGGAGAGCAGTAGTAGCATCAGCGAGGCTAGTGGGTCATCTAGCGACAGCGATGGCCATCATGGAGATGGGAACGACTCCCTCTCTTTTGCCGGCCCCTCTACAATTGAGCAAGACTCTACAAGCACATCGCGGACGCTACAGCGACCATCACAATCCCAGCTTTCCATGACTGCTCATCGCTCCCCTCATAGTTCACCGTCTTCACAACCGATTCCTATACAAGTCTCTCGTCCTCGCTTTGGGAGCGATTCACCGCCAAGTCCAACGTCATCGTCCCACTCGCAAACTCCACCAGAGGCACACGAGCTCACGCGTGCGCTCGAGATGCAGTTCTACAAGATCGAGCTGGGAGAGCAGAAGCGGTTACTCGGCGTTATGGAGAGGCATAGTATGGAGAGTGGAAAGGTCATCCACGAAGGTTCCGGTGTACATGGATCTCTTGGACTCGGCTTGTCCAATCCAAGTCCGCGGGAAGCGAGAGGGAGCCTGCCTCTATCATCCGCGGAGGACTCGAAGGCTGCTATCTTCACCGCCGAGGAGGCGATGCAACCTTTCCCATACAGCATTACTGCGGGGCTAGAAAAGGGTGCGAAGAACAGGTGGGTCTCCTATGCGGTAGGTTATCGGAATTAGCTAACTCATATTGATCACTCGCATCCAGGTATCGAAACATTTGGCCTTTCGAGCACGCACGAGTTCGATTGTGCAGGTCGAAACCGGACGACGACGATTACATGAACGCGAGCTTCGTCCAGCCACTTGGGACGACGAAGCGGTATATCGCCACTCAAGGTCCATTACCGACGACGTTCACCGACTTCTGGACGTGAGTAAAATCTGCCTTATAACCTCGTTGATGTGGAACGGTTCACTGAATGCGCATATAGCTTGTGTTGGGAGCAGAACGTCCACGTCATCGTCATGCTGACGCGCGAGATTGAGGGGTCCTCGGTCAAGTGTGGCAAGTATTGGGCTGAGGGAACGTACGGCCCATTACGTCTTCGTCTCATCGAGACGAGTGACACGCCGGAACGTGAACGCAAACGTCAGGAGAGCGAGACGAGCGGCGGCTTCTTCAGCGCTCATATGCAGGCTCAGGCGAAAGCCAAGCCCAAGCCCAAGTCAAAGGGGCGGGGCAAGGGCAAGGCGGAGGATGCCAGCATGGAAGACGAGGAGAACCCGTCGTCGATCAAGCGCGTGTTTGAACTCACCAACACTGCCTATCCCCTTGCACCTCCTCGCATCGTCACGCAATTCCAGTATCTTGAATGGCCGGATCTGAACGTACCCAAGGACCCACGCGGCGTACTCGGTCTTATGCGGCAAGTCGAAGAGGCCGTCGAACATAATCGGTCTTTCGGTCAGAAACAGTGGGGCGAGGGTCCTCTGTATCTCACGGGACATGTTGACGCAGAGCCAATACACGGCAGCACCATCGTGACTGGCAAGGGTAGAATCTCTGACGAGGTGGACCCTATCACCGGTGTTGCGTTGGTCGCACGGGAGAACGCCCCAGTACTCCTCCACTGCTCTGCAGGCGTTGGACGGACAGGAGGCTTCATCGCAGTCGACGCAGTATTAGACGGCGTCCGGCGGGAGATGCGGAAGCGGAAGGCGCAGCAAACAGCGGACGCGACGGCAACCTCGGAGCTCGAAGGTCGGTTCGATGCTGCATGTAGGAGCAACAGCCGCAGTCGAAGTCGCAGCATGAGCATTGTGAGTGAGATGATAGAACCGATGGAGGTTGATCCAAGTCCTAGCCCGCGCGGTCCAAAGGCTGAAGAGACGGACGCGGCGCTTATTATGACGATGCCGGTCTCTGCTGGCGATCGGGAGGTGCATGTCCCTGTTGCTGGCTTCACAGACACCGACACACACACCAAGACTCAGACTCAGCCAATGGATGTCGATGATCACCATCGGGATAGTGCCGTGCTACCTTCTACGCCTTCCTCTTCCCTCAAGCCGGTACCTATTTCTCCTCCTCTCTTGCAGGCGTCACCAGAGCTTGTCGAGGAGGTGCGACGCGCGTCACTCAATGCGTTGTCGGGAATGTCACCCAGGACACCAAAGCCCGAATATGAATCTCAACCTCAACCTCCGTTGATGGAACCGCGCGCGCAGCGAGCTTCCAACTCTTCGTCGGTGGGAGCATCAGAGTCCAGCTCGGACTCGTACGCGGCGCGCTCGAGCACACGTTCCGTCTCCACATTGCGGACCAGGACCAGCTTGTCTGCGTCGCCACCTACCAGCCTCAGTCATACGGACAGCTCGACAAGCGCGATGGTCGGCCAGACAGCCAAAATGTCGATGGCGAGTCCGTCGCCGCCGCCGAGCGATAACGTTCCTCTGCCGCCCACGGGAACCGGGCCCAATGCGTCGTCGTCTTGTGCTCATTGCAGTGCGAAGCGGCCGTCTATGTCTGCGCAGAGCCATCGGCTGAACACTTGGCGGTCTGAAGTGCATTCATCGGCCTCAGCGGAGTTTGTGTGTAGACTAGGCGAGGGTGCTCCCTCTGCACTTCCTACAGCGTCCAAGCCCCACACGACCTCCGACTCGAAGGATGCTGGCGCAATTGTGGCCGACGCGGAGTCAGGCTCACCTGCGCTGAGTGGTCTCAAGGAGCCCCGGCGGCTGCACGATAACTCGTCGCCGCCGTTGTTGTCGACGTACGATGAGCCGATCAGGAGGGTGGTTGAGGATATGCGCGAGCAGCGGATGAGCCTATGCCAGAGCCTGAGGCAGTATGTCTTTGTGCACCGGGCGATCATCGAGGGCGCACTGATGATTGTGGACGAGGAGAATAGGAGGGAGGCTGAGGAGAGGAAGCAGGTGCCTGAGCGGGCGGTGGACGTGGACGTGGGCGTGGATGACAAGGCGAGCGGCCGCACAAGCAGCGCAAATACGGACAGGACGGATTCCGGGGCGAATCTTGGACATGCGCTCCCGCTCCCAGAGGCACGAGGCCCGGTACTCGACGGGTACAGCGCTGCAGGTGTGGCTTCAGGGCCGGGTCTTGGGCTTACAGTCGGTCTCGGTCCCAGTGCTTTCATCTCGTCCGACTTGCCCGGTGAGCGCGACGGTGAAATCTTGTGGAAGCGCAGTGGACTGGAGGCCTTCGCGGAGAACACCAGTGCGGGCGCGGGCACGGGCACGATCGAGACGATCATCGAGGGCGTTGTTTCGTCGCCACCTGCTGTTTCCTTGCCACGGTCGAAGCGCGGCGCGAGCCCGACGGAGCTTACGATGGAGGGCTTGGATGGTGGTGTGCTGCTCACGAAGCGGCCGAGTGTCAAGAGGAGGCACCGGACGAGCGATGGGGAGCAATTTGAGGCGATTGCCTTGGTACCCCCTGGTCCACAGTAGGTTCACTACCCCGTACGCGCTCTCCATACCATGCCTTGTTGTCTACTCTACTCCAGCCCACGTTTGTCGAACTCGCTCGCCCCGCTCATCTCGCATCATGTATATATTTTGTCCCTGAACCTCTCTCTTTCTCCCCGTCCGCGCTTTCTGATATGTATCTACTGACTCTCTCTCCACCCCACCATTCTCATCCCAATCGCGCATAGTGCCCTACCCAATCTTGTCAGACGTCAGACATACACACGTGCATCCTTTTTGATTTGTATCGCGTCCGTACCATCATCATCATATCACCGTGTATCGCACATCATTAGTAGCTATTTGTATAGCTCCACGACATCATATCATCATTCAATACCGTGTATCCAAGTTCATTCAAAACTTGAAGAATAGCACATTCTGCGTGAAACACCGGAATTTCCCTCACATTCTATAGCGACACAGCTTGTATCAGATAGATCGCTGGTCGTTACTAGGCCACCGGAAGACGGTACATGTATTCTGTTATGATCCTGTCTTTCTTCATCATTCGTGCTCATTGCCACCTGTGGCCAATTGAACTATACATATGGTAGATCATTGATGTGTACATAAGTAGTTCGGTGTGGGCGCTTCAATTGAGGAGTGGAATGCCCAAATCGGTGTTGTTTGGCAAGAGCTTGAGATCCTAATACAGCCAAATAGAGCACAACAGAAGCTGGCAGACACACTGGGATTGTACTGATTGCGGTTCCACCTCAGACACAACTTGCCTCTGTGTACAAACTAACTGGGCCCGGATTGATCTCTGAGGTTACTAACAGGCCGTCTTTCCAATTCCTAGGCTGGAGCGAAACTTGGAGCATTTACAGGGGAATGTCACTTTCTCGCTCTCGCTGAGGGCGCTTCGTTTGGGTTCTGGCTTCATGCCTGCCAGGACAGCCCCAATGTTCAATGGGATACACGGCTATCAGCGTCACTGGCAACGATGCCTTTGAGCCATGTTACATCCTTACACATGGTGTTCGATCTCAACGGCTCGCAAGTCTTTCTTGGGATCTTGGCGCAACTGCACGCACTCGCAGAATTGCGCATTCTCATTGGCCTTGTGATGAACTCCCAACAACGCCCACTCCCTTTCCTCTGCTCAGCGCTATCCTATAACCCCCATCTGCATCTCTGATGCCCGAGGCTCAGTCGTCTATATATCGAAGACTACCTTAATCTCTATGAAAATCCGGACGAAATCGGAGCGATGCTCTCATCCAGAGCCCATGTGGCACACCCCATCCACCGACTTGTACTACAGCTCAGGCCAAGCGACTGCTCGTGGGAGCATAGCACCGCTGCTGAGCACTCTGTTCGCCGTCGGTTTGCATGTCTGGCGGAACACGTGACGGAGTACTAGATCCGTAGTCCAGGCACCACGCATGTCGTGTCTCTCAACTCGGGCATGCGAGAGGCGTGGCGTGTCGAGGGCGCAGAGACTTACTGGACTGTGATGGATGGGTCCAAGAGAACGTCAGGCCCTTGGGAATGAAAGCAGTGAATATCCTCTGGACTAGTAGAGTATCTCCGTCTTGAGGTGGAACGCTGGCCCAAACGCCACCAAAGTGCTGAAGGGGATGCAGTCTGACAGCGGGTCAGGTGTGCACCCTGATATGCTCCAGTATAGCTATGTGGTAGTCATTCACTCATGCTCTGATGTATGTACACTCTTGGCCGAGCTGAGCTTCAGCTGCACGAGGAGCCTGTATCGGAATTGAACGTGCAGTGTGTATTTAGTTTTTGCGATCTAGTTTGTCGTTCCATTGGTCACAGGCCGTGTTCCAGTTTCTTCTCTGTACAGTGATCTTGTATACAGTTACATCTACATGCTCCGGGTTTCGATTGATGGCAATCCTATCTTATGATTCTAAGTTGCCTCTCACTCGACCAACGCTTGTGCCTGTAACTTCCACAGTCTTGCGTATTCCCCACCCTGTTTCAACAGCTCGTCGTGATTTCCCGATTCAATGATGGCAGACTCGTCCATATATCTATAGTTGCATTGGTGAGACAAGATACAAAGTTGATGACACGTGCACTCACAGGATCAAAGCCACGTATCTGGTCAGGTTCCCAAACCGATGCAAGAGAACCATACAACTCGGGTGAGACATATGTTGATTCAAATGAGATTCGACTGACCATGCTCGGCTGCTGGATCGAGGGCAGCACTGGGCTTGTCGAAGAGTAAGAGGCCTACAGTCGAGTCTTCTTGTACAACAGAGCGCATGAAAGATCATGCACTAGAAAGATATTCAATGACCCAGTCCTCCTCTGGCTGAATATAAGAAACTAAAACGTACACTGCGATGCGTTGCATCTGTCCGCCGCTCAGGGAGGTATTTCACGAGCTTTTAATACTCGTGGCCTCACGAAGAGCACTGTAGTCGACCACACGACCTGTCGCAGTCTTCGTCCCCTCAGTCACCATTGATTACTTGTCATCGACAGGGCGTTCGAGGTATGTGTCGAAGCCGTCAGGAAGTTTGTCAATAAGATCTTCGGCACCTGCCAATCGCACGGCGAGGTGCACATGGTCATTGTCATGTGATGCACTCAGATATGCATGAGAGATGAGAGGACTTCTGTAAGGACAGCTCACGGATAGCGGGAAGAGTGTGTAGTATCAGAAGAGGACAGAAATGGCCTGTCGGAGATCTCGCAATCTCAATGTGCGGATATCATGACCTCCCAGAAGGATCTGCACTTCATCGGGATCGTAGATACGTGTGACGAGCTTGAGGATAGTACTCTTCCCCGATCCATTTACACCAACGATGACCTGATTGTAGCTGAATGAGTCGCCAGTATGTCGTAGAGGCTTTCTATGTAGACCTACACAGAGCTGGCCGGCATCAAGATGGAACAATATATTGCGAAGCGTGTATTGGTCTGATTCCGGATATTTGAACGACACATCTCTGCAACAGCGTCATCATTACCATCGTCAGAAACAATGATCCATCATGACATACCTGCATTCTATTGAAATACCACATCGGATCTTGGATGTGTCTTCTGGGAATGGAATCACACCATCGGGAATGAGATTCGGAATGTTGACGACCTCGTATATTTTGCAGATAGTTCAGAGTTGCTTCTCAAATTTGCGCAAATTGCGAACAATGTCGTAAATCCTCCATACACAATCCCTGACAGCATCTTGAACAAGAGTACGTGAGGCAAGTGAGATAGGAATAGTAGAAGTAGTGCGCTGCACGGAGGGTGTATATCATCTGCAGACGTGTGATGAAAAAACTGTGAAGATGGCTGAGTACAGGTTATGAGTTTGCTCACCTGGGGGATGTGGGAGAGTGGCTGATAGAAATTTGGCCGTCCATATCCCCAAATATCAATCATGTCTTCTGTCTCGTTCCACTCAGCGTTGTGACTACCGACTTTTTCTGAAGCCTTCTTGAACTCTGCCAAGGCTATTGAGCATGGCAGCGCACAAAAGCAAACAGTCATAATTATACCAGACATCGCATGATCCGCTAAGTTTCCTGCAACAAACTCCTGCCAATGGTCTGTGGAAGAGATGACGCTTTTCCACCCTCGCATTTTGAGATAATCACTGTTGAAAGTTGTTGAAATCCAGACTACACAAATCACTGTCAGCATGCTCAAGTAAATAATCAATCACACCGGCATACCTCGCATCGGCCTTACAGCACTTGATCCGGAGAGCCAGCATGCTATTTCCGAGGACAGAGTCATCACTACCAACAGTACCCCGTCCCTCTGGAACCGTAGGATGCAGAGCAACACAACAAATTGAGCGACCATTTGTGTCAAGGTACTCAAAATATTTGTCATAAGGGTCAAGCTCTGCCACACCACGGCTTGGCCATTATATCCATCCGACGTCTCTGCAAGCTGACGACGGACACCGCCTTGCACGAAGGTGGGGACATCCAGCGCATGGGCGTGAAAGGACTGTACCACCCACCAGCGACATATCATTCCATCCAGAGGGAACCCCACACGTCGTTGAGCTTCACGCAGTATTATTTTGGCCGCTGCGCAACACTCCCGGCCAATACACGGAAAAGTAGATCTTTATCCACTGAGTGGGTCTTAATTGCAACTTGTGCCTATGCCAGTGATACAGGTCAGTCTGATTTAATCTTGATTCTTCTCTCCAGTGCAAAGAGTAAGATACTTGCAATGCTCAACAGGTGACCATGGAGCCTGATGAGGTTACTTGAGATTTCTGAAACATGTGGGTCTGTCCGAGGTGCTCACCAAATTGTGATGGCTGGGATGAGCGCCAAGCCGAGTGCTGTGGTAGCGTAAACAAGCATCAAATGGAGGCAACCTGGGATGCTCAGCACATCTCTCAACATCCGTAACATGTAGGGCCAGCAGTCCATTAGATCTGTGAAATTGCCAAGCAACGGTACACCTGTGAGCCATGGACTGGCAGGCTCGATCTCTTTGAAAAACTCCCAGATGCCAAAGCAATTTTTTTTTTGGAATCCTCATTTATAGTCCTTGAAGGCAGTGCCTCATGGTAGACTATGGTTACAGACGGTTCCACTTATATGGCATACTCTGGCATAGGTTATCAACTAATTGGTAAGGGCTCGCGCTAGGCGCAGTAGCAGTAATTGTAATTAATCATACACATGGTGTGATCCCGGGGGCGCGTGACACTCCTTCTAAACCGCTCCCGCAACCGTTGTTCCGGACATCCCAGGCCCAGACTTATTTGCCCCGGACCCCCCAAAGCCGAGCCCACTGCCATTGGTTACACCTGCTCCTCGGGCCGGACACTGCCACAGCTTTCCATGCCGCAGTGGGCAGGTCGGCCGGGCTACACCAATGGTCGTTACGTGATTGTGATTGCTCAGTGGGGCCAAAGCCCAGATAGCGCTGCCGAAAACCCCTAAGTGACCCGGCATGTCGGATGCACGTTGCCATACTAGGTTCCGGTAGGTCCCGGATACCCTTCCAGGCCATGATGTAATCGGGGGGGTGGAACCTCGGGCGCCAAGCAACAACCGAGGGCGGGGGCAAGGGGATTCGGCCAAAGCATTTGTGCTTGATGCAAGTGGGGATATGTGGGCCAGACAACACTTTGTTGCCTTCTAGTGTGCTCGAAGCATGGTGCTTGTCGTTGCAGGGCATGATGTAGAGGATGATGTGGAAGCTATTGTCAAGCTAGTGTTAGCAAGCATCCCTTATGTAGTTGGGGGAATCTGCCTCATCAGTAATTCCCACGTTTTCTGAAACGTCTGACACAGACTTTTCAGATGCCATCAGATGCATCAGAGGCTCAGAATGCAGACATCAGTTTTGGTCCTGTCAGACATTTTGACCCCTGCCTTGTACCTCCACTTCTACAAGTTGCTGCCAGCTCAAACCTTACACATATCTTTCTGAGTATATTCACAATGGAACTCAGGCTTTACATTACCCAAAAGTCCCGTACTGCATTTGGCAAAATCCCAACAAGCCCGATTTGGGCCAACTTTCCTTGTAAGCACCAAACCCATCAAACTAGGAATCCGTTGGGCACGAGAATCTGTGAGGTCACCTCTGTAAGTCCCTCGTTGACTGTATAGTAGGAATGGAACATAGATACATGGTACAGAATAGGACAGAATGTTGCGCTCCATTTAGCACCTGGTGTCAGAGCACCAGACATCCCAGAAAATGTGGGAATTACTGATGCTTCAAAGCCTACTCCATTCGAATAGCAGTACCATTCAAGCCATTACAGAGCACATCTCACAGCTCCTAGGCACAGACACAGATTGCCAGAGGCATGCACAGGCCCCAGCACACAACTTTGGTAACAGGATGAAGATCTAGAGGCATCTCACACAGCCAAGAACCAGTGCAGCATTTGACTGCACATTGAACATCATGCCTATGTGGATGCTGGTGTGAAGCTGAAATGCTTCTGGTCGGGTTTGGTGACTGTAGTCCCATATCAGGTTTGCTATCACAGACACCATACCAGCGCTCCCTTCAGCGCCTCTTTTTTGTCACTTTGTCACCATTTTGTCACACTTTGTCACCCCAGTCACTCTGGTAGCTACCCACTTCCCCTTTTATCCTTACCCTTTTCTTGGTTTTGATCCTCCCCTTTGGTTTCCCACATGACTCATTTTCGTTCATTCTGACTCCCATGCCCATATGACTCCCCATGACTCACTCACTGTTTGGCATTGTTTGACCCCCAGTAGTATATAAGGCCAGTTAGTGCCCTCCCTAGTCCCCATCTCAACCTCTTGGTCACTGGGACTAGTCTGTTGCATTGTGCTTGAAGGCTAGCTTTCAACGATCTTGTGCCTTGGAGCCGGTCATCGCTTTGTCCTCGTCGAGTTCATCCCTCTCTCTCTCATTCTCTCCCTATATCATCCTCACTCCACCTTTCGGCTCCTCGCCGCCTCGCCCTATCGATCGCTGCTGATCAGCGTCTAGGAACTCCACGTCAAGTTGCTGTGACATTAGGTCGAGATCCCACATCAGTGCTGACCCTCTGAAAAGAGCATCCCCATTGATCAAAGTCTACACCTGTCCCCACCCTGGACTGCACCGGCAGACTTCATGCCTGGGACACACTAGACCTTGAACACTGCTATCGTGCCAAAGACCCAGACAACAGAGAGCGGTACTGGATGTTATGCTCTTGCATGACTATTAAACATTCTACTTGAGTTGTAACCCTAGTTCCTTATGACCTTGCTAGTCCGATCAATCCTTATCTGAAGGAGACCTTGAAGTTTGTCTGAGAGAGCGAGTGATAACTTGCTAGAGTATAGCCTGTGTTATTTGCGAAGAGACTAAAGCTTGGGGAGTTGCTCTGAGACATCCTCCCCTTATATACATGTAAGGAGACTGTGGAATTCTAACAGTGAACTGTGTATTGGTTAAGGCCTTACTGCTGTACAGTCGATCTGACTAACTGCACAGTCAACCTGACTAACTGCACAGTCGCAATGACAGACTGCACAGTCGAGTTGACTAATCAGAAGGAGTGTGCACAGTCTAGCTGACTAAGTCCATAGTCCTGACTGACTACTACTGGATGACCATACAACAGAAGAACCCTATAGCATGAGAATCCTAAAAGTAAAAGTACAATAATCAAATACCATAATCCTAGTTACATAGTTAACCACTAGTATCGCATACTTATCAAATTGTAACAATAATCAAATACCATAATCCTAGTTGCATAGTTAACCACTAGTATCGCATACTTATCAAATTGTAACATCAGCTCCCCCTTTCTGTAGGGACGTCCTCGACCCTATGACATACAATTCACGACAAGTCTGTCATAGACGAAAGCAACTCAGGAGTCAATGCTACTAAGGCTTCGGCGATCTGTTCCTCCATTGTGACTTGATCACCCCACCCATCCCAAAACCACTCCTCTTCCTCTGACACTCCAATCGCACTCCGGTAAGGCATTATCGTAGTGATGGGAGCAAGAAGGTTTTGGCGCAATGCAAGAGGGTTAGTCTGCCTAGCCATCATGTCGTCCATGATGAGTGTGGCCTGTCACGCATGTAGTGGCATTGCATTCGGCCATAGCTCCCAGTACCTTGACTCCATCTCCTCCACGGGAAAGAGAAAACCACAGTTGGCGACAGAGACGATCTCATTGTCCCTGGTGGCGACAAGGAACCATGTGTCGCCTAGTCCGCACATCATTCGATACTGCCGCAAGGGCGGAATGCTGTCATCGGGTGTCGTGGTCGTGGATGGTGGTGGTGTTGGTGGTGGCGAAGGATCTCCTGCTGCAGCAACAGCGGTATCCTGCTTGTTGACCTCCTCAACCAATCGAAGGTCGAGCTGCTCCAGAGGGGGCAATGAAGATGGAGACAGGGATGGTGATAGACCTGTAATGCGGGTGTGTGCAGTAGGTCAGAAGGTGTGAGAGTCCAGTCATGCGGACACGAGGGGAGCCGAGTGGGTGTGATGGAGAGAGGAGTTGTTGTGTGGAGTAGTGAGGTAGGATAACGTAGGGATGCCTGGGACAGTCCCGGGAGTCGAGTAGAAGATTGTCTAATGTGAAGGTCACTGAGGATGTCGAGAGTCGATGCCGAGGGTCCGTAGGGCATGAGTCGGGTGTTGAGGATAGATGGAGAAAGCTTGAGGAGTCGAGAGTCGAGAGTTGAGAGTCGAAAGGTGCAGTACGAAGGTCGAGAGTCGGATACGGGGGGAAAACTGTCTTTTGTTCAAGTGTACAGTACCACAGCTTAAATACCTACAGGAGACCAACACCAGGGATAGCGACGGAAAGAGCGGGAAGGGTGCCAGGGCGTGAAGGGTATGGCGTGTTGTCGGCGACGACAAGCGAGTTGTGATGTATCGAGTTCTCGCAGTGTGAGGAAATCTACAGTAACTACAGTAGGGAGTAGCTATCTACAGGTATGGTAATGTAGATAAACGGCTGTGTGTATGTGCAAGATGAGGCAGGAAAGGGTCTAAGGCGGGCATTAGCAGATGACTGCAGGGGGCGTCGGGCGAGCTCATCGGTGTGTAGGTTAGAATGGCCATAGCCAAGCGGTTGTTTCGACGATCATCATCACTGACCATGAAGGTCTGTCGCATCATCGCATGCAGGACCGGCTTGTTTCAGCGAGACCGTTGGCTCTTGTTTGGGACAGCCCGAGGGTGTGAACTGGTCGTGTGTTGCGTCGGCTCATTGGTAGGTATGAAGGATGGCAGCAGGATGCGTTGTCAGCAGGGAGTCGTGGTGGTAAGAAGAAGAGATGCAATGGCACTTGTCAGCGCACACCACGATTACTGAATGCGGTGAGAACTCATGCAGCCATGCGCGATGCACATCAATGGAGTAGACTTTGGTGTGTCCGCTTCGTCATCGTCATGGTTTGGGGAAGGGCCCCATGCTGCTTCCCTGTCGGCATGGTTCGGGGAAGGACCCCATGGGTCCCATGAGACTGGAGACCAGGATGGCTGCTCTGGGGCATTCCCTTGGTGGTCCTGGAAACACTCTGGGAAGTTGAGAATCCATCTGTGGTTTTTAGTAACATGCTGGTTGCGGAGGGGCATGAGGTCCGCAAGAGCCCGGGTGACAACCGGTGTCGCCAGTGTATCGATGACCAGAAGGCACGTTGGTTGATACATTGGGGTTGGTGATGACAATTGGGGCAAGGGGTCTGATCACAAGGAATCCAGTGTTACAATTTGATAAGTATGCGATACTAGTGGTTAACTATGCAACTAGGATTATGGTATTTGATTATTGTACTTTTACTTTTAGGATTCTCATGCTATAGGGTTCTTCTGTTGTATGGTCATCCAGTAGTAGTCAGTCAGGACTATGGACTTAGTCAGCTAGACTGTGCACACTCCTTCTGATTAGTCAACTCGACTGTGCAGTCTGTCATTGCGACTGTGCAGTTAGTCAGGTTGACTGTGCAGTTAGTCAGATCGACTGTACAGCAGTAAGGCCTTAACCAATACACAGTTCACTGTTAGAATTCCACAGTCTCCTTACATGTATATAAGGGGAGGATGTCTCAGAGCAACTCCCCAAGCTTTAGTCTCTTCGCAAATAACACAGGCTATACTCTAGCAAGTTATCACTCGCTCTCTCAGACAAACTTCAAGGTCTCCTTCAGATAAGGATTGATCGGACTAGCAAGGTCATAAGGAACTAGGGTTACAACTCAAGTAGAATGTTTAATAGTCATGCGAGAGCGTAACATTAGACTAAAGCTTGACTTCTCCACTTTTCTAAGTGCAGAGAACCCACAAGAACAAGGAACTTCTTTCTCACTTGAATGCTGAGAAAGAACAGAACAAGCAAGACGGCAGAGAACAGGATAAGCCATCCTCTTCTACAAAGGCCAAAGAACGTAACAATACCAGGGTTTAAATGAGAGAAGTCCCTACCATCGTTACCAAGACTAGTCATCCCAGAAGTCACAGTTACAAGACCACTGACTCTGTATCCTGGATGTAAACAACTCTCACAAATAATCCCATTTGTAGAGGACATTTCATCCACACACTTGAGATACACTTGTAAACGGCTTACAGATGACACAGGAGTGGCAGGAATATAGGAGTTCATTGGCCACGAGCAGCTTCACTGGAGTAGTACAGGATATACTCCCACAAGCACAAATGGTTTCTGGATCATCAGGAGGAATAAATTCAGACAACAGAGAAACAGACCCAGACAGGACATCAACTGCAGGAATATTCTACAGGAAACAGCAAGTTCCAGTGGACACAGTTGACGCACTTCAGATTATAACAGATAATCTTGAAGTATTAAGGAAGGAAGAAGTTACACGAGACTATCATCCAGCTTTTGACAAAGCATATCGATATCCCGTACGAACTATCCAGATTTTGGACACAGTCCCAAGAGAAGTTTATGGATCAATCCCACAGACCCGAAACTTTGCGGAATTCCTTGAGCAACAGTACAAGTACCTCAGATCTAGGGTTATTAGTCCAGCAAACCTAATAGATCCTGATCTACACGAAGATATAGCAAAACTTCACAGTAACTGTCGAGCAAGAAGGTTACACCAAGAGTTTCTACATCGCACACAGCGTGTATGACTGCAAAGCCATACAGTTGTAATTGTCTATATCATCTGTTTGACAACCACAAAACCAGAGATATACACTATCGAGAATCTTACAGCCAGTGGAGCAACTGCACGCACGAACGTTGTCCACTAAGGTACAACACAAAAGAGATTCTGGTAACCATCTCTAGACCAGAAGGTACAGAAATACCAAGGCCATCGCAGGAATCAAGAATCAAACAATTATACAAGAAGGGACCAAGAATAGAAACTACGCCAGCGCCGGCAGGAAGTTTAGCAAGCCCAAGAATACCATCTAGTTCTCTGCCCAGTCCTCAAGTTCACACCAATGTTCAATTAAGCCCAATTGAACCGGAAGCAGGACCTAGTACAGGAATAAACCTCTCACGGACACAGAGTGTAGAGGGGTCAAAGTCAGAAACAGAAAAAGCAACGGAACCAGGAATAGGAGCCAGTATCTATCTTGAACCACCGGAATACCCTGTTCCACGACAGATAGAGCCATTTTATCCTGAACCATCAGAGGAACCTATCAGACGACACGCAAAGCCCTCTTTTGAAATGTCGTATGTCAGGCCACCAAGTTCAAGCACATCCATTTCTGCCGCATTCCAGCATGCATTCCCATCAGGGAGTGGGGTACCTAGTACACTGCCACCTAATCCACCAAACCCTCCATCAGGAGGAGGTGGTAATAGGTGACCCTCAGGACCACCAGGACCCTCAGAACCACCAAACTCACCAGAAACGCCAAATCCTACACCACCACCAGGAGGTGGGGGTGGAGGTGGGGGAGGTGGAGGAGGTGGAGGAGGAGGAGGTGGTGGTGGAGGTGGTCAACCTCCTGTTCCACCAGCAGTTCCCCTTGCGCCACAAAATCCTCCTAGAGGGAAGGGAAAAATCAAGGACCCAGAAGTATTCAACGGAGATAGGACAAAGACGAGATCCTTTCTCAATCAGTTGTTTCTCCTTTTCACTGCAAGACCGGACGACTTTCCAAATGACCACACTAAGGTTGCAATGGCATTGTCATTTATGGAAGGAGAAAACATCAACTTCTGGAAAGATACAGCCATACGGCAGGCACAAGAGGAAATACGGCCAGGCGTTCCCAGAGGATTAGAACCCTGGAATGTCTTTGTCAAAGATTTCCAAGATTCATTTGCCCCAATAGACGAGGTGGATGATTCTATGGTCAACCTAACCACCATTCAACTCCGAGACTATGCGTCAGTTGATGAGTTCAATGCAAGGTTTATGGACCTAGCTCTTAAAGGAAACATCGTCGACCCCATATCACAGTTGGCATTGTATCGGCAGGCATTACCAGATTACCTGCTAAAGAAGATTGCTCTTTCGTACCCAGCACCGTCAACCATAGCAGAATGGATGACAAGGACTAAAGAGTTGGACCACAGTTACCAACTCACAGAGAAGATTCTGTCAAACTGGAGGACAAGGAGAACAAAAACTGCAAGGACTACGAAGTCTAAGGCAACAGTCAAAGCGGTCAATGTCGAGGAAGACACAGAAGTTGGGGTTAATCGACTCAGCGAAAAAGAACGAAAAGACCTACAAGACAAAGGTCTTTGCTTCCGCTGCCGCAAATACAGACATATAGCCAAGGACTGTCCTAGCAGACCTGTCAAGAGGACAAGACGACCTACGGCACGACAGGTTAGGAAGATGAACAGGGAGACCCTGGAAGATATAGAAGAAGAAGAGTTGGAACAAGAATCAGAACAAGAACTAGAAATCAATGCCCTAAGGGCCACGGACTTTAACTCGGATTTTTAAATGGGCAAGCAGAATCGACGCCTGACTTGCCTACAGACTTGCATGTAACAGTAATAACCAATACACAGCAAAGGCGGCATGCCTTGCTTATACCCGGTTACATGCAAGTTCGAGATAAAGCCGTCGAGGTCAAAGGGTTGATTGACACAGGGGCAGACGCTGTCATTGTCAATCAAAAAATTGTAGATCGATATAACCTTCCAACAGTACGGCTGCCAAAACCCTTGACGTTCCAGAATGCAGATGATAGCATCAACAAGAAAGGAACAATTACGCATCGGGTTGAGGGAACATTCAATATCAAGGGAAGAAAACTGCCAACAAATTGGTATGTGGCCGATATTGGGAGGGATGACATTCTTTTTAGAATGCTATGGATTCGCAAGTACAATCCGAATATTGATTGGGAAAGCGGAAAAATTGTATTCAAACCCAAGCTCATCAAGAAGCAGCAACAGATTTACAAGTATCAGTTGCAGCACGATCCACCAGAAGGAAGGTTATGGGGATTCCCAATAGAACCAAAGAACCAAGATCTGATCACATCATTCCTACACCTGGAGACAGATGAGGATGATGAAGATGAAGAAAGGTTAACTCATAATCCATCACGGATTCTTCAAAGACTTTACCAGACACGAGAAGTCTGGAGGATCAATAAGTCAACGGAGATTGCAATAGCTGCAAAAAAGGATCAGAAGACAAAAACATTGGATGAAATCTTGCCGGAGTTTGTGCAAGATTTTAAACCAGTGTTTGAGAAGAAAGCAGCAGACCGATTTCCACCAGAACGACCTTGGGAACATGCCATTGATAGACCTATAATGCGGGTGTGTGCAAACGGTCAGAAGGTGCGAGAGTCCGGTCGTGCGGACACAAGGGGAGCCAAGTGGGTGAGATGGAGAGAGGAGAGGAGAGTGGTGTGGGGGTAGCGATGTAGGATAACGCCGGAATGCCTGGGACAGGCCCGGGAGTCGAATAGACTAGATGTCGAAAGTCACTGAGGGTGTCAAGAGTCGAGGCCGAGGGTCTGTAGGGCGTGAGTCGAGCGTCGAAGGTAGAGGAGAGTGTGTCGAGGATCGAGAGTCGATAGGTGCTATTCGAGAGTCGAGAGTCGGTAGTCGAAGGCGAAGTGCAAAGGTCGAGTCGGATACGGGGGAGAACTATGTTGTATTCGAATGTACAGTACCACAACTTATATATCTACGGGAGTCCGAGGCCAAGAGCAAGGATGGAAAAGACTGGAAAAGTGCTGGAATGCGGGTAAACTATAATGGATCACAAGCGAACCTAAGCTGATCGCAGCATCCGCCGCTCGCGCAACCGGATGTAGTCTACAGTAGTTATCGTGTGGGGTGGCTATCGAGGGATCTGGTACCGTAAGAAGGGGTGTGTAGCAGAAGTATGAGGATGTTCGACAGGGAAAGGAGGATGGGAAAGCAGGCGGTGGCGGAAGGTGACAGAGGACATCGGGCGAGTGTCCGGCCTGAGTCTCATCGGCGAGTATGTCGGAAAGGATGGATTGCGCAACATGTGAGGCTTGGCAACCGTCGTCGCTGACGTGGATGCATGTCGCGTTGGTGCGGACTGGCTCGGCTTGTGTCAGCGAGATCCCTGGCTCCAGTTCGAGACAATTCCTGCAGGCTCGGGGGCTTCGGGGTGTCGGTACGTTGCATCGGCTTAACGGTGAGTTGGAAGGAGGTCGGTGAGACACGTCGTCAGTGAGTCGTGGTGGTACAAGGAAGAGAGGCGATGGTGCTTGTCAGTGTGCGCTTCGGTTACTGAATGCAGCGAGTGCTCGCGCAGCCGTGCGCGATGCGCATCACCATCGAATTAAAGAAGGAATTTGATTGGCATAAAAAGAAGTCATGGAGGAAGATATATCCGTTGACAACCACTGAACGGATGGAACTTAGGAAGTTCATTGACGAAAATCTTGCCAAGGGATACATAAGGAGGTCAAAATCTCCTCTAGCATCACCATTCTTCTTTGTGACAAAAAAGGATGGAAGTCTCCGTCCAGTACAAGATTATCGGGCTTTGAATGAGGGCACAATAAAGAATGTGTACCCATTACCATTGATCAGCGACATTCTAGACCGGCTTAAAAACGCGACCATTTTTACCAAGCTGGACGTACAAGCTGGATATAATAATGTACGCATCAAAGAAGGAGATCAATGGAAGGCAGCATTCATTACTCCAGAAGGGCTATTCGAACCACTCGTCATGTTCTTTGGATTGACCAATGCGCCAGCAACATTCCAAAACATGATGAACGACATCTTTTATGACATGTTACATGAAGGATGGATTGTCATCTACATGGATGACATCCTA
Source organism: Fomes fomentarius (assembly GCA_022606135.1). Lineage (NCBI taxonomy): Eukaryota > Fungi > Basidiomycota > Agaricomycetes > Polyporales > Polyporaceae > Fomes > Fomes fomentarius. The sequence goes on along the minus strand of JABYQN010000010.1, from coordinate 199,080 downwards.
ATCTTCTCTAACAATGTCAAAGAACATCATCAAAGGACACGCAAAGTATTGCAACGACTTCAGGAAAACGATCTATTTCTGAAGGCCGAGAAATGTGAATTCGACGTACAAGAAGTCGAATTCTTAGGTTCAATTGTCCGTCCAGGAGTTGTGGCAATGGACCCAATCAAGATCAAGGCAAGTGAGGAATGGAAAGAACCGACTACAGTAAAACAGGTCTAAGCGTTCCTAGGATTTGGAATCTTTTATCGAAGATTCATCAAGGACTATTCCAGGCTGGTTCGTCCTCTGACAGAATTAACAAAAAAAGACAAACCTTTCATATGGTCCAAAGAGCGTCAGGCGACATTTGACGAATTAAAAAGAAGGTTTACAGCAGAACCTATTCTGCATATCCCAGATCTGGAACAACCATTTCAGATAGAATGTGATGCATCAAAAGTGGCTACAGGGGCGGTACTACGACAACAAGGTTCCGATGGAGTATGGCACCCATGTGCTTACTTGTCTAAATCTTTCACCCCAGCGGAACGAAATTACCAAATTTACGATCGGGAATTATCAGCGATAATCCGCGCATTGGAGGCATGGCAGCATTTTCTACAAGGATCGCCACACCCAGTTGAAATTCTTTCCGATCATAAAAATTTGACGTACTTTCGTACTGCACAGAAGCTCAACCGATGACAAGCAAGATGGCATCTCTTCTTATCAGAATTCAATGTATTGCTCAAACATCAACCGGGAAAAACATTAACACAAGCCGACGCCCTTTCTCGGAGATCAGGGCATGAGAAGGGGGAAAACAACAACAAGGATGTTGTCATATTAGAAACAGAACTATTTGCTAAAGCAGTCAACACGGAGTTACAAGAACGGATTCGTAACACCAAGTTGAGAGATGCAGCAATAGTGGACTTCATAACCAGTAAAGGGAAAACTATTCAATGACCAGAATTTGGTGATCCTAAAGATTGGTCTGAGGACGATGGATTACTCCTGTTCAAGAATAAAGTCTATGTTCCTCCTGATGAAGATCTCCAACGAGACATTGTCAAAATGTACCACGATGTCCCAGTCATGGGACATCCGGGAATCCAAAAAACATACGACCTGGTAAAACGAGATTTCATGTGGGCAGGCATGTGCAAATTCGTAACTCAGTATGTTAAGGGTTGCGCAATCTGCCAAACATGCAAAGTCAACACACACCCTCTTAAACCAGGACTTATGCCGATTCCCCATAGCGGAGATACCCGACCATTCAGAACGATCACAATGGATTATATCACTGATCTACCCGAGTCAGAAGGGTATAATGCCATCCAAGTAGTGGTGGATCATGATGTGTCCAAGGCAGCGGTGTTCTCTCCTTGCACAAAGAATGTCACAGCGGAAGAAGCTATGGATATTCTCCAAAGGGACGTATACAAACAGTTTGGATTACCTGCGAAGGTTATATCAGACCGAGGACCACAATTCATATCCAAGGCATTCAAGGAGTTACACCAAACTTTAGGAATTGAGACGGCTCTAAGTACAGCCTATCATCCTCAGACAGACGGACAAACAGAACAGGTTAACCAGGAGTTGGACTTAGCCTTACGGATATATTGTGCAAATAATCCGGAAAATTGGGTGAAACTACTCCCTCAATTTGAATTTGCACACAATCAGCGGACACACTCAGTTACCGGGAAGTCTCCGTTTGAACTTCTTCAGGGGTATCAACCGGAGGCTGTTGGAACCATTAGAACGGAACAAAAACACCCAAGCACAGAAGAGAGACTGCGCAGTCTCCAGGAAGCCCGAGAGAACACCATCGCAGCACATGCGCAAGCTGCGGCAGCCATGGCCCAACGGCTTCCTGCCCTGAATATACTGCTAAAACAGGGAGACCAAGTGCTTCTAGACACAAAGAACTTAAAACTTCCATATCCATCCGGGAAACTGACACCAAAACGGGTAGGACCATTTGTAATCACCAAGGTCTTAGGACCAGTCACTTTTGAACTGAAACTTCCAAAGACATGGAAAATGCATCCAGTGTTTCATGCAGGGCTTCTGACTCCATATACGATTACTAAGGAACATGGACCGGATTATATCCGACCACCACCTGACCCATCACCAGATGGCACAGAAGGGAATGAAGAATGGGAAGTCGAAGCAATTCTGAATCATCGAGTCAGACGAAAAAAGAAACAATATCTCATAGCGTGGAAAGGGTGGCCGGCAGCTGAAAATTCATGGGAACCGGAGAAGAACCTCAAACATGCACAGACAGTGCTCAAAGCATATAAAAGAGGCACAAGTTGACGTGAACACACCAACTCATTCCCCAGCGCTCACAGTAACCACCACAGCCAACCAGAACCCTCTCAACTATGTCTTCTTTCCACACTCGCACTCACTCTCGCCGTAACTATTCCAACATTCACAATGTCCCTAAAGCCCCTCGTTTCATTCTGGAGTGTCGCCCTGTTCATTATTCTCATCTCCCACGCCACACCATCTCTACCGACCCCGATGGGAGCCTGTCCGACCATATTGGATGGGTCCTCCTCCATAAGGACCTTGTGGGACACATTGAGGCTCGCCTCCGTCACATCCCTCATGCCGTAGCTTTGGCTGGAGCATACCGGGCCCTTGCTCGGGCGGCACCTTCTTACGGGGTCCTCAAGAGATACATCCCCAGGCTGGGGGCACCCAAGAAGGAGAAGACAGTAGCGATGCAGGCTCTCGACGAAGCGTATCAGGCGACGATTCAGGCCGCGGAACAAGTCATCGATACTCTGGCGACACCGGTTGTCACCCGGGCTCTTGCAGACCTCATGCCTCTCCGCAACCAGCATGTCACAGAGAACCACGGATGGATTCTCAACTTCCTGGAGTGTTTCCAAGACCACCAAGGAAACACCCCAGAGCCACCGTCCTGGTCGCCGGTCTCATGGGACCCATGGGGTCCTTCTCCAAACCATGCCAACAGGGAAGCGGCGTGGGGCCCTTCTCCAAAGCATGATGACGATGAAGTGGACACGCCAGAGTCTACCCTGTCCCTGTCGCCATCCTCGTTGCCCCCTCTGGAGCGGCTCGATCTGCGATCAGTCGAGGAAGCCAATGAGCAAGATACCGCTATCGTTGCAGCAGGAGATCCCTCACCACCCCCGACACCACCGCCATCCACAACCACACCACCTGACGACAGCATCCCACACTTGCGGTGGTATCGGATGATGCGCGGACTAGGCGACACATGGTTCCTCGTCGTCACCAGGGACAACGAGATCGTCTCTGTCACCGACCGAGGTTTTCTCTTTCCTTCAGAAGAGATGGAGTTGAGGTACCGGGAGTTATGGCCAAATGCAACGCCGCTACACGCACGATGAGCCGCACTTATCATGGACGACATGGTAGCTAGGCAGACTAACCCTCTCGCATTGCGCCAAAACCTTCTTGCTCCCATCGCTACGATAATGCCTTACCGGAGTGCGATTGGAGTCTCGGAGGAAGAGGAGCGGTTCTGGGATGGGTGGGGGGATCGACTTACGACAGAGGAACAGATCACCGAAGCCTTACTAGCACTGACTCCTGAGTCTCTTTCGTCGATGACTGACTTGTCGTGAATTGTATATCATAGGGTCGAGGACGTCCCTACAGAAAGGGGGAGCTGATGTCACAATTTGATAAGTATGCGATACTAGTGGTTAACTACGCAACTAGGATTATGGTATTTGATTATTGTACTTTTACTTTTAGGATTCTCATGCTATAGGGTTCTTCTGTTGTATGGTCATCCAGTAGTAGTCAGTCAGGACTATGGACTTAGTCAGCTAGACTGTGCACACTCCTTCTGATTAGTCAACTCGACTGTGCAGTCTGTCATTGCAACTGTGCAGTTAGTCAGGTTGACTGTGCAGTTAGTCAGGTTGACTGTGCAGTTAGTCAGATCGACTGTGCAGCAGTAAAGACTTACTAACACGCAGTTTACTGCTGGATTTCCGCAGTCTCATAACATGTATATAAGGGGAGGGTGTCTTAGAGCAAACTCCCCAAGCTTTAGTCTCTTCGCGGATAACACAGGCTATACTCTAGCAAGTTATCACTCGCTCTCTCAGACTAACTTCAAGATCTCCTTCGTATAAGGATCGATCGGACTAGCAAGGTCATAAGGAATAAGGGTTACTACTCAGGCAGAAAGTTTAATAGTCACGCGAGAGCGTAACAATGAGGGAGACTACAGTGACAAGAAAATTAACCTAAAAGTACTTGAGCACAGTGCACAAGAGCAAGGTCTAAACTCCCTGAAATTGTCTAATCATCATATCCTCTAGGATGTTGACCTTATCTGGATATGGAAGACCTGTGGCTGCTCCAATGAAAATATCAAAGTAGTCTGCACAAATGAGAAGGGCTTACCACATCTCACCATCCTTCTTCTCTCTGTTGTTTGCAATATGGAGCATCTGTTCAGCACATACCCACCATCACAGCTGGCTTCTTGATACCATCTACAAGGCCACTCTTGTCCCAAAATATCTACAGTGTTTCCATGCTGCTGCTGGATCGGTCTATCAATGTATCAAACAGAATATAGCAGGTCAGCCTTCATGCACCTTGTCAATATGCCTTTCAATTCATCTGGTATTCAAGCCCTCAAACAGTAGGTTCAGATGCAGGAGCTCTTGCAACCAGCATAATATTCACGTTCAACCACTACCCATTGTAGCGTACAGTCATATAATCTTTGTCAATGACCGGTCAAGGGGTCAATCTGACTCATGACCCAATTACCTGACCGGTCATTGACAACACTGTGCGTAGATACCCAACATTCAGGTTGACAGAACCCTCCTACTCGGAGTCGGGGACCTGACTCACACTACACCAATTGATGTGGACTAATGCGAGCATTCAGTGCCATCACCAAAAAAGAACGCTAAGACAGGTAGCCTACTCCTTGCCCATGAGCAGTCTCAAATGGAATTCGTCGTGCTCCCGCTTCATCAGTCCCCCTCCACAAACATCCGCGTGCCATGCCCCCTTCACAAGCAGAATGTCGCTCGGATACCACCCCTTGCCCTCCACACAGCACCAATCAAAGTCGATCAGTACCACCAGCTTACCCACGAGGAACACGTTCGGGGGCCGCAGGTCTCCAAACACGAAGCCCTTAGCATGCAGTGCCTCGATAGCGTTCCGGAGCGAAGCAATGTGTACCGGATTGTCCAGGACGCCGTCGACCTCCTTACCATCCACGTAGTCCATCACGACCACATACATCCCGACCGACTCAACCTCTTCACAGTAGTGCAGCTTCGGTGCCTGCGACATCTCCGCGAGAAGTTCATGCGCGGCGCGGTTATACGTCTTGGTAAATTTCACCACGACCTTGAACGGAGCCTGGGAACCGATCTGGGCGTCTGCAACAAAGACCGCCTTTAGGGTGAACTTCCGCGCCAGCCGTCGTGTGTAGGTGAGCGTCACGGTCTTGCCAGCTTTATCATGGTAGGTCCTGAAATGAGGTTCGATGAATGAGGGTGGATCGACGATGCGCATTGTACCAGCGGATACGGGAGGACCAGGCCGAACCCCAACGACGGCCTTTCGCAGCTTGGGAACTTCACTCGACTTGATTAGTTCGGCGTAGTAGTCGTCCAGGGCCTGGAGACACATGCGCAACGCGCGGAACAGTGTCGCTACCCGATAGCCTGCATCGTCAAGCATCGATCGCTTTGTGAGGGTCAGCTGAGGGACAACGGGGACGCTGACCAGAGGCTGTACGATGATCTGGTCGCCGAACACTGCTCCGCTGACCTGCACGTTCGGGCCTGCAGACCCTATGATCAGTGCGGGGCAGCAGCACAGCTCCCGTACAGACCGCGCCTGCAATCAAACTTTCGGTATTGCGATGCATAACTCTTACGGGCGACTCACCTCATCAGATGAGTGATATGCGATGTATACATTCTCGGCCTGGGCGATTGGGTCGCTATCACCTTCTCCAATCTCATTCTTGAGCTCGTGCACTCCGACAAGCGGTAGGAAGCCATTCAATGTGCCTTGTGCGAACATAGCTCCATCTAGCAAGAATTTACCCGTGCTGCACGAGAGTGTCGCGTGGTGAAGGACATCGGCGTGTACCCCTCTGCTCATCGAGGGCGACAACTTGCCGTGCCGTATGGCTTCATCTCGATAGAAAGCGACGGCCTCTGCGATGAACGTTTGCGCCGTGGTCAACTCTTCGCTGGTGAGCTCTCCGGGATCTGCCATGCACCTCAGGAACTTGGCGAATACGGGATGGTAGATAGTGATAGGCGGCCCCTGCAGTTGGAGGGGGCGGCCATTGTACGCTGCGTCTATGCGAGCAGTCGTCTGAGTCAGCAGTCGCTGAGAGAGATGTGCCCCAGCAGAGGGCGACTGCCGTCCATGGGCGGCGACCGCAATCTCTTCACGGCCTGTAGAGCTGGTCGTTTCAGGAACCTCATCTGACGAGGCACTGGACTCACGGATCTGTGCTGTCGACTCGTGTACTTCTTGGACGCTTGAAAGCGGGAGCGTTGAGCGAGAGGAAGATTGGACAGCTAATCGAATCATCGCATAGTCAGCAAGTGTGGACGCCCAGCGGAAAACGTAGAAGTACTTATAACGGCAAGCACGTCTCCCTCCAAGTCAAGGAATGATTTAGGGCTCAATAGATTAGCATTGTCATCCAGCCAGCTGCTATCAACCACTTTATAAGCCTCTTTGCAAGCCGCTCTCGTGAGTTTGACGGGCTTGGGCAATCCGATGCACTGCGGGAGACACGCGTAAGGAGATATCCGAAGCCACCGTAGTCGCATCATCGCACCTCGTGTAGGACAACCGTGAAATCTCCGTCGGGACGTTGCATGTACTCTGGCAATTCACGAAGTGTTTTGAGGATCAAATTGCGCAAGATGGAGATGTCGTTGGAGGCGGAATCATGGTAGAGAGCATGGAGGAGGTAGCGGTAACTGGTGACTTGATCTGGAGCAGGAGAAAGAGCGAGCAAGATAGGGATATGAAGGCGGATCGTTTCCGTAGTGGGAGTCGTCATGATTGGGAGAGTTCGAGTTCGAGTTCGCTTAGTCAGCGAGAAAACTAGTATTCAATAATCAGATATCATTAATCATAAGTTGCCATATTGAGCGAGTGGCGTGCGCAAGGGCGACTGGGCAGCTGGAAATACTTATATTATTATTATAACTTATAAGCCACAGTTCCCGCCTGCGAAATAGCTTCAAGGTGGACAGTGGCTCATCCCGTCCGACTGTCCCGAGTTCCAAACGCGCAGATGATGCGACACAAGCCTTTTCGAGACAATGGTTCAGTCCAGACCGGGAGGAGCAGGAGAGAGAAGAACATGTCGTAGTTGTGCCCGAACGAAGCTGCTAGATGAGCTTTGGACCCTTCGTCCGGATGTCTGAGATCGTCTCCATCGTCGTCCCAGTATAACTGCTTAAGACTTGAATGCCGAGTCTTAGTCGCGAACGCTGAGCGTCCTGTGCCGAGTATAAAATCACAAGCTTGTTCAGAACCTCCTCGGAGCCTCAACGTCAACGAACCAACTGAGCCAAGCATAACGGCAAATGGTTCAATACATCGGCTCGCTTACTTCTACCACTGTTGCGACACACGCAAACAATTTGTACATCCACGTAGAACACATTATGACACAGTTCGAGTCATCCTCGAGCTTCTGGGTCGCGATCCCCATCTCCGCGAACGTCTGCGGGCCCTTGTGCGGCAACTTCTGCTGCGTGGCCCGTTAAGCCTCCTGCAGAGGCTGTTGAGGAGGTCGCGACTGTGCTTGCTGAGGCTGCTGCCCAGCCCCACCAACCCCAGGTCGTCGCAGCGGAGGCGTACCCGCGGGCCGCGGGGAGGACCCGGGGCCAGGACCCAGACCCGGACCAGCTGAACCATATCGCTGGTGTGCAGGATGCTGATGGTGGGCGTGGGGTTGTGCTGGCGGCGCAGCACCTGCAGGGTAGTTCGGTCGGGAGCTGTTCTGTGGCGGGTATGGACGTTGGGTCCCTCCTGGACCGAGAGGTACACCGGGAGTGCCAGACGCTCGCCGGGGACCGAAACGTTCGCGTTTGCGTATTCGTTCACGGGCGGGAGAGGTGCGCCTTGACCCATCCCCGGTGGTGAATTGGTGATGGCACCTTGCCTGTTCCATTCGGCGGGGCCGGGAGGCGGACCGCCCGCCGGACGACCGAGGGCGATGGAGTTCTTTCGAATGTTGTTTACGATCTGTGTGCGCTGCGTTGCAGGCATGGCTGGTACGGGGAGTGCTCCTCCGACAGCTTCTGACCGCTGCTTCGCCTGTGTGCGCTTGCGGACGAGCTTTGCATCGGTAAGGTTCTCGTGCTGTTCGCGCGACAACGCCTGCGGTGTGGGCTGTGACAGAGCTTGCAACCGTTCCTGCGCGTCTGCGTTGCCGTGCTGTGCAGCCTGTGTATGAGGACAAACGCAATCATGTCAATACTTTTGTACATGCTTCCGGATGCAATGCGCTCGCGCATTGATGTCAACGTACGCACCCTTGTGTACCACTTGCGTGCGGCATCGAAGTCCTTGGGGCCGCCAACGCCCACTTCAGAGTAATACCCGAGTGCAAATTCCGCGGCAGGGAGATTCTTGCGTGCGGCTTTCTCGGCAAAAGTCCACGCCAGACCCTCGTCCTTGTCAAAGGCGCCCTCCGCACCGCACAGAAACCATTTGCTGAGCGCCATATCCGCCTCGACCTCGCCTTGCTGGCTCGCGAGCGAGTAATACTGGACACTAAGAAGCGCGTCGAACGGGAAGGGGTGCGTTGCGAACTCATACGCATGTCCGAGCTTGTATTGCGCTGGTGCGAAGTTGAGGTATGCGGCGCGCTCGAGGTGCTTGCGTGCCTCTTCCGCGGGAGTTGTACCCGCTGACCCATGAGATGTGCCATACCGAGGCGCTAGAAGGCATTAGTGATAAAGAGAAGAGTGATAGCTTGAGACAGATGAGGGGGCGTACGTAAAAACAACTCTCCACGCCGTTCTTCATCCCGCGTTCGAAACAGTCCCTAGCGTGCTGGACATCGTTGAAGTTCTCGTACTCGCGTCCAAGCTTAAACCATGCGGCGTGATGGCCCGACTTTGCGGCACGCTCGAAGTCTCGGAAAGCAGTGCGAGGGTCGTGAGGGATGAATTGAGGGTAAATACCGGTTGAGGCGCACAGTGCGCGCATGTAGACGGCCTCGGCAGCATAGGGTGGAAGTGGGCCCGGGGGATCTGGGACGAGAGCTGGAGGATGATTGGGAGAGCGACATTGACGAGCTTCTGAAGTTCGGGGTCATCGATCTGAGCGGGACCAACTATGGGATCGGTGGATGTTGGACTGGCGCGGGAGTGGAGCTGCTGAGCGACGAGGTTATGAGGCATAGTACTCACGTCCAGAAGTCGGTGAACGTCGTCGGTAATGGACCTTGAGTGGCGATATACCGCTTCGTCGTCCCAAGTGGCTGGACGAAGCTCGCGTTCATGTAATCGTCGTCGTCCGGTTTCAACTTGCGTAGCCGAACTTGTGCATGCTCAAAAGGCCAGATGTTCCGATACCTAGACACGAGTGATCAACATCATGAGTTAACTAACTCTTATAACCTACCGCATGGGAGACCCACCTGTTCTTCGCACCCTTCTCTAGCCCCGCAGTGATGCTGTATGGGAAAGGTTGCATCGCCTCCTCGGCCGTGATGGCAGCAGCCTTCGAGTCCTCCGCGTACGATAGAGGCAAGCTCCGTCGCGGACTTGAATTCGAAAAGCCGAGTCCAAGAGATCCACGTACACCGGAACCTTCGTGGATGACCTTTCCACTCTCCATACTATGCCTCTCCATAACGCCGAGTAACCGCTTCTGCTCTCCCAGCTCGATCTTGTAGAACTGCATCTCGAGCGCACGCGTGAATTCGTGTGCTTCTGGTGGAGTTTGCGAGTGAGATGATGACGTTGGACTGGGTGGTGAATCGCTCCCAAAGCGAGGACGAGAGACTTGTATAGGAATCGGTTGTGAAGACGGTGAACTAGGGGGGGAGCGATGAGCGGTCATGGCAAATTGGGATTGTGATGGTCGCTGTAGCGTCCGCGATGTGCTTGTAGAGTCTTGCTCAATTGTGGAGGCGCCGGCAAAGGAGTTAGAGTCGTTCCCATCTCCGTGATGGCCATCGCTGTCGCTACATGACCCACTAGCCTCGCTAATGCTACTACTGCTCTCCGTCGATCGGCGGCTCTTCCGTGCAATCTCACGCAGCCACTTAAAGGGAAGTTCACCAACTCGACGGCGAACCCTTCTCGGGAGCTTGAGAGGGATGCCTTCCGTGGCAGCGCTCTTGTTACCGAGCTCGATGTTCTGGCGGATAGTGTCGAAGAAGGGGTTGAACGCGACCTGGAGAGAGTTGGAATATCCGCTTCCAGACGTGATAGAATCACGGATCTGTCTCCCAGGGACTGAGTAGCTGGCCACCCGATTGTATGTGCCTGGATGCGTATACTGTGGTGACAGCGTAAGCATACTGACCATGGGGCCGCTGGTCGTACCGGGCATCGTTCTTGACTTCACAAGACCAGGCGGTAAGCTGAGTGTAAACTCGGCTCTTCCTGACCGCGAAGCTTTAACTATAGGCGGAGGGACAGCTGCCACAGACGTCGATGTAACAGGAAGCTTGGACAAAGGGTCGTCGAGCTGTATGCCTGATGTCGGTGGCACAACTTGCAATGGGACCGTTGGGGCTGGTTGCATAGCCTTCCGTCGGAGGGAAATTGTGGTGGCAGAAGTGAAAGCAGCTTGGGGAAGATGCTTCGCCCGGAGCACACGAGAAGTGCCAGAGGCAGATGCCGTCTTGGCCAGAAGGGCTGGATTGCCATCCGTCTCGGGCTCACCTTGCTCCTCGTCCTCATCGAGCTCGTCTGGAGGTGGAGAACGATCGACAAGGTCTGGATAGTCTGTCCAGACTGCGTGGAAACCGCCGCGCAGCCATGCAATCTCCCTCGCGGCGGGATATCCCTCGCTCCGGAACTTGCGCATCAACCCGAGGAGGTTGCTGCTGGTTAAATTGGGGGGTAAGGACGCCGAGTCGGAGTCGTAGACAAGGATTCGCGATGCTTGCGGCCATTTAGAAAGCTTGTCGCGAGCAAAAGAGGTCGGAAGCATCTCCGCGAGTCTTGCGAGCGGAAAGTTCGGGCGCTTGAGAAGCGTCGACGGAACAGAGAGTGAGAGCGCATTCGGAATGCGTGCCTGAACATAGACGTTGTGTGGACGAATATCAAGCACGAGAGCAGATGAATCCGATAGAACGGTGTGGATGGAGGAAGGCGGTAATGCCGTGAAGGCAGCAGGGGGAAGAGCGACGGAAGAAGGGGCGGAGGAAGATGGGGCGGAGGAAGATGGGACTGACGTCGGAAGTGATTGTGAGAGCGACATCGGAGGCGGGATAGACATCTGACTGGGGTCGGTCACCAGCGTCGGGCTCTTGAGCGAGATGAGCGGGGTCAGCTGGCGGGCATAGCGAGCAGAGATGGCAGCGGCAAAGCTGTCGTATGAGTCCTCCGGCGCACCGGAGTGGTGAGTGGGAGGATTGTCGGTAGCCGTGATGAGCGACGAAACGAGGATGATATGCGATGAGCAAGATACCAAAAGTGACGAGCAGGACGGAGGGGTCGACGTAGAGAGCAGTGTTGATGATGAGGACGATGAAAAGGTCAACAGACAACACGAATCATGGCGAATGTCCCGGAACTCCCTAACTCATTTTCTCCACTCCCCCGGGCCTAGACTCCCTGACGTCATTCTACCCCCTTATGTACCCCACATCCGGCCCCGTCATCGTCGTCGTGCCGAACCTGAGCCCAATCAACGGCGCCCGCCGGCAACTGCCGCCATCAACATGCCTCAGACTAGATAACATCACTTAAGACCTCTCGTACTTCCTGTACCATGTCTCTCTCCAAACTTGCATACTCAAACACGCTTTCAAAGCTGCGCAGCAGAAGTAGTATCTTGACTTCCTGGGTGCTGCACAGCTTGCTGTCACATACTACTCGATGCACTGGTACCATCAATCCTCATGGCATAGAGTTTTCGCTTTCATCCCGCTGCTCACGGTCAAGAAGTTTCGCATAGCCGCTCTCCGGTCGAGGGAGCTTCACCATTTCTCACTCCAGCCTGTCAAGGATCAAGTCTGACTCGTTGACGCACTCGGCCTCAGTCTTCTCCCCCGCAGTTCAACCCAGTGGAATCGTAAGTGGAATTTCACGAATACGCAGGCACCAGGTCCAAACTACCCCCCAGCCAACACGTGGAGCACACGCACTTGTCACGGAGACGTGCTCGGCCACACGGTCGCCCGACGCGCCAGACTCGTCTAACCGCCAAGCTTGAACTTCGCATCTTTTCGCACCACGGGGCGTGCGGACGTACGTGTTAAACCAGTCACAGGTCGGGCCAACCAAGCACGCCTCGGGCCCTCTATACCCCTCCACCTGTTTCTCAATCCGGGGCTGAACGTCGCTGTTGAACTTCTGACTGCGGACATTGCCCCCCGTGGGTGTTCGCAAGGCTTATCTGTGGGGATTGGGTATACGATGCCTCGACTCGGTGTCTACCCGGAGAGCTCCGAGAGCTTCTGCTCCACTTACATATTGCAGGTATCGGGTCTATGAGCAGATGGTCAACGTGGCTGTCATCTCCGGACTCTGGGTCTCGCCTATCGAGCGTTCACGGAAGAAGACGGTGTCGCGATATGAGCTTACTGATACCAACCGCTTGGGTTTTTACTCCTTGAGAACGAGGCTGTACCATACTAGTTGGACAGCTGACCCAGCTCGCTTTCCTTTAAGGCGTGTGGTGTCGGTACTGCTGCGGAGGAGTTCTCCATGACGTTCGGGTACTCAGGTCACACTAGCATGGAAATCTCTCAGCTTAAACGGTCACGACGCACGGAGCGCAGAAGTCTATGGACGTTAGATAGAACGCGTGACACCAGAATAGCCAGCTTAATCCAGCGCACCTGGGTTGCACTCAGTAAGTACTAGTCCACTTTCGTACTGATCGAAATGGCGTTGATCGAATTGTGCTTACTAGCGACTTAAGCAGCTGTCCATGGGTCCCAGACTCGACAATGCCGGGGTCGTTCATGGCGCGTTTATATCCAGTGAAGTCAGATTAAGCAACGGAACTCAACTTTACGTACATGATCAAGTCCGCATGCCTCCGAAGCGACGTGAGGAGAATATCATCGTCTTGCTGCCTCTCATAGCTCGCAGGCGTTCAAATTAATACACACGTGAGTTACCACTGACCGGGGAGATGATAGTGTACGCTGCCCACCATGCCCTGCGACAGGGTCAAGCTCCGCACTCGGTTCAAAGAGCAGCAGCCCAACAGTCGAATCATCCTGCACGACCGAGCGCATGAACGTCCGAGCACCATTAGCGACCGAGATCAGCATTCTTGTTCTTTTTTTCCTCGGTCAGAAGAACACAAAAGCACTCACACGCAAGCCGCAACTCAACGATGGCGTCTCAGGCGGCGCCTCTTCCCTGATCTTCGCCACCTCGCGGAGGGCACCAAACCCGATGACTCTCTCCGCCCACGTCTTCGTGCCTCCCTTCCAGCGATGATCGATCTGGTGACCTGCATATAACTCGGCGTACGAGCAGGAGAATGCCCCTTTCTCGCTGAGGGCGCTTCGTTTTGGGTTTGGGAATGAGAGAAGTGGATAAATATTGGATCAGATAAGTCATGGCCGTCTTGACGTGGCATGCTGGAAACCGCACTGACATGCCGAAGGGGATACAGTCTGATAGTGTGTCAAGTGCGCTCCTCACGATGGGAGTCCTGTCTAGCTACGTGGTGATCCTTTGTTCCTGCTCTGACCTATGTACACTCGTGCCCAAACCGAGCCTCAGCCGCACAAGGAGCCTGAGGTCGTCTCTGTAGTCTGATGTTGTATGCAGTTACATCTACGTGCTCGAGGTTTCGGATGACGGCAATCCTGTCTTGTTATTGAAAGTTGCCTCTAAGGCTCGACGGACGCTTGCGCCTGTAATTCCCACAATCTCGCGTATTTCCCGCCCTGTATCAACAAATTTGGGTACACACGTGCTCACCGTGACCGCATCATATCCGCGTGTCTGGTCAGGTTCCCAAACCGATGCGATGAGAGGATAGCGGGAAGAGTGTGCAGTCTTGGAAGAGCACGGAAAGGGCCTCGCAGTGCAGTGTGATTACAATGCCTGTGTAACGCTTTTTACTAGTATATTTGTTTACTGGCCGTCGTTTGTATCAGATAGATTGCTGCTGCCGTCATGGTATAGTACTTACTATACTAGTAGGCTACTATTTGAAGTGACTGGAGAATACTTACGAGTATTCTGTTGTGTTCCTGTCTTTCTTCATTATTGATGCTCATTGCCTGCATCTGTAGCCAATTGGACTATGAATATCGTAGATGACTGTATATGTACATACGTAGTTCGGTGTGGGCTTCAATTGAAGGAGTACTACTTAGTGGAATGCCCAAATCCGGCCGAACGGTGTTGTTTGGCAAGAGCTTGAGATTCCTGATACAGCCAAATAGAGCACAACAGAAGCTGGCAGGATGCTGGCAGGACCGTAATCGAACCACAGTTCAATCTCGAGCATTTTTGAACAACTCAACTGTTACCTCTTCACTGTAACCTCTTGTGGAAAACTCATCCAATTGCAAGAATTTAAAGGTGACCAGTGCGTATCGTATTGGAGTTCAAGATAGCGGAAGAATGATGATTAATAGGAATCTGACTGCGAGTATAAGTACAAGTACGAGACAATAGAGCATTAGTTAACAACGTAATAAAGAACTATTGTATGAGTGATAATCAACATAACAAAGACAATAGTAAGTAAGTAAAAGACCCGTTTGTAAGTAACAATACAAACAGATATAATGAAAGTAAGAAAACATCCTTAGTAACCTTTGTTACTACAACATATCGTACGAGCTCGCGGGTTGAATCTTAAACTCACTAGCAGGCCGTCTTTCCAATTCCTAGGCTGGAGCGAAACTTGGAGCATTTGGACATCTGAGCGTGCTGTCATGCCCTCGAGTGTCCTGCCCAGCATCGATACATTGCGGGGAGCTTTGAGAGACATCAGTCATGAGATGAGGTACACTTATCATCCACGGGGCCTTGCTCTTTGTGCGGCTGAATCTCGTAATTGTCAATCCCACGCCTGGCAATCACAGTTGGGAAGAGGTGAGTACCGAGTAATTGTGTCTATCGACGCAAAGTATGATTGATAAATGACGCTATAGCTGGTGCTTGCTGCATCTGGTGCGCTCCGTGTTTACATGGAGATACAGAAGCAGATAAACACTTCTGCACCTATCAATACTCTACCTCCCGAAATCCTCGTCCTGGTCTTCAAGGACGTCATGGTGGTGTGCAGATATCGTTGGACATTACCCGCATATTTGCTCAGACGAGGGCATCCGGGAGATTTTGCATTGATTCGCCTCACTCATGTTTGCACACTCGGGCGAGATGTGGCCATACGTTGTCCCTCTCTCTGGGCTCACGTTGACGGACACAAACTGGACAAGCTTGCTGCCATCCTGGAGCAATCGCAGCACCTCCCAATGTCTGTAGTATTGAGGGAAGCTGATGTGGTTGGACGTCAAAAGGTGGCATTCCAGGATATGCTCGTGCGCAGCAGCTCTTGTCTTCGAAGGCTCGATCTGGTTTCACAATTGCTATCCAATTTCATGGCTTCCGTGTTGTCATTCCATGTGCCTAATCTGGAATGCCTTACCATCTCGTCTTCTGCTGATTTCCCATACGGCTTTGGCTATCACGAGAGGCAACAATTCCCCATCCTCAAAGAGACTGCCGACTCCTTGAAGGCCCTCGCCATCGCGCCCATCATCACTTGGTTCCCAACCAACACATTTCCCGCACTGACTCATCTTCATCTCCAGGCGCATCCAGATCTCATGTTCCTGCCCTTGCCCTTGGGGGACGTTCTACAGCTCCTCCGCAACTCCCCCAGGCTAGAGTTCCTCCACGTCACTGGGCTCGATACCTTCGTATGCAATGAGACAGGATACAAAGCACCATCAAATGCCATCCCCCTGCCGTGTCTTAGATCGATTGTGTTCTGTGACAGTATGTGTGGCCTGACCTTTCTAGTGCTATGAACTCTATCTCTACCAAATGATATTCGCATACGCTTGGAGAATATGGTTGATTCTGATTCACCACATCATCCTCTGTCTCTCCCTCCCCTCACAATGATGGATCTGGTAACCTGCATGGAAAATGGCATACAAGCAGGGGAATGTCACTTTCTTGCTAAGGGCAGTTCGTTTGGGTTCTGGCTTCATGCCTGCCAGGACAGCCCCAATGTTCAATGGGATACACGGCTATCAGCGTCACTGGCAACGATGCCTTTGAGCCATGTTACATCCTTACACATGGTGTTCGATCTCAATGGCTCACAAGTCTTTCTTGGGATCCTGGCGCAACTGCACGCACTTGCAGAATTGCGCGTTCTCATTGGCCTTGTGATGAACTCCCAACAATGCCCACTCCCTTTCCTCTGCTCAGCCCTATCCTATAACCCCCATCTGCATCTCCAATGCCCAAGGCTCAGTCGTCTATACATCGAAGACCACTTTCACTATGCAAATCCGGACAACATCGGAGCAATGTTCTCATCCAGAGCCTATGGACACCCCATCTACCGACTTGTACTACAGCTCAGGCTAAGCGACCGCTCGTGGGAGCATAGCACCGCTGCTGAGCACTCTGTTTGCCGTCGGTTTGCATGTTTGACGGACCACGTGACAGGGTACGAGATTCGTAGTCCAGGCACCACGCATGTCATGTCTCTGAACTCGGACATGTGAGAGGCGTGGCATGTCGAGGGCGCAGAGACTTACTGGACCGTCATGGATGGGCCCAAGAAAACGTCAGGCCCTTGGGAATGAAAGCAGTGAATATCATCTGGCCTAGTAGAGTATCTTGAGGTGGAACACTGGCCCAAACCCCACCGAAGTGCTGAAGGGGATGCGGTCTGACAGCGAGTCACAAAGTGTGCACCCCAATATGCTGCTGTATAGCTATGTGGTAGTCTTTCACTGATGCTCTGATGTATGTACACTCTCGCCCGAAATGAGCTTCCGCTGCACGAGGAGCCTGTATCGACATTGAACGTGCAATGTGTACCTAGTTTTTGCGATCTAGTTTGTCGTTCCATTGATCACAGGCCGTGTTCCAGTTTCTTCTCTGTACAGTGATCTTGTATACAGTTACATCTATATGTTCCGGGTTCCGATTGATGGCAATCCTATCTTATGATTCTAAGTGGCCTCTCAATCAACGAACGCTTGTGCCTGTAACTTCCACAGTCTTGCGTATTCCCCACCCTGTTTCAACAGCTCGTCGTGATTTCCCGATTCGATGATGGCAGATTCGTCCATATATCTATAGTCGCATTGGTGAGACAAGATACAACATTGATGACATGTGCACTCACAGGATCATATCCGCGTATCTGGTCAGGTTCCCGAACCGATGCGACGAGAAGATCATTGTTTTGCTTCCCTGAGTTCCTGCAACCGGTTGAATAAGTCTGGAAGAGGATCATACAACTCGGGTGAGACTCCGTAGATTGATTTCAAGTGAGATTCAACTGACCATGCTCGGCTACTGGATCGAGTGCGGCACTGGGCTTGTCAAAGAGTAAGAGGCCTACGGTCGAGTCTTCTTGTACAACAGAACGCATGAAAGATCGTGCACTAGAAACGACCCGTCGCAGTCTTCGTCCCCTCAGCGACCATTGAATGCTCGTCGCTGACAGGACGTTCGAGATACGTGTCGAAGCCATCGGGAAGCTTGTCAATAAGATCTTCTGCACCTGCCAATCGCATGGCGAGGCGCACACGGTCATTGTCGTGTGATGTAGTGGGATCGCCCATGGCGATGTTATCGCGTATCTACATGTGGGCTGCGTTCAGACGTGCATGAGAGATGAGAGGGCTTCTGTAAGGACAGCTCACAGATAGCGGGAAGAGTGTGTAGTCTTGGAAGAGGACGGAAATGGCCTGTCGGAGATCTCGCAATTTCAACGTGCGAATATCATGACCTCCCAGAAGGATCTGCCCTTCATCGGGATCGTAGATACGTGTGACGAGCTTGAGAATCGTACTCTTCCCTAAGCCATTTACACCAACGATGACCTGATCATAGCTGAATGAGTCGTCAGTGTGTCGTAGAGACTTTCTAGACATACACAGAGCTGGCCCACATCAAGACTGAATGATATGTTGCGAAGCGCATATTGGTCTGATTCCGGATATTTGAACGACACATTTCTGCAACCTCTTCATCATTACTGTTGTCAGAAACAATGATTTATCATGACATACCTGAACTCTATAGAAATCCCACATCGGATTTTGGCTGTGTCTTCTGGGAATGGTATCACACCGTCGGGAACAAGATTCGGAATGTTGACGACCTCGTATATTTTGCGGATAGCTCGGAGTTGCTTGTCAAATTCGCGCGTATCGCGAAGAAATTCGTAGACCTTCCACACAAAGTCTCTTGCGGCGCCTTGGATGAGAGTAAGAGAAGCAAGTGAGATAGGGATAGTAGCAGGGTAGTGCACTGCGCGGAGCGTGAAGATAATCTGCAGACATGTTACGAGAACTTTGTAAAGATGACTGAGTGCAATGTTTGAGTTTGCTCACCTGGGGGATGTGGGTGAGTGACTGAAAGACATCAAGATCTCCGTATCCGCGAATATCCATCGTGTCTTCTATCTTGTTCCAGTCAGCGTCATGACTACCGACTTTTTCAGAAGCCTTCTTGAACTCTGCAGAGGTGTTGAGTATGGCAGCCAACAACAAAAGTGATAATCGTACCAGACATTGCATGATCTGCTAGATTTCCTGCAACAAACTCCTGACGATGGTCTGTAGAAGAGATGATACTTTTCCACCCTCGCAGTTTTAGGTAATCATCGTTGAAAGTGGTTGCAAGCCAGACTACACAGATCACTGTCAGTGTACTGAAGTTAGATTTTGACCGCCTAGGACATACCTAGCATTCGCCTCGTAGCCCTTGACCTGAAGACCCAGTATGCTGTCTCCGAAAACATAGTCATTACTCCCAGCAGGACCCCGTGATGAACTCTGAACCTGTAAGGCGAGGAGCGACTGTAAGTCACTGTAAGTCACAACAGAGAGGGATCTTCAGTCAGTGAGCGAACGACTATATTGCATAGTGAAGTACCTGTAAGTCACAACAGAGAGGGACTACAAGTACTAAGTCAGTAAGAAGTAGTAGAGCATATGTAGGTAAGAGACTTACTCTTCAGTCAGTGAGCGAATGACTGAAGAGCAGAGGCGAAGAAGGGACTGCTTATATACATGAGGGATGAGTCCATGAGTCAGCAAATAAAGCAGTCTCATGTAGCCATAAGACAATGAGTCAGAGTCCGTATCGGCGTATGAGTCAGATACAGTCATAGCATGAGTCAGACATAAGGTCTAGAAGAGTCTGGTGCAGTGTAGAACACACTGGTACGCACAGGAATGCACAGTAACCATATGGTCATGGGAAAGTACAGTAGGAGAACAAAGAAAACAATGAATGGTAAGTAGGAACACAGCCTATCTAATCATATGACCATAAACAAGTGTACACAACTCCGGTCCGAGCACAGCTGGTAGTCCGGAAGTTCAACACTCCCACTCGTTCAAGATGCAACGGAAACAAGACCGATCTCATCAACGAACTTTGCCAAAATGGAATAAGGCACGTTCTTTGTGAGAGAATCAGCCAACTGATCCGCGGTTGCAACATAGAAGATCTCGACAGAGCCAGACTCCACTTGTTCACGAATGAAGTGGTAGCGAATCTCTATGTGCTTGGTACGCCGGTCGACTACTGGATTGACTGACAGGAAAATTGAACCCTGGTTGTCTAGACACATGGGTGTCGGCCTGGTCAAATCATCACCAAGTTCATCGCCGAACGTCCTCAGCCAGATCAACTGACGACAGGTATCAGAGGCCGCTTTATATTCCGCCTCAGTAGAGGAGAGCAAAATGGTAGGCTGACGCCTCGAAGCCCACGATATAGCACCACCTGCCATCAAGAAGACGAAGCCAGAGGTAGAATGCCGATCATCACGGTCTTCTGCCCAATTTGAATCCGAATAGGAGATCAGACCGTCATTAGACGCTCCCTTGTAGCGCAAGTGATACGCCTTTGTCCCTTGAAGGTAACGCAGGACATACTTCGCATAACTCATGTGCGCTTCAGAGGGATTGGCATTGTACTTCGATAACCGTGTGACAGCGAAGGAGATGTCAGGACGTGTTCCGAGCATGGTGTACAAAAGACTGCCAATGAGACTCTGGTAGCGTTGCCTGAACTGATCGGAAGCTGGTTCGTCGGCACTTGCCAAGACAGCACCAGCAGGAAGGGGTGTACGTGAGGGTTTACAGTCAGCCATCTGAAAGCGCTCGAGAACAGACTGGATGTACTCTTCCTGGTCGATGTTGATCATAGGAGTAGATTGATCACGAGTGATGCGAAGACCAAGGAAGCACTGTACAGATCCCAAGTCCGTCATCTTGTACTGCTTAGAAAGCGAACACTTGACTTGTTTGATATGACTAGACTGATCACCCATCAGAAGTAGATTGTCGACATAAAGAACGACAATCGTGACGTGATCCCCCCTTGTCGCTGATATACGTAAATCCCAGATCTAGAAGCGATTGATGGATTTTCGCATTCCACTGACGCGACACCTGCTTAAGACCATAGATAGCCTTTTTGAGTAGACAGACATGATCTTCCTTCCCAGGAACGACCCAGCCTTCTGGCTGTTCCATATAAATCTCCTCATCTAGATCACCATTCAGGAACGCGGTCTTGACATCCATTGACTCGATGTCCCAGTCCTCAAGCGCTGCATGCGCGAGTAAATACCGGATAGACTCAAACCGCGCCACTGGAGAGAACGTCTCATGGTAGTCCTCTCCCCACACCTGAGTGAAACCCTTTGCAACCAGACGAGCCTTGTACCGCCCATCATGTTTGATGTCATAGACCCAGCGGTTAGAGACAACATGCCGGCCCTTGGGACGAGGAATGAGAACCCAAGTCTTATTCTCCATGAGCGACTCAAACTCCGACTTCTCAGCTTCGTGTCATTTCCCAGCATCAGGTGAGCACATGGCTTCCTTATGTGACTGAGGTAAGCCAGCTTTATACTGAGCAGCAGCTAGAAAAGCGAGTATCATCTCCGCTTCGCGCAGATTGCCATCCTTGTCGATCTGATTATCAGCACGTGCAGGATCGTCATACACGTTGTTATCAGTCCTGTCCTTGTGGGGAATACCAGCTTTTTCGCAACGAGGACGGTCACGAGCAATGCTTGGTTCATTAGCTCCCACTGGAGGGTGGTGACCACGTTTGTGAGGAGGACGAGGAGGAATGACAGGAGGCGGCGTAGGAGGACGTTGTGGAGGAGGAGGAGGCTCAGCAGGAGCTTCTGCAGGAGGAGTGGGATCAGCATCCGCTGGAGGGTCAGGTTGTGGTGGTTCGAAGAGGTTGGGAGGAATGAAAGGAATTGCATCATTGGGATCGACCAAATCAGAGTCATCGTTCGAGGAATCATCCGATTGATCATCTGAAAACGGACTGTCATCCGGGGTAGAAGGACGGTTGCCAGGTAAGTTATGAGCAGGGAAAGACTCTTCGTCAAATGTTGCATCGCGGGACACGACGATAGAGCGGTTGGCTGGATTCCAAAATTTATACCCCTTGGAACCAGACTCATACCCGACGAAGATCATCTCGACAGCCTTCTTGTCGAGTTTCCCTTCGCGCTTTGCCTTCTGCACGTGGACAAAAGCTTTGCACCCAAACACTCTGAAGTAAGAGACGTCCGGAACGGTACCATCCCAAACAGTGATGGGGCACGACCACTTGTGTCGTCGCATAGGTTGACGATTGTAGATATGAACGGCTGCGTCAAGAGCGAGTTGCCAGAAACCATGACTAAGGCCTGCTTGGTGGAGCATGGACAGAGCCTTTTCAGTAATAGTACGGTTCCAGCGCTCAGCACGTCCATTCTGTTGAGGCGAACCCGGTAGAGTCTTCTGGTGCTCGATACCATGCGAACGAAGAAGTGTAGAGAACTCGTCTGATGTGTATTCCCCCCTCGATCTGAGCGGATCGATTTGATCTTCTTGCCGGTCTGGTTCTCAGCCCACGCCTTATAGTCTTTGAACGCTTGGATCGCGTCAGACTTGTGTTTAAGGAAGTAAGCATGAGCAAGACCAGAATAGTCATCAATGAAACCGGCGAAGTATTTCCAACCTCCGATAGCCTGAGTGCGCATTGGTCCATCAAGGTCCGTATGGACTCGCTCGAGAACTTCAGTAGCGCGCTTCTCAGAAGGTGGAAAGGGGTTACGAGTGGATTTGCCAAAAGCGCATCCATCACACGGTTCTTCGTCTGCTGGATCAACAGCATCAACCCCCTTGGTGTGCTTAGGAAGGTTGCGCAGAACGTCCTTGCCCGCATGACCAAAGTGACGGTGCCAGGTCTTGAACTTACGGACATTGAGATGGATGCACTTGCTGTTGTGAAGCTCAATAATAGTCCAATAACAATTAGACGAAGGGTTGTATGGCGCCTCCAGGATCTTACAACCCTTGATATGAATCATCGAACCATGTTTGACAGCGCCGTCAGGCAGCTTGTCGAAAATGCACATGCGCCCATCCCCTTGAAAGAGGGAGTAACCATTGCGCTCAATGGAGCCAGTTGAGAAGATGTGACCGATGGTGCCTGGTATGTAGTAGACGTGGTTCAGAGTAATTGCTACCTTCTGACCGTCTAACCAGGTTTCTCCAGACAGAGTTCCTTCCCCAAGTGCCTGAATGACGCTGCTATCACCTTGTCCAGCAGTGTTAAACAGTACAGGCGTATCGAAGGGTTGGTACTCAATGAACTCAGAGAGATCACCAGTGATATGTTGAGAGGCTCCAGAGTCCATCAGCCATGCAGTCCAGTTCACACTGTTCGAGGCCATAGCCTCATCGTAGAAAGAAGCAGCGATGTTAGACGAACCGGCTACAAGTACAGATGATACAGACTCGGTAGTGACGTGCGCATGGTTATGAGAAGTGTCCTTATTCTTCCCCTTGTCCTTATCCTTGTCTTTGTCCTTCCCTTTACCCTTGCCCTTGCCTTTGGGATGCTTCTCAGGGTACTTCTGATAGCAGTTGGACTCGTGATGAGAGCCACTTCCGCAATGAGAGCAGGGACCCTTGGGCTTGGGCTTGGTCTGGGAGACCTTGTTCGCAGACTGGCCGTTCTTGCGCATGGACTCCTCAGCTAAGGTCTTCGACTGGATGTTGTCGAGAGTGACCTTGTCGAGGTCTGTGGTTGCCATAAGCGCAGAAACCATGGATCGGTACGACTCCGGGATCTTGGACATCAAGAGAAGGGCTTGCATATTGTCAGAGAGCGTGACGCCGTTGCTACTAATTTCGCGCAGGCGTGTGATAAGACGCATCATCTGATCCTGAAGAGGCTTCTGTTCGTTCATCCGAGGCTCAGTGACGAGCGACTCGAACAAACCCCAGACGTGGGCACTGTTAGGCTTGCCAAACTTGTTCTGTAACGCTTCCCAGGACTCAGCAGCAGTCATGTCCCTGGGTTGTCCACCCGAGACAGGAATCTGAGTGTCCAGAACATAGTGAAAGTTTGGTGCGACACGCATGTACATCATGCCGCGAGCTTGCCCATCAAGTTTATCCCACTTGTCCTTGGCAGCTTGCTCAGTAGGACGAGTAGCGCCTTTGACAACACTCCAACAGTCCATGAAGATGAAATAGCCCTTCATCTTGGCAGACCAGTCGTTGTACTGATTCGCCGAAGAGAGGACAGGGATAGAGTCGACTTTGATATCTCCCATGATGGATAAGAGGTATTGGGGAGAATCGAGATATTCCTCCTTGAATTCTAGAGTGAATGTGATAGGCGCGACAGGGGGCGCAGTGACGATAGGAGGAGGAAGGTAGACTGGAGGAAGAGGACTTGAATCGACAGGAGGGGAGTTTCCGAAGAGCGATCGGAGATAGAAATTAGGACGAGACGAGGAGGGCTGTGCGTGAGTTTCTTCCTGAAGATAGGGAAGAGGAACTCCGTGTTGTGGGTCGGTGTCCTGCTGCCAAGTTGCTGGATATGCCCAGTGGAAGGTCGGTTCGTACGGAAGAGGGAGTTGATTGTAGCGATTGGGACAGAGCTGTACGTCGCACTGGTCCCACTCCTGCTCTCCGTCGTCGTAGACGTAGTGATAACGATCGACCTGATCGTCTAGATCGAAGAGATGGGGCTGTTCCGAGCAATCAAACACTGATGCAGTAGAGTGATGTTCTGCAAGTTCAGCGTTGACTTCAGCTTCAGAGTCGGAGCTGAGCTGAGGACTATTGGCAGTAGTGTACAATGGTTCAGAGAAAAACGCGATGATTGACTTGCCACGTGCGAGATCTGGTAGAGAGGAACACCTATTGAGGTGAGCCAGAAGGTCAGGAAGCCGATATTCCCAACAATCCAGATAGAAGTCGCCAACTGTGCCCAAGAAAAGCTATACGAGTCTAGGTATCAAAAAAGAGTATAGTAAGGAGGGTCCGAACGGTTGTCCTCCGGTCCAAAGGTGATAACCACCCCGGCTACAACAGCTGGCGGGCGCAAGTGCGTGGCCTGGCTGAGGATACTTGAAAACCCGTGTGCTGCGAAAGCACCAAAGGTTGTACAGAGATACTAGATAGCGACTACTAAAAGCGCTCAGGGCTGCGTCACGAGCGCAGTAAAGTCCCCCTGGCAGCAGTGTCGGAGGGCACAGTCAAGAGATAGGAAAAGTGGAGGAGAGTGCACGGGCAGAGAGTCAACGAACAGAGTTTGCGCGCAGAGTGTCGACAGAGAAGCAACTGATTAGAGCGCAGGGCTCATAACCTGATGAACTCTGAACCTGTAAGGCGAGGAGCGACTGTAAGTCACTGTAAGTCACAACAGAGAGGGATCTTCAGTCAGTGAGCGAACGACTATATTGCATAGTGAAGTACCTGTAAGTCACAACAGAGAGGGACTACAAGTACTAAGTCAGTAAGAAGTAGTAGAGCATATGTAGGTAAGAGACTTACTCTTCAGTCAGTGAGCGAATGACTGAAGAGCAGAGGCGAAGAAGGGACTGCTTATATACATGAGGGATGAGTCCATGAGTCAGCAAATAAAGCAGTCTCATGTAGCCATAAGACAATGAGTCAGAGTCCGTATCGGCGTATGAGTCAGATACAGTCATAGCATGAGTCAGACATAAGGTCTAGAAGAGTCTGGTGCAGTGTAGAACACACTGGTACGCACAGGAATGCACAGTAACCATATGGTCATGGGAAAGTACAGTAGGAGAACAAAGAAAACAATGAATGGTAAGTAGGAACACAGCCTATCTAATCATATGACCATAAACAAGTGTACACAACTCCGGTCCGAGCACAGCCGGTAGTCCGGAAGTTCAACAACCGGAATCGCTCTACTACTTCTTACTGACTTAGTACTTGTAGTCCCTCTCTGTTGTGACTTACAGGTACTTCACTATGCAATATAGTCGTTCGCTCACTGACTGAAGATCCCTCTCTGTTGTGACTTACAGTCGCTCCTCGCCTTACAGGTTCAGAGTTCATCACCGGTAACAAGGCTCAAGCTCTGCCACACAACGGCTTGACCATTGTAGCCATCTGACGTCTCTTCAAGCTGACGACGGACGTGACCTTGTGCGAAGGTAGGAACATCCAGACGCGCATGGGCGTGAAATGAGTGTACCGCCCACCAGCACCGTATCCTCCCGTTTAAGGGAGACCCCAGACGTTGTTGAGCCTCACGCAGTATATAATTGGCCACTGCGCATGCGAGATTGCCTGCTGAGACGCGGAAAAGTAGACCTTTGTCCACTGTGTGAGTCTCTATCGCGACTTGTGTCTATCATACGCGTCAGCGGGACTTTATAGTGCAAAGAGGAAGATACTTGCTATGCTCAATAAGCAACCTTGGAGCCTGATCAAATGCTTGACTACATATCTGGAGCATGAGGGTCTGTCCGAGGTGCTCACCAAATCGTGATGGCTGGGATGAGCGCCAAGCCGAGTGTTGTGGTGGCGTAAATAAGCGCCAGATGGGAGCAACCTGGGATGCTGAGCACGTCTCTCAACATCCGTAACAGGTAGGGCCAGCAATCCATCAAATCCGTGAAATTTCCCAGCAATGGTACAGCTGTGAGCCACCGACCGACGGACTCGATCTCTTCGAAAAACTCCCAGACGCCAAAGTGTTTGTGCTCGATGCGAGTGGGGATATTAGGGCCAGAAGACACTTTGTCGCCTTCCAGTGTGCTCGAAGAATGGTGCTTGCTGTCGCAGGACATGATGTAGAGGATGATGTGGAAGCTATTGTCAAGCTAGTGTTAGCAAGTGTCCCTTATGTAGTCGGGGGAATCTGCCTTCAAGGCCTACTCCATTCGAATCATAGCAGTACCATTGCCATTACAGAGCGCATCTGGCAGCCCCTAGTCACAGACACAGATTGCCGGAGGCATGCACAGGCCCCAGCACACAATTCTGGTAACAGGATGAAAATTTAGAGGCATCTCGCACAGCCAAGAACCAGTGCGGCATTTGACCGCGCGTCGAGCGTCACGCCTATGTGGATGCTGGTGCGAAGCCGAAACGCTCCTGGTCGGGTTCGGTGACTCTACTTAGTAGTCTCGTATCAGGTTTGCCTCGAATCCATGACATCCAGGAGGGCCGGAAAATGCTGATGGTGCTGATGGTGCTGACAGACACAGCCGCAGCACAGTTATACCTTGTACCACCGATATTTGGGTAGGGCTGAACGGATCAGACGTCGGGAGTACACGTCGGCTGTCAATGTCATATACCATAGACTGCCACTTCAGTAAGAGATGCGAACCCGGTGGTTTCAGAGTGCCGGATGAGTCACTTTCACCACAACCATTTTATCAACTTCTGGAAATTTTGAGCGGGGAAGGCGGTTTCTATGATCTAGTACCGGCACCCAAGACGTGTGCTATTGTGAAATCAATGCAATCACGCCACTGGCTTTGTACCGTCCTGTCGGCAAGTTGAGAGAAGACAGGCTTACCGCGCGCGGGAAAGACGAAGCCTGGTCTTCTTTCTCGCCGCGCGTGATGAAGCTTTGGACTTATAAATAGGTGAAGCCCAGACTGTTATCGTGCCGCCGAAGAAAGAGTTTCGACGCGACGTTAGGGAACATGTCAACAGTTGGACTCGAGACCTCAATGTAGACCACAATTTGTTTAACCGACCAAAATTTGGATACTACTACTCAACCTCCCCTTGACAAGCAGTACCGCACGGAACTTCAAGATAGATCACCAGATCCCCGTATCAAGATAGCATGGCTTGTCCTTTTTTTCAACTCCCCAATACCGTTCCAGATCCTCCTGCCGCCAGATCTCCCGCACCTCGTACGCGCACAGCTCAGGACCAGGAGGAATGAGGTTGAAAACGTCGACGTGGTTGCGGAGCCCGAGATACGACGGAGCGAGTTCTTCGAATTTTTCCTTTTGCATGAAGGGCCCAGGCTGAATGTCGAGCCGATCGATGCGACGACCAGAATGAGCCCGAGCGGCGAGCATGGATGCGAGGTCATCCGGTGATAGCGTGCATGCCTGTCTCAACCCGTGCAACCCTACGCTCTGCATACGCAGGGTGCGCAGTGCCGGGCATAGAACGGGGCCCTTCTGAGAGAGGAGCTCACAGAAGCTGCGTATAGACGGCGTCGCGTGTAGCTCGTCGTCTGGCATTTCCCCTATGACCACACTCATCTCGGAGATTTGGGGCACATGCTGGAGTATGACGGGCCAGAACACGTGTTCGTGGTGGACGTTCATGTGGAGGGACGTGATATTGGCGAGGGAAACGGAGGTGAGTAGCTGAGAAACCCAGAGATCCCATGCATCGCCGCCGTCGTCCTCGACAGAGGCTTGCAGCCAGAATCCAGAAGATTCACCATCATCGACGACCAGGTCGATCGCATCCTCAACATCCACGAGCAAGTCCATATGGATGGCACGGTCGAAAGAAGTCAGGGCTGGTAGTGACTCGAGTTGGTCGTCCTCATAGGCCAGCGGGGCCTCAATGTCGCAAAGACGAACCAGGCAATGACTAGGCAAAACCAGGAGCTCCAACATTCTTATCGCATTGTTGAAGTCGCATTCGCGGATTACGAGCGAGCGGAGTTGATCGAGCGCAACGGGTCTAGCTCGAGGCACTGTTAGGAAGTCACCTGGCTCTGTTGCGTTCATCTGCATGAACAAGGACTGCAGCTGCGGCGTCTTCTCCAGAATCTTCATGATATCGACCTGATAAAACCGTATAGTGTCATGGAATGAGAGATAGAGATGGGTGAGATTGGGAAAGTGATTAGAGGGAAGCCAGTTGACTACTGGTGCTATGGCGAGCGCCTTGAGGGCGTCGGTATGTCCGTCACATAGTGATACTGACTCTATACCTGCGTTGCTACGAGATAACTCGTATGACTCCCAGTCCGAAAAGATCGTGAGGCACTCGAGGCGAGGGGCACGAAGGTTTTTGAGAGGTGTCAACGTCCTGGCCGAGAAGAGCGTGTTGAGATCTAACCGGAGGAGCCGCGGACCCGGCAGACAGTCCAATCGACTGGTCACAGTACGAATTTGTTGGTTGGCGAACCATTCGTAATCATCTGAATGTGAGGGGTCCATGACAATGGGGCCGGGATTGAGGTAAGGGGAAACAAGCAACCCCTTTGACCGCTCCAGGAATGCCTCCGACTTTTCCGGACAGCGGAAGTGGAAGCTCTTCCATAGAGCTGGGTTCGCAAGCGCGACCTCGCGCCAATGCCGGCACACATGAGTGAGCCGGACGAGGAGGCTCGCGTCAACGAAGACATTCGGTGACGCGGAAACAATGACGTTCGGTCTATCTTCTTCGCAGATGAGCATGAAGATCATGGAAAGTATTTCCGTATGGAGCCTGTTCACTGGAGCAAGAGCGTTGACGCGGCTGTCTAGTTCGCGCAGTATGGTCCGCATACGCGAGGTGACAGAAATCAACTGACAAGAACATGAGCGACCCAATTTCCGTCACGTCAAGAAGCAGGAGGGATGGCAACGTACGTGTTCATAGCTAGATTGTGTTTACAGTAGGAAATGAGTGCATTGATAACTGAAGATCAAACATAGGTACAAACTTCAAGTGCTGCCCTTGCGTACACAACGCAACTGACAAGCCTTCGAGATACGTGTCAAGGTTCACTGGCGCCATGGGGCAAGGGCCTTTCGAGTCTATGTACCATAGAATAAGCATGCAGGTTCCATTTCGTGTATTAAAAGGTGGTAGACCCTCACCGACTAGCGTTTCTGGCTGCACCAGCGCAAGATCAAACGATGTTGAACAAGTACTTAAGCGCCTGCGGCGCACATGCATGTGTGTCGGTTTGTTTGGCTGTATTAGAAACCAAACACGACACGGGCAATATTGATATTTGGCGCAAGTTCGGCACAAGAACAGCCTTGTAAACAGGCTAGTGACAGGAGACCAATCACGGTTATTTTACAGGGCTGTTCCGGTGCCAAACCTGCGCCATTGCCCGTCGTGCGATCGACGCACATAGGATTATTGACTTCAAGGCGGAACAATCAGAATCGAGCATAATGACTATGAATACAAAGGTATGATGATACTGGTACACAGATTGAATAATCACTACCCCCTGAAACTAATGCCGAATGTCAAGCGATCTACAACGAAAGGTGCAAATTGACCTGCACCGCCTTGACGGACGTGTAGCTGCAGACGAGTCAGTTTCCGAGACACGCGACACAAGCCGCGGCAACACTCACTTGTCCAAAGCGTACTGCCCGAGCTCACGGCCGATACCCGACTGCTTGTACCCACCGAACGGCACGTTGGGGTAGAGCATGTTCGCGGTGTTGATCCAGACGGTGCCCGCCTTGAGCTTGTGCGCGGTCGAGAGCGCGCGGGTGACGTTTTGCGAGTACACGGACGCGGCGAGGCCGTAGACCGAGTCGTTCGCCAGCGCGACGATGTCTTCCTCGTCCTTGAACTTGATCACCACGCAGACGGGCCCGAAGATCTCCTCCTGCACGATCTTCATCGTCGGCTTCGTGTCCGTGAAGATGGTGGGCGAGATGAAGTAGCCCTCGTTTCCGATGCGGTGACCGCCGAAGTGCACAGTCGCACCCTCGGTCTTGCCTGACTCGATGTAGCCCATGATCCGCTGTGCGGAGATGTCAGAATGGTGCAGCAAGTAATGGCTAGTATGCTCACGTCGTACTGCTGCTGCGAGATCTGCGGGCCCTGGAAGCACTCAGGGTCGAAGGGATCGCCGACCTTGAGGTCCTTGGTGTGCGCCGTGAAGCGCTTGAGGAACTCGTCGTAGACCTTCTCGTGCACGTAGATGCGGGAACCTGCGCAGCAGCACTGGCCGTGGTTGAAGCTGCACCTCGCTTCAATATCACGATCGAGTGAAGAAAGCGGAGCGACATACTAGATACCGAACGCAGCCCACTTGACGGCCTGGTCCATGTCCGCGTCGTCGAAGATGATCGACGGACTCTTGCCCCCGAGCTCGAGCGTGACCTTCTTCAAGTTCGACTTCGCAGCGGTCTCCATGATCTTGCGACCGACGAGCGTGCTGCCCGTGAACGCGACCTGCAAAGCACAAACACGTGAGCCAATGATGTCATCACCGCGCGCCGGGGCGGGCGGCCCGCGCGTACCTTTTCAATGCCTGGGTGCTCAGAGATTGCCTGCCCAACGGTCTGACCGTAGCCGTTGACGAGGTTGAAGACACCCGCGGGGAAGCCGGCATCGTGGATGAGCTTGGACATGAAGAGAGCAGTGAGAGGGGTGTATTCGGACGGCTTGAGAATGACCGCGCAGCCAGTCGCGAGGGCAGGGCCGATCTTCCATGCCATCATTTGCACTACGCGACCGCTCGTCAGCAATGGTTCAAAGGAACCGCCTACGGAGAAGAACATACGGGGGAAGTTCCACGGAATGATCTGGCCAACGACGCCGATGGGCTCGTGGCGGGTGTACGAGAGCTTCGCCTCAGACGTCTCGATGACCTGACCGGTGATCTTGTCTGCCCAGCCAGAGTAGTAGCGGATGCACTGGATGGAGTGGGCGACGTCGGCGCGCTTCGCCCACGAGAACGACTTGCCGTTGTCGAGAGACTCGAGTGCAGCGAGCGTCTCGGAGTACTGCTCCATGAGGTCGCCGAGCTTGGCGAGGCGACGTGAACGCTCGTGCCCAGAGGCGTGGAGACCCCAGACGGTGTCGAAGGCCTTGTGGGCGGCCTTCACAGCGGCGTCGACATCCTTAGCTGTGCCCTCAGCGATCTTGGTGATGACCTTGCCGTTCGTGGGGTTGATGACGCTGTGCCACACGTGTGAGCATAAGCATATGAAACTCGCAGAAGCCGCAGCACAAGAACACAACGAATTTCATTTCAGTGATAGACTCCGCGCACGAGGCACATCATGTCATTGTGTCTGGCCTCGAGGGCCCTCGCCTCGAATGCGATGCCTTCGCAAGACAGAAAACGCGTGTCTTCCAATCTATGAATGAATGACGAGAAGACACTCACTCGATCGTCGTCCCGTCAGCGCCGTTGACCCACTTGCCGTCGATGTATAGGCCGAGCGGGACGGAGACCTCGCCCTTGAAGGTAGGGGTATCAAACTTGTACGTGAACGTCTCCGACATGCTGGGCGATAGTTGCGATGGCTGCTGGGGTGGGGGTGGGGTTGTGGGAGAAGACTGAATAACGGGGATGGGAATGCGACTGAGGAACTGGGGATAGCGTTATATATCGAGCGGCGAGGAGATGGCCCCCGTGGCTCGATTACTGATCATTCGGAGCGATTCGCTGCACGAAATCGACTTGGCTGAGCACCGTCACCCGCAACACTAATCTTCCCAAGGTCAGGTTGCCTACCCGATCCGGAATGCGATCAGGTCAGCTGTCCCCAGGCGTGAGTGAGAATGGCGGCGGATAGCCATGGAGCGCGTTCATGTGTTCATTCCTTTGGAGTCTGGAACGACGAGATCCCAAGATGGATTAGTAGCTGTCCTATACCCTATTACAGCGGTAGATGTTCAACGAGAAAACTCGATATCCCCGCGTGGAGGAAGGAGGAAAGACAGCAAGCCGCCAGTCACGGCGCGACGGACCCCTATCGGAGCTGCGGACCGTCGCTTAACTAACCCTCCTGTGAAATCCATACGAATTTCGTCCAGAAGCCTCGAATACGTATATCAAACGCAAACGCAAATAATGTGGACGCGCAGAGCAAATGTATGGACTTTATGCGATGGTGAACTGGCCCCAGACGAGCATAGAGCAATGGAAAGGCGCTCCGACTGGGATGTCGCGGCAGTACGAGCGCTCACACCGAAAATGCAGGGGTGCGAACCCGCAGATCCAATCGATCGCGTCCTTGGCGGGGAAAGCAATTACCCGATCCTCCGGGCCGAACCAAAACTCTGAAGAAATGAATGAATGACAACAACACCGTGGTCTTCGGGTATGCGAGTCGGAACCGACAGTCATATATAGCATACAGACTCATTGTGTAACGTAATAGCTTCAACGCGCGAGAGCGTACACGCAACCGGCTACGCCATTAACTTCCGACCGCCGGATACCCAAGGCTGCGCGCCAGAGTCTGCGGTGTAGCGCAACTCGACCTCCTCGAACACGGCGACTCTCTTCGTGATGCTGAATCCGAGCTTCTCAAACAGGCGGATGCTGGCTTCGTTTTTCTCCCCAATGCGTGCAACCAATCTCTCCTGTGGGACCGGGAGCGGAGACGGGGAAGAGGGATCTGTCGCGTACGACAGCATCAGCTGCAGGGCCGTATACGCAATCCCCTTGCGGCGATAGGCAGGTTCTGCGGGTGACAAGACGACAAGGGTGAAGCGTCCACAGCTCACTTGTCAACGCATGAAAGCACGGCGGATGAGCCGACGGAGCATACCTGCGATCATGATCTCCACCTCCGCCTCGAAATCCTCCTGGTCTGGAAGACCCTTGAGGAAGATGTTGACGTCGCCAATCATCGGTTGCCCCGCAAGAAGCTCTGGGGAAACAGAGTCGCCGTCTTGTGTGCGGAGCGATTCCCCGGATAGGAGTATGAATGTCAGCTCTGAATGTGGGGCAACGCGGGGAAGACGGGCTTAGGGTGCCGTTTCAATTCCGAAGGTCGTCAAGCGGGACGCACTGTCTTCATTTTCTTGCCACTCTCCTGTGCGCGCAAGATCCGTTAGTCTGTCTGCGCTGATCAAGAGGGGGGGCGGGTGACATGGCGGAATACACAAGGAACAGCGGGGGCGCTGCGAGGTGGTGGAACGTGATCGCGACGGTTACTCACTTTGCATCTCGTACTCTTCGTCAAGCGTAAGCGGCTCACTGGCGGTGACTTCGCGTAGCTCTTCGCTCGTCATCCATTCGTGATATTTCTGGCTAAGATGTCAGCTATCCGTCGTGAAACGGCGCAGACGACGCCGACGGTCGCGTGTACGTCGTGTGCAAGCCACACTTACGGCTACGTGTTCTGCTCTAACACCGTGTGGTGTGATGGTTGAGCTTAACGGCGTGTAGCAGATAGACATATCTTCACCTGTACGGCACCAAGATCACGTCTGGATGCACAATTACTGTCTTCTCATTTGCCTTCATCCTGTATCACCTGGCACAAGTGTAACGCTAGACGTGCCAACCCGTGTGAGTAGTATATCCAATGGTGGCACTAGACTGATTGGTAGCGACGACTTGCCTCACGCCAGTGCAATTTACCAGGCTACAGGAGTACTAGTCTGGTACGAGATCGGATGCAGATCCGTTTTCTGGGATTACGAAAATGGGTTAGAAAGATGCTTGCGAACGACTCTTCCGTGCGGGGCCCCACATCCGCCCCGGAAACATGAATGTTGATCAAAGCAAGTCAGTCGGAAAGGCGGCGTTCCGACCTGGAACAGCAGTCTCGGCGGAACTGGAACCGGCCAAGTTGCGCGCCCGCCGAGTACTCAAACAAGGAGCATTGCAGATGTGTGTGTTTACCTGTGAATATTGATTCAGTGTTCGAATGGCACCGGTATATCACAACGAGTCTTCCACATACGCAGCGAAGCTTACCTGTTCAAAGTCTGTGACACAACGTTTTGTAGCTCAAAACTGACAGTCGAGACTCTTGCAAACTTCAAGTCAACAAGCGCTGACGCCTCGCGCAGAGTCGGAACGCAGGCTGAGCATTCTCACGCCCACATGACCATCCCGACCTCATCCCGACCTCAAGGTACTACCGCCTTCGGGATGTCTCGGACAACGATCTCAACTGCAGCTACTTACGATGCTTGAAGCGTATAGGGCTCGTGCGAGTACGATAAATACATATCAGTGGAACTAGCAAACGTTTTGTCGGTGTGATATTAGAAATTCGTTAAAGCAAGAATGGTTGATGGTGCGGGCGCTCTGTTTCACCCGCCCAACGGCGGCGCTGTTCCGACGTGCATACGGGACGTCTCGGACAGCAGGCGTACGTTGCGCTGCGTTGTGCCCAGGTCGTGCCCTGTTCCGCCCGCATTCCGCGTTCAGTGTGTGTTCCGAGGTGCACTGCCTGGCGCTGGGCTCCTTCCAAAAGAGGCAACTGAGTACGTTCGGCATTCGAGCGGACGGGCTTTGTAGGGACTTGTGTGGGACTTGTGTCTGGCCAGACGGCGCTCTACGTGCGCGCTGCAGCGTGTGTTGGAGCTTTTCGGAAGGAGATATAGAGTCCGAGAGATTTGCGAGGACGTTTCTTGACTCTCAACCACTACCTTCTCCCTGCGAACGGTCTTCCTTGTGTTCAATCGTCTCCCAATTGACGACTTTCGCTGCTGGAGCGCACTAAGCAGCGTTTGCAGGACGATGTGCTCTGTCAAGGTATGTTATAAGCGCATATATGCATCAAGCAAATCACAATCTGGTCCCGGGGATGGAGTTGGTACTCAGCCCAAAGGTATGAATGGATCTGAGGTGCGTCCACGCCCAGATTGCGTCTATGTGTTGAAATACATAGAAGCAACCTCGGTTTGAGTGGTACGTGACAGAGGGAAACTCGTTTACGACGGATGTATGCACAGTGATAGCCCGGACAACGCGCAACGATCGAGAAGGGGGGTTCTCTGAGGTGAGTCCTTATCCTCTTCGCGTTCTTTCCTCATGGAGTTCACAAAACTTGACGTCGCGACGTCTCAAGTCTGGCGCATACGATGATGTCGGCATCCCCATGTTGTGCCTCCCCACCTGCTTACTGTATTGTCTCCTAAGGTTGTTTAATTCGTTCGCGCGCTGCCATCATATAGATCGCAGCTCGTCGTAGTTGGACGGCATCCATACGGTACTCACTTGTGACTGTGGCGCGAAGGAGAAGAACCGCCCACTGCTCGGGTGCGTGTGTGTCCATGGCATGAGGGGGTGCGTCGTGGTGAGTGTGTGTTTCTCGCGCGTCCATTCTTTCCGCGACGCGTGTCTTTTCTCATGAAGGCTATACCTTAATATTGTATGTAGGCATGTTTTCTCGACTTCTTCCCAGCGTGTCTACACGTCCACTCGCTGCTCAAGCTTCTTCGTTGGAACACATGACCGTCTTCACGCGCGCTCAAGCACAATACAAGCTGTCGCGCGTGCCTTCTGCTCGGTGCGCTCTTCCCTTCTTGCCATGGGTGGCTAACATGCGGTCTTCGGTACCGATAGTGCGTGTATACACTCATCTTAGACCAAAACAGTTTGCATATCTTCCCTTGCTCGGGGTGCACGTTGGGTGGTCCCCACCGCCCGCCGGCCAATTAACGGTCTGCGCCATCAAGTACACTTCGCCTCTCTATCGGGACAGACGCACCCTAGATGGACATTGGCCGGTTCGACGCAATATAAGTGGCCCCCACGATCTCATCTTTCGCACCTAATTGGACGCTGACTATCGTGGGGGATGCATCAATGCGTTCCGCCGGGCCAGTCTGAGTCACACAGCGCGCGCGACCCCTCGTGCCGCGAGGTCACTGGGTCCGACATTCCCTGCCCTCTCAGGTCACCGTGTGACATCATCGATGCTTCACATACTAGTACTACTTTGCCCTACGGTTACGTTCTCCTCCCCTTTTTCTCCAGCTACCCCGCTGATTGCTGACTGCCAACTGCCGTCTGCTGCCTGCTTCGTCTGCGGTGACCGTGCCTCCCTTACGCTTCTATGCTCGAGCTCTGATATCCATGGTTCGGGCTGAGGTCTTCCAAGGTCTTTCCCGATGTTTCATGATGTCTGGCGAAAGGTGTCTTGGCTCGTAGGTCTTCTTCGGATGATGACACGATTCCCCGAACCTCGCATCTCTGGACTCAACCTTGGCGGGCTATGGGCGGAGCGAAGACTGAAAGAGATGCCCCGGCGGCACTCTCCATACAAGTTTATTCGAGTCCCTGCAAGTCCACAAATCGGTAAGTACCTACCCAGGACGCGAGAGGGTCGGTGTCGTAACGGTGCCAGGGAACTGTCACACTGGACGGGGCTCGGGTCAACGGGGTCGAGGCGAGTAAAGTACGTCTTCCTTCGCGTCCTTTGCCGGTGCCGCGCTGAGGCGGGAAGGATGCCCGCTCTACCTGTCCTCTCCTTTCGACAAAAGACGCAAACATGTTCCTCGTGAATTCCAAGATGCCTGCCAAGTTGCTGCTGGGATGCTTAGTGCGTTGCGGGGGCCGTGACTACGTTCGCGACTTGGTCTTTGTGCATCTCCTGACTGCGAGCTCACAGCCGGGGTGTGTCAAATGACCATCGTGATATGCGCGCCCCTCAATTCGTCCGGCTTGGGTGAAACATTCGTCCACCCCGCACGATCATCCCCACAATATCACTATTCAGTCAGCTGGACGCGCTACACCCAATCAGGCAACTTTCCCTCCGAATGGTGCTTAGTCAGCAACCTCTCAAAAACGGACGGCGTTCGTACCTGCCATTCGACTCGCGTTCTCTCATCGCTCCCCACGTCGACGCGTCGTTCCCCTCCCACAGCCTCTCTCGAGCATCATGTCCCACATCGAGAAAGCCCAGTCCGAGCTCACTGCCAACCCCCGCCCGCCGCGTATAGCGGTGGTCAGACTCAGTACTACCGCAAGCTTGGGAACCCCGGTCCCCTGTGCGTGTATCGCGCTGCGCACCTCTTGATTACCACTGATCAGGCCGTCCTCGCAGTGGACTGTTTGGCTTCGCGTCGACCACCTTCATCCTGTCGCTGTACAACGTTCAGGCCCGGGGGATCAGTCACCCGAACGTCGTGCTCGGCATGGCCCTCTTCGTTGGGGGCCTTGCACAATTCGTCGCGGGCATGTGGGAATTTGCGACCCAGAACACGTTTGGCGCCACCGGTACGTCCCCGTCCTCTCTCATCTTTCCATTACGGCCGGGCCCCGTCCATGCGCGCGCGTAAGACGGCGTCGACGTGCTTCCCATGAACTTTCTCCAGCAGCAGTGCCTAACGCCGAGCTTTACCCTGTGCAGCGTTCACCATGTACGGCGGTTTCTGGATGTCGTTCGCCACGATCTTCCTCCCTGGATCAGGCGTCCTCGCGGCATACGAGAGCGCGGACGAACTCAACTCTGCGCTCGGTATCTACCTCTGGACGTGGTTCATCATCACCTTCCTGCTCCTGTACGTATCAATCACATCACCTTCTTGTGTCCGCAGGAGCGCTGATCATGCTCGCGCCGCCATAGGGTTGCTGCCACTCGCCGAAACCTTGGTCTTGTCGTGCTCTTCTTCTTCTTGACGATCACGTTCGCGCTCCTCGCATCATGTACGTAAACGCGTTTGGTGACCGCGCAGACCTCGGTCCTAACTCCCTTTTTCTTTTTCTTCTTCGCATGCAGCACACTTCACCACTACCTCTGCACTCGCACTCGAAAAGGCCGGCGGTGCACTCGGCATCATCACCGCCCTCGTCGCGTTCTATGTTGGTCTTGCTGAGCTCCAAGCCGACCCCGTCAACAGCTGGTTCGTCCTCCCGCTCGGGCCGATCCCCAAGGGTCGTGTGGATTAAGAGCTTTCCGCGGACCCTGCTGTTATCTCTCTCTCCATCTTCCGCTGCCATGCATGATTGTTATCACTGCCCGCTATTACATGTATCTCCGCCCACCCCCCGGAGAGCCCCAGTTCTATGCCAATGGGTCCCTCGCGCTTTGACCGTTCTCGACACGTAATATCTTACATCTCTTGCATGAATAGAATGTGTACGATTAACGTTTGACTTGGAACTTCCGCCGCCGCCGCCGGTTTTCGTGTGGTTCATCCATTCTCTCCAGTCACGTTCGAAAAGCCACAAATCTGGCGAGTTGAGCAATTGCAAGGAGAGAAATGTAAATGGAGGTGATTGGCTGGCTCACTAGGACATCTTGCGGTTCTTCTGGAGTCCGGCGGAATGCGGCATATGTATGCTGGCATGTACGGTCGAATACCGCCCGGTAACCGGCAAACGATGCGGCTCTATAAGCCGGGGAACTTCCGTGCTAGGAGGTGAGTCCTCCTATTCGTGTTTCGTGAGAATGCTGCCTTCTATTTTTACTATAGAATGTATGTAGCGAATGTTACTGCATGCTTCGGAGAGTCAGTTCTCTGCGTCCCACGAATTCCCATGGCCCGGGAGCCGGCAGTCCGGGCAACCCCCAATGGATTCTCTGCATCCCATGAGGTCCCATGGGGCGGGCAATCCGGGCAACCCACGAGAAGTCAATATTTTAATCACGGAGCTGAGTGTGTGTGTGTGTGCGTGTGTCAATTGACTGCGATAGATTTCGCCCGTGGGGAAATTGCGCAGGGCTATTTATACGTGACGATACCGATACGGGTCAGTCATCCTCGGGTTCAAGACAGGATGTCTGACCCGATACCGGAGCATATATGAGCGCCTGGAGCCACAACACCTCACAACGATGACGCCCGCCTCTGTTCGCCACCGAACGTGCACATGCCACATATGGCGTACTGAACCTGTCTGAAAGTCTCTTCGATATGTTTTAATTCAGTATAATTACTGATTACTGTGTTCAGTCCGGAAAGGTCGAGCTATCAAAGCTGATGCACAGATATCGGCGTGCTCGCTGTTCAAACTTCAAGGGTCTGTCTGTCCACTCGCACCTGGGATCGGGGTCTATACGACTACCCTCCGCGAATCGCGGCGGCACGTCGTCCGAGGTCACTAATAGGCATTCCACGTCATCTCTATTGGCAGTCCAATGTACCGATGGACGGTTCGGTACGTCTCTTCCAAACGTAAGCCACACTTAATCAGCCTGATCATCTATGGTATTTGCTACTCAGAGCTAAGGTGGGAGTCCTGGGACCTTGACCCTGGGTATGTTCACTCGCCCTTCCAACGCTACAGTTGCAATCTGTCAGGCAAACTTGGACCGTGACGAGTTCGTCAAACTTGTCGCCATTCGAAAGACGTGGGGGGCGTTCCTGCTGATAGCGCGGATTACCCTTCAATCCAGCTGAAGTCATCGTTGGTGAGCACACAGGCCCGGGCCGTTCGAACTCCCGTTTTGCAACGTAATCATACATCGCGATATGAATATAGTAGAATGCACACCGTGTGGGGCTCCCAGTTCGACTGCATTGCCTGCAGGTCTCAAAAAAGCTTCAAGCTTACGTATCGAACCTTTGACCGGGACCAGACCGGGACCGTTGATAGATGCTGTGGCAACCACAGTCAGCACTTACGAGCGGACGTCCCGATGTGTTCGACTAAGAACGACGGATGGCGAATCGAGTACCATGCACTCTGCCTCTGAGAGCTCTATGCCGCGCTGCAGATCGTCGCGCTTATACTGTGGCGAGGACTGCATGGTCTGATGTTATGTTGTATGCCACTCTGTTCGTGGTGCCACAGGGCTCGGCTTCCCCCTGCACTAAGGCCCGGAACCCGTTTGTGGCTCGGGACTCGCTCGTGTCAGCACGCTGGTTGTACGATGGCGAGCTGCATCCTTGGAAGTACCCACAAACGCACGCGCGTGGCAGAGGATGGATCCAGCTTCGGCGCCAGCCCTCGGGCCACTTGTGCATGTTCGTACGCATGAGTATCGCGACGGCGGCGCGCGAGGACGAAGAAGTCGTGCACCCCGAACGAGACTTGCCAATTAAGGGTTGCGCGCGAGGGCATCGGGGGGTAATGTATTTCCCAATACTGCCCTCGGTTGTCATTATCTGCTTATTGATAATTCGAATATGTGGCGGCACACACCCTGGGGACTGAAGGTATCACAATGTGAGTGTCTTGAGCGGCGGGTTTCAGTTGAGCATAGGCTCGGGAGCTAGATGCGCGCCCGACCCCACTTCCAAAGCGATGGAGGTTATGGTTGTTCTGGGACCCTAGTGTATGTCGCTTGCACACCGTCATATTCGCCGTGCTCTCCTCGTCCGGGCCCCCGGCCTTCTTGTGGGCGTGGAAGAGGTATGGCGTGCCCAGCGGGTCGTCAGTGTCCCAAATGAATCGCCGCACCTCAGATACAACTGCCGATCCTGGAAGATTCAATGGCCGACATCCTCCGACATTCAGCTGAATGGCGTCTACTGTTCGACGTTCGACCCTCGGCCCCGCATCTTCACTCACTACATGCGTCTCTATGCTCACGCAGGTACCACCAGAGTATGCATTCAGCGCGCACAGAGAGATTCTAGTACATATCTGGTCGAAATCATCGACCCAAGCTTAGTAGACGGAGGTACGATGTCAATTCGAATATCTTCAACTCGAAGTGCTGCCATGTCCTGACGAAGCTTAATCGCAGCTGCTTACGCCGTAGCCGTAGTTGATAGCCGTTGAGCACAATCTACAAACACCGCCGTTTGGACCGTTGTGTACGGAGGTCTTGACTCTTGAACTGCTCTTGATGGCAAAAGGCGCGTCCGCGCCACGAGAGGCAAGTACGCGTAACTGCGCGCCTGTTCTAATTTAGTGTTTTCCCGCCCGCGCCTTCCTAAGAAACCCGACGCGCTGCCACGACACAGCACGTACCGCAATGATCCCTCACGCCTTGGCCTTGTGCTCTTCCACGAAGCGGCGCAAGGAGGGGTCAAAAGTGAACGGCACACTTACCCGACGCTATCCAGGACGGATTGTACACCATTCTCGGATCGGCGTCTGGGACTGGTATGAGGAGCAAAATCCTGACAAAGGACACATTGCTCCGTCCTCCGCGCTGAGGAAAAGATTCTCCGAGCTCATAGAATGTGCTCCGTACCTTGTCCGTACGATTGAGGACGTCTTGAACATTCCAGGCTGCAGATTTCACGTCCTCGTGTTCACCTTGGCAGAACTCGGTGCGGGACTCATCCCGGCGCTATCGTTATGGTAAGCGCGGCCGAGATAGTATGGCTGTAAGCGTACTGACTACATGTAGGTTTGAGGGAGAGCTATTAAAGATGGTATGCTTGTACATCGATTCTTCGTGGACCCTTGCTTACCCACTGGTCAGATGGAGGTAGCACTAGCGGAGCGCGAACTTGACGCTTACCGACTCTTGTTCGTATGTGCTGGCCGGATCGCATGCACTATCTCGACCATGTTCCTGGAGGACGTCAAGTATCGCGCTGAAACCAAAGTCAACTGCCGGATACGCAGGTGGTTTGCGCAGCGTTCTTTCCGCGCGTACGCTCGCCTCGATGTGCCTACCTTTTCGCGGCATGCTGTCCAGGACCAGCTCGCGTCCGCTTCGGAGGATCTCACCGGCAGAGCGGCGATATGGGAGAGTCTGCGCATGGTCACAGATATCGTGAGCAGGTGTACAGCGCTCGGTGCGCAGACCTTCGTTCTCTTGAACGCCTTGAAGGAGCAGAAGGACGGACCGCTGTTGGCGCTCACGACTGCAGCGACGGAGATGATTTCGTACTTCCTGAATACCATTGCAGTTTCTCGAGACGGCGGTGAGTGCACACTCGCCATCGTCTTGTCAAAAGGAAAGACCTTGAAGTGTGACGATAGCCTGGGCCGTGACCACCCGTGATTCGAATTACCTGAAAATGAAAGCCTGGAGCTCTGCTGTTCGGACCCAATGTCATCGAAAGGAGATAGTGACCGGAAATCTGGCCGACTATGCGATCTCAGGTAATGTGCTCACAATCACTGTCGTAAACTTCGCTTAATATGGATAACAAGAATACAAGGCTGCCTCCGAGATCGTTGGGGACGACGACCGACATTGGTCCGAAATAGCATGGGAGCAGAGGATCACTGCATGGGGGTACATCCAAGAAGTACTCACACAACTTCCGCAGGTACGATGATGAGCCCCGTTGTGACCCTGCTCTGTTCATCCACCCGTTGCAGATTGCCTTTACACTACGTGCAATCA
Organism: Fomes fomentarius; assembly: GCA_022606135.1. Taxonomy (NCBI): domain Eukaryota; kingdom Fungi; phylum Basidiomycota; class Agaricomycetes; order Polyporales; family Polyporaceae; genus Fomes; species Fomes fomentarius. The sequence goes on along the minus strand of JABYQN010000010.1, from coordinate 156,477 downwards.
GGGATCCCAGGCACATGCCGGGATCGCTAGCCGCCCTCAACCTCGTGCAATCTGCAGCGCGAGGTTTTGTATGGTCCATCTTCCATATGTGCAGTAGAACTCGAACAATAGGCGACCAACTGATTGCCGCGAGAGGGATCTACGAGGTGGAGAAGATTCCGAATGAAGTACAAGATGGCACCGTTGAATTCCCAGAGAGCGCGGAGCAGGTGAAGGCTGGAATTTCGATCGAGTTCAGGTGTGTACCAAGATCTTCGTCCATGGTGCCGTGCTGACCTTCAGCTTGTAGAGATGTCTCGTTCAAGTATCCTGACTCAGACAGGTGGGCCCTTCGCCATGTCTCCTTCGCACTACTTCCTCGACAACTCTGTGTATATACTGATCATCTTGCTCCTCGATGTGACACGCTGACTCTTCCGTGCTTAGGTCATTGTCGGATCAAACGGAGCTGGAAAAAGCACTATACTCAAGCTCATCGCGAGGCTATACGACCCAGAAGAGGGGGAGATCTTTATCTGCGGTCGCAACATCCGTTCTTACAGATTGTACGATCTCCGCCAAGCGATATCTGTACTCTTCCAGGACTACACCCACTTCCCATTGTCGGTATGTATACGCACGTCCGATAGCTATTCACGACTGACCTTGTGGATACGTAGATCCGCGACAACATCGCTCTAGGAGATCCATCTCGCAGTGGAGATGACAGTCACATACGCCTTGCCGCGCGACTCAGCGGCGCGGATTCGTTCATAGAGACCCTCCCGGACGGCTTCGACACGTACCTGAAACGTCCGGTACCTGATCAATATTCCGGTCCTCCCGAGGGCTCCAAAACGCACCTTGGCAACACTTTCGATGTGTGTGCAGTGCGCGATGCTGCCGGCCTTCGTACATCAACGTTGTTCGAACTGAGCGGAGGGCAGATGCAGCGGCTGGCCGTGTGAGTATGCTTCTCACTTGTCTTGCGGTGAACATGCTTATGGGAATCTCAGGGCGAGAACGTTCATGCGTTCAATTGCACGAGACGATGGGCAGGTCGGGCTGTTGTTGTTTGACGAACCCAGTGCCTCGCTTGATCCCGCCGCTGAACATGGTGAGCTCTATGTACATATGGTCAGCGAGGCGCCACTGACGTTGGAGTGGAGATCTCTTCGAACGGTTGCGTAGATTACGCGGTAACAAGACCATGGTTTTTTCGACACACCGTTTCGGTAATCTCACCAGGCACGCTGACTTGATCCTGTAAGTCTTTTACGGCTGCTTAGAGTCAGGTTGTGCGACGCTACTAACTGATTTGCCCTTGAATGATAGCTACATGCACATGTCCGGGATTGTGGAATCAGGGAGTCACGACGAGCTGCTAAGTAGAGGTGGAGAGTACGCCGGGTTATGGAAGCTGCAGGCCCAAGCCTTCGCTTGACAGTAACGTTCCACTGAGATATGCGTCATCCTTCCAAGCTTAAGATGCGAACATTGTGGAATCTAGATGGAGCTATGAATTGGTATCCCTGCCAATGTAGTGTATGTCTTGATTGGCAAGAACCTCTAGTTCTGAGCGTTCGGTCTTGCCCGGATATGTTATGATTACCATGCTGTCTCCCAATCCGTGGTGGAGTTGCATGTACTTACATCATATATGACACAGCAATGAACTCAGGTATCTGATAAGATATCTCTATCCGATGGCAAGCGCCCGTCTAAAGGGCGCCCAGCTGCGGCATGTCCCTCGTCCATACGGTATACCTACCTCCGGTATTGCCACCACGCACAAGAAGTCCTACTCAGCCACACACACAACCCATATTAATTGTCATTCACCGGCTACCATGGGCATGTCGGACCTCAATGCATACACTGACGGGCTCGCACTGGCAATCACGCGTACTGACTGACGCCAGCCAGCACTGCTCAGGGTGTTTCTCCTCACGTTGCAGACGTCCATACATATATTGACGTCTGACGCATGTAGTCGTGAAGAGGCATGTATCTCTTTTGCTCTTGAGATCAAGCGCCTCACCCCTTTGTCAGTTAATCTACGTCAGCTCGCGCATGCGCACCATGTTGGCTGATCTGAACACCCACATTAACTCCCTCGCGCCAGTGAACAGGATCCCTGCCGAATTTCTTTCCATGGTTCTCAAGAATGTTGAAGAAGACGAGGAAGCGACAGTCGTAATTCCGCCTCCCTCCGGTTCCTACGTGGACAGAGGCTCCCTCGTCCGGATGACGCATGTCTGTCGGCACTGGCGTCAAGTCGCGTTGCGCACTGCGATACTTTGGACGCGGTTTGACATGCGACGCCAGGACAAGTCACAGGCATTCTTTGAGCGTTCAAGGGGGCTGCCCTTTTCCCTTCACCTCAGCGCAGATCGGGCCGTCTTCCATGGCCCTATGCCAGAAGGAGACCATAATATGGATCGCCAGTCAACAAAGTGTGCTTGCCGATCGACTCTATAGTCTACCCGGTTCGCGGCTGGTTCGACTAGATGTTGACATGTTCCTCTTGGCAAGGACGTTGACCCCTCGTGGTCCTTCAGGCCCCGAATCTCGAGTGTCTCACGATTGCTTCCGAGTACGACTCCACCAATGCAGCTGAGGACATTGTCTCAATACCACTCCTCGTTGGCCATACCGCCACGCTCAAGGCCCCCTCGCTATATCTCCAGCTGTCAATTGGCTGCCCTCAAACGACTTTCCCAATCTCACACATCTTCATCTCGCATTCCTGTGGGAAACCCATGTTCTTCCATCCGACATCGTCACGGTGCTGGAAAGGGCACTACGTCTAGAGTCCCTGTGCATTGACATGTTCCTCAGACAGCATGGTGACTTTCCGATGCATCGAAAGGTCATCGAGCTTAATCATCTTCGCTCTCTCGTATTCTCTTCGTGGGTTTTCAACGATGCTATGGATGTCTTGAAGCAGTTGACATCGCCGAGCCAGTCTCTCCTCCGTCTCCACGACATAGAACACTGCCCTGCCGACCACGACGAAGCGGAGCTCCTGCCCTGCTTTCCCTCCTTCGACCACATCACTCACTTAGACTTGAGGGCGGATGAATGCGAGATGTTCCTCGTCGCAGACGAAGAGTTCTCAGGGTTCTGGCTCCAGGCACGTATCGACGACCGCGATGGAGCCACCTAGACCCCTTGGTTTTCTCATCTCCACACTACGGTGCCCCTTACTCGCATCACCTCCCTCCACATGAACGTTCATCACAGTCATGAATTCTGGCCGCAAGCCCTTCAACATATGCCCTGCATCGTCAACTTGAGTGTCGTCGGGGAGACTTCGTCGCCTGGGGTGGATGAATCGCAATATACGTCGGTACCGATATCCACGCTGTGTCTACTCCTGTCGCAGGAGAACCATGTCTTGTGTCCCGCAATCCACACCTTGCACGTGCAAGGTATCATTATCAATGCTCAGAGCCGGTCGTCGGGAGTAACATGCACTTTGTCGGCGGACGAGCTCGCATCCATGCTTGCGGTTAGGGCTCGTATCAGCCATCGCATCAACAGTCTTGACGTGCAGCTCAGTGCCGCTATGCCGTAGGACGTCTTTGTAGATGCCACCGAGGCGTATACAGGGCTTGGTGAGAATGTCGACGAATTTCGCCTCAGGCCGCCTGGCCCACCGCTGTGCGCTTACAAGATGCGCAATGTCTGGAACAACGAAGATTCAGAGCGATATTGGCAGATCAGCGACTATGACAAGCAGTCCTATATTGACGCTTTCTATTGAGGAGCAGGAGGACAAATGTACTTACCATGCCGCCATCGCCTGCATCTCGATACACTATAGTAGTAACAATGTGACCGTGTGTACACGTTATTGTGTATGTGTATGCAACATGGCTGGTCCTATGCAATTTTCTGTTTCAATGTCTCGTTCGTCGCACGGCGTTGCTCACAAGCTTAATCGGTATTGCGGCTGTAATAGATAAAGAATACTTGCAACCCCGTACATTGTACGCGCCCAGTAAGTCTCCAGCGTCTATCTCACCGTTGTTGACAGTCGGAAGTATTTTCGCTACACCGAATGCACGCTCATACCCACATACTCTCATCATCTACAGCTACAGGTACAGGTACAATTCATATGAGCTAAAGTATCTCATCTATGGTCTTAACACTGCATTGATTCACAGAACATGCCACTCCCAAGTATACCGCGGCCACCATGGGCCCAATCGCCGGCTCACCTCTTCGATCAATTGTCATGGATCCGCTTGAAAGCCTTCAGTTCGCTCCACTACCTCCTCTTACGATACGGCTTGCTTGGGAGGAACGAAGAACAGCTGTGTCGCCAATGCTCGAGGGTGGCCTTCGTGTACTCACGAGCAAAACCCAAGTACCTCGATTTCCGATCACAGTACTTCTACCGCGACTATGATGATCTAGCCTCTAGGACCGATTGCGTCTTCTGTGCTTTTATCGTTCAGCAGCTTGGAGGCATTGTCGACGGGGCTCCCGTTGAGACACGCCAGTGGTTCTCACTGCATATTCTCCCGGCGCGCGATACCTGCTACCTGGGCGTATATGGGGGAGATCACCGACCAGAGGTCACTTCAAGCGTCGGCTGGGCACGAGGGGTCTTCGATCTCACCGAAGAGCATCACCAGCGGCTGGAGCTTATGGGATCAGGAGAAACGGTCGCGGTTGACTTTGTGAAGCGGTGGCTGGCGGAATGTGAAGCAAACCATCTCCATGGCCAAGCCGATGCACACCACGAGTCGGCTTCCGAGTCCCCAGCGATACCGCAAGCAAACATCCTGCTCATAGATGTCGACCAGAACAAGCTTGTCCATGCGAACTCCTCCGCTCGCTACGTGGCCTTGAGCTACGTCTGGGGCCAACACGGTACCACTGTTCACAACTTCGAGACAACGACGGCGACCTTGGACCAGCTTCTCACCTCCCTGGCCACCGTCTCCGGAATTCCCATTGTTGTGCTCGACGCTATACAGTTCGTGGCGGCCGTCGGGGAGCGATACCTCTGGGTCGACCGGCTCTGCATCGTCCAAGACGACGCCACGAACAAGCACGAGAACATCAGTCAGATGGACATCATCTACGCCAACGCCGTGTTCACCGTCGTCGCCGCCTCCGGCATCAGCGGGGACATCCCACTACCGGGAGTGCGTCCGGGAACCAGAGCGCCGCAAGTCTCTCCGCTGGCCGGTGGGGTTCGCTTGAAGCGAGGCTCGCAGGGTCGGCAATTCGCACTCAATGGTTCGCTCTGGGACACACGCGGATGGACCTTTCAGGAGATGCACCTCTCGCGACGGCGCGTCATCTTCACCGCCCACGAAGTGATGTGCGAGTGCGCGGAAAGCGCCGTCGCGGAGCTCGATCTCGGGGAGGTCATGCTTGACCCAAGCGTCGGGGACAACCCGTTGTTGTATCTCGTCAATAATCCAAATCGTCCCCTGAGAACTCGCAATGAGACGGTGTTGGGCACCGATGGCAAGATTCTACGGCGCTACACAGCGTTCGGGAGGGCGCTGCTTGCATACCAGCGCCTGGTACGCGAGTACTGTCGGAGACAGCTTTCGTACGACTTGGACATTCTCAATGCGTTCACGGGAATACTTTCACATCTAGCCTTGCAGACCGGTTCCGGTTTCGCATTCGGGCTACCCACAGGCGAGCTAAGCCTAGCCTTGCTTTGGGTAGCGGACAGGGATGCGCCGAGGCGCACCTTGACCAGCGAGGCAGGATGCTGGACTGTGGATATCCCTAGCTGGTCCTGGGCTGGATGGCGTACTCCCGTGTTTTGGCTACCTCCTCTCGACGGCATGGAGCTCAAGGACACCAGGTGGACCTACGAGGATCGTGTCAAAGACTATAGGCTAGCTGAGCCGAAGCAGCCGGAAAACTCGCGGCCGCTCCCCCGAGCCGGCGAGCTTTACCCTCGGAACCTTGTCACGACTTCTCTTCATAGCTTGCTCTGCTTTGAAGCGGAAGTCCTTCCGACTGCTAGGTTCACGCTTTCCGACTTCGGGCCTCAGCTCGAACGCCTTGGACCAATCAAAATCTTGGATTCGGGAGGGGTCTATTGCGGTTCCATGTTCCTCACATACCTCGACGCTCGCACCTTAGACCCGTCTGCACTCTCTTTCGTGGCACTCTCGACGTTTGAATTTTTCAATACAGCCGGAAGGCCTTTGAACTGGGAAGATGTTGAGAATGGGCCACCGATTTTCCTCACAAACAAGAACAGTCTTGGAAACGGTAAACTGGTTAACGGGCTGGTAGTCCGGGAGTCTGAGGGAGCATTCGAACGTGTCGCCGCTTTCCGGATTGACAGCGCGGTCTGGGAGGCGGAGGCTGCATCGGTACTCTCTACTACGAAGACGGTCTACTTGCGATAGTAAATTTCGCTGAAGAGGAGATGTCTCGGTTGGCATAGTGAGAGAACAACGCGTAGGAGCCCGTAAGGTCACGCCGAGTGACTCGAGAGGTGATTCAGTAGTGAAATTCTCAAACATGTAGTAAGAGTTGGAGCGCAGAACTCAAGAAGAACTCGTGGGATGAGTACGTATTTCGGTCAGATAGTGAGGGTCGAGACGCGAGCTCAGGTGCCTTAAAGGCCATCCTCGATGTTCTGATACACCCATTTGGATTGGTAGTGAGATGGGTGCGGCCTGTGATCGTGCCCTCGAAGAAATGTGTCAAGCCGATCGTGGTCGGCGCAGTCACCCACCCTGCGACCACATCGTTGCGCGACCTATTGCGACACCATGTCATCTGCGACAGACGTGGGTGCCCCCCTCCTGTACTGGTGCACGGGGTCCCTCTCACACGCTTTGAGGCATGAAGGTTGCCCCTATAAACATTGAACCCCTTTACCTTCTACAGCCCACCACGACAAGCTTGCATCTCGTTCTCATTCGCCTCCCTTCCTTCGACGCCTATGGATCCCCTGCTCACCCAACGAGGATCACAAGATGTGAGTCAGTCGCGGGAGCGGGTCAAGAGAGGTGAGCAGTCTCATTGATCTGCATACCATCTGGCTATCTGAAACTTCACAACACACTTGATTCGTGGATGCTGACCATATTATATATCAAAGCCCGTCATCGCTCCCCCTCCCCGTCCACGAAGCATGACCTATTCTTGCAGCAAGTCTACGATCAAGCATGGGGAAAGCGCTGGCCCTCAAAGACTTGCACGATCTCGAGAGATGAGCTCGGGCTTGACACAGACCTATTCATAGGAGTCGATTCCATTGCATTGCCGGGCGATGATGTCCCGGATCGAGGCACCTCCAAAGTTTCCCGCCTAGCTCAATCCACACAAGTCGATATTCACCCAGACCATGTCAATGCTGCCCGGCACAGAGACATCTCCGAGTCTACCGCTCTCGAACCGGGCTCGAGCCTCACTATGAAAGTCAATAAAACTGACGCAGTCGTCGTCGGCGGCGGCGGCATCAACCATGACCTCGCGCCCATCCCTGACGAGTGGGAGTACACCTGTCTACTCGATATACGGCCACTCATGGAAGTCATCGGAGGGTTGTCGATCACCAGCCACGAGCACCCTACCACTACAATTGTCATCCGAGACGATTACGCTACGCTGTTGAAGGCGCTGGAAGGAAGCAAACACTCGTTCGTGGTGACTGGACAATCCGGCATAGGTTTGTGAAGTCGTCCGCTGACTACTTTCTGAGATGCTCACATGCAATAGGCAAGTCGATCTTTTTGATCTACCTTTTGATCTACCGCCTAGAACGCTGCCTGCCCACTGCGATTGATCTCACGGGCTACAATTTCATCTTGTTCAGCGCTGGTGGCGTGACGGTTCATAATCCGAAGCGGGACAGTTGGTGCTTGACAGAGGATTGCTGGGCGCTGAGCGACAGTAACGCTTGTGTCTCTCAGCCCTGCCAGGCTTTCAGATCCTCGAGAGCGCGCGTCATCCAGACTACGCCGCCCCAGCCTCATAGGTGGAAGGAGTGGCGCAAGCAGATGAGTGCCAGTGTAGCAATTGCAGACCTGCCCACGCTCTTCGAGATAGCAGCGGTAGCGTTCGTCCGTTCGAACTTCTCATGTAGACCGTGTTACTAACGACCACGTTCTTGTACATCTGCAGCAAAGAAGATGGCTTGAGCCCCGTCGATGCCATCGCCACGGCACGCAAATGGGGCCCTTGCATCCGGGGGGTCCTTAGCATACTATACTCCCCACACGGGGACTCTATGCGGGATGACCAGGTGAGACGTGCGGTCTTGGCGTTGCACTGGAACCCCTCTGCGGTGCTCCTGGGCGAGGGACCGAGGGTTGTGCATGATAGCGTCGAGGACCTTCTCTTCCTTCGCCGCTGGCCAGACAACCTCGGCCTTTCGTGGATCTCCGCACCCACGCCCTACCTTGCCCAGCTTTTGGACGAAGCGCGATGCATGATGGACAGCAAGAAACTGGTGGAGCTCGATGACCTGCTCCGCAGGCCCGCTATGTGACACGAAAGCTGGGGCTGGTTGGTTCTTCGAGAAGAGGACTCTGCAATACGAGCAGTGGTAGCTCATCGCTATCCACATCTCTAGCGATGACCTTCGCTCCCATCAGAGCAACTGCTACCACACATTTGGATCGTGACAGAATGAGAAGTTTGGTCGGGACAAATGCAGGTGAATTATCTTGGTGTGAATTACACGATGGGCAGGGTATACCGCGGTCAACTTCCGAGTTGATCTTTGCACACTGCTTGTGTTAGTATGTAAGTGTCCGTGTCCAACGTTCAGCGTCACGTCGCGTACGCGCCTGTAGGCGCCTGGGTCCTTCGTGCAAGATACAAGATGTCGTACATAACTCCAGTCAATGCACTTGCACTTGAGACTACAGATAGGAGGATGTCCTTAAAATGCCGGCCTGTGTTGAACCCGCCCATTACGTTCAATGTTGCTGATGCTTCGTCGGACAATGTCTGGACAACGTTTGCCGCCGAGCGTCTCGAGTTGAAGTGCTCGACCGGCCCGGTGGGCGCCTTGGGACCATGGGGTTCGGACCAGAGTAGGCCAAAGGGACTCCACTCGACGACCACAACGCACCCGTCTCTCCGCGTCGCAAATGCACGCTGAACGTTTGAACCACGTTGAAGTTGACTCGGGCTTTATTTGGAGTGGTTAAACTTCAAACTGAAGTTGCGTGCTTCCAAAGCACTGTATGTATTTGTCACGTCCAAACACCAGGTTTGTTTCGTGACCATACCGCGCCAACTTTCAAGTTGATGATCTTTGGACTAGACAGACAAACTCTTGAGTACCGGGATCAGCGTATATTCCAGTACGTCCAGGCGCCGGTGCCTTTGTATCGCTTAAGCTTGGAAATCATAGGCCGCGTATCAACGTGGAGACGTTGTACTCCGAAAATGTACGTGGAATACAAAGGCAGTCTTGTTTTTGGGAAGTGATTTCTAACCGCTGGTCACCCGATAGACAAGAAGGGTAACGAGCAGCATGAGAAGCATCAGGAATGACTGGTTGTCGGACCTCGTTGTTAGCGGGACTCGTCCGACGGCACGCGCCGCGGTACCTTGAGCTCACTTAGGTCACTCTTATGCCTTAGTTGGATGGTACGTTCCCAATCCCACTTCTCCTAGAGGTTCATAACGGCTGTAGAAGACCGAAGTGCAAGATTCCTCTTTATCTCCTCCCCAATTCCCACTTTCATTTCTTGCGGGCATGGCGCTGTGCGCTCACAAAGTCTCCGCTTATCTCGTAGGCAAGGCCTACGCTGGAAACCATGAGGCTATGCCCTGGCACGATCGCTTTATCGAGGTGATGGACGAAGTGCTCAGTCATCTTGAATTGGAAGACCTTCTCCGTGTTCGCAGAGTATGTTTCAATTTTTTAGTCCGTGTGGATACCCGTTCCTGAATGACAACAATGACTTAGGTGAACAAGGCCATATACTTCCTCAGTCATACCCGTGTCAACTGGGCTTGCCAGTGCTACTGGTCTGATCCATACGACCTTCCGCCGCGCGCACCCGTCACCGATCCACACTCTTTCGTTTCCAATCTTCACCTCTCGGTCTCCGCCCTGGACCTTGAACGAGTCGCGGTCCGCGCCGCGTCTCTCAGAAAGGTCTACGCACGTGCAAATCCACGACCGCTGGCGACGTGGTCGTTCAACTCGGACGAGGGTATGATTTCGCAGATCGCGTTGCTCCCAGGGAGCGAATACTTTGTCGCCGTGGTGCATCACATCTACACCGTGGAGAACGTCGCGCAAGTCTGGTACAAACTCGTCCTCTATACCATGGACACTCCGTCTGGAGCCCGTGCTGTCGCCAGTACCCCTATTGGAGAGCGTGAGCCCGAGAAGAACACTCTGGAGGCAAAGTATATGACGGTAAACGGCGTCGTTGGTATCTCAGTCGCGTTTGTGCTGCGATACTCAAACCCTTCACTGTACGCTCATCAACTTCATGTTTTATGGCGCGCTGATGTCAATGATTCGACTACAGTCACTCGAGCTCTGCTGTCATGATCCAGGCGGATCTACACAAACCGGTGGATTGTTATGCTCTATGCGCTCTCCACATCGCACTAGATCCTTTTCAGAGACTAGCTGGAAGCGCTCCCCGTCCAGGATCTCCCGAGTACTCCTCATTTGCCGCGGCATTCACCTCGCCCTCCACCACCATCTCAGAAGTGCCGCAGGACGCCGTACTCAGTAAACCTGCAATAGGCACACTATATGGTGCCCCATATGTGGTCAGCTCATGGTGCGCGGACGGAGAGAATCACATTGTGTTCAAAAACCTTGAAGGAGGACACCCATCCTTCCTCAAGATTCTGCGGAGCCCCAATGCGAAGTCGCGTCAGGTAGGCTCGGTAGCTCTTCTCATTGAGGACGGTGTCGCTCACTCAATCTACTTGCAGAACTACGTCATCAAGGCACTTCGCATCATCCCTGGAGCGGATGCCATCCTCGCGGTTCGAGGCTACACTCCAACTCCTGGAGGCTACGAATCTCATGTCAAGAGCATCTACCCCGGCGTCCCATGCGCGTGGGACGAGGAGGTGCGCATCGAAACCCATGAACCAGACCAACCGATCCCCGAAGACCTGTTGTTCCCCGCCGGACGATGGACCGAGGTACACATTACAGACCCTGTCCTTCCACAACCTTCGCAGCACTCCTGGTACGCGCTCACAGGCATCGAGCGTGGACCAAGGACCCGACTTCCGCCGCTGCACATCCTGGCACGCTCTTTTGGGGACAACTCGAATTCTCTTCACCACTTTGTCCGCATCACTTCGTACCCGAGGTTGAGGCCTGTACCAGACGTCGACATGGATATGGTAGACATGGACTGGTCCGATCTCATGAGAGCTACTCACCCCACGGCGGACACTCGATCCCTACAGTCCGGATGCAGCGGGGTGACTGCCCCTCCTCCCATCGACCTTCCTAAACCCAATTTATCGAGCTACGATTGCGCTCCTGCACCGATTCCTGGATTTCCTGTCGGTGCTCCGGAGAGGTGGACGTACGCGGACTCGTGGCCGGACAAGTTTGCAGTGCCAGCTCCCGGATGGATGAATTATCGAATACTTCCCGGGGCGCACAGACCGCTTATCTGTGCCATCGAAGCGAGCGAAGAGGATCCTCATTCTATCTTCCACCTGAAGAGCATATATCCCTACCGAGACGATCTGGAGACGCCTCTGTTTGGCAAGCGGAAGTTGCGCGGATGCTCGGACATCCCGACGATTTTCGAAGAGCGGGTGCAGGGAGTAGTGGAGACTCTAGTTCAGGAGTACGGAGACTCGAGGGTGCGAACGATTGCATGGGACGATAGCATCGGAAGATTGATCGTTGTGCACCCCGCGTGCACCTCGCCGTGCGTTTTCGACTTTGCGGCTGCGCCAGCATTGGGTGAGTCTTACCCATGTGAACATCCCACGAGCTACACATGGACTCACTTTGATCCGATAGATGAACTTGGGCGGTGCAAGCCTCTTGCATTGGAGCCCCTCATACCCCAGCTCACGTACCCGGACGGCTGTTGTCGACGCTGACATATTGAGAAGGATGAGTTGGTTACACAGGTATCCGTAGTCTTGGAGTCACTTTCCGATACCCGTTGATGCAGACGTGCCACTGTATGTGGTAGTCATCACATATAGTTGAGCGCGACCCCGCGCAACGCACACATACAAATAATTCCCATAACTGTCTGATTGGATGTATGGGAGTAGCGGGACATCAAGCGAGCTATTTTCATATCCTTGAGGATGACGGCTTACGCAGTAGTCGAGACCCAGCGAGATGTTGAGTTCCGAATGGCTATGGCGGAATGAAACTCATAGGAATCGTTCACCGTGTACAATAATACATCCGCATAGGTCCCGGCTATCGTCCACCTGGGAAACGCCAGAGACGTCCACTCCCGCGGTTCACATCCGGGTATCAGGTACAGCAAACCTTGACACCTTAGTTGTGTTTACTAGAGCGACGATCTAGCGATTCGAAGAACGTAGAGGCAGCGCTGTTATTCAAGCAGAAGAGGCTGTGCGATGTGCGACGTCCACTTTCGATTGGTCCTCATTGACTCCCCGAGTTCGACCTACATCGAGTATCAGATTCCCACAAGTGAACGCTCTGCGGTGCTTCGAGTAGACATTGGCTTCACAAAGCCTTCCTTCATTTGTGCGTTCCATATCGTACTAGGCACTGACCACCCACAGCAGCTTAGTGTCTCTTCTTGGCAGTATATATTAGTATATGAGTGATACTATCGCGACGGACCTACGGGAGGCTGCAGGAAGTTAGTAAAGAACTGGCCACTGTGTCGGCTAAGGTGGTCATTGGGAGAGGGGCCGAGGGCTGGGGGCGCTGGACGAGGACTGTGTGGTTCTGTTTGTTTTATGGCGGTGTTGACAAAGCGCCAGAGCTCATATCCCCAGACTCTCGTCGGAATCGTTCCCAAGCTGAGTCAGGTATATCTCGCAAGGAATTGGGACGTGAAAGTAAGTTGTTAGCCAAGTCCAGGCACTCGGAGCTCATGGGTACCAACAGTGCTGAGTGAATGGAACACGTGTTCAGAATGATGGACTCGTTGGACCTGAAGCGTCTCTCGCTCTTGGAAGTTTCCTTGTGCTCAGTACTTCTCGCTCGCTTCCGCCGGAAGGGTAGGCCAATCGCAATGTCTATATCACTCATCTGAAGCCAGGATATCATGCATCGACCGCGCGTAGCAGATGTCGACGACGGAGCGCGGGACCGGCGTGAGCACCACAAAGCTCATCACCACAAGACTATTCCCACCTGATTCCCACGAATATCTGAGATACTGTCACAACTACCGTATTGACTGGTTGTTCACGAGTGATGCGCACATAGAATGCTCTCGCAACTCTGCAGTAGCCATGGGCTGTACAGAATGGAATAGTAACAGCGAGAGGTGAGTTCAATCCATTTGCTTCAAATTATCAGGGATCGTGCCACCAGACGCTAAAAGTCTGGATTCTTGACACAGTACCTTCGCCCGCATGCATTCTCTCCTGTGGCCATCCCCACCGGCTCGTATCCAGGCACGCAGGGGACACTCCCAAGGACACGGTTGTTAGTTGTTATTCTTTCTCATGGGTTTTCTCCCAGCCCTACCGAAACCTACATCTCTCACAAGAGCAGCCTCGGAAGCGTCGGGGGCGGGATTCGATGTGATAGGCTTGGCATTGCCTGCTTCGACCTCACTCACTACTCGTGGGTCACAGAGCAATATCCATTGGAGCAGTCACACCACACCCACATTCACTCCATGACAGAACGCTACTGCTGTACAACCTACTTACCAGCACCCTATCGGGCAGATCTATACGCCTTAGGACATCGCTACATCGACCCCTTCAGATCCACATTCTACGTTTCACTATTGTTGTAAAACCTGGAGTGTCTTCCTCCGGTTTCCCAGAAATTTTCATGCCCCAGCGAACGCGGGCAGAAGGGCTGTCTCCCACATTCTCCCTCAGGCTCGACTTATCGATCTCATCGGCCCTAGTCCTGGTCGACTCGACCACGGTACCCAAATACAGGCATGAGGGTACCTACCATATCCACGGGCACGGGAGGGCGTGCACGATCCGCGTGTTCTCCGACGTCGATTGTATGGCAGTCGGTGCATATTTTCCTCATGTTGACTTTTCCTGCGAGTTTATCGTGCTTTATTTTCCCTCGTTTCCCTCCCGGGACGCGGTTTACAGCCTGGCCGGTATACACTCGAGGATCCGGGCGTGTAGTCCTGCATTGTTTCCGATCCCACGGACAGGTATCCGACAAGAACAGTATACACGAACGACGCGCGTACTGAGCGGGTACGGAGGCGCGAGGACTACCATGTATTCAGCGAACCGGCATCCAGGATGGTATAAAAGTTAGGCGAAGACTGCACCGAGACCTCAGCACTCGATCTCGAGTCTCTTAGCAGTCGCACCTCGACCCAGCTTCTCGGACGTCCCAATTCTCCTCACACCACGAAAACCATGTTTGCTAAGGTCATCCTTGCTCTCACTGCACTTGCGGTCACCGTTCAGGCTGCGACGGTTCCGACCCCTCAGGCTGGCTGCAGCAAGGGTCGTCGCGCCTCCGACTCCGCTGTGAGTGCCATTGGCATATTGTCCGGATTCCTCTGCTCACGACGTGCAACAGTGTTGCGTCTGGTTCGATGTCCTCGACGACATTCAAGAGAACCTGTATGCATCCTCTTGGTCAGCGCAAATGAAAAGTTACTGACGCTTCTCCAGCTTCGACGGCGGCGAGTGCGGCGAGGAGGTTCACGAGGTGAGCTTGGTAGTGAACATAATGAGTCGTCACACTCACTAACCATTTGAATCCGACAGTCGCTCCGTGTCAGTATCATCGTCATCTGTGATGCGCCTCCGTCTCATTATCGCAACTTAGTTGACCTTCCACGACGCCATCGGTTTCTCGCCCAAGCTCACCCGTCAGGGCAAGTTCGGGTTAGTATCTGCATTCGCTATTTGAACTGGATAGTGATCTGATGCAACTGCCACTTAACAGCGGTGGTGGTGCTGACGGGTCCATCATGCACTTCGCCGAGATTGAGACCAACTTCCGTACGCATCATCGGTCCAATCATCGCGACTGCATTAACTCACAGTGGAATCCTAGACGCCAACAACGGTGTTGACGAAATCACCGAGGCTCAGCGCCCCTTTGCGATCAAGCACAAGGTGTCCTTCGCTGACTTGTACGTTTGCCTCTCACCACATGCTGCAAAGTATTGACACAGGGCTCGCAGCATCCAATTCGCGGGCGCCGTCGGCGTCTCCAACTGCGCAGGTGGTCCTCGCCTCCAATTCCTCGCAGGTCGCTCTAACGTCACTCGCCCCTCGCCCGACCTCCTCGTCCCGGAGCCGTCCGACTCGAACGACGTGATCTTTGCGCGCATGGGCGACGCGGGATTCAGCCCGAACGAAGTCGTCGACCTGCTCATCTCGCACACCGTTGCCGCCCAGGACCACGTCGACGAGACGATCCCCGGCACGCCGTTCGACTCGACCCCGAGCGCGTTCGACTCGCAGTTCTTCGTCGAGACGCTCTTGAAGGGCACCCTGTTCCCCGGCAACGGCTCGAATGAAGGCGAGCTGCTGTCCCCGCTTGGTGGCGAGTTCCGCTTGTTCTCGGACGCCAACATTGCGCGGGACTCGCGCACGGCGTGCGAATGGCAGTCGTTCATCAGTGCGTCGTCCTTCATCCTCTCACTCCCACTCGTGGTGGACAAGCGTCGATTTCTGACTGACTGCCGTTGATCTCGGGCATGCGCCCAACAGCCGACCACCAGAGCCTGGTGAACAAGTTTGAGAAGGTCATGGTCAAGCTCGCTACCCTCGGCCAGAACCCCCGCAGGCTCACGGACTGCTCCGAGGTCATTCCCGTTCCCGCTAACACCAGGCTCCCACCCGCGACGCTCCCCGCTGGCAAGACCCTCAAGGACATCGAGGCTTCCGTGCGTGCACATCCCTGTGTCTTTGAACTGTATTGGCATGCGCTTACGAATTTGATTGTGTAGTGCGCCGAGACGCCGTTCCCCGCTATCAAGGCCGCTCCCGGTCCCGTCACTACCGTCGCCCCTGTGTAGGTTCCCGTTCGAGTCAATAAGTCGCACTTTTTTCTGACAGTTCTTCCAGTCCTGGCTCTTGAACGGATAACAGGGAGTTGTAGTTGAAGGGTACAGTACTAGGGTTCAGGAATCTGGGTATCTATTTATGCACGGCAGGGATCAGCTGTGCTGTGCGAAGTCTTGGGATATTGGGATATGTATTGCACTGAGCGTTACAATGAGAACAACAGTGGATTCCGATTCATCATAGTCGTGACTGATCAGAGCATTTCTCTGTCGAAGGTCAATGCTGCTCAGCAATCGGACTGTCCATCATTCGAGCAATTCGCCGAACTCAGCTTGATGTTGTTTTCGTTCTCGTATAAATACCGTTTGTTGTGATGGAGACAGACTCCACAAGCGGGTGTCCGCAACGCGGAAATGCGAGTGTTCTGGTCCGAGCACTGAATGGAAGAATGAAAGCACAAGTAACATCGTAGCATTATCAGACCATGTCGTACTTCTACACATATATCAAATAGCGCCGCGAAGTCAAAAAGAACGGTATACAGACAACAGTAGTGAGTACAATACTTTCTTCTCCTTAATCCCAACGTCGGACCGGGGCCCGACTCGAATCTCGAATATGGAACGGGAACGAACGTGTCGCGAATAGTAGTATCGGGGACACATAGACAGAAGGGTCAAGGCGTACGTGCCCGCCCGTCTACGCTCACTGCATCTTGACCATCAACAAATAGCGCAGCCGGATCTGCGAAGCGTCGTACACGATGTACTACGAGATCCCCGCGTCAGTATCGCGCAACCAACCATGCTCTCTGCAGCGGGAAGGATGATGCGCACCTCGTTATACTGCAGATACAGCCTGGGATCGTTGACGTCCACGCCAGGCCCCTTGGGCATATGACATCCGCGCAGCTCAGGATGGTCGAGCGCCTCGCCGGCATCTTGCCATGCGCCGGGCTGAGTGCGTCCCAAACCTTTTGTGGCTCTGTTCGAATTGACGAGCGAGGTTAGCGAGTATTCGGCGAGCGGAGAAGGTATTCGGAAGAAGAGGGAGAAGAGGGGGAAAAGGGAGGACGGCGGGTGGGAGAGACAAGACGTACTTGGCCTTGGCCCTCTTGCAGTCCTGGTCGGCGTTGTAGTTGGCCTGGTGTTGCTCGTAGAACGGCTTCGAGGCGACTTCGCAAAGCAGAAGGATGCCGGTGTTGTCACTCAGGCTGGAGACAGGTAAACGTCAGCAACGGGATCGGCGAAGCATCTGATGTGAGGAGTACTCACTATGCGTGGCAGTAGTTCGCAGACTTGGACATCATCTACGCAAAGGAAGAACAGTCAGTGTTATACGCATTACAGCCACTGAAGGAGGTCGGATATACTGACGTCTGCGAAGTATACACCCTTGCCGAACATGTAACCGGTGACGGGGGCTAGGGACAATCCAGTCAGCGGGAGCGGCAAGAACGAGTCAGTGGTCCACTAACCTTCTGGCGGAGCGATACGAAGACCCTGCTTGAGGATACCCGCAAAATTCGTGGTACGAGAACCGTGCCAGAGCAAGAGCCGCTCTCCGTCCGCAAGGTTCCCATGCCCGGCATTTGTCCACGCCTTCGTCTCATGTTCCCTGTACGCCACACGCGACACACAATACCCAACTCACGGTCAGCATCCCACGCCCTCTCCCCACACCCAGCGTAAGGAACGCACCTCTCAACCCGGAACGCCTGCAACACCTCCGCCTGATAATGCCTATGCGTCGCCCCATGCGTATCCCTGGCATACGCTTGCAGCGCACCGAACTCCTTGCTCTGCTTACCCACCGGCTCCATCGTCGACAGTGCGAGCTCGGCAAAGCGTGCATCGAGCGGGTTCACGGCGTTCCCGTCGGGTCCACGGGGAATCGCTGCGGAGATGAGCTTGGATGCGACTTCCATGTCGCCCAGCGCATCGACAAGCTCAAGCTCCTTCTTGAGCCGTTCGAGGTCATCGATGACGGTCGGGCGTCCACGGCCGAAGACGTGCGGGATGACGCTGTGGTCGAAAGTACGTGTTAGAATGAGATATGTACATATACAGGGTCGAGCTGGTACTCACGAGTAGTACCGGCTGGTGAGCTCTTCTGCGGCTTTACGGAAGCCGCCGTGCGACTGGGCGACGTCGCCGTTGGGCTGGCTGATGACTTCAGAGAGGACTTTGAGTGCGGCGAATCCGCTCAGGATGGTCGACTTGGCGAGCTTGCCTATCGAGAGATTACAGAGCGCCACGGTGCCAATGGATGAAAATCATACCGAGCGGAAGCTTGTTTGCATCGTAGTTCATCGACGACAGATGTGCGTCGATCATTCTACGTGCAAGCGAGATGAGAAAAGTGTATGGCGAGGGCTTCGAGGATGTGCTTACGATGAGTTGAAGATGAGCCTGCAGAGGACCTACAGAGGATTGTTTAACACGAAGGACACGTTCGACAAGTGGAGAAGTACACACCTGGATTTCGTGAGCGAGGGACGAGTCGGGGATCTGCTCCTCTTCCTTCTGCGACGTCCCTTCCGCTCTGTCGTCCTTTGCCTCCTCTTCGTCGTCGTATGAGCGCTCGACCCAGATGTACTTGTCTACGGGGGTGTTTGTCAATAAAGCGTTCTCAGTGTCTATAGGGCGGGAACATACTCTTCTTCTGCACCATCCCGACCCGGTTCTCCCAGGGTGTGGCCGCCTTGGACTTGAACTGGTCCTTGAAGTTCTGCACAGCGACGGCAGAGCCCCACGGTCCCTATGCGCCAAGCACGTGAATCAGCCTACTCGAGAGCTCGAACGTGAAACTTGACATACCTTTAGCTGGGACGAGCCGCGCTCGCCGACGCGTCCCCAGCGCGTGTACAGATAGCACTCGTTCGTGTTTCCAATCGGGTGCAGGAGCTGGAGGACGTAGTACTTGTTTGCGTTCTTCCCGATCTCGGTCTGGTTCAGCATCGCGTCCCACACACCCTCGGGCGTGACCAGCACCTGGTGGGTGTCGACTTTGCCAGAGTGCTCGTCCACAGGCGCCGCGCCACGCTTCAGGACGGTGACCTGCTCGGGGGGCGCCGGTACGTGTGGTTAGTACAGGTGTAGGAGGACTGGACTTGCAAGAAGTGAGAGGAGGAAGACGAACTCACCATCTTCTGCGGGAGGTCCGGAACGTCCTTGGCCTTGCTCGCCGCCTTCTTGCTCGCGGGTTTCTTCTTCTTGTCATCGACCTTGTCCTCCTCCTCGTCATCCTCGTCGTCCTGTGCGTCGTCCGCGTCGGCGTCGTCGTCCATGTCGACATCCGCGTCCGCGTCTGCGCCCTTGCCTTTGGCGGCCTTCGTCTTCCCCTTCGCGGCGGTAGTAGCCTTCGCCTTGGTGGTTTTGGTAGCCTTGGCCTTGCCGACAGTCTTGGTAGTCGTAGCCTTGGTCGCGCTCGCCTTCGCCTTCTTCGCAGCAGGCTTCTTGACCTCCTCTTCCTCTTCATCCTCCTCCTCAACACCCTCGTCGTCCTCGTCGTCCTCTTCCTCCTCCTCGTCGCTCTCCTCCCTCACGCGCTTCCCCTTCCCCTTCCCGTTCGCAGCCGCTTTCCCCTTCTTAGCATCCGCATCCGCCTTCACCTTTGCCTTCGCCTTCGCCTTCGCCTTACCGGCTGCCGTCACCTTACCGGTCGCCTTCACCCTCGTGTCAGGATTCTTCAGGCTTTCAATCAGGTCCTTGATATCCTCCGCCGCATCCGCGCCATAGTCCGCAGCGATAGATGCGGCAGACGCGCCGTTGTACGCAGCAACACGTGCCGCAGTCTTAACCTTGTCGCTCAGCCCGCGCGTCCGGGTACTGGCACGCGTCGGAGCGGCGGGCGCGCCGTCTGCGGTGGATTTCTTGCGAGGGGGCATGGTGGTGGCTGGCGAAGATGGTGATAGGGGGTGGGTATTTGCTCAAAGGCGGTTGAAGATGGTGGTGGTCGCGGTAGAGCCTGATATCGGTTTCACGCCTCAGCGAGAGTAAGACAGTCGCATTCGCGAAAGCTGTACTTACGAGCGTTGCAGTCGCGGTGGTCGACGTGAGGGAACAAGAGTTTGGGTTTGATCAGGGGCGAACACGCGCAAGCAGGTGGTTTATATCAGGGCGGGTGAGCGCTTGTAGTCGCGCGCGGCACGTTCCCAGGAAAGCCAGGGAACGCCGAGAGGCGCATCACGTCGGGGCGCACTATGTCCATATCAGGGAATTGCCGCTCTCTTGGTTGCGCGCTTGAAATCTTTTGGCGCCACTCGCATCATGGATGGCTGCGGCCCCGCCTTTTCCGGTGACTCGACGTGGACATGTGAGCCCGACGTGTCCCTCGATTGGATAGATCCCGACTTCCCGCCGCACGGTGTTCGCGCACCATGTGATGCCGACGGTCCCTATCTGGGTATATACCGACGCATGGGCCAAGATACGCCCGATCGGCGATTTCTATGACAAACTTGGATGGCCTCATGTCATATCTCAATAGATACGCACGACGATACTCGTGGTATATATGTGTGATGCCTCAGCAGCTCGCGATATTGAGGTTCGATTAATCGGCAGAGAGTTACTTATTGTTCGGCCGATATTATCCGGTCATGTTGTCACCTTTTCAGTAAAGCCGTACTGAGAACATGGATAGGATGAAGTGGATAGAATACAATTGCATCGTGAGCAGGAGGGAAGGCATACGTGGCTCGCTCTACGTAAACACTTCGTCGACTCCTCCTCTACGCGTTGGATGTATCTGGCAAATCTTACATGCGGAGCTTCTTCTCCATACCAGCGTGAATGTCCATAGATGTTGTCATCTCCGAGGCTGTAGAACACGTATGCGCAAGTAAGCATACAGATACACTGTAGTTATACGGCCGAGTAGATGCAGGAACGTACCTTGCATCATGAAGTCCGCGGGCTCCAATGTTTCGTCCCGACCCATGAGAATATCGAGGTGTAGATTGGATTGAGGCAAGATGGGCATGTGTGGGTTCTGTGGCGCACAAGACGTTTGGTATGTGGCACGCGGGGGGAGGAGGAGCATGGACAAGCACAAACCTGGCTCACGATCTTCCGCTCCATCAACAAGCGCATAGGCATATGAAGCCCAAACAGCTGCCGCTGCATCTGCAGCTTCAGGTTGTCCTGTGTCGCGTCCCACTAGCATAGCAAGTCCACGGTAGATGGGCATGAGCACGATTTGGAAGACCGCACGACATGGGCATGGGCATACGCACGTTCTCCAAGCGGTCCCTAATCTGGCTCGTGCCCACAGCCTCCGCTGCAAGACTCCGAGGACCATGCTTGAGAGTGTCGTGCAAACCGAGGCTGTTGCTCGTGTCTTGGATTGTTGCAGCCTTGGTCTCGCGGCTGGGGACGATGCGGAGTGAGGAATCCTAGTATATTCCTTGTGCTCAATAATGTTATTCAGGAGCTGAGAGATTCTACATACCATCCGTGTGTTTGAGAAGAGATATTGGAAGATTGCGTGTGGAGGAGCTGGAGAAGTAGTGAGCTGCTGTAGGCGCCCAAAGGACGCGTTTGCATGACGCGTCAGTTTCCCAATTTGGAAGCTTTATGGGCGTCTAGGAGTATAGTGGCGAAGTTCCGAGTTCGTCGTCCGACGAAGTTCAAACCTACGTCGTGACTCCCTCTATCTTGCTCTACCATCTATACTTTGCTGCAATCTTGGATTGTATCTGCTACGCTATTTTTTGCTCTGTATTTATGGCTCGCTTCAGAAAAAGTCGTTCAAAACGACCAGGGACGTTCGACCCCAACGACACCCACCGTGTCAAACACACGCGAATCGGGGTCTGGGACCTCTACGAAGAGGTCAACCCGGATCTGAAGAGCATACCTGGCTCATCATGGCTAGAGAAAACCCTCGAGGCGTACGCGTGCTTGCCATACCTCCTGCGCATGGCGAAGGACATCCTCTCGATCCGGAGCTGTTGGGTGCTTCTTGGGGCGTATGCGGTCACGGAGGTGCTGAATTCTTTGCTTCCTGCGGCCTCGCTATGGTAAACGTGATACACTTTTGTAAGGTCTGGATGGGAATGCTGAGTGTGGGTTTTCTTTCTGGGTAGGTATTCTGGCCAGCTAATAAACATTGTGCGTGTCACTTCACTGTCAAGTGCGGATCTATTCTTCGTGTCTTGTTTGTCCGTGGTATCCTTCTTCTTCACGACTGTCGTGCACTCGTGCAGATATTCCTCTCGTGGGCTCTCACACCAATTGTGCTTGAGCTGGTACGGAAGGGACGATGGACTGTCAGACGAGAAACCACTGCGACACAGCCCGAACACCATACACTGAAATGTTCTGTTGGTGCGGAAATATTTCCGGCGCAAATGTGATGTGGACTTGAGATTTCCTTTAAAATTTCCTTTGCTATGTCTGGAACCTCTACGCCCTCGCGATTGGGAGCTTTATTCACGACGGCCATGGCGAATCGTTCAGCACCGGAAGAGCCTTGTAAAATGGCCGTGACTGGTCTCCTGTCACAAGCCTGTTTACAAGGCTGGCGTTAGAGCGCAGTAAGTACTTGATGAAATATTCCTTATCAGTGAGACTAGTATGACGTAACCAGGGTTCCGGACCTAAGTAAACAGGCTTGTGACAGGAGACTAGTCACGGTCATCTTACAAGGCTATTCTGGTGGTGAACCTGCGCCATTGCCCGTCGTGGGATGGTTGCATCCTGCAACTATTGACTGGTCTAAAGATGTGAGCCAACACTGGTGCATGTCTGCACTTCCCGAACATCAGCCGCACTTGCGTGGTCCTTCTGCTTCGGCCGCTTTTATAGTAGTAGCTCAGCTAACAGAAGTCTCAGCTACAAACAGCAATAGACACACGCACAGTAGATGCAGACACCCTGTTCCGAATTGCTGTCGGGCGTGTCGGGTGTTCCGTCGCACAACGACTCCTCGGCCACGCACTCTCAGGCATCCGTGGTCCGCTCTCCAGGCGACTCAAGGCTCGATACTCTCTCCATTTCTTCCATGCTCGTGCACGCCTCGACCTGCCAACATTTGAAGACCCGCTCGTCCAGCGCCAACTAGAGGAAGCGTCGTCGGCATCTGGAAGTATCGCGTATGACTGCATCATCATGGGCGGGAGCATCGTGTCTACGCTTTTGCAGGTAGTTTCACAGGTGTCGGTGCTTGCGCAGGTTCTGGGAGCACAGAGGGACGGTGTGCTACTGGCTATCCTGAGCTTTGCGGCGTCCATGAGCGATTGGGTGACGAGGTGGAACGTCTTGGGCACAGAACAGGGTGGGTCACGAGTGTAATTTGAGAACGTTGTTGCTGATATTGTGCAGTGTGGGCCGCTACGACGAAGGACAAGGACTATGTACAGATGGTCGGGATGAAGCACGTCGTTAACAACATGGAGCACCGCAAAGAGTTCGTCACCGGGAACCTCGCGGAGTTCATGACGAAAGGTACGACTATCGTTGCCAACCGGAGAACATCTTCTGATGTGCAGCAGAATTCAAGGAAGTCTCCGAACGCGTCGGCCCCGACAACGCGATTGACTTCCAGGAGCATCGGCGAGCCTCTCGTAGCCGCAACCGCATCTCGTTCTTTGGTCTCCTCCAAGATCCCATGCGCCAACTTCCTCAGGTCAGTGGTGGCACACCATTGTCATCAGCACATCCACTGACAACGGCCTGCAGATCGTCTTCACCCTCCGCGCGATACAATACCCGTCCTCGATGCCGGTCTCGTTGGCATCCCTCAATCTGCTTCAGCAGACGACATCACATTTTTCCTTCACGGTCTGGCGCCTCTTCGACCAGACGAGTTCGATCACCGAGCAACTCGCGTCGGTACGCAAGTTGTACGAAGTCACGAACATCCCGAACCGGATACAAGATGGCACGGTACCGTTTCCGGAGAATGCACAGAAGATCAGAAACGGGGTCGCGCTCGAGTTCAGGTGCATAGACATATACGTGCCACTTGCGCTGCTCGTAATTCTTATCCGTGATGTTGGTAGGAACGTGTCCTTCCGGTATCCAGGATCTGAGCAGTACGCTCTCCAGAACGTCTCGTTCAGACTGTCTGCCGGACAGCTATGTGTGAGTTCGCTTCTGCTTTTGCTTCTGGAGGCTGACGATGTCGCTGCAGGTCATCGTTGGAGCGAACGGGTCGGGCAAGAGCACGATCCTCAAACTCGTCGCGCGGCTGTACGACATCGCAGAAGGCCAGATCCTCCTCGACGGACACGACATCCGCACGCTCAGGCTGTACGACCTCCGCCAAGCCATCTGCGTGCTCTTCCAAGACTACACGCACTTCCCCCTCTCCGTGCGCCCCATCGCCCTTTTATCACACACATTCTTGTCTGATGTGCGTGCGCTGTGTAGATCCGCGACAACATCGCCCTCGGCGACCCGGCGAACTTCCGCAACGATGAGCATGTCCACGCCGCCGCGCATCTCGGGGGCGCTTCTGCGTTCATCGAGAAGCTCCCGGACGGGTTCGACACGTACCTCGACCGGCCCGTGCGCGACTACTACTCGGGCATGCCCGAGGGCACGAAGACGCTCTTTGGGCGAAACATCGACTATTCGTACGTCCGCGGTGCCGGGGGTATGGCGTCCCGCAGTGCGGGCCCAACGTTGAGCGGGGGACAGATGCAGAGACTGGCTGTCGCGAGGACGTTTATGCGCTCGGTCGTTGCGGAGGATGCATCAGTTGGGCTGCTGTTGTTTGATGAGCCGAGTGCGTCGTTGGACCCCACGGCGGAGCATGGTGAGCACTTTCCGAGGCATGCATGTCGGTTCGAAGGGCCGTAGCTGAGGTGGGATGGGTAGATCTGTTTGGGCGGCTGCGGGAGCTGAGAGGTAACAAGACGATGGTGTTTTCGTCGCATCGGTTCGGAAACCTGACGCGACATGCGGATCTCATCTTGTGAGTATCCGCCCCTCTATCATACTTTGTCGATACAAGGAAGTGCTGAAGTCAGGCCGCTAGATATATGAACGAGTCCGTGATCGTGGAAGCGGGCACGCACGACGAGCTGATGAAACGCCAGGGGGAATATGCACGAATATGGACGCTGCAGGCACAGGCATTCCTATGAAGATTTTGATGTTTTGATGGCGGACGATGACGAGGATGGGACACCTGCTGCTAAGATCTAACGATGTTTAGAGATCTGCTAATTTAGGAGAATGGATCAACTGGATACGACTCTCGCAACAGTTCGAGCCTAATCAGAAGCACATCGCATCTCCTCACGCAGGGAGGTACTTGACAGTCGCAGAACAATCGATGTTGATCGTCACGTTAGCGCAGTCAGTACCATGTCTCCCTTGAAATTCACGTCATCTGACCTTCTGATCCAGTGGGAGGTTCAGATGGTGTCGTTCGACAAGCCGACGATTGTACCCGCGTTCGGTTTGGCAGCGTGAAGACCATCTGAACATCCTGTTTGCACACTGCTGAAATTGTTCTGGATGACTGCATCATTGGTATCATTACCGGTAGCAGGGTGCGGGGCAGAAGTGGAAGGCAGCCACGCGAGTACATGTACAGGAACCTGCAGAGTGCGAAGAAGCCAAGCTTCATCGTAGTAAGAGGTGAGGAGGTGGATGTCGATGTCTTGTCACGTCTATGTAAGTCTTGCCTTAGGTTGCTAACTTAAAGAGGTCCTGCGCCATATGGTTAGGGGTACCAAGACCTCAGGCCCCATCACCTGAGGTATGCTCGGATAGTGTTTTGAGCTAGTAGACAGAAATATTGAACCATCGCTGTGCAGTTCGACTCTAGAGTCTAGCTCGAGCAAGCCCCGATGAGAGGTTTGCGGTTCTGGCCATCTTACTGATACAATCGAGTGACTAGAGCCTGAGTATCGAACCAACACTGCATGAACATCCTCGACGGCGCATGTCTCCGGTTGGAAGACCGAAGACTACACCGGGGGCATCAGTGAATGTAACAAGCTGTTACACTCTGGATACATGTTGATCACTGTCCAAATGTCATTACCATGTATCAAGGTGTTGCATGCAAAAGGCATTTTGAATAAACCGGATTTTCCAGTTACATTCTAGTCACATTCAAAATGCCTCGTGCAATCAGCATGTAAATACAAAGTAACGTGCTGCATCACACTTGATACATTTGTACATTGACCATCGTTTGATCAGAATGTAACAGCTCGTTACATGCATTCATGCCCCCGGTGCTACCATTGATCTCTACTACGATGGCATTCTCCTGGGTGGTTGACCCTTGTACGGACGACTTCTAGGATTTGGAACGTGAGCTGTTCGCTTTCATTGCCAAATCATGAGCTTTGACTCGTACCATCAATCATCATTGGCACTAGCGGTGTTCATACCGGACATGCTGAACGCGTCCAATGGTGTACTTCGGTCGCTGGTCTTCGTCCAGGTCCCAGT
This sequence comes from Fomes fomentarius, assembly GCA_022606135.1. Lineage (NCBI taxonomy): Eukaryota > Fungi > Basidiomycota > Agaricomycetes > Polyporales > Polyporaceae > Fomes > Fomes fomentarius. The sequence continues at coordinate 129,943 of JABYQN010000010.1, read as the reverse complement.
AGTCTTCAGTGCTTTCGATGTCCCAACCGATGCACACAGCTAGTGGCTCAATAATAGAAATGTCGGAATTGTAGACCATGATGTTTTCGATGGGGTACGGACCGACTTGGAATACGAACTCCTGGCGGATGATGGCCCCTCGGTAGAGATCGTTCAATATGTAGAGCTGGAGGGTGATATTGGAGAGTGGGTGACCGAGACTGGATCGGACACGTGCCATCTGGACCAGAGACATGATAGGGTCATGGGTCTGTTCGGGAGTAGGAAGTGCAGGCTCGATACTTCCGCGTAGTGCCCTGCTTGCGACGGTGTCAAAGATGTCGCGTAGCGGTAGGACGTTGGAGTCGATGGTGAGCGACTTCAGCTGGGGACATAACAGCGGTGCCTCGTGCTCCATCAGAGTGCAGAAGGTACAGAGTGTGGCCCTGGCGGAATCTTTCGGACCTCCGAGTCGTAGTCTAAGCTCTGAAAGCTGAAGCATATGGGGGAGGATCCGGTAGAGTACCTCGTTCTCATCAGGGGAGAGAACTATGGTCAAAACCAGGATTTGCGAAAGAGGGAATCTCTCGACGAGATTGCGTGTTACCCACGGGGTCCACGTGCCTACATTCTCCTCATGAGCTGGCGCCTCGAGCCAAAAACCCGACGATGGCCCATCTGCGACGACACGAACGCATGGGTTGCGTTCACCCGACAGCTGAAGCTCCAGAGCGGTTATGCCGTCTAATGTGTTCGCCAGGAAAGGCGGTAAAAGGAGCGTGTCGTGAGTGTGGCAGTATGTGTGCTGAAGACGAATGAACGCTGGCCCGGGGATGGTCAAAAGCGAGATAACCGTGTGAACATCTTTAATAGCAGAATAGGTGAACACGACGGAACGGAGGTTGTCGAGTGATACAGGAGTGGTCGACGCGATGACATCTTCGTCATAACAGAGATCGACGAGGTGATCGATATGCAAGAAGGTAAGCATAGGTGTCTCGGAGAATAGATGTACGATGGCCGAGACGTCCCAGTATTCTATGCCGCCGATCGATGGTTGAGAATGCCAGAGGGAGATGTAGAGGTGAGTCAGGTTGGGATAATGATTCGTTGGCCAACCGCTCATTGAGGATATTGCGAGGGCCTTGAGGTGGAGAACGGGTCGATCGAACAGAACGAACTGCTGAGGCACATCCTCAACACGCACAGCATGGGTTAAGAACTTGGGATTTGTCACTTCTGTGATGATGACAGATTCGAGCATACCCTCGGAAACTGGAAAAGAGAGTGCGCGAAGCTCGGAGGTCTCGATGATGAGGTCTAACCTCTGGAGGCGGTGGGCGTACGTGCATAGGAAAGTATTGAGGTTGGGGATGGGATGTTTGTCCGTAAGGAACATGCTGAGCGGAAGAGATTGCGAGCGCGCTAGGTACGCATCCCTCTGTAGTGTGTTGCATCCATCGACACGGGTCCAGAAAGCGGGATTTGCCAGCGCAACTGCCCTCCAAGTCCGGCAGACGTGTGTCAGACGAAGCAGTGGGACGGTATTGATCCTTGCGTCGTAGTCCCTTGAGACCGCAAACGTGGTTCCACGGCGATCGCCATCCAAACAATGATTGAATATTTCCACGAGAATGTCTTCGGGTATTTCATTTGCCCAGTATGTGCCCATCAATAGGGCCATATCCTCGGCGAGGAAGCGTCGTAAGGACACAATGATATCCAACATCTGAGATCGTGGTCAACATCGTGCATGAAGAACAAGTACTAAGCCTAGGAAGCCTAGCTCACTTTGTGTGGTCTGTGTAGGAGAAGTGCTTAGTATACTACTCCACCACATACACTGGCTGCATCTTCGCTCACCTTAGCGTATCTCGTTCGGTCAGGAGCTGATTCGGGAGCTCATCGACCAAGCTCTTGAGACTCGGAGACTTAGGCTGACCAGACAAGCTCATGTTCGTTCCAAAGAGCAGTATCGATAGTAAATGGAGATAGCACAAGGTAAATAGCAGGTCGTAAGTAGACGGTGCTGTAGCTGGTTATCAGAGATTGACGCCGGACGCTGAACTCACACCGATTGCCCACGCCCCCCGAACTATCGCTGCATTGCACTGAACTTCGAAGGGGTTTAATTCAATTCAGGGAGTGAAATTACACGAGCAACCTATCCGTAGTCTCAAGTTGATTGACTGGAATCTTCACTCCATGATGGATGTCTCAGGTGGACGATACTCAGAGTACTGGCAGGCAGTCAGGGACACTGGCAGGGTATGCGGATGTCACTTGTCATCCACGCTAAAAAATCCTATTGCTTCTATCCCGCCATAGCCACTCGTCACTAACTCAACATCTCGCCGAGTCTCGAACACTGCGTGGGCCATCATCAGAATTCGAAAGCAGCTCGGTGACTTGACACTACGCACTACGCTACCTCTCGGACGGATTGCCTATCTGACGTCCCGCTGCAGCTGTCTATGCATCCAATCAGACAACTCCAAGGCTACAGATACCTCCTCTTCTCGTAAGTAGCCTACCACATACTTCTCACCCAATGACTCGGAGTCAATGTCGATAACAGCCGGAAGGACGAGAACTTCGTCGAGAAGGGTGAGACTCTGTGGCCCATAATGCCACCAACGTTGTCCAGGCGTTGTCCGACGAAGCATCAGCAACGTTGAACGTGATGGGTAGTTTCAGTATAGGCCCGCGACGTTTTGGGACCATCCTATCTCAAGTTGATTGACTCGAGTCTCTAACATCTTGTATCTTCTATGTCAGGGTTAACTACTAGTAGTTACTTGCACTTCAAGCGCGCTCTTGAGATCAGCCATACATTCGCTCAAAGAAGTAAAAGTCGTCGCCGCATGATACTACTAGCTCTTTCACTGGTAGACCTTCAGCCACTGTATGTCAAAGTACGCCTCAGTGAACGCCGAGGGATTCTCGTTCACAAAGGCTGACGGGCCGTGACGGTAATTGAAGGGAATCAGAATCCGAAAGTAGTCGCAGGATAGAACACTGAGTACGCACAGACACAATCGCCCTGGCATCCATCGGCGCCGAAGACAGCACCCGCCCAATCTCCACCTATGCGCCAAGGGATCAGTGCTGCACGACACCACTTTTGCTAGAATGAACGGCGCTCACAGAGTGTGAGGTTGATAACGAGGTTGTGGGGTCCAAAGTGTGACGCGATATCGCATGACGTGCTTGGGAAGAAAGCAGACGGTGTCCCCTAAAGACGCGGGGTAGCAGGTGTCAGTCCGAAATGCCCGAGAGGCACACACCCGCGAGACGAGACTGACCCAGTCGTCGGTGTTAATGTTAGTGCCGCCCGTGAGAACGTCGTTCGGGATGTTTCCGTCCGTGCGGGACCAAAACCAGACCTTAATGAACGAGTTCGTGCGCTCCATCGCGTAGAAGCCCCCACCCGCGCTGTTGAACGCGGGGCCGTAGTTATTCGGCTGCGATACTTGCACCCCGCACCCCGCGTTGTTCGTCGCTGCGGTATCACAGTTGTTCAGTACCGCAGCTCTGGATGGTATATGTGAGCTTGAGATGAATGAACAGGAAGTTGCGTTGAAGACGTACCCAGTCTCAGAGCGGGTTGTGGGCATTGTGCATCCTGTTCAGGCGCCCGCGTGAGTATCGGCTCGCAAGGGGGCGAAGCACTGCAAGTCACCTGAGTTGGTATGGAGTGTGGCCTGGTTCGGTAACTGGTCGTTCACCCCTTCGAGAATGTCTATCTCCCCTGCGGAAGCAAACACGGAGCAGATGGTGGGTATCACGGTGAGTATTAGGCATATCCTCCTCTCGGTGAGCCGGTCCTCGGAACGAACCTTGGTTGGGCCAATCTTCACCGACTTCCCATATCGCCGGCCATGTCCTGTTGAAGCATGCGCTCCACATGTCAGACAGAAGTGCGCAGTCAAAGAAGCATGAACTATAGTTGGCACGTACGCGCATCCTTGAGGCATGTGACGGACGTTCCACCTGAAAAGTTCACAGGAACAATATTAGCCTATACCTTCCGGGCCTGAGACCACGAGCGCGCTGCGCACGCCGTACCCGTGCGGAGCCGCTGTATGAAGGTATAAATTTTATTAGGAGGTAGAACGTACACGGAGACGTGCGTGGTATATTGCTTGTTGCTCATCAGTCGAACAGAGTTCCGTCCGGGGTCGCTAGCGCTCAGGACGGTCGTGTGGTCTGCACCGATGACGAAGTGGTCGTCCGAGGAGAAGGTGAGGTTTTGTACGAGCGCGTCTGCTTGGCTGACGTAGTTGCTAGTCATGTAAAAAGGTGTCAGTGCGAGCACGAGCGTATAACGTCACCGTGACGAAGCAAGTGTCACTGGAGGTCGGAGAAGTACGTACACTCTGCCATGCGTAGGGTCTGGGATCGCCTGGTGGGTGAAGCCGGAGAGAAAGCTGGACCCGGAGAAGCTGTCCGCCTGCGTATAAGTCCCCGCCAGAACGGTGGCGACAAAACACGCTTGAGCGAGGAGGGCACCGAGGAACATGGTGTCCGAGGCGGTAGCTCGAGGAACGGTTGGGGGTAGAAGGGCTATACTGAGAGCGAGCTCAGTGAGGAGCTATCGTCGCGCAGCTTAGTGTTATATACGTCCAGGGACTGTCATGGCGCCGCCGAGTAGAGGTAGTATTCCAATGAGGAATTCTCTGGACGCAGAGCTAGGCCCGTAAGAAGCGAATGGCGGATGGTCACCAGTGCGATTTAGTAGCCTCGGTAGAAAGGGAGCACATGCTCACCCAATCCAGGGGACACAATCCATTACGCCTGAGCTCTGCATTTGGCACCCTCAACAATGAAAAAGTCGGATCTTTGCACGATTAGGTGTAGCTGAACACATGAGCGATACGATAGGCTTCTGTCGGCCGCACGGACGTGTCTCGATCGGAAGAATCTTCGTGCGTATGACCATCGGCGTTGAGGGGGAGAATGGCGAAGAGTGTAGTATCAGCGAGCATTGACCACGAGGAAGCGCTCCAGCACTTCGGTACTAGTAGAGAGGAAATGGATAGGAAGCTACTACAAAGGGATCAGCGTTTCACAACATTCTAGTAGATCAGATCACAGCTCACTACCAATTGAGGTCTGTCGTGCCCCTGCGGGCGTAGGAGATACAGTGGTAAGAGACATTTGCGGCATTGGCGCAAAGCCCGGAACACGGTGGTGTATGGAACTGACATGTCAAATCCGTGGTTCCACTCCACGACAGGCAGTTGCATGTCCTAGCGGAGAATGGATTAGATTCTCTTCTATGCATGACTGGTCAAGACTTTACTCGCCAAGTTGTGTCATCAGCATACATGGCCATAGCCATACCGGTACGTACGGGGAGCTGTAGCAGATACCCCCATGTGGCCGTGGAATATCGCATGGCACCGAGATGTCGCGGGGAGCATGGGGCCCTTGCATTTGCACGAAGAAGCTATGCGAAACAATAGCCAATGATGAGTCGGCGCTTGGAGAGCTGCTGGACCCCAGAATGCACGGACAACAGCTGGTGTCAGTAGTGGCATGTCGGGATGCCCGAGATATATATATACACCAGGAACGAGCGACAACACATCGTCTTCCACCGGTGCTTGCTGCATGTAGCCATTCTGTGGAATGTATACGCAATAGGGATACGAAAAGAAATTACCCATACCCATGTCAGAAACACGCAAAACAACTGGTAATCCAGATGAGCAGGTCATCCATGACTGATCTTGGGCCTCCATAACGCCATTGCAATCGTCCCGGAGCTGATTCTTCCCAGCCCAACCTACGAGCTGTCTGGCTTGTAAGACATTACACAACGGAGAGCGAATGCCATATGGAGTACCGGCGTTGCTGGAATTGCAGCGTCGGAGGGCGAACGGGGTGCAGGCCCGTGGTCACTGTTACGGGCCTACCACGCCCGAACGTTTCACTCAGGCCCTGAAGTAGGTTACAGTATGGGCTCCACTGGTTGAGAGCACTCGCCTGACACCCTAGTTCTGTAGAAACACAGCTGCGTCTGCACTAATATTCAGAAGATAGCTGAAGAGGTTTCGGCTGTCGTTCGCCTGAGAGTCACGGTCGAACTTGCACTGCCAATTGAAGTTCGAGCGACAATGGATCCGCTGACATAAGCCGGCGTCTATGTAGTCCGTGTGTCTCGGGCTTGTGCCACAACTGCCACAGGCTGGCCGCAACGCGTTCTTCTCCGTCCTCCACCACGCCATGCCTCCCAACGTCAATAGTGTACGTCTTCTCTGAACACACTTATTGATGATATGCTGACGCTAGAGGTAGACCACGCTCAAGCGCATTCACCGCGAGATTGCCGACCTCAAGAAAGAGGACCTCGGGCCTATCAAGCTTTCCCCTTCAGACGACGACCTCTTCCATTGGAACGCCACTATACCAGGCCCGGAGGGTAGTGTGTACGAGGGAGGAGTATACAATGTCGAGATAGTGCTTGCCCATGACTATCCGTAAGTCCATGTTCAGACTCGGTGATAGGACGGGGGTCGCGTGCTCACACCGTGCAGCTTCTCTGCACCGAGGGTGACGTTCCGAACTAGGTGAGTCTAGGTCAATTTCGGTGGGTTTGGCTCTTACAACGAGAGGAGGATATATCACATGAACATCAACGAACGAGGGAGCATATGTATCGATATTCTCAAGCATAACTGGTCCCCCGCTCTGTCCCTCTTCAAGGTCATCCTGTCGTTGTCGTCTCTCCTCACCGACCCCAATCCAAGTGCGTCGTCCTCTGCTGTTTAATCATCTAGACTGACGTCATCTATTGCCGGTAGAGGACCCTCTCGGTACGTCTCTTACCAGAGCGCTTCCCTTCCCATACTCATCTTGAGCACCGCAGTACCGCAAATTGCGACCGAATATGTACGCAACCGGGTTCAGCATGACCGCGAAGCACGCCGGTGGACAGAGCTCTACGCTCGTCCGAGCACCGTCACGACTAAGGACAAGGGGAAGGGAAAAGCCCCTGCACCTCCCGCAACCGGCCCATCACATACGCACAATGGCTACACACGAACCACTGCTACCGGGCGTGCGAATCCGCATCCATCGACTGCGGATGCTGTGATCACAATCGAAGATTCGGACGATGAGACCCCTGCTCCTGCGCGCTCGAGGCGAACGCGCGCCCCGGCAGCTCCGGCGTCGGGGACTCGGGCGTCGAAACGCAAGCGAGATCAGGTCGATATTGACCTTTCTGCAGGGGATGCTGCGGACGTGCAGAGGTCTACGAGAAGACGGCGTGGCGCGGGGAGTGCAAGGATAGAACAGGATCCTGGGGACGTTATTGTTATCGAGGACGAGGATTAGGTGTGGACAGTGCTGGGCCCTGGAGTACTTTATGTGTATGGATGGAATGTTGTTCATCAATAATCACATTCTGGACTTCATGAAGTGCGGCAGTGTTTCATGGCGACATTCCTTTGCTACCATTGAGATGACAACTTGGGCACATATTCGAGCCAAAGGGGGCTGAAACTTATCCAGAATTTTCACGTGCTTGTGTTGTCGGGCGCTTCACTTAGAGGGATTCAACGTTCAACGTTCAATTAACATGAAGTTGCGCGAGTCAAAATCCAATCTTCCGCAAGGCTTCACCTCTACCCACAAAGTTCCCCTCTCGGCAAGCGGTGAATTCGGACTTCACGGCACAATGTAAAGTAAACTTTTTGGTATTCTATGCAGTGTGAAAAATCTGACGGTGCCGCCGACGCCCGAGTCCCGACTTCCGGCTGCGAGCAGGCGAAGGGAGAACACGGGAGTAACTGACTTTCTGTCCTTTCAGACTAAGACTGTTCACTCACTATTGCCAAGGGTATGAACCGGAAGCCAGCTTTTGTTTGGTGGGGTCCGATGCTGGCTGCCGTGTGACTTGAGTGTGAGTTGTTGAATTCTCTCTGCTGAGTATTCTTGCTCACTCACTCTTCGTCGTAACTCGATGGCGATCTCCCGCCCAACCTGTTCGGTGAGTCTCCGAGCCCGGCGCTTCGCTGAGGGATGCAATCTACTGTGGGCGCCTCGTGGGAAGTACTCGTACTCAGCACTGACGCTGCTGCGAACCCTCCGTCCCTTGTGCCGGTGGGCTCACCTACTGCTAGTCATCATTTGATCGGATGTGCCAGAAGCTCGAACTTGCACCTTCCATCAGCGCGCGGCGTCGCGTGAAGCCTTGGTCGCCTGGACTTCAGCCTGCAGACAATAGATAGGCCTCTGCGGCACCCATGCTTGACACTACTTATGTTGACGAACATAAGGATCGGCTCGTACCATCTCCCCATCTGCCATCTCCTCAGGCCTCCACATCGATGACTCTCTTTGAATCGCGCGACCCTCTACTTGTATTTCCTCGCGATGACTTGACTGTACCTCAGTTTATCCTGGACGAATCGAACGCGCATCCTACCAAACCTATAAGGCCAGTTGGTGTGCCCTGTCTCATTGACGAGGTCACAGGGAAGACTATGCATCTGCCCGAGGTCGGTCCTCTGCTGTGGCGCGTCCCAAATTCTCCTGCTTATCCCATAATAGCTGCAGAGTCGGAGCCATGCGCTGGCTAGGGCTTTGAAGGGAAGGTGGAGTATAGGTTCGTTGAGCTTGATGAACAGAAGTTTTGCCACTCTCTGACATAATGTGCCTTGTTAGGTCCCGGAGATATAGGTACAGTGATCAACTGTGCCGTCTGGGCGTATTCTAACCGCGTTTTCAGTTTCGATCTACTCTCCCAACGAGCTTGGTATGTCGCCATCGGCAGTGCCCTCGCCACAATGAGCTTGAATACTAACCGCCATGCTCAGATTATCCGATAGTTGCATGGGCCGTTCAAAGGCTGGGAGCAACCTTAGCGTAGGCGGATCTATCGTTCTTTCCGTGCATTATTCTCTCTAAGACTTTGTCACAGTGCGCACAGCGCGGCACTCACCGCCGACGAATTAGGTGCGCCATAGCCTCCTCTATGATATTATATTGACCGACTCACCTCTTACAGTCCACCAACTCAAGATCGCCCGTCCAGCACTCCTCGTGACTCATCCAGGTGTGCTGACGTCGGCGACTACTGCGGCGAAGAGGCTCGAAATTGCTGCAGACCGCTTGGTCCTATTGGAAGGACATCTCGCACCCGATGTGGCCCTCCCGTCTATTGGAACTCTGATCAACGAGCACGAAAAGTACCCGCCTTATGCGGAGCATTGCATCAAGCCGGGCGAGGCGAAGACGGCGGTGGCGTTCCTTTATTTCTCCTCCGGAACGACTGGGAACCCGAAGGCGAGTATGAGATATAACATCCAACAATCCACTTCTCTCATGTGCTATTCCATATGCTGCTATAGGCTGTCTGCATATCGCACTACAATTTCATGTGCAATGTGGTCCAGAACGCAACCCACAATCGCGTCCACGAGGCGCATATCCAAGGGGAAGATAGGCGCTACCGTCCAGGAGACTGCTGTGGCGGAGGTGGGTCGTCTCAGCCATCGTGTGCTGAGCACGGAACTCATGAGTTATCGTAACGCAGCACTGCCCCTCTTTCGTGAGTGGCACATTGTCGCAACAATCGGTTCCCTCTAGCTGACAGCGAGACGTGCAGACATGTATGGAATGATTCAGGTGAGCGCGTGCGATGTTACCCTTCTGATTCGTTCTGCTTGACGTCACCTATGCCGCTTTGCAGGTCAATTATTCTGTGTTTACGGCGGTGAGTTATATGATCGTGCGATTGCGGGATTGCGGTCTCATGTACTCCATGGAGTAGATGTCTGTAGTGCTCTCGCGGGCGTTCAACTACGAGCAGTTCCTCCGAAGCATCGAGCAATATCGCATCAGCCACCTCATGTGGGTTCTCAATATTGATGATCGAAGTAGTTCTATCTGATTGATTAAAACTCCCAGGGTTGTTCCGCCTCACGTCGTCTTGCTATGCAAGGTGCGCATGTATAAATAGTGACTAAGGCTCATTCACATAAATTCCCTACTTAGCATCCATTGACGAAGAAGTTCAACCTTTCAAGCGTCCGGGTCTGCTTTGTCTCCGCGGCCCCTCTGTCTGCGGAACTCACTGAAGAGTTGTTGAGAGTGTTACCGGGGATAGAACTCGGCCAAGGCTACGGTCTGCATCGGTGACTGTTCTCTCCTCTGTTGATCACACTTGCTCATAAACCCTGAACAGGATTGACGGAAGCTACTGGTGGTGTCGCTTTGGTGCGTACCTCCGACATAATGATTTTCCCACTTTTGTTCGTAGTTGATGGACTATTGACACGTAGGTCCCTGTATCTCAACGGATTGGCACACTCGGAAGTGCTGGTCAACTGCTCTCGGGCACGGTAGCGAAGGTCGTCAAGCCTGATGGCACTCTCGCTGGCGTCGGTGAACGTGGGGAGATCTATATCCAAGGACCACAAGTTGCCCTAGGATACCTGGGCGCCGAAGAAGCGTGAGTGATGAATGAGACTTTGCTTGCTCTATCAACACGATGCTCACACAGGATATATAGAGCTGCAGAGACGTTTGTAGATGGGTAAGTGGGCACCTTCAAGCATTGAGTAACTGCGCGATGCACTAACATATCTAGATGGCTACGTACGGGAGACGAAGTGTTGTTCAACGAGGACGGCGACCTATTCATCACCGACCGCATTAAGGTTTGCTTGCTATGTCATGCACGGCGGAAGGAAACTTACCATAGACTATGTCTATGTTTCCGCAGGAATTGATCAAGGTCAAAGGCCTCCAAGTCGCCCCTTCGGAGCTGGAAGGCCGCCTCCTGAACCATCCGTATATTGCAGACGCAGGTGTCATTGGCGTTCCCCATGATTACGCCGGAGAAGTCCCTCGCGCATATGTCGTTCTCAAACCAGATATCGCCGCCGCGGCCGCGGGCGACAGCAGTTTCGCAGCGCAAGTGCGGGATGAACTCTACAAGGTGAGCGTTGCTGAGTAGCTGCAAATCGTTGACGCTCTGAATTTCGCCTTCCACAGCACGTCTCTGCGACGACTGCGAAGTACAAGTGGCTGGAGGGAGGGATTGAGATTGTTGAAGCGATCCCAAAGAGTCCAAGTGGAAAGATACTCCGACGGATCTTGAAGGAGCAGAGTCTTAGTTCCAAGTCCTCCGTTGCCGGGAAATCTCGACTCTAGTCTCAACCGTTGGAATTCTGGTAGCTAGTGTTGTGCCGAAAAACCTTTGTCTGTTGCCCCTGCACACCATGTGGATACGTTCTCTCACTGTACGTGTATGTATGTAGGTCAGAGGTCACCCGTGATGTGATAGATGGTGCTTCGTAGTCGTCGATCTTACCTCACTCTTCCAGACATCCCACACCCTGTACGTGCATAGCAGAGGGCAGGCAAAACGAGGAGACATGCGAGCCTGAGTCCGGAAGGACGATGTCAGCTGAATACCATAAAAAGGTCCTCCGGGATCTAATTGATTGGTACAGGTGGGCTGAAGTATCATGCTACATGCACTAGTCTGGTAATACGCATCCACGCAAGCTTCATGACAGCGTCAAGCTTTAAAGACTCGGCACAGAATCAAGCTCAGCGCCTTTGTCCGATCCTCTGGCATCAGGCCTTGGTCCGAAGCTTTCCGACCTAGAATCCATATGGACGACCCTTTCGAGGTCAATCTGGACACCTGTTCCGCTCTGAGATGGGTGCTCTAGGCTGCGGGGACTGGTCCAAAAACGCAAAGTCGGCAGTGTTCCTGTACTAGAATGGTCCCGTGCGCGAGGTTGGGTTCGTACAATGAGCATTGTGAACACTAGTGCTGTGACGGGAGGGAGCTGAGATATGGGCTGTTAGGTACGATGAGAGAATGAGAGTAACGAACGACCCACCGGTTCGAGGAAGACGAAGAAGACGTTCGATCCGGCGCGGTCGCTGACAATGAGGGCAAAGAGGAAAGCACAGTACATCCCAGCTGCAACTCGGGGTATGAGAGTCAGTCGAATGGAACTGAGACACCGTACCAGTCTCGATGACCACCCTAAAGACACGGTTTGTGATACGATCGCTTGACGATGGCTCCGCAATGGGCGAGCTGACCCGCCAGATCTTCCAGCATATCAAACCTGCGGGTGCGAGGATATTATCAGTTACATGCGCACGTACCATGTTGTGTACCCATCAGACGTACTTGCACAAAGCATGTTCAGACAGAACGTGATCACGAATAGGTATCTCACGCGAGTGGCAGCTGCAGCGGCCATGATATTATCGCCTGTCCTCGTCTGTCCCAACGTCCACGCAGTCCAGATCCCGAATGCTGTATAAGTGACGATAACATACATGGCAAGTTATGACCAAGCAATCAGTAGACTATGAGATGTCACACGTACCTATGCCGGTTAACCAGAGGCCAATAGGTAATGCAATCACGAGCTTATTGAAGTTCCACACGACGAACGTTCGATATACCTACAGTGTGGTGTCTGATCAAAATGTCTTCCCTTGGCGCACCGATTGTAGTGACTGACTATGATGCCATCCGAAATCAAGGCTAGCACCACAAGTAGCGAGGTCTTGACCATCTCAGAGGGAGCGGAAGGAGCGAAGACGACGCCAGGGTCCGGATGAATGTTCGGATTCTCTCCCGTGCCATACGCATGGTATGCGCGTACTATGTCATCTATAGCAACCTAAAGAAAATCACAATCAGTTGCGCATCTAGGGAGAGAAATTGCATAGGGCGGATTTCATCCCAACAGAGAGTGATCGTGAAACATGAACGTACGATAACGACGACGAAGAACATGACTAAACATGGCGATAGGCAACCAGATTGGCAGCCCTTCGCGGACCTTCCTCCTGAGGATAATCAGGCATTGCGGGATGCATGCACAGTACACCCCTGCGGTCAATCAGTGAGTGTAGGCTGGAAAAGAATGACTATAAAGATGGCGCACCGGTGGCAAAGATAGTGAGAAGTTGGTAGGGTCTGTGGCCTACGATCACTGGTCTCCGGCCTATGAAGTAAGAGAGGTGCAGGGAGATGCAGCAGCAATGAGGGAAATTACGCGGAGCATTTAATGAGATCGAGGTATGAGTGGGGCCAACTCTAAGAATATCCTAACGGTGGCTGTGGCGGCGGCCTGAGACTCGGAGTACCGCATGTGGAGTTCTCAGTGATACTCCATTGACAGATAGAAGATATCGACGAGAGCAGAAGGCCACATCCCGTTCGTGAAGCCCATCCACGGGAACAGGCGGTACAGAAGTAGGACACCGGGATTGACGACAATTGGATACTACGAGAGAACGGTTGTATCGTATCATCAGCAGAGAACAATACAAAAGTATATATAGTATATATACTCACAAATGTCACGGACTGACAAGCTTCTCATCTTCTACGACTCCCGTCTGACAGCCCGGATGAGACCTGTGATGACTGAGCGTACCTCATGAGTACTGTACCCACCAGGAGCTCGTCAAGTCCCAGATATGTTCTCCAGTCAGAAGCATTGATAATTGTTTCCGGTCGTTGACGCCAAAGCCTAAGTACAACAGCTGCGTTAGAGTTTAGATGTGGTTGAGAGTGGACAGCGAACATCTACAATCGCGTTCATCAGGAAAAACTGGTTTCCCTACTTAGACCTAAAATATATATGTCGACATTCTAATGGCACTATCTGTCAATGTTCGCACTCTAAGCATGCTACTGAGTCTTTTACAGAAGATAAGCAAACAATAAGAGCCATAGTATGATGATAGCACTGCACTTTCCAGGGTGGGGCACTGGACCGAGCGTCTGAATTGCCTAAGGGGGACACTGAGGCTCTGAACTTCAGTGAGTGTTCTTTGAGTCGCACTGGGCCGCGAAAGACTATTCGTCTGTAGAATTAGTACACAAGGCCACATATTTGTGCACAGATATGTCACACATGTCATTGTCGGTGCTATTGCAGATGAACTCCGAGTCTGCGACGTTGGTTTGGGCGCTCACCAAAGGGCGACATGGCACGGTCGCCGGAAGGCAGAGCCCGGAGAGTGCTGCTGTGTGGGTGGAGTCGAAAGCTCAGTAAATCAGTTTATACGTGTATCTATCTGTGAATGCATTGACAAAGAAAGCAGGGCATTCATCAAGAACAGTACTACTACTCCAGTGCCGAGGTGCGACCGGTCCAAAGTCAGGAAACAGGTGACAGCTGCGTTCGAGCTGGTTGATTGGGATGATACTAGCTAAGCGTGAACCATGTCGTAAGGCCCGTGCGATTTTGTACAAGCCGTGATCAGGGTCAGTTGACGTTAGTGGTGTGAACCACTCAACGTAAGCAAGATGCTGCGGGTAGTCAGTAGGCGGACAGTTCGGGAACAGTTCTGATAGGCATTTGAACGGTATCTTGAACACGACGCGAACTTGAGCAACCCGGAACCCTGCCAAATGGAGATGTGGTTCAATGATGCATAGGAACCAGAAGAATAGTAAGGACATACGGCCAGACGGAGGTAGCGTTGATCCTTCCGCCGCAGCGCCTGGGATGCGGACAAGTGCAGTATCAAAACGGCCACCTACATCTGCACCATGCTTGTTCTTGCGTGAAGGCCGCACATGTATCACATCGCGTGCTTCACATTCTGGTGCTGCTAAGCCGTGGGGGTCGGTGATCCAGAATTTGACCTTGTTGTACACGGGGACTCTGCGGAAGTTGAGGTAGACTCCAGCAGATGCATGCTCCACTTGAGCGCCGGTGAAGGTAGGGTGATTGAAGGTGACGATGAAGCGGGTGAGAGCATCGCGAAAATAGGCAGCAGAGTACTGAATGGGGAGTTGATGAAGAGCAATGCTTGCAGACGGATGTTTCGCCATCTCAATGTGGAGACGAGGCTTGTTGATGGGTTCGTGGGGGCGTCCAGGGCCAGGGCCATGTTCGCTTGTGGCGGAAGTTGAAGCGAACATTGTAGGCAGGTCAGGAGAGGCCACAGATGTAGCAGAGATCAGCGGCGGCTTGGGGTTCGTTGAATCGCCCGACAGCAGGCATATGAGTTCAGACATAGACGACACATGCAGTGTAGGCTTACCTGTGCAAGGCGCCACTGCACAAACTTCTCGTGACGTTGGATCTTCTCTTTGCGTTCAAGCCATAACGTCATCTGTGAGAGTTCGTCCTTGTGATTCGTCGCACGGTAGGCATCCTTGGCGAGGTCGATGTGCAAGCGTTCCGAATACTGTGTGTCATAGTTGTCTGTGGTGCCAAATAGTTCAATGGAGCGTCGGTAATGGTCGAGTGAGTGAAGTTTCGGGAAGTGGAAATGGATGCGTATGCCTAGCTGAACGATGATATCCTTGTTTGCATGAAAGGCCTCCAGAGCGTCGTCTAGAAGCGTGAGTGTGCTGGTTGTGTGTGTGCGATACTGAGCGAGGTACAGGAAGTCGAGAAGAGCACGTGTGGCTCGTACAAGTTGAGCTGCAGAGGTACCACTTGGAAGGCGCAGCCCGATGATCAGTCCGATGAGAATTCGGCAGATGTCTTGATGTTCTTTGCCTGTGACACGAGAGAGAGATGAGAGACCCTTCGAGAAATGACGTAGGTTGTGGTTTGGGGGCAGGCGGCGGCACCGGGCATCAATCTCCGTCGCACCATAGGCGTCTTGAAGCCAAGCCAAGAGATGCTTCACCACGCCCTGGTATAGTTGGTGTAGAATGTCTGGAGTGACGGAGAGGAATATATTGGTGTACGGCAATGCCTCCCAGAATGGATGAAACAACGGCTTGATACCGGCATCACGACATGCACGGGTGAATGCGTGAGGTCCGTCGTCTATTGTGGAAAGGGCATCCAGTACCTTCTCAAGGTCACGGAGAGGTCGCGATGTGTCTGTCGTGTTGCCAACATCATTCCGTGGGATAGGACACTTTGGACATTCCCCATACTTAACTCCGGTGACAAGGAGTTGTTCCGGGTAGTCGCCGACATATGTCGCAAGAATGGGGTGGCCACGGTAGACAGTGCCCATGCCTGTAGCGAGCTCCATGCCCAAAACACCGACAGAGGCGAGTGGAGAAAGGACGCGGGTCATGCATGCGTGAAAGAGGTTGGCAAGGGTGCGTCGCCGAGCAGCCTTGTTGGTGATATGGAGGAGACGGGATGTGGGGAGGTATGCGAGGAGGATCTGACCGCGGCGTGAGGGCTTACAGCGTATGTCCTTGGGGAGATTTCCGAGCGTCATGTAGACTGGGTATGCTGTCTTATTGCCGAAGACAGTGAGCTGTGTCTTGTCGGAGCTGATGATGATTGGGATGACTGTTGCGCCTGGATGCTGTCGCTCCAGCTCGGTCTACAATGTTGGTCAGCTTGTCTGGCCCATCAGTGGCAAGGAGCAGCGTGTACTCACCTGTGTAGCCCACCACCACTTTCCTGTATTCATGTCAAAGTAGACACGAATAGTGCGGTCGGCATCTGCATAATGACGTTCGGGAACCAGGAGTAAAATCGGTGCAAACTCCGGGTCACCAAACAGAGCCTCGACACATTCAAGGATGTTACGGAAATATACTTCGAAAGCCTCTTCTGCTATCACGATTTCATGGCGATGGAAGCGCGGTCGTCCCGATGGAAGCTTGTCATCGATGATCTTGTTCAGCTCGCGTGAGTTCTTGTAGGACAGTTCCAGGCGTTGAGCGACCTGTAGGAGCATAAACAACTGAACTGAGATAGAGTGTGTGATTGGGAACGGTTGGCGTGCGACTGCTATCATGTGTGTCTACAAGCTGAGATGAACTCACCTCTTCGATTGCAAGAAGATCCGTGAATGCGGTCGAACCAGATCCCCTCAACTTGGCCCATCGTGCGATCTCCCAATCCAAGCGTGAAGCGAACGGTGCATATGGGTTGTGTCCAGATGGATCGACATCCTGTTGGTATGTACTATAGGTTGCGACACCAGGTGCATTGATGGGACGCAAGAGAGGGGCACCGGCTGCAGCGCTCGGGAACCGATCGACAAAGGTGTTGCATGCTTTACGTGCACTCTCCTCGGCTGTGGTCCGCTGAGTGCAAGATGGCAGGGATGGGCTGGGTGTATGCAAGCCTGAGGGAGGAGATGTGTCGTTGTCTGGGAGCGGCTGAAGAGGTTGTTGTGGTTTGGGCTCCCAGCCAGAGGGGACAGGCTCGTCATCAGAATCCGACTCAGAGCCCAACCCTGCTGGGGCGGGATGGTCATCGGATTCGAAGTCATCAGGAGTATAATTGCCAAAGAAGTCGCCATCAAATGGGATTGGCTCGGAGTCAAGTTCAATGTCAATGTCGAAGTGTGGATCGGTGAGGGGGAAAGGAGTAGAAGTCGAAGAGGTCGGTAGACTCTGGAGGAGAGAATTTGCGTTGGACCCACGGATGGCAACACACTCTGGCTTATGTGTAAGGGAGAGATGTTTCGAGAGGCCTGATACGGTGAATACTTTATTGCAGCCAGGACAGTGGGAGTCTTTAGAGGCAGTTGTAGATGAAGCTGCCTGAGTGGCCATAATAATTCGACTTAGCGGTTGGGAGATGAGATGCGCGCTGATCCCGCAAGCCAGTGTATCAAGGGCTGGGTGACCAATGACTGAGCGTGATCAGACACTGTCCCAGCCATCGGTCTCCAGGCCAAGATGTGGCGCGGTCCGTCCTCCTATCGTCGGAGTCATCGGCCTGCCGTCTTTCGGCCACACCAAAAACTGTACAGGACCGATTTGAATGTCAGCCAGCCTCTCATATTTCTGAGTGATCGACGCACCTCTGCCCGCTAATTTTCTCTTATTTCCCCTCTTCTGACTGCCTGCCAGTGCTCTCCCTCTTTTGACTCTGTTCACCAACCTTCAACTATAAACTCCTTACTGCATCTATTCTCCGCGTCTCTGCGAGCTTTGCTCAGCAAAATGTCTGGACGCCGTGCACAAAGCACTCGCAAAAGCGTGACACACCTTGTGGCCGCATCTGCCAGCGTTCCTCCGACCACTACAATTTCTCCCAGCCAGCGAACCACTGGTACCCTGGCCACACAATCAGTGCTGTTCAATCCCACAGGTAAGCATCATGCACAATCTCAATCCAACTATGCGTTACTCACTCTACTCCAAAAGTTTCAGACGAGTCCGCACCAGCCAGGCGCGCCCCGCGCCAGTCTAAGCAAGATGCCTTGGCCAAAAGAGGTAAGTGTCAACAACTGTTGTTGTGACAGTCGATACTCACAATGTTCCGAAGTCTGGATGGCGGACTCATCACGCAAACGTGTGAACCCTGCACCTGAGGACAACAATGGATCCACACCCGCTAAGAAGCAGAAGCAGGGTCAGCTCACGGTCAAGAATCGAGCTGGCCGCCGTCCAGCTCACCACAGCGCCCAGGCTTCTGCGACGCCGGGGAATTATTCATGCCCGCATCCACGTCCGGTGAACCAGTCAGGTACGGAAATGTTGTATGGTTGTATCTCCTGGTGATCAATAGCATATTGTCATCTCAGGCATCAAGGTTCCAGCCCAAATTGACGACGTACATGCGAACGTGTCACCCCAAGGCGGCAAATTGTGTGGCAGTGCATCGGCAAAGACAGCTTCAAAGTCGCGTAGCCGAGGACATACTTCAGGTCAGTCTGTGGTTTGCTATTTCATACGCATGGAGACGTTAACTAATCACAATGATATGGCCCACCTGCATATATAGCCACTGTAACGCATCCTGCAGTTGTCCTCCATGATGTCATGGTCACAACAGACACCATCGCTGACGATGACGATGATGCCCCTTCTTGCTCAGACCTTGACCAGGAGCCTAGTGCTACAGCTGCCGGCGAAGAAGGCGACTTGAACCTCGGTTATGAGTCGTCAGTCTCTGAGTCGGACGGTCCTATGGATCTGGAGGACGTTCACCAGCTGAGTGAGCATCTTGCTTCTGAGGTATGATGACTTACCTGCCCTCTTCGACTCTGATTGACATGCAAGCATTCTGACTGGCGTAAACGTGCAGCAGCCAACCTGGAACACCATGGGTAAGCTCGAAGTCCACAAGGGTCAAGGCACGGATGTTAGATCCCAGAATGACAGTGTTCCGCACCTTCATCTCAGCGACCTAGACGACTCTGACTACTCTGAGTTCCGACCAGAAGAAGACGCAGATGATCAGGCGAGTGAGGAACAAGATGAGCCCATAGACATTGATGCGCTGGACGACGATGAGCTCATCGCTTGGGCGCTCAAGCCTCGCGTGCCAAAGAAGCTTGCAAATAAGGTTCGTTTTGACACGACAGTCTCAGGCTGCTCACACTCTCATATCTATGTCTACTCGCAGCCACGTCGTACCAACGCTCGTCAGATCATTGAGGTATGTTCCCATCTCGTTCATCAATGCCAGTCGCCTTGCTTACCAGGTTGTTTGTCTGTAGCAACCCGTCTGGAAGGACAACATTCCTCAGGCTCACGCGACAAACGCTACTGTCAAGACTCAACGCCAGCCAGCAAGTAATCGTGCGGAAAGATCACCATCGCTTTTCTCAGACGACGAGGATGAGACCCAAGGTAATCAAGCTGCAAGCCATGTCACCAATGGCCCGGCCATGAACCTCGATGCACCACTCACTCAGCAGCCAGTTCCTGTCCCCGCTGTGGTGGAACCTGCCGCCGCGATGCCCAAGGTTCTCCTTCCGGCGAGTTATGCCATCGTCCCCGCTGCTCAGCCTGGAGGCGTACTTTCTTTGAATGCACAACACCCTCACATCCGAGACATGGTGCGAGGATCATTTATTTCGCTAGAAGCAGATCTCTCCTTTGTCAACGCCTTCCCTGATGGCCTGGGCCGCAATCATACCATTGCAAGAGCCCTACAAGAGATGGCTATGACTCTTGGCTACACCGGCCTTTTGTCTCGTCTCCAGACTGACGATGCATTTCTGCGTGCACTGTCGGCACTGGTAAGTGTTACTTGCAATTACTATTGACTCTCGTGTTGACGATCGGATTCTCTTCCATCCAGCCGAAGCAAAGAATATCAACCTTCCGCAGTGCTATCAAGAAGATCACTGATTCTCATGTCCTTGCCTACTACAGCATCAAAGCAGGAGACAGCGAGAAGAAGGTCGCTTCTCTCGTGCACTGGATGAAGTACATCTATCCTCTCCCTGCCGACGCTGACATACGCACTTTGTATCGTCATGATAGCCGTATCCCATACTGACCTCCGCTCTGCCGCACAGCCTGAGACATACAATGTACCCTACAACAAGCCGTACCGTCACCCCGTCTTCGAGTCCGTCCTCCGGGCTAGTTTCTTCAGTGGAACTTCTTCTGTCGCCCATAAGCATCCGTACCGTTTTGGATCAACTTCCGCACAACATCCTGAGGCGAAAGAAGTTCCGATGGCGATGCTCGCGCTTGTGGGTGCTGCGGTAAGCCATCGAACGCCCTTCCACGGTACCTAATCTGACCGATCCCGATAAGCTTCACGCTTCTCTTAGTGAATGGAAGACCGGTGCCTTCAAGCCGACTTCATTCTCCGCTGACGCATACCTCGATGTCTACCAGGAGCACATCACACTTTTGCAGATCATCAAGGACAAGAACGCTCGTGCTTATCACCGGCTGATGCACGACCTGTATAACCTCGCCAGGTGAGTCCGGTACACCAACTGTACCGTACTTGTGCTCAGTCTACATTGTCTACAGTGGGCAGAAGGGTGGCAGTCGCAATGCCACGGTTACACCGGGCCCGGGGAATGCTCTCTCAGTCGTCGATGTCGATGGCATGGATGTTGACTCTGATTAGGCTGTCGCATCGTCAAACTTAAAACTAGAATCCGTTGCCATCCTCCGACTCTCAAGAGTCGTCGTCTGTCTGCCGCCACTTATCCCTGTGAGCCATCATCACTATTCCTGTCCCCCCTGTTGACCATTCTCACCGTCATCTGCTTCAGTCACAGACCAACTCTTAGTCATTCTTTTAGTCTAACTCATATGTTGCTCCTTTGGATCTCGAGTACCCGTTTGATAAGCTCCCTCGTTCTGGTCCAACTCCCGTCGCTCATTGCTCCATATTTGGTACTAAAGTTGATATCGTGATGCTCGCTACAGTGGCACTATACCCATGTTCCGCAAACAAGGTCGTCGCCTGTATATACCCATGTTTCTGTAGTAGGGTCTGAGGCCAACAATCTATCGTTGCTCTCGCATCTCCTATGTGTGATAACTCACCTAAAGCGTGATTCATTATGAGAAACACTGCACCTAAAACCAATAACTCGAGTCAATAATTCCCCTTTCATTCGCTCGTTAGCGTTGGACTTATGTTTTTAGGCTAACGTCCTATTGCCCCTGTTTATGCATGATTATTCTCGATTACGACTAAAGAGGGATTCGAGTTTTTCCTGATGTTTTAGACCTGGGGAGTGGACAAGCATGGAATTTACTTCTGGAATGAGCTACTCAAGTTCTTTCAACTGTTATCAGTACGTAGCATCACGTTTTCCATCAACGCTGAGGACGTGTTGAACTTGAGGTCCCTTCAAGTCGGTGATCACTGCTCAAACACAAGACTTCAAGCACAACTCAATAACGCACGTGTTACGCAAATCACTCACTGTAATATTACTGCCATAGATGAGAGAGATACTGCCACGATGCAGTATTGTCACTGGTCATAGGAGTCTATTGGAGACCTTGGAAGCCGCAGAGATTCAAGTTGTGTCGAAAAGCGCACACAGACTCACCCACTTTGCACATATCTTAAGTTGTTAGAACTGTATTTGCCTAGTATGTAGCGCAGCTCGACCCTTCAAGTTGGCAGGCTTAACTCTACCGTCCAGGAGCCTATCACCAGCCTCTTGTGCTTTACACCAGCTCAATACGCGAAGCTTCCAAGCTTGTACTTCCATATCGGCGGGGGGAGTGTGCTTGTGAGATATCAAGCTCTTCAACAGACGTCATGACCTTTGGCAGAACATGGATATTCTGCAATTCACGCCTAATGCACAGATCTTCCCATGCCAGGTGGGCTCTCAGATCTCAGATCTCAAATCTTTCGCGCCTCCCAAGCTCTCTCAGGCTGTATCTGAGTGTAACCGAACCTTGAAACTTACCACCGCTCATCCAGTTCAACACCGCAATCGGTGGCTTGTCGGACTATCTGTATCTCATCATCGGCAACCAGAGAGCACCAGCGACGAAGGGCTCGATTTCATTATTGATGGGATGTCTTTCTTGAAGTGTTTCTACTAGTACGTCTATGATATCGCCAACGAATAGGCAGGACTCGCCACTACACGGTTCACGAACGCGGTCACCAACTAAATCAGCATTTGACTCGTATACCAGCATGGTGGTGAACTGGATATAGGACTCTCTACTTTTGGTGTATCAGCATAAATAGCTACGTGGGCCATCGGATCATATACAGGGACCATGTCAGGGATCATCAATCAGGCCCTCAGTTCTGCAGGTCTTCCATCTTGACTGGTATGACCGTCTTTTGTCTCGGATACTTGTTGACCACATCACTTAGTGCCCATCTAGTTCACATAGATTAGCCGTTTGCTAAATATCATATCATGTCTTCGTAGTCGTGTGGGCTCGCTGCTACCCCTTTCACAAATGCGACTACCACCTAGACGGCATTCATTGGAAGTGTGCATGCCAGGTGCCAGTGTATATCGTTCTGGTGCATGAGTCTACATACATCGAATTTCCCACTCTAGACATCTCAGTGTTCACGAACGGCCTGTATTGGTTTGGACTAATCCGATTCGCTCGGCGGATGACAAGTAGGGAGTGGCACGGGTCGGGTCCACCCGCCGCGGGTCACGGGTAAAACCCATGTGGGTACAGGTACGGGTGAGGAGGTGGGAGACCCGTCAGAGACCCGTACCCGTACCCGTAGACCCGCCATCTACTGAACATCTGGCGCTTCATCGGAGGCGCGGCTGACCTGTCTCCATGTATAGTAGTGTAGATCTTATATAATCATGGCGCGCGTGCTCCTCTCGTTGCACTCTGTGGGCCAGCCAGCAACAGCAAAATCACTCGATGACACACTCCTCTCGGTCTTCCTCACTGGTGGGTGCAATGGCTACTGGCTTGGGTAGGAAGCGAGGTGCTCCGACACGCGCCGGTCCTCCTACTGCAGGCCCATCTCAGGTGGTGTCATCGAAGGCCCGGGATGGCAACGCCCAAGGAACAGCCGCCTATGAAGCGTCAGAGCACACTCGATTGGACACTCAGGAACTCACACGTAGAAGGTGAATTAAGCTTTGTGGTGTTGACCTGAATAGGATACCTGACAATGTCCGACTCTCGAGCAGTTGCATCAACGTCCAAGCAATCGGATGATGGCAGTCAAATGGGACATTATTGCTCAGGACCTTGAGTCGTCTACACCTCTGCCGGGATTAAACCAAGATATATGGCCCGGAAGCCTTCCAAGCTGGCATGTGCACACTATGAGAGCTTTACGACAAGTCTTCGTGCAGCTTGGTCCACAGAACTCAGTGCCTGTTGAGCAGTATCTCATCTGCGACTGGAATCACTTGGTTCATGCTGTTCTCCATTTTCACTACAAACCTGAACCTGTCCGATGATGAGCAAATCACAAGAGTTCTCCAATGGGCTAATGTCCACTGCCCAGTATGTATCAAGTATCACTTTGCTGGTGTGTAGCTCACCTGTAGTACTAATTCATCCAGGGCATAAACAATGCAAAGGGGCCGGACCCGATTGCAGTGAACATGGAGATCTCCCATCGGAGTACAGATGGAAATAAATCCCACGTCAATAGCAGCATACCGCCATTGGAGGATGCCTAACATCATATCAGAATGTAGTTGGTGATCGTCTACTATAGCATTAGTATTGAACTGGGGTCCCTATGAGCTAGTGCACTGATACAGCTGGTTCCATTTTTGGTGGCCGAGCGCCCAACTGCACAGCACACTTTGCACACGAAAAAGTCGAGAATTATGAAGGAGGTCAGTTCACGTTGGCACCTTGATTGGCCGAAAAAAACTCATTCTGAGGCATGTATGAGCACATTGATCGATTTATATGCCTCACGAGGTACAGAAATCCACTTTTCGGCCTGCCTCAGTAACCACGTCATCGGGTGCCAAATGTCTGGAACTTTGAACAAGGCATTAGAACCCCGGAATTGCTCATAGGTTATATAGCATCGCACATAGATGGTAGGGAGTGTGTATATATCATGCTAGGAAGCTCTAGGGCGAAGAGAAGAGGGTTTCGTGGCAGGATCCTCGTCAGAAATCTGGGATTAATCTGACTTCTGTAACTTACAAACCTGAGTATCCATGGAGATTTCGAAGGTGTAGGTGTGTTTGCAAGGCTTGTAGCAGTATATATCACCAGTCTCAAAGCAAGGTATGCCGTGGCAAGGGCACAGTCGATTTGTTTGTATTTTCTGACTTTTTCGTGTCGAAAGTGCGCGTGCGTCAGTCGGAGATGAGCGGCCACCAATTTCAGAAACAGCTGTAATATGTCTGTGTTGCTACGCGGGATACCCGTACCCGTCCGTCACCCGTACCCGTCGCCGCGGGTACGGGTGGCTGACAGGTACGGGTACGGGTCACCCTCTGAGTGCGGTGGGTCGACCCATGCCACTCCCTAATGACAACATCAGGAAAAAGCATTTTCTATGTGGCTATGCTGGTGGCTACATAGGCAATAGAGCACTCCGCCAGCGCTCTGTAGGACTCCGTAGATCGCTGTAGACACTGTAGATGTCTTGCATTGAATTGTGTGGTCAAAAGTTACCAAATCACTAAGACTCCTATCATACATCCCCCTGCACTGTCCTCTATACGTACAAAGGCATGCAGATGCAATTTAGATGCAATTGAGGATCGAATAAGGTGTGAGAACTTTACTCGAGGAACTATCAAGTTGTGGCTGGCGGTAAGCGCCAGAGCGTGCGAGTGCCAGCGCACAAGTTCGAAACGTCGAAGTCTTCGTGCTTGTCTGCCCCATCTCTCATGTCTGTCCTCCGCATGAGAGCTTTTCACCCTGATCTGTCCATTTGTTGCTCTGCACATGCTAGCATCTCCTCTGCCCTGTCATCTGTGTCCTTGGCCTCTGCCTTGGTGGTCTCTACTGGAAATGTCGCCTGGGCCTTGTCTCCCCTCCTCTATGAGACATGAGTTATCTCGTATATCACGCTCTACTCAAGGTATGGTCTTTGTATTCGTCCTCGTAGTGGGATCAAGCTAGTGGCCAGGTCTTCAGCCGTAGTTGTTGTGGGATAATTGGGCGAGGGTTGGTATCTGTGTCTGCTCGAGAGCTTCGACCAGACATGGAAACCACTCCCCGCCCAATGTTGTGCATGACAAATACTTCTGCAGCACTTGTAGCTCGAGCATAGGTTCTGTCACAAAGATTCCAATGCCACACCGCTTCCTTGGTTTGTCAATGTAAGTTCACTGGTTCTCGTTGGTCATCGTGTTGTCCTGATTGTTGTACGTCTATCGTCTCATCCTCATTCCTGTTGAGTGTTCGTCATCTCATTTCATATCTGCTGTACATTCGTTGTCCCGTCCTGGTTCTTTGTTGTATGTTTGAGTCCACCTGTCTCATCCTCGTTATATGTTATATGTCATCCTCGTCCCATATAGTGTGAGTGTGCCCTCTTCATCGTTGTTTCACTATCAGTATTGTAGCTCTGGTAACCTTGTATTCTGATACCGTTGTCAATTCATCACGTTGCCAAACATCTATGTAGTGTTTGCAGCCAAGATTGTGAACCGAATGTGAATATTGTCTGCTTTTCTGCATAACTATAACCTCTATGAGGTTCTACAGGGGCTCTATGTCTCCCTACAGAGTGTTGGAGGGCGCTACATTTCACTACAGAGTATTGGAGGGCACTACAAGTCACTACCGAGAAGGGACTTGTCTACAGCCCTACCACTGCTACATAGGCCATGTAGTCCTCTGTAGCCAAGTGGTTTTTTCCTGATGAAGGAACCTCACTGCTTTCTAGGCAGGCCGATGAAGGTAAGGCTCGTTTTTGGTATATACTTTATGGGAAACTCATCGCCCCCGTGAGACCGAACGACCTATCTTATCAGTAGGAAATTACTGCGGGAACCGCAAGGCTCCTTTTATTTGTTCCATTAAGTCAGTGATTCTTTCTTGGGAACCCCATATCGAAACATTCCCATTTCTCCCCCATCTGCCTCCCGCTTACTGCTCTCTTTCATTCTCTGGGTGTGTCGCACCGGCATCCTTGGGTGATGCTCCCCCCAATCTGTTGGAACATGAGTTTTTTTTGAGTACGACCGATGACGCATCCGGCCCGGACGATACCCTATCGTCGTACGATAAGCCCCTGTATGTTACCGCTTACGGACTTACTGGTACCTTAGTTATGTCCTGATTTGGTCATTTACATTCCTCTAAGTTACTTATAAGGCTCGCGCATCATCCTGTATTCCTTACGCGTTTGCTTGGTACAAACGCGAATTCATCCTTTTGTTGCTCGCTTCCCTGCTCTCTCGCGTGCTCGCTCCGCTTGCTTCAATACAATCAATCTCGTGTCTATCGGTTTCCTCGCGCTTGGGACATGCGTTCAGGCCGTCCATGGTAATAACTACATCCTCAAAGCTTCGGGGGCCAGTACCGCCTCCTCAACACGTCTTATCAGTCTTCCAATAGTGCGTCGAGCAAAGGCACGGAGCGCCCTGGAACAGTTGCAGACAGACCAGAGAGGTACACTCGAGACTTCAGACACCGCACGTAGAGGTATATCGGATG
This sequence comes from Fomes fomentarius, assembly GCA_022606135.1. Taxonomy (NCBI): domain Eukaryota; kingdom Fungi; phylum Basidiomycota; class Agaricomycetes; order Polyporales; family Polyporaceae; genus Fomes; species Fomes fomentarius. The sequence goes on along the minus strand of JABYQN010000010.1, from coordinate 103,212 downwards.
TTCTGGCCACCAACCAGCTTGTAGAATACATCGCGACTGTAAGTGCTTAACAGCGCCTCCCTCTGTATCTCTGCTCATATTGAGTTGCTATTGCAGGTTGGTGTTGGAACCCCTCCCAAGAACTGTATGTTGACTGCGCCTCCCGGCGAGCTTATGCAGAATCGTTACTCATTGGTCACGCTGTTAGATACTCTCCTCATCGACAATGGAAGCTCAAACACCTTCGGAGCACAGAGCGGTAGTCCGTTTGTACCGTCAGAAAGCACAATAATGACAGGGAATGCTATGGTATGCTTGATTTCGTAGTCCCTCTCGCCGCGTGAGACTGGAACTGAGCATGGTTCTTAGTCGAAGACTTACGGCCCCGTTGGTCAAGTCATGTTCGGTAAGTTACGCATCAATCGATACATACTTAGCTCTTATCTCAAGGATTACACAGGGCAAGAGTTCATTGATACTGTTACTATCGGCGGATTATCAGTGGTGAACCAGTCTATCGGAGCTGTAGAGCTTGAGGTGGGGTTTGACGGGATTGATGGTATCCTTGGGTATGTTTGGGTATCATATCAATGCTTGCATAGAATTGCTGACACTAATCGACCCTCTGATCAAGTCTTGGAGTAACCAATATGACTTTCGGTGCGCAGGTTAAGCTGTTGTCGTTTCGACGAGGCTTACCTCTCCTGTTTAAGGAACCCGTTTTCCGGACCATAACTCATCATTTCCAACCATAATTGACAACGCATTCAATCAAGGACTTATTGAAGCCCATCAGATTGGTATATCATTTGAGCCGACCACTTCGATCAACGACACAAACGGCGAGATCACCCTTGGCGGTGTCGATACCACAAGGTTCATCGGACCTCTTGACTTCATGTCAGTAAGCGTTGGGTTAATCGGGCACTACCTACTCCACAAGCAGAGAGTGTGACTTACATACATTTGCAGCCCAACTACGTCGATCTTCCCTGCAAACACGAATGGGATAGGCTTCAATCAGTCGATCACGTTCGGCTCTCCAGGCGGACCACCTATTCTCGCACCCTCCGCTGGAATCACTGAAACTCGCACCTCCCTTATATTCCTCACAACCGGTAAACTTTCCTGTCATTTTCGAGCCCCTCTCTCCATACTGTATTGCTTGCCGCTTACAGCCAATCAACCAGACGCATTCAACACCTACAAGAACCTTACGGGCGCAATCCTTGACGATACTACCGGTCTGCTTCGTTTGACACCGGAACAGTATGCTAGCTTATCCAGCTTGTTCTTCCATATCGGAGAGGTATGATGGTTTCTGTTAAGTCTATCAGTCTTTGTGCTGAAGTCGAACCCTTTGTGTGTCCTTTCGGACAGAACATCTTCGAATTCACAGCCAACGCGCAGATATTTCCCAGGAAGGTACAGAGTCACTGGCATGCCCTCAATCTTTTCGGAGGATACTGATTATGCTTATTCTTTCAGTTCAATGCCGCTCTCGGTGGTACCTCCGAATTTGTGTATCTCGTCATGGGCGACATCGGGGCATTTCTTCTCGATAATGTTGAAGATGGGCTGAACTTCGTCAACGGAGTGGCATTCTTAGAGCGCTTCTACTATGCCTACGACTTTGCTAGCGATATGGTGGGATTTGCAGCAACTCCGTTCACGAATGCGCATACAAATTAGATCATTTCATTGCCTCACACCAACCTATTGTGTTGGGTCTTGCTCGATTCATGTATGACATTTACACCTCTGATACAATGTGAACCTTTACCTTTGTCGGGAACACAGACAACTCATAAGTCAAGCTTGGTGCTTCGTGTCTCATACGCGCTGTCGGACCACGAATAAAAGGGTACTCTGGGCAATGGTTACGAATCTGAGCTTACTCAGTCGACCCCACACAGGATCCACCGCCGTGTTGTAGCTCCATGATTCAATCGTCCTTTGGTTCTTCCAACATCTGGAGGGTTGCGCGCATCATGTCTGACTAGTCCCATCAGAGACTCGTGTAAGACAGGTGGCTCCTTTGACACGCCTTTTATGAAGCCTTTTTCATGCACATACCAGATCCACTCACACACGCCACCACGGCGCCGTTCACTGGCACACATGGCACAATGACGGTCTCTGTTTTCTTTCGGAGTCTCCCCTTTAGTCACCACCACCTATCACTTTTAGAAGCGCAATTACTCTTTTGTCGCCTACAATTGGTTATGCTCCACTATAGGTGCGGGTGGCCACTAGGAGTGGTAGATGCGAATACGAGGACTGCTTCATGGCGTATAAATAGCGCACATGCGAGAAGGGTCTTGTTCGCTCCCGGTTCTCTGTGTTTTGTATATCTCCACGTCGTCGCCACTCTCGTGCTGAGTCAGGGTCATTCTCGTACTATGACTACTGCCCCTGGCGCTCGGGATTCAGAGTCCCAGGAAGAACGACTCAAGTGTCTCCTAAACAACCTCCTCACAGCTCGGCAGTCCAGCCAAGGGCCACAGTCCGGTACTCATGATCACACTACATGCGGCGCTCAGTCAGCATACTCCCTCGTTGTGATAACACAATCTCCCTCCGGACGAAGTGATGACGCCGACACTCACTGGGCAATAGCGCTCATCACAGACGAATGTTCACGGAAGTGTCGAGTGTACCACGTCTCAGACAGACATGTCGTTGGGCTTAGAGTGCATGACCCTCAATTTCCGCGAGCACGCAGCTGGAGTGACGTCTTTGCTGTCGATGAGAGACTTAACAAGAATTCGGCGTGTACAGGAGGCGTGCGCATCGGGGTGGTTCTAACAGAGGAGTTGAACCAGTTGGAAGAGGTGCGTAGTGTTATAAGTTGTGTTGAACCGGCTTAATGGGAGTTGACGATACTTCGACGGGATTGAACCATTAGAGTCTATTAGGAGCTGGAATACCTCCTCCGGTGTCTGAGACGTGGGACTGTGAGGACTGGACAGTTGCAGTGCTTGAATATATCGGGACTCAAGGTTTTGCACTGATGTCGAGCGCACTTGAAGGCCACGACCTAGTGAACAGACTTGTCTGCGATCTGCGACGGGCAGAGAAGCTGACAAGGACCTACTCGCGCGGTCCGATCTTTATTCCGCTGTCTCTTGGATGAGCTGCAGGATGATTGCGGTCTCAACCCACGTTAGTGGGTAAGAACATGCCAAAATAATAACAAACGAATGAAAATGCGACGCTATCGTTCATTAGTCCCTACATTACCATCCAAAACGACTTTGAGAACTTTGATCATGAGAAGCTATCTCGCCAGTTCCTTGCCACTGTACATGTATGATCATGGGCGGTAGTACTCGAGCGTCTACGCCATCTTGACTTCAACCTCCACTAGCAAGTTCTCCCCCCGCAGTTGGCTATCGTCCTGTCTAGCCATCCTATCGTGCTTACATCTCTTTTGTCTCCTATATGCATGTCTATCCAAGCAACCAATCGTGAACAACTCGTTGAATGCAGGCAATCCCGACCAGGAGTTCGGACGCTCTCGGTGGACAGGACTACCTCACTCGCAAAGAGAGAGACAGTGAGGGTATGAGGCGTGCACCAGCCGGGCTGTATTGCGGAGCAATTCATGAGGGTCTAAAGTCTTGCTCCGCATGAACAATGTAAAGGTAAGTTCATCCTCAGACAGGTGGTGCTCCCACGTAGCTTCAGACCCAAGACGCCTTTCCCTCCCGCATCCGCTCTACCCGACTCGTACTCGCCGCGCTGTAGTCGTACCGCGTCGTTAACCCTTCAAGCTCAGGGCGTGCCCACCAGTGCCTATGCCGTCGTCATCACTTCGCTGGAGTCCGAACCCACAGAAGGGTCGCGGTCGCAGCGAGGTTGGCAATGGTTCACTGCGGCACGTCTCTCATGCCCAACAAATGTCACAGTGGAACTACTCGGTGTGTTCATTGTCCACGACGTCAGGCCATATGTACGCGGTAAGTAGTTTCTGGCTGTCATGGCACTTTCATTCGGTCTGGTATAGCTGTCAGCTGAGAAAGGTACGCGATGTAGATACCGCAGGATTATCCATGTGTGGAAGCTGCGCTACTCGAGGACATGCATCGACTTCTATCTCTGCGACTTCTCCTTGACCCATACCACATGGGGTCTACCCCCCTGTCGACCTTGTTCCCTTTGTGCACGCTCTGTTCATGGTATAATTGGCTGACTATGTGGACCGTTGCGAAGCGCTGAGTGCAGCGGAGGATGACTGGGGTACGGCCTTCCGCCATGGACTATCGTCATCCGCTCCGGTGTTGAGGCTGACGTTGATCCTGCGCCCCAGGTCGGAGTGGTAGACACTGCGGGGCATGAATTGGAAAAGGACAATGCTTATGATCTCTTCTCACATCAGAGTGACATTCCGGCGTAGCTCAAGTCTTCGAGACCACACAGTACACGAATACAGTCGCTCTCGAGTCCGGCGCACCATGTCCTCAGATTCCTCCTCGTCACGCTCGTCCTCCTCAGACTCAACAAAGGAGTGGCCAGCGCCATCCGCACAAATGAGCGCAGCTCGCGCGTTCATCCGAGAATGGTATGTCACTGGGTTCACCTAACGCACATCTCCATGCAGTAACTATCCCTCATCGCAACCTCCTTCCACAGCGCGACCTCCAACTCACGCACCCTCCTCATCCCAGACAAAGACACAGACGGGCTCAGCAGCGCGCTCATCATCCACAGCACACTCGTGCACCTCGGCCTCTTGCCCTCGCTCATCTCCGTGCATTTTTCCGCCAAGGGTTCCAATATTCATTCTCACGTAGAGCGGGAGCGCATCGCAGCGTACGACGCCCGGTACGTTATCGTGACCGACCAAGGCAGCCGTGGCGGGCCAGCAATCGCACCCTCGGATGCGAAGACTCTGATCGTCGACCACCACTGGAGTACCGAGTTCCCCGAAGGCGCGGTCGTTTGTTCTGCTGCGCACTGTCCGCCCGTGGCGACTGCGAGCACGCTTGCGTATATACTGTGTCGGGAGCTTCTGCGTGGGCCAGCCAAGACGGGCGAATTGAAGGAGAAGCTGGACTGGCTGTGCGCGATGGGGACGATGGGCGACCTCGGGACGGGGTTCAAGTGGGAGAGACCGTTCCCTGACATGCGCGAATGCTTGAAGAAGTGGACGAAGAAGGCTCTAGGAGAGGCGATTGGGCTTATCAACGCTCGTATGTCTTCCCTATATGCTATTACGCCGACTGACCAGTTCTTAACGCACTCACACCACAGCGCGCCGATCTCCCGCATATGACGTCGGAACGGCGTGGCGCGCGCTCTCGTCCTGCAGCTCCCCTAGGGAGATCGTCTCTCTGGGAACGAATCAGGACGTCCGAAGACTATTCGAAGCTCGCGCGGACGTCAAAGCAGAAACAGACCGCTGCGCGCGCAAGCCTCCGACGTTCTCAGGCGACGGCCGAGTTGCGCTCATGCGTATCTCGAGCGGGGCGCAGGTCCATCCAGTAAGCAGACTAGTCTCCGTACAACCTGTACAACCTAAGTAGCTGACGCGAGTTCGTGCAGCTGATCGCGACGCGGTGGGCATCCTCGCTCAAAGGTCCGCGGCTTGAGATCGTCATGTGCGCGAACGATGGGTACTCCCCCGGCATGACGAACTTTGCCTGTCGCGTGTCTCGCATGCATAAACTGCGAGCCGGCGAAGGCGGGACGGACATCATTGCGATACTGACAGAGTACGCTTCGCGCGTCCCGGGGCTGAGAAATGCGATGGGGGACGACTTTGCGCGGGGACATAAGGAGGCGGGCGGTGGGGTCGTGAAGACGGAGGACTTTGAGCGGCTGTGGGATGTCATGGCGAGTTCGGAGAGGGAGGAGGGAGGATCACCGGCGAAGAAGCGGAGGATTGGGGTGAATGGGGGTGTGACTCAACAGAAGAATACGCTCGAGGGATGGCTGAAGAGTCGATGAGATAGGGATGTGTTCATTATGTTTACATTAGCTAGTCTCTAGTGTAGGTTTCGGAAAGGTGTTGCATATGCGTTGCGCCGTGCTACACAAGCGGAGTAGTGTTGATGTACATATGCAATAGACCGGAGCCGCGGAAGACAAGAGCACCGTCGTAATGGGATATTGTGTGCCACGCCAATCCCTCGACTAGTAAGCCTGAAATCGTATAGTCTTGGAAAACAGGACCAATACATGCAACGTGTGCTGGCTACACATAATCTACGACGACTCTGGAGGAGAGCCTGGCAATCGGATTTTATGGCGAGGTAAGATGATGGCGCCAATGCAATGACACCAGTGTTTGAGAGTGGGACGCGTAGAAGAGTCGCGGATGTGCGAATGGGCCGCTGTCCCAGGTTGGTTGACATGCCGCTCTTGGTCTGTCGCAGTCGGCGGAACACACCGAGGGGTGTCGTCTTTCCACCATTTTTCTTGTACTCTCTCTTCCCTGAGTAATGTTCTGATGTTGCATCGCCACAGGAGATCACAATCTATCGTGGCGTTATAGTCAGAACGTGAGCTGAAGCAGGTCGATGTGGTGACGTACCTCCGTGGGCCTCGAGCTCGACTGAAGAAACGACAGAAGGTGTGTACCATCTCAGTAAACACGCTATCTGTGAACTCCACCACTCTGCATCATGGCGCAGGAGGCCAGTGTCCCAGAGTACGATGTGAAGATGGGAGACGTTAGGGAAGCCGTTGCGGAGAATATAGCTTATGTGCCAAAAGTTGATTATGAAGGACTCGCGTGAGGTGGCGTAGGTGAATCCCCGATTCTTGATTGTCATAGGCACGAATCGCATGGTAAGCTGTTCAAGGGACATGTGTGGCGCAACAGCGCGGAGAAAAGAGTAGAGCGTCGAACACATAGAGAAATTATGATGTGATGTGAGAGTATCAGGAAGGTAGGGTTCCAGCGGCTGGTACCAAACGTCTAAGCTCTTCAACTTTGGGAATGAGCGGATGACGTCCAGAGTGGCGCCTATGCGGGTTCCTTAGTCTTTAGATGCATCTCGACGAGGTTTAGAGACGAGCTTGAGGCGTACCTGATACAACACAATGGACGTTCACAGAAAGGGACGTGACGGAGAACCCGAACATGAGCGGCGGGAACGTCATACGTGGGCAATAATCCTAGGCAGTCGATTAATCCATGACACCGTTGCGAATGAACACAGGTGGCGCACCAATAGTCGGAGTTCTTTTAAATTCATGAATGGGCATGGTGTGCCACGCGATAGAGCCAGGGCCTCCTTGGGAATCTGAACATCCCGTTTCGTGTTTACCCTGCACGTGAGGTGCTGCAACAGGGGAAGGGAGTACAGCAACGTGATGACAGCACCGCAGCTGCCGGCGTCGACTGCAACGCACAGTCTGGTTATCTGCATGCCGCCTATCGCAGAGAGGCTGGTATCCGCGAATTGAGCGGGATAATGGCGCCATTCGATGTCATCAAGGTCTATATGGCGACAGTTCTTGAGGCATCGTGGGTGAAGCAACTGGTCGAACGTGTTGCCTATATGTCGCTTCGTCCTTGAAGATATCTTGACGCTGACGATGAGGTCCGCCAGATGGGGGCTCGCAGATATAGTTCGTAGTAAGAGGTTGTATTGCTTTCCCCGTCGTATCTCAACGTCGCGGAAGATGTTGAACTGAGAGCGAGGGAGCCAGTCAGAGCAGACGAGGGAGGTGCGAAGCCAGGTGGGGTATGAGGATTCGTGTAGCCATCTCGAACTGGTATCATCATAGCAGAGGTCGATGATGTGCGCATAGACGTCGATGTTGAGTCGACTGTTAACCATTCCAGTGATGAAGCGGTCAGGAGTCAACCAGGTTAGGAGTAAGCGCTAAGCGTGGAGGTCGGAACAAGCTCCGCTTAGATTTCTGCTCCGCACGACCCTGACTCCAAGCGGACCGTGACTGTGCGCACTGCTCACTGCTTTCGGATGTCCGTGCATGAGACCAGCTTACAGAATATAAAGATCAAGGAGATATGTGAGACATCCCGCTTCCAATTATTCAAAGCTTCAAGAACAGTCTGCAGGACCGAAGCGAGGCTCTCTGTCGGATGATGTAGAATCCCCTCAAATCCATGTTCAGGTGCAGTGGTCGTGCATCGGCAAGGACTGCAGGGAGCAGGCAAAGGTTCATGTTTTCCGTAAACTGTCTAGTTTGATGTGCGACATGCGGCAATTGAGGGCGAGAGCATAGAGGTCGACAAGGGGTCCGTTGAACTGAAGAAGTTCCTGCCAGCCAGAGTGCGGCGACGTGGGTCCAAGGTGTTGGTGTTGGACCTCGAGTTGACCGAAAATATTCGCTGTGCGATACTCGTACACGACATCGTGTCGACCTCCAGATGTGCAAGGTTCGGGAAGGCGTGAATGTACGGGGTGGGATCCAAGCGACCAAGATGACATATCGACAACGTACGCATCATAGGATATATTTCTGGGTAGTTGTAGGATGAGTCGTACGGCGGACGAGAAACGCGACGGTGATACACAAGCTCTGTCAGAGTCGATGTCTACCTCTCAAAGAGCTGCACTGGGTGCAAAGGCAAAGGGAGCCAGGGTCTGACTCGGACGAGTTGTGCATGCAGATCCTCATCGGGTATGAACTCTGATTGGAGAAAGCGGAGGAAGTCCCATGAGCGCGGACCCACTATGAAGATGCTCTGGAGAGATGGGAGGGATGCGATGGTGGAGGCTAGGCCCGGCCAGTCCTCGATTCCATTATCTTCGGAAGTTATATCGACACTGACAAGCTCGCGCATGAGCACGATGGCATCTGCTAACGCTCCCGTGCCTTTTATCGACAGGACAGAAGAGCGATGGAAGTAAAGGGCAAGGTGGCGGAGACCTGGATAGTGCGGCTTCTTTCCTGCACCGAGGAATCCGAGTAAGCGTGTAGCCGTGGATTCGCTGTAGAGGTGTACCGTATGGCTGAGTATGGATGGTGGGGCTTCGTGATAGAAGGAGTCCGAAGCCGCGCTATCCATACCGCGGCCTTGGGCGTGGAGTGGAAGACAGAACACAGAAGACAAACCACTCGGAGACTTTGCGGAAAGTGGAGGCGTAGCGCACGACCACCTTGCGAGTGAATGCAATTCACCCAGCACGGTGCGACGCACAAGCGCCCGCGCCTTCCAAATATAGTAAGGATACCGGACGTCCATTATTTACAATAAATAAAGATTCATCCAGCGCTCGTTGGGTACATATAAGTGACACATAAGTACGCAAACAGACATAGGGCTGAACTGTGTCCCAGGTGTGTACATGGACTAGACACCGGTGGTGTAGGTAAACTACACTGATTCTGTAGACCCTCCGGGAGGTGCCGACCGCCCGGCCGATGACCCTGAGTCGCGAAGTTGATATCCCATCGTGTTACGGGAGCGTCGCTGTCCAACCTTATCACCTGCGCGCGGCCAGGTCGTCTCTCTCTTCCTGCCAGCTTGTTCTACATGTCGGACATCCTGGACCAGCAAACTCACATCCCCCCCTATGTTCCTGTCGACCATACTAGAGATCCAGATCGAGCTCCCAAATGGAAGCTGGGTTTCGATAATGTCAGCGGCCTCTCGCAATTCCAGGGCACGGCGCTTGAGCTTTCGGGTCTTCGTTTCAAGCTGGGATTAGCCGGAGCTTAGATTGAATGTGGGCTTGGAATTATGGTGAGTACTTACCGCGTTCTCTCCATCGTCAGAGTCCTCGCCCCCTGTGCTGTATGCAAGGGGTGAAGACGAGCGGCGATCGTCTAGTTCAGTGGTTGCCAGGGAGGTGAGACTCGTATGAATGCGCTTCCGCTTCAGAGGCTCCGGAATACCGCCTTCGAGTGCCTCCCACCCTCTGTATGTCTTCAACTGCTCCCTGTCTCCCAACCAGACGTGGTCGTCGCCGTCTGAGATTGTCCCGTCATCTGCATCGTGATATGTGGCTGTGGTGGCATTGGGCTGTGTGATGTCCCTCAGGACCGGGTGGCGATAGATCGGAATTGTTCGACGCCGGTAGACTTGTAGCCAGAATTTTGCAGGTGGCAGGGCAACAGCTTGAACAAGGTGCTTGCACAGGTGATGTGGGTGGTACTTCTGAGACCCGCAGTTGCACGTCCATTGTGTGATGCTGGTACTGTATGTTGTGGAGTCGATCGGTGCACCTGCAAGTTTCGCCCATGCATTCTTGAAGTACCGCTGGTAGGTGGTGAGAGGACGTGAACGTCCAAGATGATAGGTGTCCTCGAGCATCTCCGCTCGTGCAACACAGCCTGGTGTAACCCGGTGAATCAGGATATATGTCACCTGATCAAGTCGAGGGCGAAGAAGGTGGTGTAAGTGGTCGCCTTTAAGCTGCTGCCAGAACGTTTCGACCGTCATTGTCGTCCGTAGTCGTGAAATATGATCAGACATGGAGTGGGCCCAAAGGGGCCACTTCTGTGATGAGTACCATGATGTCCACAGGTACCCCCACACCTCTGCAAGGCCACGTGTGCGACAGAACGAGTACATCTCAAAGACAGCATTACGGCGGATTGATTCGGCTGTATGAGTATCGGGTGTGGTGTCCTGTTCAGGAAACAGTGGGTGTTGGCAGAAGTGCTTTGTGAAGAGCTTGAGAACTTGCTTTCGGTGTGGTACTGGGCAGAAGACGTAGTCGGGGTTAGAGGACCGCTCTTCGCCATCCTCAAAGAGCCAGTCTGGGCCATCCTCGGTGTCTGCTTCATCAGAGTCAAGCTCTTTATTGAGGTGCTCTGGAAGTTCATTCTCGTCAAGGGCTTCAGCATCGTTGCAGTTGTCAGCAGCAACATGAGAAAGGTCAGGCTGGGGATGGAGGGGAACAAGGGCACCATTGAAGCGAAGTCGGATAGTAGGAATTGCTTGGGGTGTAGCAACAATAGGAGGGGCATCCTATGATAGCAGGTCACATTAGTGCAATGGTTGGTTAGTAGATCGTCTTCGAGACGTACAGGATCAGGGCGCTGATGCACCGGCACAAAGTTGACGTCAATCCATGAGAACTCGGCCTGTGCATCCACAGCATTGTAGTATGCAGGCATGCAACGGAGGATTGAGAGGTGAGTTTTGATAGCACGTAGACAATGCCAGTAGCAGAGTTGGTGTTTTGCATCAGGATACGATGAACGAAAGGCATTGATCTCAGACCAGTCCTTGTCAGTGAGTGTGAAGAGTGCAGAAAGATTCCACTTGTCCCGGATCTCTGATAGAAAGTGAGTCAGGTACTGCTCCTTGCCTCCCTTTCCACCATTGTCGACGCGAAGCATCAGATAGCCAAGGGGTAGCCCTGATCCGTACACCTCGCCCAGAAGTGCATAGAGCTCAAATCGAGACCCGTTTGTATTCCCTTGATTTTTCAAACATGTGAAATTTATACATGATATAAACATTTGGATACACATAGCAAGTGACGTACAGGCAGAGTCGAGTGCAAGCTCATGAATACGCCCTCCCCACTTCTGAAGGATCTCTGGGAGGGCGAATGCAATCCCTTTTGAAACCGTCCTTTTCTGGAAGGTCAATCGGGTCGACTGAGTACAATCCGTCATTCTTCGGGCCCGTGCGAGGAGCCTTGGACCATTTAGCTTCGTCTAGGAGGATCCGGGCAGACTCGAGCTCATCTTCGGCTCGCTTCCACTTGAGACGATCCTGTTGCGCCCATTTTGCATAAACGGCCTTCTGTAATGGGCACCGGCGGGAGCGGGAGCAGGACGTCGGGCAACGGGCAAAGGTTGAGTCGGGCGAGGCGGGCGAGGGGACGAGGAGAACGAGGAGGGTACCCGGAACTGGCGTTCATTCCGCAAGGAGTACAAACGAATTTGTAAAGACTATATACTGTAATCTAAGGGACGGTGGGGGCCACGCGAGATGAGGCGGCGGGCGAATAGGAATGAGGGAATGGTCGGCATCTGGGGCGTGATGTCGGGACAAGAACTAAAAAGGAAAATACATCAGAACATATGATCGGTATCTAAGAGTCCATGATACTATCTACGAAAGGCCATGAGGCTCATGTAACAGCAAGGCCGTTACACCTTCCGGGAGAAGATCGGCTTCGGGTGCAAGGCGAGAACCTCAGCCCAGATCTACAGGCAATGCATCCATGACTTGAACGTGCAATGAGCGAATTGACATACCTGGCTCGGAGTCTTGTCACCACAGTTTATCACAAGCTCAATAACATTTGCGGGGAGGTCAATTGGGCAGTAATCGACATGCGCCATGCAATGCTTGACCTTCACAGTGACGGTTTCTGATGTCTCGGGTACTGTAATTCAACAGCCAGCCATTGCAGTTGAAGCTGTCCATCGCTTCCTTGTCACGATGCTTGTCAGAGTCTTCGACCTTCTTTGATGCCTTCTGGCGTTTGGCGTACTGCGCACAATGGTACATGTATGTTGAAGAGCGATTGGACATAGTGCTGTTGTGATGACTATGGTAGCTGACGAAGATTACCATTGTTCCCATGAATGAGCTTCTTGGGCGGCAGTAATGATGTACTTACCTAAAGCGGTAGTCAATGTGTTCCCAGATCTGGTGCGCCAAAGTGTCTGCACGTAACTTCGGCTCTCCGTGAATCTCGGGGATCGAGACAAGTGCCTCAAGATCAAAGATGCGCTGCTGTTCCTTGAGGAAGTCGAGGAATGAACGGAGGGAGAGCACACCAAGCTTTTCCTTCTCCGAAGATACCACACTGGCATGACCCTCCGCGTCCTTCCTTCGGCTATTCTCCTCCTTCCCAGCCCCGATCTTCCCTTTCCGCCATTCCTGCTTTTGTGCAGTGCATTCTGAGCATGTCTTTGTGTGGTCTACATGCGCTCCGGGACCCTTCGTCTTCAATGGGAAGTCTGAAAGCCAAAGCTCCCGCCTGCATCGTCCACATTGCTGGGATTCTTCTGGCGCTGGTGTGCCTGGTGAGCCGACCACAGTATCAAGAAAAGACATAGAAGCAGAAGCATATGCAGAGTTCATGGAACCACGAGGAAACAATGAGTGACCACGGACGTATCAACAGAATCTCGCAATGTTTTTTTTTCTGCGAGCACTCAATTAATCTGTATTTATTGCGAATAATGGACGTCCGGTATCCTTACTATATTTGGAAGGCGCGGGCGCTTGTGCGTCGCACCATGCTGGGTGAATTGCATTCACTCACCTTGCGGCAGTGCACAGGCGCCCTCCTCTTCCAGACTTGAACGGTACCCGGGCCAGTCTTGACCTTGATCGCGGTTTTCACGTTCATCCCTGGCAGGGCTCAGCTACTCTGCGCAACTGGCCAAAGACGCCATTGCATTATAGACGACACACGATTTCATCGCTCCACAAGTTGGTCTGTATCGTGCATGCGCTCTCAAGTCGATATGGGGTATTGATAAGCTTTCACGCAGTGCACATCCCTGCTCGAGTTCTCAGTTCTCAGTTACCACCCACAACGATGGCGGATGTCCTCGGGCCTGCACTTCCCTGGGATATCCTGCGCGAGATCGCCTTCATCTGCCCCGGAGAAATATGCGCAACCCTCATGCGCACTTGCACCTTCTTCTATCACGAAGCTGCAGCATCCATACTCGGCCATACAATACACCTTTACAACGACTCCGTGGTTACACGCTTCCTTAGATTCCTCCGTGCAGGAAAGAAGCCGCGCTATCCGTGCGTCTGCCACCTTGCTCTTTGCTTCGATCGCCACTCTGCAAGTCCTCTGTCACTAGACAGCGCGGAAGCGCTAGCAGCTGCCATCGCTCTCATGACCCAGCTTGTGGTCGTCGATATCATCAGAGAAGATACACTCGGGGATTGGCCGGCCATAGGTCACGCCATCGCGTCCCTCCCGTCTCTCCGGCGAGTCTTCATAGAGGAAGTGGGTCCGCGATCATGCCAATTCCTCCTCTCTCTCCAATCAGTCAAGCTCAGGTCTATCAAGCTCGACATAACAGACCATGAACCCGAGGAGGAGCGACCTGTACAGCCCCTCATCAGCACTCCATGGCTCTCTTTGCACCCGGTGCAGTTCTTTGGGAGGTGGTCATCGACTCTGACGGAGCTTCAATATCACAGTCCCTTTCTTCATGCGCCGCAGTACACGCTTTCCTGCTACCCAGAAGTGTATCCCATGATGCGTACGCTATCGATCTTCCAATCAGGCCATGTCGATCTCATCCCGTACATTCGCGCCTTCCTGAATCTTGCACATCTGGGTATCGACACGGAGTCGCAACTAGACTCAGATGACGTGCACGAGTATCACACCTCGAACATAGTACGCAGTCAGCGCGAGGTCCAATGCCGAGGTCCCGTGTCCCAGCACTCCGGCTGGCAGGAGCTTGTCCAGTTCAACGGACCGCTTGTTGACCTCTATGCTCTTGCTCTCAATTGCTGCATCTCACATATGAAGATAGAAGATTGCATAGTAGACGCACACATTTCCCTGCTCTCTGCAGTCCTCGCGGACGCACGACCAATACACCTGAATATCGGACTCATTGGGCCGATGGACAGCCTCTGTTCAATCTTGCAAACGCAGGGTGCATCGTGTCTCGAAAGTCTTGTTGTCTTCTTTCTGATCTACCAATGCACACCTCACGAGGATGTTGCTTCCGCGCTGGTGAGTACCATTGTTCTGGGGCAAGGAACACTTGTCTATTTGTCTTTGTCTTGATGCTCATGCTGAATGTGCTTGATTGCAGTCATCCCTGGCTGCATCTCTTGCCATGCTGCCAAGTCCATTTCGCCGCCTTCGGATGGAGATCTATCTAAGTGTCTTTCCAGACATTCATCAATCGCCACCGTCCGACCGACTAACGATGGCTGCGGCACACGTCGATGTCGAGCACATTGTCCAAGACTTTGTAGAAACGATCCCAACACTGGAAGACGTTTTTGTTAGATACTACCGTACGGATCCACTCACGTCACGAGAGGCTACATTTGTGTGCCGGGGTGCTGTTATGAAAATCGGAGGTACATGGGTGACCGATGATCCCCTGGATTGTAATATGTTCGAGTTGAATGTTCATGATACATCATGATATCTCAAATCCAATGCCAATCGTGGACGGATCGTTGATCATTGAGTAGGACTTGTGCGGGACTTGACCCGGACTCCTCGGATCGCAAGTGCGGGCGCTTGGCGCGAGTTTATGTTGGATCTGGACGAGTTTCAAACTTGATGTTCCTCTCTCATGTTCTCATTTCTCCTCAGACAGATGTCCTCCATATATCTCCCGTGCTCTGTGCTCTTGCTTTCTGCATCTGCCTGCTTTCTGCTCTCTCTGCACGGCGACGCGATGCTCGACGGACACAAGGCTGGCAGCCGACTACTAGGAGGGTGCACGGTACGATCCTCATCTCACTGCAAGGGAAAGTCGAAAGATAGGGCATATTGTGTACAAGGGCGCTTTTTTGGGGTACAGGGTGCTCTGAGGGTACTTTGAGGGCTAGAGTTCTTTCGCAGGGTGGAGCACGACTGGTAGATCACGAAGACAGCACTCAGGAATTGCGCTTAAATGTATGTATTTGCATCTCTCCTTGATAGTTACTATCATTGATACAAGCGAGTTACTCGCTATCACGCCGTAGATTCTCCCGCAAGTCTCCTAGCACCCGCGACATATATATTATAGACCGCTCAGGCTGCCCCGTGCTCCCTGCAAAGGCTGCGCGCTGTGCGAACATGGACCAGAGTACAAGACCGCACTTGACAGTGTAGGAGTCCGTACTCACCATTCAGTGGCCAAACGACAGCCTAGGGATGGTCCCCGTCCGCTGAGCGCGTCTCGAGAGCCTGCGGGACAAGGTCAATGTCGTGATATGACGCACAAAACACATACCAATATCGCGTGCAACCGGATCAGAACGCGCCCGCATCAACGTTAGGCACACATGTCGAGAGCAGTAGAACTCACGTCCGCGGCCGGAACGCGCGAACCCCTAGCGACCGCCTCCTGCCAGTCCCAACCATTGCTTGAGAGTGCTCACACCAACGGCGACGGTTCCAAAATGTCTTGCAAGCATGTCCGCGTAGAGACCGGGAGCTGTCAGCCTTCCATCTGTTTGCGACGTCACCAGCCCTAAGTCCCACATAAGCGAACCACGCTACCAGCCGGGGCTCAGACGCAAGGCCGAGTCACATCCGCCAGCTGTGAAATTGCCTCTCCAGATGGGCGAATCTCAACCTCGTGCAATGGGGCGAGCTGCCATGAACGTTCAATGAGCAACGTTCAACGCATCCCGGCTGTATCCGCTTGCGCTGAGCACGAACAGGAGGAAGAGTGCGTGGCGCGTTAACGGTGATGTCGTCGTCCTCGTCGAATCCGTGCGAGACCACCCGTGTTCAATGTGCTGCCGGTGTGGTTCGGCAGCACACAGGATCAGTACATATTCTGCCGACTGACCTGGACACCACCGTGCATGCCAGGCACTAGTCCACAGCAAATGCACATCGCCTGAAAGTCTGGAGTGTGTGCCTGAACTGCGAACCATACCTGAGATGTATCTTTGAGAACAGCAGACGAAGGGCAGGAGTCGGGGCCACACTGATCATAGTGGCGTCGATGCTGGGCAGAGTACGTGCAGGGGTAGAAGGAAGGGAGAGATTGATGTACTGTTCATCCGACTGCCAGTGACCTGTACTGATCCGTGGGCCATTGGCGACCATCTCCGCCACGGGGCATACTGCTCGTTCATATCCGATTGTTTTCAACCACTTTACAAACACGCACGACACACGGGCTCTATAGCCAATTGCGAGCGATCATGAACCTCCGCCACAGTGCAATCACAGCACGGACACCCGCCGATGCCGCCAGTGATTCGCGCATACGCCGTGCGGCTCGGAGCTCGCTCGCCCCCATCATGCGTGTTGACGATGTGATACAGACTGTCAGCGCGGCCGTGGGCGGAGTGGAAGACAGAAGACGAAGACATAGGAGACTCGGCGGAGTCACAGTGGAGGCGCGCGACCAAACACGCAGTCCTTGCGGCAGTGCACGGTGCTTCCTAGGCCTATGCGTCTTGATCTCGACCTTCATCGCCGAGATATACCACACACAATTTTGCCATCCCAAAGCTCAGGAACCCATACTCATTTTGAATATCTCACTCAGTTGGTCTGTATCGTTCACTACATTCTCAAGATCGATATGTCATATTGATAAGCTTGCATGTAGTGCACATCCTTCGAGCTCACAGTACTAGATCTCAGTTCCCATCTACACCGATGACAGACGTCCTTGAGCTTGCACTACCATGGGACGTCCTTTGCGAGATCGCCTTCATCTGCCCTCGAGAAACCTGCACATGAGCGTTGTGCACATGCACCTTCTTCTATCACGAAGCCACAGCATCCATCCTCGGCCACAAAATTACGCTCCACAGCACAGACATCACTGCACGCTTTCTCAATTTCCTTCATGCAGGGAAGAAGCCGCGCTATCCATGCGTCCGCCACCTTGATCTTCGATATAGTTACTCTCCTCCGTCGCCAGAGGGCGCGAAAGCGCTAGCAGATGCCATCGCTCTCATGACCAGGCTTTTGAATCTGGAGATCCGTACTGGAGGGTATACAATCAGGTACTGGCCGGCCGCATGTGGTGCAGCCGCGTCCCTCCTGTCTCTCCGTCAAATCGTCATAGAGAACGGGGGTCCGCAAATTCTCCTCTCTCTCCAATCAACCAAGCTCAGGTTTATCAACGTCTGCATATTAGATCATCACGCCAAGCGCAATCCATGGCTCTCTTTGCACCCGGTGCAGCTCTTCGGGAGGTGGACATCGACTCTGACAGAGCTTCAATATTCCGATCGCCATCGTCCAGCAGCACAGTACACGCCTCCCTTCCAGGAGGTGTATCCTATGATGCGTACACTGTCGATCTACCATGTTGGCCACATGGATCCCATGCCATACATTTGCGCCTTTCCGAATCTTGCACATCTGCGTGTCCACTGCACATCGCGCATATACAGTGCCGTGTACGAAGATTGCACCTCCAACATACGCAGTCAACGCGAGGTCCAACTCCTCGGTCCCGCACCCCAGCGCACCTGCTGGCAGGAGCTTATGCAGTTCACCGGATCACTTAGCGACCTCTATGTTCTCGCTCTCAATTGCCACATTTCACATATCAAGTTAGGCGATGACATTGATGACACACCCCTTCCCCCGCTCTCCGCAGTGCTCGCCGATGCACGACCGCTACACTTGAACATTAACTGGCACCCGGGGAGTCTATGTAACACGACAAACAGCCTCCCTCCGATCTTGCAAACGCAGGGTGCATCGCATCTCGAAAGTCTCGCCGTCTCCTGTAGGTTCGACAGATGCACAGCTCACGAGGATGTTGTTTCTGCACTGGTGAACACCATCTGTTATGGCGCAAGGGTCACTTGTAAATCTAGCTTCAAGCTCACGCTCAACATGTTCAACTTCAGTCTTCCCTTGCTGCATCTCTTGCGATGCTTCCAGTTCCATTCCGTTGTCTTCGGATGCGCATATACCATCTGGGAGACACTAATCAATCGGACAAGTGGTCGCCGTCATCGGTGAGCCCATCACCAGAGCATCGACTGACAATTGCTGTGGCAAACAGGGATGTCGAGACCATTGTCCAGTATTTCGTAGAAACGATCCCAATGCTTCAAGATGTACTTGTCCGATACATCAGTGGATCAGTAGTACGAGAGGCTAGATTTGACTCATTCGAGCGCGGGGGTGCTGTTATGAGAATCGGAGGTACATGGGTGACTGATGATCCCCTGAAGTGTTGTATGTTCGGCTAATATTCATCCTCTGTCTCCTGCCGCACTCAGACTTTGAAGGCCGTGCCGGCAGTGTGCATAGCATCCCCGAAGCCACGTGCGAGCTCGAATTTTTGGTAGCAAAGCGCATTCACCGTTGCTATCTATTGCGCAGTCAACCCCTTCGGAATCACTGTCGTCGCACCCACTGAACGTGACAAAAGTGTCGCGCCTGCTGCAAGCGATGTTTAGCTCACCGCACTTACCGTGTCTTCATTCAAGGCGCCGACTCTGATGTCGCCCACGAATGCTGGCTCGGCGACGAGCTTAAGTGCAGTTGTGAGTGCAGCTCAGTAGTACTGTAAGAGCTGTATGTATGCAAACTTACTACTCTACTGAGAGGAGAGCGGCGCAGCAGGCAACTGGGAGCGATGAAACCGGAGCTGATTCCCCGTAAGTTCATGCGAAAGTGTGTACCCTAATGGAAGATTGACGATCGCCGTGTCGCTATTTTTAGGAGCAACAAGGAAAATGACACATATTCTCTTCGAACGCAAATTGACTATACACAAACCTGATGAGGATGTCACGAGAAACCTAGATAGAGAAGGTGTACTCACAACTCAAGGAACATAGTACTCTAAGGAACCTCTGGTGACAAGGAACGTGCGCTATGTCTGTGTGTGAGGGGAGTGGACCTCAGTCAACTACAGTATGCACCCGGCACCTGCATACCCAGCTTGAGGTCGAGCATATAGGAGGCGATCCAAGTACCACCGAACATCTCACCATCGGAGGAATTGCATTTCAGCCACTGACATTGATTCACTTACTACTAACTGTTCGCCCGATACACAAGGTCCATCAGATCAGCAGGTTCAGCACGTGCATTCGAAACAGTCTCAGGAGCGTACATGCTTCGTTGGTCCCCCGTCATTCCAACCTCGTGGTACGTGCTCCCTCGTGTCGCCTACACTCACACTACATTCATCGGCTCAGTTCCCTCTTCTCCTCATGCACAACCCCTCCGGCATGCGAAGCGACGACGGAGTTCAAGAGAGCGAGAGCGCCGATGCGAGACCCAAACCTTCAAGAAGATGCATGTACCTCCATCGACCCAATGATGTCGATATGCGCACACCCTAATCTTTGGCTCCCCCACGCCCTCGACAAATGCCTTGGGGAACAGTGTAGTTCCAGCGCGCTTTCCGCTCATGTGCAGCATTTTCAGCATTAGCATCCACACCAACATGAGGGACGGCACGGAAAAGAAGAGAGTCGATCTCACCAGTAGAGCTGCGGTCTATACACGTTGTCGAGGAGCCCCTAGAATAGGTCATGACCGACACTGTGCCGTTGGTCCCAGGTTCTACAAACACGTACATCAGTCGTTGCATGCTTGCACACATGCTAGCAAGGTAGAGTAGACATACTGTGAAACCCCAGAGTACGGCTCGCCTAGTGCGATATCCACCAGCGCCCTGCGAACCGCGTACGGATCCAGCACTGGTATCCATCAGCAGAAAACACAAGAGAGAACTGGCCAAGAATCAGCGTGTGCGCGATAAATCCCATCTGCATCACACCATCTCATCAGCCTTCGAATGCAGGTTCCTGACAACTTCACGTCTCTCGTCCGTGCTGCGAAACTGTCTCCGAGCGGGTAATGCTCAGGTCATCGCCGTGGAACAAGAGGCGTCGTTCCTTCAACTTACAGGCTTCACGTGCTGTGTCATGAGGTGACTGCCAAGCTTTTGCAGCGTCGACGCCGGGCGGAGTATGTGCCGGGGTAGAAGGAACGGAGAGATTGACATACTGTTAATCCTGCCAGTGTCCTGTACTGGGGACTCATGATTGGCATGCCCCTGCACACGATTTCGGGCCCCGCCTCCTCCTCCCTCTCCTGTCCTGCGATGACCTCCTACACCCGCTTGAAGTCCTCCTTTGGTACGCGGAAGTTCAGAGACGCGACAGGCCGAGCTGTCCGTGTGTGCACATGGTCCATGGACCCTTGAGTAAGGATGGCAAGTGTCTCGTGAGTCTGTTCGTTGGGGCACCTTCGAGGGAGTGTCTACTCACTCGATTGACCTACGTACCCCTTGAGATGCGCTCCCCTTGAGATGATGATGAGTGCGACTCTTCCACGCTAG
Organism: Fomes fomentarius; assembly: GCA_022606135.1. NCBI lineage: Eukaryota > Fungi > Basidiomycota > Agaricomycetes > Polyporales > Polyporaceae > Fomes > Fomes fomentarius. The sequence continues at coordinate 82,344 of JABYQN010000010.1, read as the reverse complement.
AATATCGGGCGGTCTGTGTGCGTCGGGCGGCGCATCTATCAGTTCTCCTAAAGCTGGCCACGCGTGCTTTCGCCTGCGAAACGAGGTCCCTGGAGGAGCTATAGGAAGAGAGCGCGTGCGACGCTGTTTCGACAACAACGCACCATAGGGTGAATTATGTCACGGACAGGACAGTAAACCTACATAATGGAGCGTACTAGTTAAGCACGAACAATTGCCTACCTCTTTCTTCGTCTACATTTTCAGACTCTTGCAGCTGTCAGTAGATGTAGGCGTGGGGGCGGAGGTGAGGACGCGAGGACGCGAGGCTGAGCTGGACAACTTGAGTGTGGTGAATACCGAGTCTGGCAATGGGAATTGGCAATAGTGAGGAGGGATAGGAGTGGTTGCATGTACATAGACTCACCTTCTTCATCTACTTTTTTAATACTCTCGTGCCTGTTGATAGACATAGACGGCTAAAACCCGGTCCAGGACACCCATCATCTCGTCCCCATCCCACACAGGATAGGGAGTCCGGAGAAATTGACTCAGCGGAGGGCAGGAGATGAGGGAGGCAATGGAAAGGAGTCTGGTGAGGATCTTTCAAGATCTCCAAACGGCCATGGATGCGTGATGAAAGTTGCCGACTATGCCTTAGTGGACGGTGGCGGAGAACAGAAAGGAGCGACAACTTCGGATAAGAGTGAGTAGTACCAGCGGAGTCAGTGGTCACACACTGCACTGTCACACTTCAATCACATAGTTGCAACGGAGGAAGCTCTCAAACCGGCCACGCGAGTATCAGACACGCAAGTAGGCCTCGCTACGCACACCCTCCATCAGGAAAAAGCATTCTCCACAGAGCTGTGCAGGCAGCTATGTAGAATCTGTAGGCTATATAGCGCTGCGCAAGCACTCCGTAGGCGTCTGTAGAGAGCCGTAGATATTGCTACTCATGTATCCACTTTGTATGCAATACAAGCCTCCGGTCATTAGTAACTGTATGTTTATGTATACAGAAAGCTGTTTATACCCTTGCAAAGGAGTGAATACGCAGTCTGAGGGTCATAGATGGCGTGAGAATATAGATGCTGGAACTGTGAAGGTGTGGCTGACAGTAAGCGCCTCAGTGTTCGAGTGCCAGCACACAGGTCTTGACACATGACAAGTCTGCATCCTCCTCCTCTTGTGCAGATGAGCTTGCCATTCTGTCTTGCTGCTGTGCACCACCTGGCTCTGTCTCTTCTGGCTGATGTCTGTGTTCCTCTCCATGTTCTCTGACTCGAGTTCTTGCTGTCAGATCCAAAGGCTCGGTTGCTGTCTGACTGCAGCTTCGTCTGACCCTGAAGCCTTGGGTGCATCTTCCCTCAAAGTATGTGCATCTCCTTTTCCCTTTCCATCTACCTGGGGTGTCCGCCTTGTGCCTATTCCAGTTGTAGCCACCGTGCAGAGGGGTTGATGCAAGGAGTGGTATTCGATGTCTGTTCAAGATTGTTGACCAGACTTGGATACCACTCCTCGCTAACTCCTTGCTCATGATGGTCACTCCTGGAGTAGTCAGAGCCATTCTCTATGCAAAGCTGGATTGCCGAGATCCTTAAGGTCACATTCAGCAACACGTTGTATCTGATGTCGTGCCGCATCAGCCTGAGACTTATATCTATCATCAATGTCAGTTCCTTCTGTGCGCCTCCCGCTCTGTCTGCTGTCTGCTGTGTCTGCCATCTGCTGTGTCTGCCGTCCGCTCTCTCCACCCGTCCGCTGTCCGCCCATCTGCTCTGTCCGCCATCTGCTCTGTCTGCCATCCACTCTGTCTGCTGTCTGCTCTGTCTGCCGTCTGCTCTGTCTGCCATTCGCTCTGTCCACCATCCGCTCTGTCTGCCATCCGCTCTGTCCACTGTCCGCTCTGTCCACTGCCCGCTCTGTCCGCTGTCTGCTCTGTCCGCCGTCCGCTCTTTCTGCTGTCCACTCTCTCTGCCATCTGCTCTCTGTTGCATGTCTGCCGCCCGCTTTCTGTTGTATGTCCGCCGTCCGATTTCTGTTGTATTCTAGTGTCCCCAGCCTGGATATCTGTTGGTCAGATGGCCTGTATGCATACTCTGCCTTCGCACTGGTAGTAGTACTTGCTGTAGTACATGTTATGTTGTACCTGTCTCTCCCTCGCCATTAACAATACACTGCTTGTCTGAATATTTATGAAGTCCCTTGTGAGCTGGTTGTGACAATATGAAGTGCATTTAATATAAACATCAGCTCTATAGGCTGCTACAGGTGCTCTATGTTGCCCTATAGAGTATTGCTTGGTGCTACAGAGTATTGGAGGGCGCTACAGAGACTACTGAGAAGGGACTTGTCTACCAGGCTACCACCACTACATAGACTACATAGTGCTCTGTAGACAAGTGGTTTTTTCCTGATGTCAGTCCGTTACAATGTCCATGGACCATATCTCGGTGAGCATCTACACACATACATAATACATAAGATTGATGCTACCGGCGATGGCACTCCTAGGTTAGCCTCTCATGCGAGCCATCACAATGCATCTAGAGCTGCCCAGTACTCGCTGAGACACCCAAGGTCTCCCTCGTCAGATAAAGACGCCCACTTCTCGTCCATTTGACGCTCATACTCAAGTTCACGCGCTCGCTCCTCTTTCGCACAAGCATGACGGACTGCTTCCTTCTCCAACACATCTGACAGTCGTCGCATGATCTCGTCCGGAATACCAAACCGAGGCGGGTCCCAAGGAACAATGCGGCCATGTGTCTTCGGCATGTAGCTGGTTCCTCCATCTGCGAAGGACATCAGTGCCTCCAACACACCTAGGATCGGTCGGGGAGAAAACAACGCGCACCTGTCGCGTCTCCAGCACAGAAGAGCTCCGTCCATAGCCGGTGGCACATGTAGCAGCATCTCGTGCTAACTCCGATCGCGGTACGTCCATCTACGCAAACAGCACAGTTAAGTGATCACCACACACAGCAAGATCGTCAACGACGCGGAAACGTACCGCCATGAACATCTCGACCAAGTTCTCCGGCAATTGCCCTTTTGCCTTCGCCTCGTTATGCTTCACGTAGTATGCCAGCGCCATGAGGCCGGCTTCAGCGTGCACTGTCACATTGCGGACGCGTAAGTCCAGGCTCAACCAGTCACTGACAATGTCCGAGGCGACTCCGGATAGTTCCATGATCCTGCTCTGCAACTCGTTCCCGATGGTGTCCCGGTTGGTCTCAAATGTGTTCAACCCGTGTCCGAGGTGGACGATGGAGACTCGGGGTGCCGTTGTCTTGCGGAGGGCATTAATGACGACCCTTCCGGCTGTATTCCAGGCTGTGAGTGTACAAAGGTAGCGGAAGACCTATTCACCGGGTGATTCGTTGGGCCGATAGTGGTCGGCTAATCAAATCAACAGGTTATGTTGGGGAGGAGAGGTGCCATCGTAGAACGTACAGAAGAATTCGTCATATGCGTCGTCATCTGTACGTTGTGTACAGTCAGCGCCGCCTGTCATTGACAGATGATATATTATTATATAACGCATGTGTTACCTTGGCCTACGTCGTCGATGGGTCGTGGTTTCCGGTCGCCAGATCAGTCTCGGAGACAGACAAGAGTAGTGAACGATAAAACGCTGCGTACCCAGATATCCAAACGAGAATCGATAAGCGAGCGATGTGCCAGCGAAGGCAAACTTCACCGCTTTCTGATGTAGAAAGAAGTCGATCACCATGAGCGTGTCTGAGAGACGGAGCAGTGTGTCGCCCTGCTGCAGTGTGGGATCGGACAATTCGTCGGCGTGGCCCAAAAGCTTCGCGAGAGAGCGCACCCATGCGCCGATTGTGGAATGGTCGAAGAGAATGGAGCCGTCTTCTTCCAAGGTGAGATCGGCAAGGTTTCTGCGGCGGAAGTATGCTCTGTATGCAGGTAGCACTGTGATTTGAGAAGACTGGATCTTCTCGAGGTTTTCAGGCGACCACTCGAGCATGACGTCTCATGGCTTGACCTTCCATTTCTTCGACGCCATCTTGAAGCGGTGGGTGATTTGAGCATGGCAGCGGTGAATCAGCTAACGAACAAAGGCAGGCGCAGAGATGGCGTACTCTGCAGAGGAAGATACAGAAGAGACGTTGGTCGTTGCGTACTTGAGGGCAGCAAATAGGTCGGGGATGTGTGTCGTGATGTCTACATGGCTGGGCGGACTAGACGGGGAATCCGAATTGAGCATGAATAATGATGGGGGATAGGTGAGCACTTACGGCGCAGGCTCCAGGACACTCTCAAGTGTGAGGTTGCTAGAGGGTTCGCAGGGTTCGACTTTGAAGAGATAGTCTTCGTCTGACTCGGAGACGGCGGCGGCTTGGAGCATAGACGAGTTGGATCGCCTTTGGACCATCAAAATCTGTACAGCCGGTGACGGCGACAACATGTGCGAGTATCTGTCCTGAGGATGGAAAGTGGGGAGAAGGAGAGAGAAGAGGCGGATGGATGAGACATCACGATCTGCAGCAAACATTGTAAGAGAGCATCCGTGATTCACCCTGACTCACAGCTCTCTCAGTCTTCATGACTCAGACATCCTCGCCCTCGCGCAGCCCCGAGTGTCCCCGACGCCCATCGCCCGACGCCCGTTCCCTCGCCTCCGCGTTCTATGTGCCACCAACGCACAACCGTGGCCATCCCTCCCTCAATCGTCCCGTTTATCACCTTGGGTCTCTCACCGCGACTATACTGCTCGTTCCCAGCCAATGCGATTGCTTTCAACCTGCTTGCAAACACACGCGATATAGCCAATCGCAAGGCGATCATGAACCTCTGCCCGGGTAGTGCAATTGCAGCACGGACACCCGCCAATGTCGCTATTCGCGCGTACGCTGTGCGGCTCGGAGCTCGCTCGCCCCCATCGTTCGGTTCGACGATATGATACAGGATGTTAGCGCGGCCTTGGGCGGAGTGGAAGACAGAGGACGAACCAGTGGACTCGGCGCGCGACCAACACGTCCCTTGGCAGCAGTGTACGGCGTCTGATCTATCCCTCTTGATCTTGAACTTGATCACGGATTGATTCATTGCCGAGAGAGCTCAGCCAGTCTCTGCAACTATTTAGTCAACCCGCAATCGCATCTTATACCACACGCGATTTCGCCATTCCAAAGCTCAGAAACCCATACTCATTTTGAATTTCTCACTCAGTTAGTCTGTATCGTTCACTACATTCTCAAGATCGATATATCATATTGATAAGCTTGCATGCAGTCCGCATCCCTGCCCGAGCTCTTCGCTATCTCACTTCTCATCGACACTGATGACAGACATCCTTGAGCCTGCACTGCCCTGGGACGTCCTTCGCGAGATCGCCTTCATCTGCCCCCAAAAAACCTGCACAACGCTCATGCGCACATGCACCTTCTTCCATCACGAAGCCGCAGCATCCATCCTCGGCCATGAAATATTACTCTACAGCCCAGACTCGACTGCACGCTTTCTCAATTTCCTTCATGCAGGGAAGAAGCCGCGCTATCCATGTGTCCGCCACCTTGATCTACATTATACCCACTCTCCCCCTTCGCCAGACAGCGCGAAAGCACTAGCAGATGCCATCGCTCTCATGACCGGGCTTGTCAATCTGGTCATCCATTCCGGAGAGTATACAATTATGCACTGGCCGGCCGTAGGTGATGCTGTAGCGTCCCTCCCGTCTCTCCGTCAAATCGTCATAGAGAACGCGGGTCCGAGATCATGGCAAATCTTCCTCTCTCTCCAATCGACCAAGTTCAGGTCTGTCAAGCTCCACATATCAGACTCAGACCGCGAACCCGAGCGCACTCCATGGCTCTCTTCGCACCCGGTGCAGCTCTTTGGGAGGTGGACATCGACTCTGACAGAGTTTCAATACTCCAGTCCCCGTCTTCCAGCACCGCAGTACACGCCTCCCTTCCACCTGGAGGTGTATCCTATGATGCGTACATTGTCGATCTGCCATGGTGATAGCATGAACCCCAGCCCCTACATTCGCGCCTTTCCGAATCTTGCACATCTGCATGTCCACTGCACGTCGCGCATATACGGTGCCGTGTACGAAGATCGCACCTCGAATATACGCAGTCAACGCGAGGTCCAACTCCTCGGTCCCGCACCCCAGCACTCCGGCTGGCAGGAGCTTATTCAGTTCAACAGTTCAGTTCAACGGATCGCTTAGCGACCTCTATGCTCTCGCTCTCAATTGCCACATCTCACACATCAAATTAGACAATCGCATGGATGACACGCCCCTCCCCCCACTCTCCACAGTGCTCGCCGATGCACGGCCATTGCACCTGAACATTCACTGGTCCCCGTGGAATCTACCTAAGACGCAGAACAGCCTCCCTGAGATCTTGCAAATGCAGGGTGCATCGCGTCTCCAAAGTCTCGTTGTCTCATGTGAGATCTACGAAGCCACACCTGTCGAGGATGTTGCTTCTGCACTGGTGAGTACCATTGTTCTGGGGCAAGGGACACTTGTCTGTTTGTATTGCCGCTCACGCTGAATGTGTTCTCAATTTTAGTGTTCCCTTGCTACGTCTCTTGCGATGCTTCCAGGCCCATTCCGTCGCCTTCGGATGGGCATATACTATCTGGGAGACACTGATCAATCGGACAAGCGGTCGCCGTCATCGGTGTGCCCATCACTAGAGCATCGACTGACGATTGCTGTGGCAAACGGGGATGTCGAGACCATTGTCCAGAACTTCGTTGAAACAATCCCAACGCTGGAAGATGTGCTTGTCACATACAGCAGTAAGGCAGTAGAGCTACGACAGGCTACATTCGAGCACCGGTCCGGGGATGAGGCTATTATGAGAATTGGAGGTACATGGGTGACTGATGACTCCCTGTATTGTGGTATGTTCGACTTGGATTGAACAGAAGTAATTCATCACCATATGTTTCATCCAAAGTCATTCGTGCACCGACCGTTCAACGTGTTATGCTATTGTGCAGTGTGACTTGACTCGGATTCTTCGGATCGTATTTGCAAGTGCGGACACTCGCGCCACGCCGCGGGACCAAAAATTCTCCTCATCTCTTCTCTCGTTCCCCCTCTATCCTCAGGCGAATGTTCTCCATCTATCCCTGCTGCTCTCGCTCCGTGCATCTGCACGCTCTCCGACTGCTCTCTGCTCTCTCTGCACGAGTCGACGCTTGCCGCACACACCGACTACTAGCGAGAGGTGCACAGTACGATCCTCATCGTCGGCTCACCCCCCGGGACAAAGAAATGCAAGTTACAAGGTGCACAGGGGTCTTGAGGGTGTATAGGGTGATCTGACAGCTGGCAGGGTTACGAGGTGCACATGAGCACGAGTCGGACATCACTTGGCAATTGCACTCATATGTATGTATGTATTTGCATCTCTCCTAAATACATGCTAGATACTCGCCGCTATCACCTCGTCCTTTCTGCAAGTCTCCCCGGCTCGTACACGCCACTCTCGCAACACAGTGCCTTGTAGATCTTTCCGCATCCCTCCATCCCGGCCCTTTGAATCGCCGCAAGGGGGAAGAGAGTACAACGCCGCATTTCCCTGCACTTGTCAGCATCCACGCAATCCGTACTCACTGTGGCACTCACCAAACGAGAGCGCGGGCCGGTCTTGACCACGCTCTTTGATGTCCACTTCGCATGCCCACCACGAGAACGGCAGCATCGTCCGCATTTAGGACTCAGAGAAAGCACCACGAGAACTGCGGCGACGACGTTGAAACATTTATCACCAGTGCAATTGTACCTGCCATTCAAAGACTAGGAATTAGCGACGTGCGGGAGAGAGTTTATGACCGCGAGCGGGACTCAGTGCGTCTCGCAAGTCTCCTGGAAAAGGTCAACATCGCGATATGACGCACAAGACACATACGAATCTCGCGTGCGACCGGGCCAAAATGCGCCCGCATCAATGTTCATAGTCACGCATATCGAGAGCATAAGAACTCTATGTCCGCGGCTGGAACGCGTGAACCCCGAGCGGCCGCTTCCTGCCAGCCCCGGTGTGGACACCCACAGCGACGCTTCCAATGTGTCTTGCAAGGATGTCTGTGTAGAGACGGGGAGTCGTTTCTTCCTTCTGTCCGCGAGTCAACCGTTCCAGTTGACCAACTCAGGTCCCACGGAAGCGAAGCGCGCTACTAAGCGGGGCTCGTCCGCCAGCCGTGGAACCGCCCCTCCAGATGGGCGAACCTCAACCTCGTCCGATGGGCGCGTTACCAGCACCGTTCAAGGCCCCCCGACGCTTCACGCATCCCCGCCGTATCCGTTCGCACTGAGCAAGGGCGGGCATGGACGCCATCGTCCTGGGCATGAGTCCACAGCGGATGCACATAAGGCGAACATCCAGTGAAGAGAGCACATCAGTGTCTACCTGCGAACCCACACCTAAGATGAACCTTTGAGAACAGCAGACGAGACGCAGGAGTCGTCACGTCGGTTGTGCTGACAGGGTAGACCACACCGGCCATAGGCGCAGTTGCCTCGGCAGCCAAAAGGGCGCCGTACGCAGCGGCAGGTCCGAGTCGGGAGGCTGTGAGTGGGATGACTGCCAGCTAGCTCTGGGACTTACAGCGCAGATACGTCACATCCGAGCTCAATGATAGGTTACGGCCAAGAGATCGGGTGCAAGAAACGAGAGAACCCGTGCTGGACACGCAGTGATATGGGGGACAGGTGCAGAGACACAAATGACACGGCGGTGCTGGTTGTCTGAACGATGTTCAGGTCCTCAGCTTCAAGTTAAGCCGCTGGGGCTGGAGAGCGCTGCGCTATTTCAGCGAGTCTGTAGTATATCATTGTCAATTCCAACGTACTATTTGCGTGTGGTTAACTCGTTCTTCCGTCAAATCCTGTGCGTGGCACATGCGAGTCGGTGTGCTGGTCCGACCGACTAAAACAGCGTCCGCGGCCAAGCGCTTCTGTATGACAAGCGCATCCCCATCCTCAAGCTCCACTAGCCATGCTAATGGCTGATCTTATGTGACTAGATTGGTCGGATCACAACAGGTGTATGAGCTTGACGACTTGAGAGTCTTGGTTCGTTCCACAATCCGCATCCAGGCCCAAATCCTGGTCCAGGTACCCTACAGATCAGTTGAATCGTTGACTTGCAGCTCATAGACGCGACGACGGCCGGTCGAGGTGCGGCCTCTTGCGTGGGATGAGGAGGAAGACAACTAGTCCCAATCACCCCAATATGGCAGTCGGGACGCCCATTAGCCGACAGTGGCTGTACCGCGTTGTAACATGAAACGCAACTTGCTCTCGACCACCCAGCTACTACTAATAGTAGGATAGCTACGTGAGTTACAAGATCATACCGTAAGTGATCTATTTACTCAGAGTCGATATCAATCTGTGGTCGCTTCTCACACCGTTATCTCCAGCCGGCTCTTCGTGTCCGTCTCAATCGACTCGTCGCCATCTGTAAACCTCCAACGTCGTCCGAGAGTGCGAACTTGTACTCTGGCTCCGGCTCTTCTCCGTCCGCCTTGATACACCTTCGTCTCTCCCACGCAGCCTCCTATTCAAGTGGAGGCGAGCGCGCAGTCCTTGCGGCTCCTCCTCTTCCTGGTTGATCGCTGGGAGTGCTTGATAAGGCTCAGCGAGTCTGCACAACTGGTCAAAGCTGCAATTGCATCATAGACACCGCCCGATTTGGCCGCTCCAAAACTCAGAAAACCCATACGCACACAGTTTGTCTGTATCGTGCACTACACTCTACTCTCGGGATATTGATGAGCCTTTCATGTAGTGCATGTCCGGGATCGACCCCTATTCACTATATCAGTTCTCATCTGCAACCATGACGGATGTCCGCGAACCTGCACTGCCTTGGGATATTCTGCGCGAGATCGCCTTCATCTGCCCCGGAGAAATCTGCACAACGCTCATGCGCACATGCACCTTCTTCTATCACGAAGCCGCAGCCTCCATACTCGGCCATACGATACACCTTTACAACGAATCCGTGGTTACACACTTTCTCAGATTCCTCCGGGCAGGAAAGAAGCCGCGCTATCCATGCGTCCGCAACCTGAGCCTTGGCTTCCATCACTACTTCTCCCCGTCGCCAGACACCGCGAACGCGCTAGCCAATGCCATCACTCTCATGGCTGGGCTTGTGGTTGTGAGGATCTTTGGAGAGTATACATTGTGGAAGTGGCCGGCCATAGGTGATGCAATCGCATCCCTTCCGTCTCTCCGGCAAATCTCCCTAACGACAATGGGTCTGCGATCATGGCAATTGCTTTTCTCTCTCCGATCAGCCAAGCTCAGGTCCATTGAGCTCCACATATTGGCACACTCTGGAGCCGACGGAGCCGACGAGGAGCTATCTACTAGACAGAGCCTCAGCGCTCCATCGCTCTCTTCGCACCCGGTGCAGCTCTTTGGGAGGTGGACATCGACTCTGACAGAGCTTACCTATCACCGTCGCGATGCTCCTCCAGTGCAAGATGCGTCCCCTAGCTATTCAGCAGTGTACCCAATGATGCGTACACTATCCATCCGTCATCGTGGCCGCTTGGATCCTACCCCGTACATTCGCGCTTTCCCGAATCTTGCACATCTGAATGTCGACACCCAGCTACAATCGAACGATGACGTCCACGGATATCGCACCTCTAATATACACAGTCAACGCGAGCGCCAGCGCCTTGGTACTACGTCCCCGTCCCAACACGCCGGCTGGCAGGAGCTCATTCAGTTCAACGGACCCCTTGTCGATCTCTATGCTCTCGCACTCGATTCCCGCATCTCACATATCAGACTAGACGATTACACGGATGACATAGACCTTGCCCTGCTCTCCGCAGTCCTCGCCGATGCACGACCGGTGCACCTGAATATCTACAGGTGCAATGGGATTCTACAACATCCGACGGACAACCTCGCATCGATCTTGCAAACGCAGGGTGGATCGCGTCTCGAAAGTCTCGTTGTCTCATGTCAGATCGACGGATGCACACCTCTTGAGGATGTTGCTTTTGGACTGGTGAGTACGATTGTTCTGGGGCAAGGGACACTTGTCTATTCTCCTTGAAGCTCACGCTGAACATGTTCAACTTCAGTGTTCCCTTGCTGCATCTCTTGCGATGCTTCCAGGTCCATTCCGCCGCCTTCGGTTGGCAATCTATTCGTATCTCCGTGGAGGCACTTATCAATCGCCGGCGGACTCGGAGCCTCACCGACGAACGATTGCGGCGGCACACGTCGATGTCGAGGACTTTGTGCAGATCTTCGTAAAAAGGATCCCAGCACTGGAAGATGCATTTGTTAAATACAGCAACGATGATGGGAGAGGAAAAGTAGTACTACGACAAGCTACATTCATGGGCGGCCGGGGTGATGGTCAAGTTATGAGAATCGGAGGTGCATGGGTAACTGATGATCCCCTGGATTGTAGTATGTTCGAGTTGCAATAAACAGTAGGCCTTGTGTAGATCGCATTGGAAGTGCGGGCGCTCAGTGTGAGTTTCTCTCTCGCGAGGCTCAACATCTCTTTCTTCTCTCGTTCTCCTTCGCTCCTCAGGCGATTGTCCTTCATTTATTTACAGTGTTCTGTGTACTCCCTCTCTGCATCTGCCCACTCTCCGGCCGCTCTATGCTCTCTGCGCAACTCGAAGCTCGATGGACACACCACACCGACTAAGTACTAGCCAAAAGGCGCACAATACGATCTCATCGTTAGCTCACTGCCAGGGAAAGAGCTGGACAGCTGTAAGATGTATAGGGGTTGTATACGGTGATCTGATGGCTGGGAGGGATACAAGGGGTGCCGTAAGGAGCACGAGTCGTACATCACGCCTAGAGCACCCAGGGTTGCACTCAAATGTATGTATTTTCACTTCCATATCTTCTCGATACATGCTAGGTACTCACTATCACATCTATCCCCATCCATCCATCCCGGCCCCTTGGATCGCCGCGAGGGGGAACAGAGTACGAGGCCACATCCCATCTGCCCGCACTCGTCGGCATACACGCAGTCCGTACTCACTGTTCGCATTCTACCAAACCAGAGCGCGGGCTGATCTTGACCACGCTCGTTGGTATTCACTTCGTGTCCCCACCACGAGAGAGCAGGACTCAGCACATCTCGCGAGTCTGCCAGACCAAGTCAACTTCGCGATATCATGACGCGCAAAACGCATACAAATCTAGCATGCGACCCGGTCAGGATGCGCCCCGCATCGACGTTCATAGTCACGCATGTCGAGAGCACTGGAACTGTATGTCCGCAGCTGGAACGCGCGAACCCAGATTCGGCTGCATCCTGGACCACTGTGGACACGGATAGCGACGTGTCCACTATGTCTTGCAAACACGAGTATGGCCACATCCGGACGGGGCACCGTCGGGCCTTGGTCTGACCTGGAGAGCGAGTGGGTTGTTAACTGTCCACTAGCTGAGGTCCGACAGGAATCGATAGGACCTCGGGCTCGTGTCAGTCTTTGATAACATCTCATCAAGCGTACGTACTCACAGAATCGAAGCGCGCCGCGCCAGCCGGGCTCAAACACGAGCCTGAGCCTGTACCTACCAGCCGTGAAATCCTCCTCCAGAAGAGCGAAGTGTCCAATCCGTGCATGACCGGCAGCGTTCAGTGCGCATGGTCCAACGCGCTCCGGTGGCGTGCTGGGCGAGGGCGCGATGGGAAGGTATCGAATGTTTTGCACCGGCGGCGGGCAGCGCGGCCATAAACTCACCTCAAACGCAATCTCGTCGACCTTGGGTGCATTCGCCCGAGTCCGGCAGCGTTCAATGAATGATGCCCGTGTCGTCCTGCACGTCGGAGTGGAGGGATATTCTCGATTTCGTGCCGGCCAGCGAGCTGCCTTGACCATCCGTCCACGAGTCTATAGATATGCACGCAGTTTCCACATCTGAAAAATGTGTCAGTGTCTGACTGAGTTCTGAACCCGTAAGATATAGACAGCTGAGCGGCGGCTGCGAGATGTGGAGTTCTGTCTTTGGCACTTCTAGTTTGAATCAGTATTCGATACCGTCTCATGAGCTGTAGTTGCTCACTAGAGCAGCTGGTGCTGGGCGCGAACACGACAAATCTAGTTGAAAGAGTTGAGATGTCCATTTTCCGATCTCGTCCCAATATCATGAGCAGCCTTTGACGCGGCGGGAATTCCGCTTTCCAAAGCATGTAATTGCATGCCGGGCGAGGGCGGGATTGAGCGGGCGATATCGCAGCCAAGGCGACTCCTCGAACTCGCCGGACCACCGTGTGACTGTTCGTGTTCGACGTGTATACATCTACACGCTGGGGCGCCGCGGGTTGACAGTGAATGCGAGAGATGCACGCACATGGAGAGAGCGTGTCAACGTGTGATCGAGTTCTAGACATGTTTCCGACACAGACCAGAGTGACCACTGCGCCGTGTCGACAGTGAGACTGAACCCAATGGGGGCAGGCAGGCATTTGTATAGAAGAATCGAGCGGCAGAGAGACGGAACGACGCAGAGATGGATGGATGATGCGAGTGCGCTGCTCTTGGAAAAGGAGATGGTATCGGCTTCTCGTCATTTATAGGATCTTGCGTAGCAGCTCTAGTGACAGCACTCGGTCAGTATGCAACCTCTTCAAGAACATGCGTAGTCAGATCCATTACAGGGTTCGGATCTCTCATCTTGTGCGAGTCGGAAGTGGCAAGACGGAGTCCATGCGAGCATTTATCGGTACCACTGCTCTACCACGTCGATTACTTACGAAACGAGTTTCTCATTACAACAGCAGTTAGGGAAGAGAGGGATGAAGCAGAAATGGTGGAAATCACGAAGGAGAGTTCATGGCGCTTCTGCCACCAGTGCGCGTTACATCTGTGTCCGGCAATCGTCTCGTTCCTCGCCTTGAGGACTTCTTCGACTATCTGCTCGTTCCCCGCGAGTTGTTCTTAACGCATACGCACGCGCTCTGGTCACGGTTGCGAGGCGTAGAGAGGCTCCTGATCCTTTGCAGTTGCATGTCCGAGTCGATGCCACCTTGGCGCGTACCCCATCCGAGTTCGCTCGCGCCCCTCGTCGCGTCGACGATGCAACAGAGACTCACAGACTGTCGTGGTCTCAGGTCTTAGAAGTCGGAGTGGAGCGGAAGACAAAAGACAAACAAAATCTTGGCTGCCGCGTCAATTCGATACTGAAGTCTGTTCCTGTGGCTGTGCACGTGCACGCCTTTCAGCTTTCTTCCTGAGCCCTCCCTTGATCGCAGATTACTTCATCGCTGAGAGTGCTTGCTACTGCTCGGCCAGACTGCGCAACCTGCAACCTACCAACGCAATTATCTCGCTGCGCGCTGCAGACGGCGCGCGAATCAGCTGCACCACAACCATACTTACTCAGTTTGTCCGTATCGTACACTCTCAAGTCGACATGGCATGCTGATGAGTTTTCACCCTGTGCACACCTCAGTTCTCATCAACACCAATGGCGGAACTCCCGGAGCCTGCACTACCCTGGGATATCCTCCGCGAGATCGCCTTCATCTGCCCCCGAGAAACCTGCTCAACACTGATGTGCACATGCGCCTTCTTCTATCACGAAGCTGCCGCATCCATACTCGGCCAGGAAATATGGCTTCACAACGAACACATGACTTCAGGCTTTCTCAAGTTCCTTCATGCAGGAAAGAAGCCGCGCTATGGATGTGTCCGCCACCTCACTCTTCGCTTCGGATTGAACCTCCCGCCGCCAGACATCGCGGACGCGCTAGCACATGCCATCGCTCTCATGACCGAGCTTGTGGTTGTCGAGATTGGTTCCGGAGAGCTTACATTGAGGGACTGGCCGGCCATAGGTGACGCCATCGCGTTCCTCCCGTCTCTCCGGCAAATCTACATAGGCGGAGCGGATACGCGATCATGGCAACTCATTCTCTCTCTCCAATCATCCAGGCTCAGGTCCATCAAGCTCGGCATATCAGATTGCGAAACTGAGGAGGAGCTCTCCTTGCACCCGGTACAGCTCTTTGGGAGGTGGACATCGACTCTGACAGAGCTTGCCTATCACCGTCGCTATGCTCCTCTGGTGCGCGATGCGTCACCCAGCCATTCAGCAGTGTACCCTATGATGCGTACACTATCCATCCGCCATCATGGTCGCTTGGATCCCACCCCGTATATTCGCGCCTTCCCGAATCTTGCACATCTGAATGCCGACACGCGGCTACAATTGAACGATGATATACACGAATATCGCACCTCTAATATACACAGTCAACGCGAGCGCCAGCGCTTTGGTCCCACGTCCCCGTCCCACGTCCCCGGCTGGCGGGAGCTTATTCAATTCAACGGATCCCTTGTCGATCTCTATGCTCTCGCACTCGATTGCCGCATCTCACATGTCAGACTAGACGAATACACGGATGACATAGAGCTTTCCCTGCTCTCTGCAGTTCTTGCCGATGCACGACCAATACACCTGAGTATCTACGGGTTTGATGGGATTCTACGACACCCGACGGACAACCTCGCATCGATCTTGCAAACGCAGGGTGGATCGCGTCTCGAAAGTCTCGTTGTCTCATGTCAGATCGACGGATGCACACCTCTTCAGGATGTTGCTTCTGGACTGGTGAGTACCATTGTTCTGGGGCAACGGACACTTGGCTATCATCCTTAAGCTCACACTGAACATGTTCAACTTTAGTATGCCCTTGCTGCATCTCTTGCGATGCTTCCAGGTCCATTCCGCCGCCTTCAGATGGCAATCTATCCAGATGGCCGTCCAAGCACTTATCAATCGCCAGACAGGCTATCGCCGTCATCGGAGGGGTCACCACGAAGGATTGACGCGGCAAACGTCGATGTCGAGAACTTTGTCCAAATTTTCGTAGACACGATCCCAACATTGGAAGAGGCACTCGTTAGATACAGCCTCGGTAGGGAAGTAACACTACGACAGGCTGCATTCGTGCGC
The DNA here is from genome assembly GCA_022606135.1 of Fomes fomentarius. Lineage (NCBI taxonomy): Eukaryota > Fungi > Basidiomycota > Agaricomycetes > Polyporales > Polyporaceae > Fomes > Fomes fomentarius. The sequence continues at coordinate 66,404 of JABYQN010000010.1, read as the reverse complement.
CGGGGTGGTGTTATGACAATCGGAGGTACATGGGTAACTGATGATCCCCTGGATTGTGGTATGTTCGAGTTCGACTTGGAATGAATGCAAGTGATTCACGCCCCATTCTGCGCATTGCGCAATTGGCATGATGTTTTCATGGAACGTTTTGTACACGTGCGGCACCACGACCCGAGGAGCCCGAGACGAGTACGAGTGCGGGCGTTTAGCGCGAGATAGACTTGAGCGGACGAGTATTATAAAGTATAGAGTTACTGGCCACACAATGCTTGTCTCTCGCGTTCCCCTCGTTCCTCTTCTCTCCTCAGACGAATGTCGTCCATCTATCTATGATCCCTGGATTGTAGTATGTTCGAGTTGTAATGAACGCAAGTGAATCATGATCCATTATGCTCAGTTTTCACTGAACATTGAACGTTGAGTCACTGACTTGTACTTGGTGCGGTACTCGCCTCGGGCTTCTCGGATCGTGGTGCGAGTGCGGGCGCTTAGTGGGCGATAGGCTTGACTGGACGAGTTAAAGTTACCGGCCATAAAATGCTTCTCTCTCGCGTTCCTCTCTTTTCTCGTTCCTCTTCTCTCCTCAGACGAATGTCGTCCATATATCTCCTCCCGGTCGACCCTTCTGCGCTCCAGGTCACTCCTAGCGCACCATCTGGCGTCGACCCGGCCAAACTCTGGAAGCAGACTCCTCATGCCGCATCTAAACCTCCCAACGTTGGCACCACTCATCTCTTTTACGGCGACAACATCACCGCGCTCTCGTCTCTCGGCGACAAGTTTGCGGCCAAGAAGGGAGATCAAAGGAGAGAGGTCGTCCGCAAAGCTGTCGCTGGCGGTATCAAGAAGGTCCGCGATTTGGGTGAGAGTGTCGACGGGAGCAAAGTCCTCCTCGACGCGTCGGTCGACCCACACGCTGTTGGTATGTATATGCGCTCGCAGTTACTCCATTATCCTGGCTATGACACTGCAGCTCGAAGCTGTCGGGGCGCACCTTGCCCTGTATCATTTCACCCTCAAGACAAAGCCCACGTCTTCTTTCGACCCTCGGCTCTCAGAGCCCCTGCCAGACAAGCTGTCTCTCTCCCCGCTCTCCTCTTCTGCAGAATGGGACATGGGAGTAGTATATGCCGAGGCGCAGAACCTGGCCCGCACGGTGCGTGTGCCAGACTGTCTCCTTCAGTCGTTCTCTTGTGACACCATGTTGACGTCCGAGCCGAATCGTTGACGGCGAGGGCGAGAGTCCGGGCAAGAACTTGAACAGCACCAGGTATGTTCTTGATTATATTTACCCCCTCAGCTGGCGAAGTCCAGCCTTCTCACTATCGTCCATCTCTCTTTCGTCCATTCTCTCTTCCCTCATCATCGGTCACCCGTCAATCCTTCGAGAGTCCATTTCTCAGTCGCTCCTATTGTCTACATCGATGACGACCATCAGTCATCCATCGTCGGAGAACGCAAGCGCAGACCCGGTCAGATACGTAGCATCCACTCCATGGCGCCACCATCTCCGACCTCTTTCCATGCCTCATCTCCTGCTATACACGACATAGACGATGGGTGGTCCGTCTTCGTCTCGTTGTCGAGACGGCCCGGATGACGTGTTCAACAAACCGCAGTAAGAGCAACAGGCCAGACGCAGAAGACGTCTGGGAAAGGTGCGAGATGCAAGATCAGCGCAAATCGTTCAGAATCAGTGAGTCAACGCTCCGCGGGCTGGCGACTCGGATGGCCCAACGCGAAGTCGTTACGGTCCTCTCGTATGCGTGAGCTATCTCAAAACCATCTTGTGTTGTGCGCTGACGGCCACGTGGGCAGCAAGTGTATGACCCTATGGTCCTTTGATCAGGAGACGGCTATCAATCTGCGGACTGCTTGGGTTCTCCCTCCTACTGCAGACAGCCCTCGGGGTTGCATTCAAATGTATGTATTTGCATCTCTCCTCAATCACACGCTAGGTACTCGCCGCTATCACCCCATCGATTCTCCTGCAAGTATCCCCGGCTCGGACTCGCCGCTCTCGCAGCACCATGGCTTGCTGTCGGCATCCCTCCATCCTGCCCCTTGAATCGCCGCGAGGTGGAACAGAATACAAGGCCGCATCTGCCTGCACTCGTCAGCATATACGCAGTCCATACTCACTGCCATTCGCAGTCTACCAAAGGAGAGCGCGGGCCGGTCTTGACCACCCTCGTTTATGTCCACTTCGCATACTCACCACGAGACCGGCGGCATCGTCCGCATTTTGGAGCTGGAGGCAGGAAGCACTGCAGGGGGACGAGGTCGAACCTCTCAATATCATTGAGATCGTACCTGCCATTCAAAGATCAGGATTTAGCGACGTGCGTTAGATAGTATGTTTATGACCGTGAGCGGGGCTCAGCGCGTCTTGCGAGTCTGCCGGACAACGTCAACGTCGCAATATGACGCACAAAACACACATACCAATGTCGCATACGACTGGGGCAGGATGCGCCCGCATCAACGTTCATAGTCACGCATGTCGAGAGCATTAGAGCTCTATGTCTGCGGCTGGAACGCGCGAACCACTAGCGGCCGCCTCCTGCCAACCCCGGTGTGGAAACCAACAGCGACGCTTCCAATGTGTCTTGTAAGGACGTCTGTGTAGAGACGGGGAGTCGTCTCTTCAGATCTGTTCACGAGTCCCCCATTCCAGTTGACCAGCCCAAGTCCCACGGAAGCAAACCGCGCTACTAGGCGGGCGTCCGCCAGCCGCGAAATTGCATCTCCAGATGGGCAAATATCAACCTCGACCAGCACCTTTCAAGGCCGCCCAACGCTTCACGCATCCCCGCCGTATCCGTTCGCACTGAGCAAGGGTGAATTGTCTTGTGCCAACGTCGTCGTAGACCTCGTTCGATCTGCATGCGACTAGCCGTAGTATTCGATGGGTGCGGCCAGTGTCGTTCGTAAACATTATACCGGCCGGAACCTTGAACGCCATCGTGTAAGGTGCCGGGCATGAGTCCGTAGCGGATGCACACAGTGCAAATATCTGAAGAGAGGGTATCAGTGTCTACCTGTATTCCGAACACATACACCTGAGATGTACATTTGAGAATAGCAGACGAGGGGCAGGAGTCGCTACGTCGGTTGGGCTGGCAGAGTAGACCACGCGCAGTTCCCTTGGCAACCAAAAGGGTACTGTACGCAGTGGCGGGTCTGAGTCCGGAGGCTGTCTCTGCGGGGACCGTGAACGGGGTTGACTGCCTGTTGTTGGTTGTGGAGTTGCAGACAGAAGACAAAACGAGACTTTTGCGGAATTCAAATCAAAGTCTTCAGTGCACGTGCACGCCTTTCTGAGGACCTCCCTTGACCTTCGCTGATTGTTGCCGTTGTTCACAGCGTGAAGCAGGGGAGAGATATTTCAGTGAGATTTCAACATGAGACGGGAACCTGGATACCTGGTGGTATTCGAGCTCTCAGTTGGGGAGAACGACAACCGACCGCGAGCCCTAGACCCTTCGCGGCGAGTTCGTTTCGAGTGCGAGGAGCGAGGTGAATGCGAGTTCAGCCGCGGCGAAACTTATGTAGGTTGAGCACGGGCCGGAAGGGATATAGGCGCTTGCGCCCATGCTTAGTAAGCACATGTTCCAGCCACGCTCGTTCAACTTCCTCGCGTGGCCGAACTTGACTCGCTTGCTACTGCTCAGTCAGCCTGCGCAACTGGCCAAAGCAATCAACCTAGTCGTGCGCTACAGACGACACGCGAAGAGTCAACCGCACCAAAACCATACTCACTCATTTTGTCCGTATCATACATAGTACACTCTACAGTCGACGTGGCACATACTGATGAGTTTTCACGCCGTGGACCTCTGCTATATTAATATTCAGCTCTCAATCAACAACAATGGCGGAAGCCCTTCTTCAACCTGCACTGCCCTGGGATATCCTTCGCGAGATCGCCTTCATCTGCCCCCGAGAAACCTGCTCAACGCTCATGCACACATGCACCTTCCTCTATCACGAAGCTGCAGCATCCATACTCAGCCACGAGATAATATTGCTTTACGAATACACGGTTGTGGCCTTTCTCAAATTCCTCCATGCAGGAAAGAAACCGCGCTATCGATGTGTCCGTGACCTTCGTCTAGGCTTCTATCGCCACTATCCTCCCCTGTCACCAGACAACGCGAAGAGACTAGCAGATGCCATCACTCTCATGACTCGCCTTGGCGTTGTCGTGATGAATTTTGGAGAGTATACAATCAGGGACTGGCCGGTTATAGGTGACGCCATCGCGTCCCTCCCATCTCTCCGTCAAATCATCATAAAGGAAGCCGGTCCGCTTTCATGGCATCTCCTCTCTCTCCAATCAAATCTCGAGTCCATCAAGCTCAATATATCAGAGCGTGAATCCGAGCATGCTACGTGGCTCTTCCCGCATCCGGTGCAGCTCTTTCGGAGGTGGAAATCAACTCTGACCGACCTTGTGTTTTACGGTGACTATACTCATCCGGTACACGACGTCTCCCCCTGCTACCCAGACGTGTATCCCATGATGCATACATTATCGATGTCCCATCGCGGCCGCATGGATCCCATCCCGTACATTCGCGCCTTTCCGAATCTTGCCCATCTGCGCGTCCACTGCACGTCGCGCATAAACAATTCCGTGCACGAAGATCGCACCTCGAATGCACGCAGTCAACGCGAGGTTGAACACCTCGGTCCCGCGTCCCAGCGCCCCGGCTGGCGGGAGCTTATTCAGTTCAACGGAACACTTGTCGACCTCTATGCTCTCGCGCTCAATTGCCACATCGCACATATCCGACTCCACGATTACACCGATGACAAGGACCTGCCCCTTCTCTCCACTGTCCTTGCCGATGCACGACCAATACACCTGAATATCTACGGTTTTGAAGGGATTCTACATCACCCGACGGACAGCCTCTCTGCAGTCTTGCACACGCAGGGTGCATCGCATCTCGAAAGTCTCGTCGTCTCTTGTCTGATCTATGGATACACACCTCACGAGGATGTCGTTTCCGCACTGGTGAGTACCATCTGTTCTGGTGCGAGGGACACTGGTATATCTGTCTTCAAGCTCACACTGAATCTATTCGACTTTATGTAGTTTTCCCTTGCTGCATCTCTTGCGATGCTTCCAGGTCCATTTCGTCGCCTTCAGATAGGCATCGAATTAGATGACGATTTTCCGGACACTCATCAACCGCCGTCGTCCCGATTAACGATTGCCGTGGCACAGCTCGATGTTGAGCAGATTGTCCAACACTTTGTCGAAACGATCCCAACACTGGAAGACGTACTCATTAGATACAGAGGTGGAGTAGTACAACGGGAGGATAGATTCGAGCGTGGGGGCGCCGTTACGAGAATCGGGGGTACATGGGTGACTGATGATCCCCTGAAGTGTAGTATGTTCGAGTTGGAATGAACAGACGTGATTCATGACCCATTATGTGCATTCATGATGTCTCCCAGATCATTCGTACACGTTCGATGTTGTTGTGCAGTCCGACTTGACTCAGATTCCTCGGATCCCATCGCAAGTGTGGGCGCTCAGGGCGCCGGGCCGAGGGACGAGTGACAGAATCTTCTCTCTCTCTCTCGCGCGCTCCTCTTCTCTTGTTCTCCCTCTCCTCCGGTGAATGTTCCCCGTCTATCTTGAGTACGGTGCTCTGTTCTCTCGCTCTCTGCTCTCTCTGCGCAACTCGGCGCTCGACGCATACACCAACTATCAGCCGGGGGCGCACAGTACGGTCTTTATCGTTGGCTTACTGCCATGAAAATTAATTCAAAAGATAAAGATATAAGGTGTACAGGGGCTCTGCGGGTGTATATGGTGATCTGACGGCTGGGAGGGATACAAGGGACACCGTCACGGTCAGGAGCACGTGTCCGAGGACATCACGCAAACAGCACTCGGGAATTGCATTCAAATGTATGTATTTGCACCTCTCATACATGTTAGGTACCCGCTATCACCATCTACACTCCCAAAAGTCTCCTAGTACCCGCGAGCTACAGACCTGCGCGGTCGAGATCTTGAGATGCTGTAAGGCCGAGCGAACGCGCGAGCCTCGCTAGCGGTTGAGCCCGGGATATGAGCGGAGTGCAAGAATGCCTACAGTAACGTCCCAAAGACGTCTATTGTAAGCCTTTTTGCACTATTGTCCTAAAAAAGTCCTTCGTTGTACTAGAGCTAGTGTGAAACACTTTAAAATAGTCACTGATGACTACCGTAGTACTTTGCACTCTTCTTCACGATAGCATCCAAAGCAGATTATTTGAGTCATGCACCCTAGTGAATGCGGAGGAGCCTAGGAGGGCATCAGCAGCACTCGCATGTCTCGTAATACGCGCACTTTCGAAAGTCAGTCGAAAAAAGGTGGTTGAGCGCAAAGTGGGCCAGGGTCTATAAATCTTTTATCGTCGGCATGTCACGTTGAATTATAATATGCATATGATCGGGATGGGGCCCAGAAGGAATGCATAATAACTTTTAAAACAGCTCGAAGGTCGTGCCCAGCAACGCGGGTTCCAACTAGGCCGGGAAAGTATGTCTAGCGAGGGGAACAGTGGCTAGTATATACGCCTTCAGAGAGGGCCCCCTTAGCCTCCCGCTGGTCAATGGTAGCAATAAAGAGGGAGCACGACAAGGGGTTAAGCCTGGTCTATGAGTTGCTTCACCTGCAGCGATCGGGCCTTGATTGTGTATTCTAGTAATGGCGTGTGCCTGGGAAGAATCTGAGTGAGGCGGTTATTTGTTGAACAACGAGAGATGACCCACGAGATGAGAACGTCTCCAGAATTCTCACTGTGCTTGATCTCTAAAGGATGGCCATCTCCGTTGACGGGAGGGCTTACATCGAACGCCCAGAGGATTGATGCGCATGTGATGAAAAGCGAGGACTCGGCAAAGTGGCGGCCCGGACATATCCTGTGGTTCTGCGGTTGAATTGCGATAGTACCTCACCGGCGGTCGCGAAAACACACCTCCGTCCGAATCCAAACGCATAGTTGGCCGGATCTTTTCCTTCAACATCCAACTTTCCCTCGCCATCTAGAAAGCGCTCTGGGGTGAAGCTTTCCGGATCGGGGTAAGTCTCGGGATCGCGGGATATAGCCCTGTTATCAAAAGTGCGCCGAATTGACTTGGAATGGACGAACGGCAGATTGTAGTGAGGCGCACCAGATGTTTGCAACAACAGTCGCTCCAGCGGGCAGGAGATAGCCATTGAACACATCGTCAGATACGATACGGTGAGGCAGTCCGATGGGGGCCACGACATGCCAGCGGAGTAGTTCCTTGATAACAGCGGAGGTGTATGGGAGCGAGTGCCGGTCCTCGAACTCCGGTAGGCGACTTTGGCCGACGACTGCGTCCAATTCAGCCTGAGCCTTCTTCTGTATTTCGGGAAAGAGCGTCATTGCGAGGAAGAACGCCTCCATGGCTGCGTGGGTCTGTGAAAGACAATGAAGTAAATGTAATCATCAAGAGGTTGAAGGCCACTGACTGTATCTGCTCCGGCTTTCGGATGAGGTGGTTATCAGTCAACTACAAGAAGCACAAAAGTGAGGTCTGGTACTAACCAGCATACACCGTAGCTGTCACTCCCTTGCAGACTTCGTAGGGATCCAGTTTGTTTTGTTTGTCGAGAGAAGTGGCGTCCAGGAGACGGGAGACCAATGTCTCCTTTCCGTTATCCTGTCGGTATATATAATTCCTGAGTGAGTGCCTTGAAACACAACTCGTGAAGCTCACCATCGCAGCCTTGGCAACCTCCAAGAGTTGGTCCATGATGCACAAGATGTCACGGTTCGCAGCCGCCGCGTAGCTCTTGAACTCTGCGCCAGGAAACCACATAGGAAGGTATCGGAGCCAGGGGAGGGCTTCGACGAAGAAACGTCCCGGGATTGCTATCTCTTCGCCTACTTCAGTCAACCGTTCGACCATCTTGTAATACTTGTCGTTGTATTCTCCGATTTCTATACCATACGAGAGCTGCAGCACCGTGGCTGCGAAGGCGCTGATACAATGTGTCGATGAGGTGATGTCCAGTAAATGAAGGAGGGGTATACGTACAATCTCAGGTGGGCGGCTAGGTCCTTGGGAGAGCTCAAGATTCTCTGTAGCAACGCACGGGTGGCATCCAGTTGTACAGGCTCATAACGGCCAACGACTTCTGAATTCATTTGCTGGTGGAATGCGCGCCGATGTTGGCGCCACTCCGATCCATAGTTCATGAAGGCAAACATGCAGCTCAAGCCGACGCTAACATCGACCTCGCGGTTTGAGCGCTGTCATCGGCAGCATCGAGTTTTACGGGTGTACTCACAGTGGGATCATGATCGAATCTGGCCGACCAGAGTAATTGGCGGAGCGCTTCTCCATGAGATCGCATGCTGCCTTGTACGACCCCAAGACAATGATGGACTGTCCTAGCACGCTGAGATGGACGACCTCGCCTGCAACAACATGGAGTGTGGTAAGTGCCATGACGGACTTTGACCGCTTCACAAGATCGCGGACGCACCGTACATCCCCGACAATGCTGCAAAGCCCCGACCCAGATCCTTGCTGGGAATCTGTAGGACGTTCCCGATGATGGGGAGGGGAGTGGGACCAGGAGGCAGTCGGAGAGCCCGTGCTCGCAACTGAGAGTGTACGAAGAGCGCAAGCAGTGCCCCGAGTACGGTCCACCACCAGGAAAGTTCGGGCAATGTCACAGTCATAGTCGTCGTTGTCAGAGGGTTCGAGAACTTGAAAGTGGGCACGGGGGTTAACTTTCTGCTGCTCGGTCGGGTATTTGTAGGGTCTTGCAAGAATTTCCTTTTCCAGGCAAATTAGGTGTTGATATTTGAGTGACACGGGATTTTGTTTGACCCTGCTCCTCATGGCGGTATGAATGATTACGAGCAAATGCCACCTACAATTCCACACTTCTCGGGTTGATACCGCCCGAGAGTTGGCAAAAGAAAACCCACACCAAGGCCGCCCCGGACCGTGTGGACGATGGGCAAACGCTCAGTTTGTAATCATATGGCAGCGGTCGGGGTAGTGTGAGTGGGGGGCTGAAGTGTGCACTCGACCCGCCTGAGTCCGATAAAATTTAGTAACCCCCCTGTCGAAATATCCTCTGTCACTTCGTACCAGTTGCACGGCGTACTTGACCAGATGGGGGTCTAGAAAGCGGTTCCGGAGCCGACGAGGCTACCCGCCTTGACACTACGACCTGACGATAGAATGAGGCTCGCTAGCCCCGAGGTACAACTGTCGGAGCTCCCATCTGCTTCAAGTTATAAGCCCCGCAAGAAGCATGGCACAAGGCCATGGGATACCAAGAGCGACTTCGGAATCACTTGGGTGGCGCATGCGGCATTAGAAGAAGCTGTCATCGGTCGCAGTGGTAAGTGACACATAGATGGATGACTTAGGGCTAATCGGCTACACACGGTTACCTCGTCTATTTGCGTAATATGTACACGCACCAAGAACGTTAAGACACTCAAGTCGCTCAAGAGGCCGCGACAGTGTGGTGGCAAGTCGTGACAGTGGCTGACGGTAGGAACTCGGATATCTGCGGCCCGGGCCGAGTCCGAGTTCAACGTCGGCACGCGTCACATTATACCGATGAATTACTTACTGATATATTCTCCTCACACTCAGCTCATCTGTTCACCGCGAATCAAGGAAAGGCAGTCCGCCGGGCCAGTAGTACGAAGTACAGTACCAGAGACGCCTGCCAGTGGCTACTGGTGCTCTCAGACGCTCACAAAATTTGAAAGGGTTCACGAACGGGGCTGGACCCCGGACACTGCATACCCATTAATTCATAACGTTCTCTTGCGAGTAAGTGCTAATATTTCACTCGTCCTTTTTGTTCTCGCCCTCTACCATGTTTAAACCCTCAACGTCAATGACTGACGATCCGCCTTGGATCAGGGACGGGGATGTTTCCTCGCTTTGCAACTCAAATATTCTCACTCTCATTCGCTTTTACTCGTGGAACCGACGGAGTACGACCCATCCTCAGTTCTGCAACTTCTAAGTTCTCGTCTCTCCTATGTTGAAGGCATCCGTACAAAAAAGCGCCGGCCGCCGGACCTCCAGGTATGTTTGACTCGTTCTTGATAATTGGTGTCCTGTTACCAATTGTTCTTGTAGCTGGCGAATCGCCGCTCACCATTAATACTGGTTTCAACTGCAGCAACGAGAATCTAACTATCGTCGCGATGTTGTCAGGTAGGCTTATGCTGTCAATATCATCGATTTCTGATGTGGTTATCTAGTACCTAACGTTTGGCTCAGGCGACCAAATGGTCAGCGGACAGAAGCAAATTAGGCTAAAGCTCTCCTGACGATACCGTAGGGCGCCAAGCTACAGGAAAGACGGGATCATACGAATTTCTCCACTCAGTCTGCGTCACTCTGTGGTGCCCTTCCACGCTGTTCTCTCCATCCAGCGCTCCGTGTCCGACTCTGCCTGTCAGGGAACGTCGTCCGAGAGTGCGACACGAAGAAACTTGTACTCAGGCTCCGGCTCCGGCTCCGATTCTCCCTTGGCGTCTCACGCAGCCTCGTAGACATACGGAACTGATGACATCGATGACACCTCGCTGGCTCGGAAGACACGGTCATGCGGTGATAGGACGAGAAGAACGACGTGTGGCTTGTGCTCGTTGGACAACTTGGCAGGTATGAGTCGAATAGCAGGTTCTGCGGGCGCCATCGTCGTCGGTGACTCTGACGATCTGGACGGAATCGGTATTCCACAGCCCGAGCAGTCGTCGGAGGGGCAGAACACCACCCTTTCGAGGTCGCTCCGATTCATGAACATGATCTCTCACGGTCATTCGCGACGTTGAACGTTGAACTCACAACCGGGGCCCTCAACGACAACACTGAGGTACCCGCTCTTTGAATAGCCTTGTGACTTGTCGGTGTCGACACAAGGTACATACTCACATTGACGGCTCTAATCCACTCGGCCTCGGACTCCGCTCTGCAGGCGATCCTTCTCCGTGCCGTATGATGCCCCCTCGCGTCGAAGATGAGCCAGAATGTTGTCTTTCCACTCGTGTGAGGAGCCTGACGCCTTAGTGAAGAGAGCGGTAGGAGTCGTGCGACCCGGGACAGTGACGTAGTGTTGCATCCAGATCGAGATCTAGACCTTATATACACAGCAACACCTCGGTCCCGGGCCCGGGTCCCAGCACCCCGGTGGGAGCCTATTCATTTTTTTTCAACGAAAACCCCTCTCTTCGGTCTTGCACACAGCCGACTGCTCGCCGTACGATATGCATCGTCGGCTCACTGCTAGGGAAACGCATACTTTGAGGGCTAGGGTCTGCAGGCAGATAACGCTCCGAGTCGGGAGTTGCGCTCACATGTACATGTACTATCTGTTTGGATCTCTCCTCAATACATGCTAGGTAGCCCACGCCGTCCATTCTCCCGCAAATCTCATATGCTGAAGCGGCATGCCTGTCAGACCAGGAACTGTCACACAGGTCCGTCCGCTGAGCGTGTCTCGGGAGCCGGCCGGACAAAGCCAGCATGGCAAGATTACGCACACAAAACAACATACCGATGTCGCATCCGACCAGGCCAGAGCGCGTCCACACAGACCTTCCCTGTGCTCAATCAAACGTCCTGCATGTCGAGAGCACTAGGATCCATGTCCGGGGCCGCAGCACAGGAACCCCGAGCGGTCACTTCCCGCTAACCCCGACCGCCACTTGATAGTGTAGATTTCAATATACCATTCACTAGCCCAAGTGCCACCGGCCGATATCTTGTCCAATTGGCACGTAATGAGCCGCGTTCGACGCAGACTGGAGTGCGGCTCCACGAGAGTGTGCATCATACTAGTGTGGCCCGGGATGAGATACAAGCGCCGAGCGACCCCGGAAGCGACACAACTAGCTGTACTACTCCTTTTGAGCTTCATTCAATTGCACAAAGTACATACATCTACTCTATCATCTCTTGCGCAACGGATAAAAAATAACAGAGAGAATCCACAGAGATTCGGCGTCAATACACTCCAATCTATTCAGCAGCTTCACCCAAAACACATTTGAATGTTCTCTGCTCAGTGAATTTTATTATTTTTTGCTCTAATACTTTACAGAAATGCTCTACTAGTAGTTCATAGCCCTCTATATATTTCTCCGAGGGGCTCCGGGATGCAGAACGATAGAGGAAGTTCACATGTGTATGGGGCGTGACACCAACCACCTGAGCCAGATGCGGAGTTGAAATGTTACCGATTTGCAGCACTCGCACTCTCTCACACTCTCCTTCGTCCGGCTTCGGAGACTGAACCGGCATGCATCGGCACAGTGACTCTTCCGTGACACAACCGGCGTCTGTGTGTCGGTACTGGGGTCATTCCACTGCGAGCACTTCGTAAATTTGCCTTCATTTTTTACAGAAGGGTGTAGTACTATGTATATAACGTAGTTGTAGAGTTTGAGGGCCAACGGAAAAGCTGGAGGAAAGTTATCCACAATCCCAGTGAACCTGTGTCTCATCCGGGGTCACACTAGTAGTTCTAGTGTTTTCGACATCACTACTCATCGTTCTGTTTCAGACGGACCTTGTAGTGAGTATGTGTAAGAAGCAAAGTATGTATGATCATTATGTGAGAGCATCTGCAAGTAGGACTTCGTATCTGCAGTGTAGTACGACGTTCAATGCGATGACGATGACTGTCGACCACCATGCCCCGAAGGCGCAACTGTTTGTTCTGTTGCACACGGCGCGATGTGCGACTGTGAGCATCACAGTCCTCTCAGGGTCGGGCGTATGATAGAGGTGAGTCAAATCCAACCGAAGATCTCACCATCCGAGGGATCCGCTCGACCCACTAGCATTGCTTCGCTCACTACTTACTGTTGTGCAAGTCTCCGCACGAACTCGATCAACGCCCTATATCGGGGTCCCATCAGCAAGCTAAACAACCTCAAGAGCAGCACACGCACCTCGTCGGCCGCCCTGTCATCCCGACCTCCTGATATGCACTTGCTCGTGTTGCCTACACCAATGCCACATTCGTCAGCTCAGCTCCGCTTCTCCCGAGGGTACCCCGTCCGACGCGCGGAGCGACGATGGAGTCGAGGGCGGGGCGAAATCAATTCAAGGGTAAAGATCGCACGTACCTCCATTGACCCAGCAATATCGATATGCGCCCACCTGATCTTCGGATCCTCCTCGCCCTCAGCGGGGTCCACGCCCTCGACGAACGCCTTGAGGAACAGCGCAGCTGTACATGATCCAGCGCGCTTTCCGCCCGTCTGCGGCATCACCAGTATCAGTATCCATACACGAGGCACACGACACGGAAAGGGGAAGGGGGATCAGACTCACGTTACACAAGTCTGCGTTGGACGAGTAGATCTGGGGGCCATACTCCTCGTCGAGCGGCAATCTCCAGAAGCGATCGTGTTCCCGCAGACCGGCACTGTGCAGTTGGTTCCAGAGTTCGTCCGAGTTCTAAGGGATGCACCTAGTCAGCCGCGAACACTGATACAATGAGATGGCCAAGCAATCCGCACCGTGAAGACGCCAGAATAGGGTTCTCCTAGAGCGATGTCAACTGCGCTGTGGATGTTGCACAGACTCGTCAATAGGCATACAGCGAAGAAAAGGGAAGCGAGGGCATACCCGGTAAGCGTCGCCACGTCAATCAAGGTGTGCGCGTTGAACTCCGTCGAACCATAGTACATTGCATCTGCATGACACCTAAGCAGCACATCCCCACGTGTTCGTAATGCGAGAACTGACCAGAGAGCACAAGCCGGCCCTCGGCGTCTGTGTTGTCGATTTCTATCGACTTGCCGTTCATTGCGTACACCCTAGAATCCATTAGCATTTACCATGTGGAACTAAGGAAGGAAACGTACGTGTCTCCCGGCTTGCTCGCAGTTGGACCAGGGAGGTTCTCCGTGAGCGGCGTGAGGACAATGAGATTAACCCTAGCAGCGGAACCTATCTTAGTCACGAGCACGTGGAGCAAGTAGGTGACTTACGGCACTTTAAGCCTTGCAGCCGCGAGTGCGGTCGCGGTGACAGTGGCCGCGCCGCCTGTAGTCGAGATGTCAGCGACCGAGAGTACATCAGAGGGCAGTACGACGCACCCATATCACCCCGCATGAGTTTCATACCCTACAGAGCGGATGAGTGTGAGTGTAAGCAAGCAAGGGAGGACAAGACGTACTCCGGAAGGCTTGAGCGAGATCCCTCCAGAGTCGAAGGTGATGCCCTTTCCGACGAGGACGAGCGGCGGCGCATCTTTCGGACCTCCTTTGTAGTGTCTGCGTGCACGTAAGGAGTTGATCAGCCAACCGGGTAGGCCCGAAGGACATGCAGGTGGAGTAAGGACACTCACAACTCCAGGAACTTGGCTGGTTCTTGAGAACCTTTGGCGACGGAGAGGAAGGTACGCTACTTTCGCACATGAGTGACGTCGCGTGAGCATGAGCGAATGTAAATGTACCATGCCCTTCTTTGCGGCCCATTCTGCGATATATCAGCAGACACTCTCAAGTACGGACGAAGGTGGGTATACGCACCCGTATCGCGGACGATGACCTCGACGTTTTCAAGGCCAGCCGCCTCTGCCTTGATACGCTCCGTGAAGGCCTAACAACAGATTGAAGGGTATTCTCACGGACAGACAGAGATAGCTACCGTAGGGGTGATGATATTCGCAGGGTACTCCATGAGCTGGGCATGGTGTCACAAGAAAACGACTTAAGGAGACAGTCTGGCACACGCACCGTGCGGGCGAGGTTCTGCGCCTCGGCATAGACTACTCCCGTGTCCCATTCTGCAGAAGAGAAGAGCGGGGAGAGAGATAGCTTGTCTGGCAGGGGCTCTGAGAGCCGGGGGTCGAAAGAAGACGTGGGCTTGGTCTTGAGCGTGAAATGATAGAGCGCAAGGTGCGCGCCAACAGCTTCGAGCTGCAGTGTTATGCAGGATATCGAAGTAGCTGCGAGGGCATATACGTACCAACAGCGTGTGGGTCGACGGACGCGTCGAGGAGGACCTTGCTCCCGTCAACACTCTCACCCAAATCGCGGACCTTCTTGATACCGCCAGCGACAGCCTTCCGGACAACCTCTCTCCTTTGATCTCCCTTGTTCGCCGCAAAATTGTCGCCGAGAGAGGAGAGCGCGGTGATGTTGTCACCGTAAAAGAGATGAGTGGTGCCAACGTTCGGAGGTTTAGATGCGGCATGAGGAGTCTGGTTCCAGAGTTTGGCCGGGTCGACGCCAGATGGTGCGCTGGGGGTGACCTGGAGCGCAGAAGGGTCGACCGGGAGGAGATAGATGGACGACATCCGTCTAAGGAGAGAGGAGCGAGGGAAGAGAGGAACGCGAGAGAGAAGCATTTTATGGCCGATAACTTGAACTCGTGCAGTCAAGCCCTATCGCACATTAAGCGCCCGCACTCGCACCACGATCCGAGAAGCCCGAGACGAGTACCGCACAAGTACAAGTCAGTGACTCAACGTTCAATGTTCAGTGAAAACTGAGCATAATGGATCATGATTCACTTGCGTTCATTACAACTGGAACATACTACAATCCAGGGGATCATAGATAGATGGACGACATTCGTCTGAGGAGAGAAGAGGAACGAGAAAAGAGGGGAACACGAGAGACAAGCATTGTGTGGCCAGTAACTTTATACTTTATAATACTCGTCCGCTCAAGTCTATCTCGCTCTTAACGCCCGCACTCGTAGTCGTCTCGAGCTCCTCGGGTCGTGATGCCGCACGTGTACAAAACGTTCGATGAAAACATCATGCCAATCGCGCAATGCGCATAATGGGGCGTAATTCACTTGCATTCATTCCAAGTCGAACTCGAACATACCACAGTCCAGGGGATCATCAGTTACCCATGTACCTCCGATTGTCATAACACCACCCCGGCGCACGAATGCAGCCTGTCGTAGTGTTACTTCCCTACCGAGGCTGTATCTAACGAGTGCCTCTTCCAATGTTAGGATCGTGTCTACGAAGATTTGAACAAAGTTCTCGACATCGACGTGTGCCGCCTCAATCGTTCCTTGGTGCTCTGGTGATCCATCCGATGACGGCGATAGCCTGTCTGGCGATTGATAAGTGCCTGGACGGCGATCTGGATAGATTGCCATCTGAAGGCGGCGAAATGGACCTGGAAGCATCGCAAGGGATGCAGCAAGTGAACACCAAAGTTGAACATGTTCAGCGTGAGCTTGAAGAAAGTGTCCCTTGTCCCAGAACAAGTACTCACCAGTCCAGAAGTTACATCCTCGAGAGGTGTGCATCCGTCGATCTGACATGAGAGAACGAGACTTTCGAGACGCGATGCACCCTGCGTTTGCAAGATCGATGTTACGAATTCTTCAGCGCCTGAACGCTCTCCTTACCGATAGACGCCCTACGTGCAGTAGCCTCATGCCCGAGTCCTCATGTTCTCCTCATCGATAGTTAGTTATCGGATCCCTCACGGTCTCTTATAGTCGCTGGGGAGACTTCTTCTCCCCAGACTGTCCTTCTCGTCTTACGGTACCGTCCGGCGCTGCTGTACTTCTTTGACACTCTCACACTCATATCTATATTCATTCACTCTACTCGACGCCTCGCCTGCCCTGCCGACAGACGCTCATCGGGTCTTGACATTAGGACAGTCTCCCCAGATCCCGTTCCGACACCGTCGTGTATGCTCGTCTACCTCGACATCGACGACCAGGATCCAGAAGCTTTGGAACCCACGCCGCGGCTCCGATACCACCGAACCTTCAACCACCTCTTCGTCGAGCCCCACGCTCTAGCCGAACACGAGACGCTCGAAGATCGGTGGATCTCGTACTTTCGCACGATCCGTCGTCGCCCGCAAGATCTGCACGACACGTATACGGCAGTTCAGATAACTACGGAAAGGATTGGCACCCAGGTGAAGTACACGTACTACTACTTTGGTACCGTAGCAACCCGCGATCACGAGGGTCGTTGGATCGTCCAGATCGTCGACTACATCCTGTGCCAAAGCACGCGCCGTCAGCCAGACAACTTCCACCCCCGTCCATACGAAATCGAAAGACGGAACGACCGTCTGATAGTTGGAAGTCGATTCCGAACCCCCGCGCGCGTCGTCAGAGACCTCGCCGTCCCATTCCCATCTCTTGCGCGTAACCTGCGCCGCGCGCGCGCGCAGTAGACGCCCAACACGAGTTCCACAGGCAGGTTCCGCGCGCCGTCCGACTCCTCCACTCCGGGGCGCCGCACCCCCGAATACGTCCAGAAATCCGCAGGCCAGTACTTCATCGAGACCCCGGACGGCCGGGAAGAAATAGACTGGTTCTCGGGAGACGACTCGGACGACGAATTAGAAGAACCCGGCTGGTACTTCCTGACGCGCGAAGGCCACCCGTACGTCTCGCCGGAAGAACATCGCTACGCACAGCGACAGAGCGACACGCAAACTGAACACCGCAGCACACCACCTTCAACGCCACGTCCCTCCTCACCCCAACTCATCACAATACCTCCACGCCTACCGCACGAGCAAGCGCTGAAACCCCGCGCTCAAGCGTCTCCACCGCCGCCCACGACAGACCCCGCACCCGATCCTATCCCGCCGTCGTTCGCCCCTCTCGACGACGTCCCAGCAGCTACCGTGCCCGATTCTGAAGACACGCCAGCAGTCCAGACACCGACCCCCCTAGCCGCTACCAACATGGCCGCTACGACCACCACCATACAAACCGCCGACATCGGCAACAAACCTCAGCCGTTCACCGGCGACAAAAATCAAGCACGGCGATTTCGACTCGCTTTCGAGCTCTACGTCCGACAGAATGCGACGCGCTACAGTGACGAAGGCAAGAAAGTTATTCTCTTCCTCAGCTTCATGCACGGCGAAGTAGCGGGAGCGTGGGCCGAGATGGTAATGGAACAAATCCTCGCGGACGAGGACGCACTGGCGGTTAACACCGCTTACGTCTCCAAGTACGGATCGCTGAAGGCGGTCACCGACGCATTCGATATCCGCTTCGAGTACGCTGACAAAAAGGGTGAGGCACAGGTCGCATTTGAAAACCTCAAGCAAGGCTCGCGCACGGTGGAGCAGTATATCACCGAGTTCGAGATCCTGGCACCCAAGACCAAGTACGACGAAGAGGCGCAGATATATTTCTTCAAGAAGGGCCTTCGCCCCGGTATCCTCGACGACGTCTACCGCATCCACCCGGTGGCAACCAAGCTCGACATGTACAAGTCCTACGCTAAGGAGGTCGACGCGCAGACTCGAGGACGTGAACTCGAGAAGAAGCGCTGGGGCCAGAGTAATCACGGTGCGCGCTTTCAGACTTTCTTTAGGACACAGCAACCGTCCGATCGTCCCGCTCAGGCCCGACCGCCGCCGCCTACAACTTCCAATGACCAGGCCGTCCCGATGGACGTCGACGCAGTCAAACGGACGCCGCTGACGCCAGACCAGAAGAAACAGCTGTTCGCGACGAACGGCTGCTTCTACTGCCGCAAGCCCAATGCCGGTCACGTCGCCCGAGACTGCCCGCAGAAGACCTTGAGGCCACGAGTGAGGGCACTGGACGCCACGTCCGACGCACCGGTTGCATCGACGTCGTCGAACCCCACGCCGTCCCTCACGCAAGAAGCCGAAGAAGATCCGCTCAAATCATTGTCCAAGTTCATCAAGCACGTTAACACGCTCGACGCGGAGAGAAGGGAGGAAGCTAGCGCGCTGTTGAAGGACCTAGCTACCACGCTGGATTTTTAGATCGTCCCGTCGACGCGTCGTCGACCGGGACTGTACGATATGCCGGAGTTGCGTCCAAAAACCGATATGATGTACTAGCCAAATGCGAGTCCCTTTCCTACCCAAAATCAATATCTATTTCTTTCACAACTCGCAACCGCCAGACCCCGTCAATCACACTTGAAGCTAACATCGTTGGACGCTTCACCGGCAGAAAAATCGACGCACGAGCCCTCCTCGACAGCGGAGCAGAGGGGCTCATCATGCACTCAAGATTCGCAAAGACGCACCGACTCACCCTCAGACGACTAGAGCAACCGTTCCCGGTGCGGAACGTTGATGGCTCTGAGAACGTTATGGGTTGGGTGCGACACACCACAACACAGACCGTGCGGATCTATTCGCAGAATGGTCGGTCCTACCACGAAGAACGGGCGGAGTTCTACATTACAGACATTGGAGACCACGACATCATACTAGGAACCGACTGGCTCGATGAGCATAACCCTCAGATCGATTGGACTACGGATCGCGTCGACTTGACGCGATGCCCACCAACCTGCACGCTCGTCCGACCACCTGTGCAACACGTACGCACCAAGCCGGACCGAACGCGAGTCCCCCGAGTACTTGCAACTGCACAAGACCCTCGAGTTTTCCACCGCGACTACGAAGTAACGTTCAAGGATCTCGAAGGACCGCACACCATCAAACCGTCGCGACAGGTCGCAGGACGACGCACGATTGGCCGCGAAAGGCCAGACCTTCGCAAGCCCACCAGTAGACTCTTTTCAGAAGACGAAGATGATCGTCCAGTGATCCCGGATACATGGACGACGATGGGGGCACGGCTCGCAGGGTTGGTGCCAGACAGGAAGGATGACGAACGGGCTAAGTCTGAAGTACCCAATGACCCGGATGAGCCAGCTGACACGGCGCATATCCGCGCAGGTTTCACTAAGGCTCAGGAACTCGCCGAAAAAGCGACAGACACGCGGTCACAAACCTTTGAAGAGATGGTCCCACCAGCGTATCGACCGTTCCGACGTGTATTCGACAAGCAAGAATCGGAACGGTTCCCGGAACGACGCCCATGGGATCACAGCATCGAGCTGAAGCCGGAATTCCAACCCAAGTCATGCAAGATCTACCCGTTAAGTCCGACAGAACAGGCGGAACTAAAGGCGTTCGTAGATGAACACACGAGGAAGGGGTACATACGACCTTCGAAGTCGCCCATGGCAAGTCCGTTCTTCTTCGTCAAAAAGAAGGATGGGAAACTACGACCAGTCCAAGACTACAGATACCTTAACTCGGGGACGATCAAGAACGAGTATCCCCTCCCCCTAATCCCAGAGTTAGTCGACAAACTGAAAGGCTCACGTATCTTTTCGAAAATGGACGTCAGATGGGGGTACAACAATGTTCGCATCAAAGAGGGCGACGAATGGAAAGCGGCGTTTAAGACGAACCTTGGGTTGTTTGAGCCTACAGTTATGTTCTTCGGACTGATGAACTCACCGGCAACGTTCCAGGCAATGATGAACGAGATCTTCAAGGACTTGATCGACACCGGAAAAGTCATCATATATATGGACGACATCTTGGTCTTCACTGCGACGATGGAAGAGCACCGCCGGATCGTGAAGCAGGTCCTCAGACGACTCGAGGAACACGACCTATTCCTGAAGCCGGAGAAATGTTTCTTTGAACGTGATTCAATCGAATATCTCGGCCTGATCATCTCACACGATCGACTGGCCATGGACCCAGTCAAGATTGCAGGTATCGCCGAATGGCCGACGCCGCAGAAAGTCAAGGACGTCCAAGCATTCTTAGGCTTTGGAAATTTCTACAGACGGTTCATCAAGGACTTCTCAAAGACCGCACGCCCGCTCTTCGACCTGACAAGGAAGGACACGCCTTGGCTGTGGACGCCGACCTGTCAAGAAGCATTTGACCAGCTGAAGGATGCGTTCACGTCATCCCCTGTCCTTATTATGCCCGACGCTGACAAACCGTACTTAGTTGAAGTCGACGCGTCGGACTTCGCTACAGGGGGAATCCTGTCGCAAAAGGGTACGGACGACCAGTGGCACCCGGTTGCGTATCTGTCGAAGTCCTTGTCCGAAGCGGAGCGTAATTACGACATATATGACAAAGAACTGCTGGCGATTGTCCGCGCACTCGAGACTTGGCGACATTACCTAGAAGGCGCCCCAGACGTAATCGAGATATGGACGGACCACAAGAATCTCGAATATTTCAAGACGGCGCAGAAGCTGAACCGCAGACAGGCACGTTGGTCCTTGTTCCTCTCACGCTTCGACTTTCTACTCGTCCACAAGCCAGGCAAACAGAACCGTAGTGACGCCATGTCGAGGCGACCTGACCACAAAGAGGGGGTAGAGGATGACAACCGCGACCACGTCCTCCTCGATCCAAAGTTTTTCCGTGTACGGGCGACGCGCCCATGCATGGTTAACTCCATTGGGGATGCTACCCTTCGCCAGAGGATTCGAGAAGCTCCCAAACGCGACGCCGAAGTGGTCCAAGCGCTCGAGGTTATCTTGAAGAATGGCCCGCGATCCCTGGTCAAAGACATTCAAGAATGGAACTACGAGGATGGGCTCATCTTATTCCGTGGTAAGGTCTACATCCCCGACGACACAGAATTGCGTCGGGACATTGTGCGACGCTACCACGACTCGCCGACAGCAGGCCACCCTGGACGTTTCAAGACGTACGAACTCGTCAGTCGAGAGTTCTGGTGGCCCGGGATCTCAGTATTCGTACGCAACTACGTCAAGGGATGCGCTACCTGCCAAGCAACTAAGAATCAGAGTCATGCCGCACACGTCCCACTCGTCCCGAACGCAGTCCCGTCCCGGCCCTTCGGCACGCTCACAACGGACTATGTCACTGATTTACCCCCGTCCGACGGCTACGACGCGCTCAACGTCACGGTCGATCGGAGTACAAAAGCAATTGTCCTCACGCCCTGCCACAAGACTATCGACGCCGATGGGACCATCGACCTGTTGTTCAACAATGTCTATCGACGGGTCGGACTCTGGGACCAGCTTATCTCGGACAGAGGCCCGCAGTTCGCAAGCAAGGTCACGCGTGGAGTCCTCGAGAAGCTCGGGATTCAGTCATCACTCAGTACGGCATACCACCCACAGACGGACGGCGAAACGGAAAGGGTTAATCAAGAAGTCGAGCAGTACCTACGAGCGTTCTGCAACTATAGGCAAGACGATTGGGTGAAGTGGCTACCCTACGCCGAGTTTTGCCACAATTCTCGAGTCCACTCTGCCACAGGGAAGTCTCCGTTCCAACTTTGGTATGGGTTCACGCCACGTATGTTCCCCTCAGTACTCGATACAGATTCGAACGTCCCAAGTGTAGAAGAACGCCTTCTCGCACTAGAGGAGATGCGGAAGGAAGCAGACGCGAGCCTCGCGCTTGCGGCGGAGTTGATGAAACGGAACAACGGGGACTGGGGAAAAGATGCGATAAATCTCAAGGCAGGGGACAAGGTCTGGCTAGATGGGAAAAACCTGAAGACCACTCAGCCGAAAGCTAAGCTCGCGGCAAAGCGTCATGGACCATTCGAAATAACTGATGTGCTTGGCCCGGTCACATATAGACTCGACATCCCAAAGACCTGGAAACGTATCCACCCGGTCTTCCACGCGTCTCTCCTCACACCGTACATAGAGACAGAAGCCCACGGACCGAACTTCGAGAGACCTCCGGCAGAGCTAGTAGAAGGCGAAGAGGAGGTAGAAGTGGAAACGGTGCTCGACTCGCGCCCGACACGCAACAAGAGAGGAATCGAGTACCTCGTCAAGTGGAGGGGGTACCCGGACACTGAGAACGAGTGGCTCTCGCGCACAAACCTTCCCCATGCCAAGGAGGCCATCGCAGAGTTTCATCGGGCACACCCAAGTGCACCCCGCCCGGTGAATTCGCTCGGAATATCTTATGCGCAGTTTCTCGCGTCCACTCTTCCTGACGATATCGCGCTCCAGGAGAAAGCGCGTCTTAAAGAGGGGGTGATGTTACGAATTCTTCAGCGCCTGAACGCTCTCCTTACCGATAGACGCCCTACGTGCAGTAGCCTCATGCCCGAGTCCTCATGTTCTCCTCATCGATAGTTAGTTATCGGATCCCTCACGGTCTCTTATAGTCGCTGGGGAGACTTCTTCTCCCCAGACTGTCCTTCTCGTCTTACGGTACCGTCCGGCGCTGCTGTACTTCTTTGACACTCTCACACTCATATCTATATTCATTCACTCTACTCGACGCCTCGCCTGCCCTGCCGACAGACGCTCATCGGGTCTTGACAATCGAAGCGAGGTTGTCCGTCGGGTGTTGTAGAATCCCATTGCACCTGTAGATATTCAGGTGCACCGGTCGTGCATCGGCGAGGACTGCAGAGAGCAAGGGAAGGTCTATGTCCTCCGTGTAATCGTCTAGTCTGATATGTGAGATGCGGCAATCGAGTGCGAGAGCATAGAGATCGACAAGGGATCCGTTGAATTGTACGAGCTCCCGCCAACCGGGGACGTGAGACGAGGACATGGGACCACAGCGCCGGAGCTCGCGTTGACTGTGTATATTGGGGGTGCGATAGTCGTGTATGTCATCGTTCAATTGTAGCCGCGTGTCGACATTCAGATGTGCAAGATTCGGGAAGGCGCGAATATACGGGGTGGGATCCAAGCGACCATGATGGCGGATGGATAGTGTACGCATCATAGGGTACACTGCTGAATGGCTGGGGGACGCATCGTGAACTGGAGGAGCATAGCAACTGTGATAGGCGAGCTCTGTCAAAGTCGATGTCCACCTCCCAACGAGCTGCACCGGGTGCAAGGAGAGCCATGGAGAGCTGGGGCCCTGCCCAGATAGCTCCTCCTCGGTTTCGCAGTCTGATATGCCGATCTTGATAGACCTGAGCAATGATTGGAGAGAGAGAAGGAATTGCCATGATCGCGGACCCACTCCGTCTATGTAGATTTGCCGGAGAGACGGGAGGAGCGCGATGGCGTCACCTATGGCCGGCCAGTCCCTCAATGTAAGCTCTCCGGAACCAATCTCGACAACCACAAGCTCGGTCATGAGAGCGATGGCATGTGCTAGCGCGTCCGCGGTGTCTGGCGGCAGAGGGCTACCGAACCAAAGAGTGAGGTGGCGGGCACAATGATAGCGGGGCTTCTTTCCTGCATGTGGGAACTTGAGAAAGCCTGAAGTCATGTGTTCGTTGTGAAGCCCTATTTCCTGGCCGAGTATGGATGCCGCAGCTTCGTGATAGAAGAAGGCGCATGTGCACATTAGTGTTGTGCAGGTTTCTCGGGGGCAGATGAAGGCGATCTCGCGGAGGATATCCCAGGGCAGTGCAGACTCTGGGACTTCCGCCATTGTTGTCGATGTGAGCTGAAATAGCAAAGATGTGCACGGCGTGAAAATTCATCAGTATGCCATGTCGACTTGAGAGTGTACAATACCGACAAACTAAGTATAGTTGTGGTGCGGCTGATACGCGCGTCGTCTGTAGCGCAGAGAGACGGTTGCTTTGGAAAGTTGCGCAGGCTGGCTGAGCAGTAGCAAGCACTCTCGACTATGAAGCGATCCGTGATCAAGAGGGAGGGCTCAGGAAGAAAGGCGTGCACGTGCACAGCCACAAGAACAGACTTTGATATCGAATTGACGCGGCAGCCAAACTCTCGTCTGTCTTCTGTCTTCCGCGCCACTCCAACTCGTAAGGGCTACGACCACGACAGTCCGTGACTCTGTGACTCTGTGTTGCATCGTCAACGCGACGAGGGGCGCGAGCTCGCTCGGATGGTGTACGCGCCAAGGTAGCATCGACATGCAACTGCAAACTGAGGATCATGCGTTAAAGGCAATTGGCGGGAACGAGCAGACGGCCGCGGAGAGCCTCAAGAAGGAAAGAAACGAGACAGTTGCCGGACGCAGATGCGACGCGCACCGGCAGAAAGCCCATGAACCTTTCCTTCAAGTTCGTGATTTCCACCGTTCTGCTTCATCTCTCTCTTCCCTAAATGCTGTTGTAATTTGATATTTGTTTCGTATGAACGTGAACAGCACACCAGCAATTGGGCATCAGACAGAAGAATACGCCCGGAGACTGCACCAGCATAAGTATCCGTGCCAGTAATGGCACTGATAAAATCGGGCATGGACTCGGTCTTGCCACTTCCGACT
This sequence comes from Fomes fomentarius, assembly GCA_022606135.1. Lineage (NCBI taxonomy): Eukaryota > Fungi > Basidiomycota > Agaricomycetes > Polyporales > Polyporaceae > Fomes > Fomes fomentarius. The sequence continues at coordinate 41,399 of JABYQN010000010.1, read as the reverse complement.
CGGACACGACAAAAATGAGAGATCGAAACCCTGTAATGTATCTGACTACGCATTATCTCGAGGGTGCTGCCTACTCACCGAGCGCTGTGACTAGAGCCGCTACGCCAAAGGCTCTAAACGACGAGAAGATGCCGAAGCCGACACCATCTCCTTTCCACGAGCAGCGCACCTCGCTCGCACAATCCATCCATCTCTGCGTCATTCCGCCTCTAGGCTCTCACTCGATTCTTGTATGTAAATGCCTGCCTTCCCCCATTGGGTTCAGTCTCGCTGTCGACACGGCGCAGTGTTCATTCTGGTCCGTGTCGGAAACATGTCTAGAACTCGATCACACGTTGACATGCTCTCTTCAGGTGCGTGCATCTCGACCATCCACTCTCCCCTCGCGGCGCCCCCTACCTAGTCCAGCGTGCAGACCATTCTGCGCCGAATGCGAGCAGTCACACGGCGATCCGGCGAGTCCGAGGAGTCGCCTTGGCTGCGATGTCGCCGGCTCAATTGACAATCCCGCCCTCGCCCGGCGTGCAATCACATACATTGGAAAGCGGGATTCTTTCCGCGTTAAAGGGTGTTCATGATACGCCAATTGTATGAGGTCGGGAAACCGACATCTCAACTGGACTGGTCGTGCTCGCGCCCGCTGTTCTAGTGAGCAACTATAGTTCATGAGACGGTATCGAACACTAATAATCCAAACTAGAAATGTCCACATGTCGCAGCCGCTCACCTTGCTCTCGAAAGCACCGCTGTCCCGCCGGCAGATACAACCGCCTCCCAATGCGCCTCTTGTCTCCAGCGTAACTCTCTACCACGGCGTGCATGCAGATGTACTGTCCCATCCATTCTGTCAGATGGACGACTGCTGCTCCTCGTCCGCTGTTCTCCACAGTTCGTCTGCATTGTATGGGTTCAGAACTCAGTCAGACACATGTTTCAGATGTGGAACCTGCTTGCATCTGCCATAGTCTCGTGGCCAGATAGTCAACGCAGCTCGCCCGCCGGCACGAAATTGAAGATACTTCTCCATCCCGACCTGCGGGACCACACAGTCATCGTGCATCGAACGCTGCCAGACTCGGACGAATGCGATAAGGTCGACGTAGTCGCGTTTGAGGCGATTTCATGGCAGCCGGCGCCGCGAAACATATGATACCTTCCCATCGCGCCCTGGCCCAGCGCGCCACCGGAATGCGTTGGACATTGCGCATCGAATGCTGCCGGTCACGCGCGGATTGGACACTTCGCTCTTCTGGAGGAGGATTTCACGGCTGGTAGGTACGGGCTCAGGCTCGCGTCTGAGCCCGGCTGGCGCGGCGCGCTTCGATTCTGTGAGTACGTACGCTTGATGAGATGTTATCAAAGACTGACACGAGCCAGAGGTCCTATCGATCCCTGTCGGACCTCAGCTAGTGGACGGTCAACAACCCACTCGCTCGCCAGGTCAACCCCAAAGGCCCGACTCCAGCACCCCTTCTAGATGCGGTCCTCGCGAGGTGTATCGCACATGTCACCATTCGTGTTCACAGTGGCTTGCGCGTTCCAACCGCAGAGATGGGTTGTATGCGTTCTGCGCATCATATCACAACGTTGATTAAGTCCGGCAGACTCGCGAGATGCGCTGAGTCCCGCTCGCGGTCATAAATATGCTCTCTCACCGTGAGCGTGGTCGAGACCGGCCGCGCTCCGGTTTGGTAGAGTGCGAACAGTGACAGAGTGCGTGTATGCTCACGAGTGCGGGCAGATTGTATGCGGCCTCGTACTCAGCTTCCCCTCGCGGCAATCCAAGGGGCCGGGATGGAGGGACGCGCACAGATGTGATAGCGAGTACCTAACATGCATCGAGGAGAGAATGCAATCACCTACATTTGAGTCCGACTCATGCTCCTGACGGTGTCCCTTGTATCCATCCCAGCTTTCAGATCACCGTATACACCCCCTGGACCCCCTGTACACCATGCGACTTTCGAGTCCTTTCCCTGGCAGTGAGCCCGACGATGGTGATCGTACTGTGCGCCTCCGGCTGGTAGTTGGTGTGTCGAGCAACGAGTCGCGTAGAAAGAGCAAAGAGCGCGGGGAGAGCGAGAACACAGAGCAACAGAGATGGACTGAGTACATTCGCCTGAGGAACGAAGGAGAACGAGAGATGTTGAAGGCGAGAGAGAAACATCGTCCCTCGCGCTCAGCGCTCGCACTATCCGAGGAATCCGAATCAAGGACTGTACAACGCCTACTGAACGTTGGACGATGAATGCACGAATAACCTTGAATAGAATCATCATGGTTGTGCATAGTGGGTAATGAATCACTTCTGTTCAATGCAAGTCGAACATACTACAAGCCAGCGGATCATCAGTCACCCATACACCTCCGATCCTCATAACAGCCTCACCCCCGGGCCGACGCTCGAATGTAGCCTGTCGTCGCTTTACTACCTCACCGCTGTATCTAACAAGCACATCTTCCAACGTTGGGATCGTTTCTACGAACTTCTGGACAACGGTCTTGACATCCCCGTTTGCCACAGCAATCGTCAGTCGGTGCTCTGGTGGCGGGCCTGGCACCAATTCGCGGCTGGATGACGGCCACTGCATAACCGCTTGATCAGTATCTGCCAGACGGTATATGCCGATCCGAAGGCGACGGAATGGACCTGGAAGCATCGCAAGAGACGCAGCAAGGGAAGACTAAAGTCGAACACGTTCAGCGTGAGCTGCAAGACTGATAGACCAGTGTCCCTTGCCCCAAAACAAGGGTACTCACCAGTGCAGAAGCAACATCCTCGTGAGCTGTGCATCTGTCGATCTTACAGGAGATGACGAGACTTTCAAGACGCGATGCACCCTGCGTTAGCAAGATCGGAGGGAGGATATTCGTAGAGTGGTCTAAACCCCCCGTGAACCAGTTTATGTTCAGGTGTAGTGGTTGTGCATCGGCAAGGACTGTAGAGAGCAGGGGAAGATTGGTGTCATCCATGTACTGGGCTAGTTGGATGTGTGAGATGTGGCAATTGAGAGCAAGAGCATAGAGGTTGCTAAACGTCCCGTTGAACTGAATAAGCTTCTGCCAGCCGGGGTGCTGGGGCGCGGGACCGAGGAGTTGGAGCTCACGTTGACTGCGTATGTTCGAGGTACGAGCTTTGTACACGGAACCATATATGTGCGACGTGCACTGGACACGCAGATGTGCAAGATTTGGAAAGGCGCGAATGTATGGCACGGGATCCATGTGGCCATCATGGCAGATCAACAATGTACGCATCATAGGATACACCTCCTGGTGGATGGGAGGTGTGTACTGCGGTGCTGGAAGACGAGGACTGGAATATTCAAGCTTTGTCAGAGTCGATGTCCACCTCCCGAAGAGCTGCACCGGGTGCGAAGAGAGCCATGAAGTGCGCTCGGATCTGCCGTCGTATATGTCGAGCTTGACAGACTTGAGCTTGGTTGAATGGAGAGAAAGGAGAATTTGCCATGCTCCCGGACCCCCGTCTTCTATGACGATGTGACGGAGAGACGGGAGGGACGAAACGGCGTCACCTACGGCCGGCCAGTGCCTCATTGTATACTCTCCGGAACGGATCCTCAGACCCACAAGCCCGGTCATGAGAGCGATGGCATCTGCTAGCGCTTTCGCGCTGTCTGGCGACAGAGCTCGAGAGTAGTTATATCGAAGATCAAGGCGGCGGACGCATGGATAGCGCGGCTTCTTTCCTGCATGGAGGAACTTGAGAAAGCCTACAGTCCTGGGTTCGCCGTAAAGCCGTATTTCCTGGGCCAGTATGGATGCCGCAGCTTCGTGATAGAAGAAGGTGCATGTGCGCATGAGCGTTGCGCAGGTTCCGGTTCTTTGGGGGCAAATGAAGGCGATCTCGCGAAGGGTATCCCAGGGCAGTGCAGGCTCGCGGACATCCGTCATGGTTGCGGATGAGAACTGATATAGTGAATAGGGGTCGACCCCGGATATGCACTGCGTGAAAGCTCATCAATATCCCATATCGAATCGAGAATAGAGTGCACGATACAGACAGACTGTGTGACTATGGGTTTTATTGATTTTTGGATCGGCCAAATCGCGCGTTGTCTATTATGCGATTGCACCTTTGGCCAGTTGCGCTGAGCCTTATTAAGCACTCCCAGCGATCAATCAACCCGCGATCAAGGTCGAGCCGCAAAGACTGCGCGCTCGCCTCCACTTGAGTAGGGGGCTGCTTGGGAGGCCAACAAGTATCAAGGCGGACGGAGAAGGGCCGGAGCTGGGCAGGAGTTCAAGTTCGCACTCTCGGACGACTCGGACGTTGGAGGTTTACAGCTGGCGACGAGTCGATTGAGGCGGACACGGAGAGCCGGCTGGAGAGAACGGTGTAAGAAGCAATCATATCGACACGAACTCTGAGTAAAGAGACCACTTACGGTATGATCTCGTAATTCACGTAGCTATCCTAGTAGTTGGGTGGTCGAGAGCAAGTTGTGTTCATTCGACAATCGACAACGCGGTACAGCCACTGTCGGCTAATGGGCGTCTCGACTACCATATTGGGGTGATTGGGACTGCGTGCTCTAGTTGTCTTCCTCCTCATCCCACGCAAGAGGCTGCACCTCGACCGGCCGTCGACGCGTCTATGAGCTGCAAGTCAACGATTTGAATATTATGTAGGGTATCGGGATCAGGATATGTCCCTAGACGCGCATTGTGGAACGAATCAGGACTCCGTACTTGTCGCCAAGCTCATCAACGGGTTGTGATCGGACCATTCTAGTCACATAATATCAGCCATTAGCATGGCTAGCGGATTATGAGAATAAAGATGCGCATTTCAGACGGAAGCGCCTGGCTGCGGACGCTGTTTTAAACGGTCAGACCCGCACACAGACGAGTCGCATCATGCATGTGCGGATAGATTTGACGGAAGAACGGGTGAGCCCCATGCAAATATTGCTTCGGAATTGAAAATGATATACTACAGACTGACTGAGATAGCGCAGCGCTTGTCCAGTCACAGCGGCTTAGGCTCAGGACCTGAACATTGTTCAGACAACCAGCACTGCGTGTTTCATCCCAGCAGAGACAGCCTGCGACTCGGTGTGGTCTACTAGCTACTCTGCCAGCCCAACCGACGTAGCGACTCCTGTCCCTCGTCTGCTTTTCTCAAACGTACATCTCAGGTGTATGTGTTCGGAATACAGGTAGACACTGATACCCTCTCTTCAGATATTCACACTGTGTGCATCCGCTACGGACTCATGCCCGGCACCTTACACAATGGCGTCGAAAGTTCCGGCCGGTATAATGCTTACGAATACTGCAGGCCAAACGACACTGGCCGCACACATCGAATACTACGGCTAGTCTCGTACCAATCGAACGAGGTCTACGACGACGCTGGCTCAAGACTATAGATAAGTTCCCATCCCGCCCTTGCTCAGTGCGAACGGATACGGCGGGGATGCGTGAAGCGTTGGGCGACCTTGAACGGTGCTGGTAACGCGCCCATCGGATGAGGTTGATATTCGCCCTTCTGGAGAGCCGGTTTCACGGCTGGCGGACGAGCCCCGCCTAGTAGCGCGCTTCGCTTCCGTGGGACTTGGGCTGATTAACTGGAACGGTTGACTCGCGAACAGAAGGAAGAAACGACTCCCCATCTCTACACAGACGTCCTTGCAAGACATATTGGAAGCGTCGCTGTTGGTGTCCACACCGGGGCTGGCAGGAGGCGGCCGCTCGGGGTTCGCGCGTTCCAGCCGCGGACATAGACTCCGAATTCTAATGCTCCCCACATGTGACTATGAACCTCGATGCGGGCGCATTTTGGTCCGGTCGCACGCGAGATTGGTATATGTCTTGTGCGTCATATCGCGATGTTGACGTTTTCCAGGAGACTTGCGAGACGCACTGAGTCCCGTTCGCGGTCATAACCTCTCTCCCGCATGTCGCTCATTCCTAACCTTTAAATGGCAGGTACAATTGCACTGGTGTCAAATGTTTCAACCTCGTCGCCGCAGTTCTCGTGCTGCTTTCTCTAGCTCCAAGATGTGGATGATGCCACCGGTCTCATGGTGGGTATGCGAAGTGGACATAGACTAGCATGGTCAAGACCGGCCCGCGCTCTCGTTTCGTCAGTTCGACCAGTGAGTACGGATTGTGTAGACGCTGACAAGTGCAGGCAGATGCGGCCTTGTACTCTCTTCCCCCTCGCGGCGATTCAAAGGGCCGGGATGGAGGGATGCGGACAGATCTGCAAGGCACTGTGTTGCGAGAGTGGCGTGTACGAGCCGGGGAGACTTGCAGAAAGGACGAGGTGATAGCGGCGAGTATCTAGCATGTATTTAGGAAAGATGCAAATATATACATACATTTGAGTGCAATTGCCAAGTGATGTCCGACCACTCGTGCTCGTGGGCGCACCTCGTGACCCTCCCAGCTGTCAGATCACCCTATACACCCTCAGAACCCCTGTGCACCTTGTAACTTGGATTTCTTTTCCGGGAAGTGAGCCGACGATGAGGATTGTACTGTGCACCTCTCGCTAGTAGTTGGTGTGCGCGGCGAGCGTCGACTCGTGCAGAGAGAGCAGAGAGCGGCCGGAGAGCGTGCAGATGCATGGAGCGAGCACCGGAGATAGATGGAGAACATTCGCCTGAGGATAGAGGGGGAACGAGAGAAGAGATGAGAAATGCCAGAGAGAATTGGTGGTCCCTCGGCCTGGCGCGAGTGTCCGCACTTGCAAATACGATCCGGAGAATCCGAGTCAAGTCACACTGCACAACAACGTAACACGTTGAGCGGTCAGTGCACGAATGACATTGAATGAAGCATATGGCCATGAATTACTTTTATTCAATCCAAGTCAAACATACCACAATTCAGGGGATCATCAGTCACCCATGTACCTCCGATTCTCATAACAGCCTCACCCCCAGGCTGGCGCTCGAATGTAGCCTGTCGTAGCTCTACTGCCTTACTGCTGTATCTAACAAGCACATCTTCCAGCGTTGGGATCGTTTCAACGAAGTTCTGGACGATGGTCTCGACATCCCCATTTGCCACAGCAATCGTCAGTCGTTGCTCTAGTGATGGGCACACCGATGACGGCGACCGCTTGTCCGATTGATCAGTGTCTCCTAGATGGTATATGCCCATCCGAAGGCGACGGAATGGACCTGGAAGCATCGCAAGAGACGTAGCAAGGGAAGACTATAATTGAGAACACATTCAGCGTTGAGCGGCAAGACAAACAGACTGTCCCTTGCCCCAGAACAATGGTACTCACCAGTGCAGAAGCAACATCCTCGAAAGGTGTGGCTTCGTAGATCTCACATGAGACAACGAGACTTTGGAGACGCGATGCACCCTGCGTTTGCAAGATCTCAGGGAGGCTGTTCTTCGTCTCAGGTAGACTCCACGGGCACCAGTGAATGTTCAGGTGCGATGGCCGTGCATCGGCGAGCACTGTGGAGAGTGGGGGGAGGGGCGTGTCATCCATGCGATTGTCTAATTTGATGTGTGAGATGTGGCAATTGAGAGCGAGAGCATAGAGGTCGCTAAGCGATCCGTTGAACTGAATAAGCTCCTGCCAGCCGGAGTGCTGGGGTGCGGGACCGAGGAGTTGGACCTCGCGTTGACTGCGTATATTCGAGGTGCGATCTTCGTACACGGCACCGTATATGCGCGACGTGCAGTGGACATGCAGATGTGCAAGATTCGGAAAGGCGCGAATGTAGGGGCTGGGGACCATGCTATCACCATGGCAGATCCATAATGTACGCATCATAGGATACACCTCCGGGTGGAAGGGAGGCGTGTACTGCGGTGCTAGAAGACGGGGACTAGAATATCGAAGCTCTGTCAGAGTTGATGTCCACCTCCCGAAGAGCTGCACCGGGTGCGAAGAGAGCCATGGAGTGCGCTCGGGTTCGCGGTCTGAGTCTGATATGTGGAGCTTGACAGACCTGAACTTGGTTGATTGGAGAGAGAGGAAGATTTGCCATGATCTCGGACCCGCGTTCTCTATGACGATTTGACGGAGAGACGGGAGGGAAGCTACAGCATCACCTACGGCCGGCCAGTGCATAAATGTATACTCTCCGGAATGGATGACCAGATTGACAAGCCCGGTCATGAGAGCGATGGCATCTGCTAGCGCTTTCGCGCTGTCTGGCGAAGGGGGAGAGTAGGTATAATGTAGATCAAGGTGGCGGACACATGGATAGCGCGGCTTCTTCCCTGCATGAAGGAAATTGAGAAAGTGTGCAGTCGAGTATGTGCTGTAGAGCATAATTTCATGGCCGAGGATGGATGCTGCGGCTTCGTGATAGAAGAAGATGCATGTGCGCATGAGCGTTGCGCAGGTTCTTCGTGGGCAGATGAACGCGATCTCGCGAAGGATGTCCCAGGGTAGTGCAGGCTCAAGGATGTCTGTCATCGGTGTGGATGAGAAGTGAGATAGTGAAGAGGCCGGGCAGGGATGCGGACTGCATGCAAACGTATGTATTCAATATGATATATTGATCTTGAGAATGTAGTGAACGATACAGACTAACTGAGTGAGAAATTCAAGATGAGTATGGGTTCCTGAGCTTTGGAATGGGGATCGCGCGTGGTGGTATAAGATGCAATTGCGGCGTTGACTAAATAGTTGCAAAGACTGGCTGAGCTCTCTCGGCGATGAATCAATCCGCGATGAAGGTCAAGATCAAGAGGGATAGATCAGACGCCGTACACTGCTGCCAAGGGTCGTGTTGGTCGCGCGCCGAGTCCACTTGTTCGTCTTCTGTCTTCCACTCCGCCCAAGGCCGCGCTAACATCCTGTATCATATCGTCAAACCGAACGATAGGGGCGAGCGAGCTCTGAGCCGCACAGCGTAGGCGCGAATAGCGACATTGGCGGGTGTCTGTGCTGCAATTGCACTGCCCAGGTGGAGGTTCATGATCGCCTCGCGATTGGCTATAGAGCGCGTGTGTCGCGTGTGTTTGCAAGCAACTTGAAAGCAATCGCATTGGCTGGGAACGAGCAGTATAGTCGCGGTGAGAGACCCAAGGTGAGAAACGAGACGATTGAGGGAGGGATGGCGACGGTTGTGCGTTGGTGACACATAGAACATGGAGGTGAGGGAACGGGCGTCGGGCGATGGGCGTCGGGGACACTCGGGGCTGCGCGAGGGCGAGGATGTCTGAGTCATGAAGACTGAGAGAGCTGTGAGTCAGGGTGAATCACGGATGCTCTCTTACAATGTTTGCTGCAGATCGTGATGTCTCATCCATCCTCAGGACAGATACTCGCACATGTTGTCGCCGTCACCGGCTGTACAGATTTTAATGGTACAAAGGCGATCCAACTCGTCTATGCTCCAAGCCGCCGCCGTCTCCGAGTCAGACGAAGACTATCTCTTCAAAGTCGAACCCTGCGAACCCTCTAGCAACCTCACACTTGAGAGTGTCCTGGAACCTGCGCCGTAAGTGCTCACCTATCCTCCATCATTATTCATGCTCAATTCGGATTCCCCGTCTAGTCCGCCCAGCCATGTAGACATCACGACACACATCCCCGACCTATTTGCTGCCCTCAAGTACGCAACGACCAACGTCTCTTCTGTATCTTCCTCTGCAGAGTACGCCGTCTCTGCGCCTGCCTTTGTTCGTTGGCTGATTCACCGCTGCCATGCTCAAATCACCCACCGCTTCAAGATGGCGTCGAAGAAATGGAAGGTCAAGCCATGAGACGTCATGCTCGAGTGGTCGCCTGAAAACCTCGAGAAGATCCAGTCTTCTCAAATCACAGTGCTACCTGCATACAGAGCATACTTCCGCCGCAGAAACCTTGCCGATCTCACCTTGGAAGAAGACGGCTCCATTCTCTTCGACCATTCCACAATCGGCGCATGGGTGCGCTCTCTCGCCAGGCTTTTGGGCCGCGCCGACGAATTGTCCGATCCCACACTGCAGTAGGGCGACACACTGCTCCGTCTCTCAGACACACTCATGGTGATCGACTTCTTTCTACACCAGAAAGCGGTGGAGTTTGCCTTCGCTGACACATCGCTCGCTTATCGATTCTCGTTTGGATATCTGGGTACGCAGCGTTTTATTGTTCACTACTCTTGTCTGTCTCCGAGACTGATCTGGCGACCGGAAACCACGACCCATCGACGACGTAGGCCACGGTAACACATGCATTATATATCATCTGTCAATGACAGGCAGCGCTGACTGTACACAACGTACAGATGACGACGCATATGACGAATTCTTCTGTACGTTCTACGATGGCACCTCTCCTCCCCAACATAACCTTTTGATTTGATTAGCCGACCACTATCGGTCCAACGAATCACCTGGTGAACAGGCCTTCCGCTACCTTTGTACACTCACGGCCTGGAATACGGCCGGGAGGGTCGTCATCAATGCTCTCCGCAAGACAACGATACCCCGAGTTTCAATCGTCCACCTCGGAAACGGGTTGAACACATTTGAGACCAACCGGGACACCTTCGCGAACGAGCTGCAGAGCAGGATCATGGAACTATCCGGAGTCGCCTTGGACATTGTCAGTGACTGGTCGAGCCTAGACTTACGCGTCCGCAATGTGACAGTGCACGCTGAAGCCGGCCTCATGGCGCTGGCATACTACGTGAAGCATAACAAGGCGAAGGCGAAAGGCGAATTGCTGGAGAAATCCCTGGGTCGATGGAGGTACGTGACTCCGTCTCGCATGCCGGAGGGAGTATGCTTGAGGAGAAAAGGGAACTGGGCTGACAAATATGGTGTGAGTGTAGGTGAGACGAGGGAGCACGTACCACGAGGTTGGAATGACGGGAGACCAACGAGGTGCGTGCACTCCTGAGGTTGTCTCGAATGTGTATGCTGAACCTGCTGATAGACCTCGTGGATCGGGCGAACAGTCAATAGCTAGTGTAACAATGTCAGTGGCCGAACTGCAATTATCCCGATGGTGAGATGTTCGGTGGTACTTGAAGCGCCTCTCCTATACGCTCAACCTGAAGCAGAGAAACAGTGGTCCACTAGTCAAAGTGGTGAGGAGAGACGCCGACGTGGAATCTAAATTGGAATTGTACGTTGCGAAGTCAGGGAAGCCTGTCATCGGCGGATATATAATGATTGTTTGACCTTGTCCTACATTGCTGGGTGGTGATTTATGGTCACCAGAGAATTTTAGTTTCGGAGAGAAGGCGCTTAGAAATTACCAAAAGCGGAGCGGTTTGTTCGAATGAGCATGCGGCTGTGCACGCTTTCGCAGCTCCTCTCTGGACCTTGATCGCGGACTCTTGCTGCATTATCCACTCAGGGGGTCGAGTACTTACCAGTCTGCACGACCGGACAAAGTCGCAATATTGCACTAGTGCATGTTGTATGCGACACACAAGTCATTCGCAGCTGCACCAAATATCAGAGAGATATGTCTGTATCGTGCACTACACTCTCAATCGATATGGCATACTGATACATTTTCACGCAGTGCATCCCTCAAGCGGCTCAAGCTCGTCACTATCTCAGCTCTCATCCAAAACAATGACGGACGTCCTTGAGCCTGCTCTGCCCTGGGATATCCTTCGCGACATCGCCTTCACCTGCCCCCATGACACCTGCACAACGCTCATGCACACATGCACCTTCTTCTTACACGAAGCTGCAGCATCCATACTTAGCCAGGAATTACGGCTTTCCCACGAATCCACGACTGTAGCATTCCTCAAATTCCTCCATGGAGGAAAGAAGCCCCGCTATCCATGTGTCCGCCACCTCGCTCTTCGCTTCAATCCCAACTTCTTCTCCCCTCCCCTGTCGCCAGAAAGCGAGGGCGCGCTAGCAGGAGCCATCGCTCTCATGACACAGCTCGTGATTGTCGAGATCAAAGAGGACACAATTGCAAAGTGGCCGGCCCTAGGTGACGCCATTGCGTTCCTCTCGTCTCTCCGTGAAATTATCGTCTTGGAAGCTGGTCCGCGATCATTGCAACACTTCCTTTCTCTCCAATCAGCAAACCTCAGATCTATCAAGATCGAAATATCACAGCACGAATCAGAGCGCGCTCCATGGCTCTCTGCGCACCCGGTGCAGCTCTTTCGGAGGTGGAAATCAACTCTGACAGAGCTTGACTATAGTCTCTATGCTCATCCAGCGTACGATGTCTCCTCCTGCTACCCAGAAGTGTACCCCATGATGCATACGTTATCGATCTGCCATCGTGGCCGAGTGGATCCCACCCCGTACATTCGCGCCTTCCCGAATCTTGCACATCTGCATGTCGACTCACGGTCACAACTAAACAAAGACGTGCACGAATATCGCATCTTGAATATACGCAGTCAACGTGAGGTCCATTGCCTCGGACCTGCGTCACCGCACCTAGGCTGGCGGGGGCCTATTCGGTTCAAAGGATCCCTTGTCGACCTCTACGCTCTCGCTCTCAATTGCCACATCTCACACCTCAAAATAGTCGGTTTCATCAATGACACTGTACACCTTCCCATGCTCTCCGAAGTTCTTGCCGATACACGACCATTACACCTGAACATTAGTGGGCCTCCAGAGATCCTGCATCACCCGACGACTAGCCTCTCTTCGATCTTTCAAACACAAGGTGCATCACGTCTCGAGAGTCTCGTCATCTCCTATAGAGTCGATTGGCGGACGCCTTACGAGGATGTGGCTTCTGCACTGGTGAGTGCCATAGTTCCGGGGCAAGGGAAACTGTCTTCAAGCTCACATGGAATGTGTTCGACTTTAGTCTTCCCTTGCTACAGCGCTTGCAATGCTTCCAGGTCCATTCCGTCGCCTTCAGATGGACATGGACCATCGGGCAGACACTCATCAATCGGACAGGGGGTCATCATCGGCAGTGGGGTCACCAGAGCACCGACTCACGATCGCTTTGGACAACAGCGATGTCAAGACCATTGTCCAGGTTTTCGTAGAAACGATTCCAACGCTGGAAAGTGCATGTGTTAGATTCTGGGACGTTGACAAGATGAAAGTAGACTCAGCGACATTCGTGCGGCAACTCGGAGATGTTGTGATAATAGATACATCGGAGGATCATGTCTGGAGTTGCTTGTCCGACGACGGGTACTGATTATGATGTTCAATTTTGACGCTTCTGATCTCAAGTTGCTAACCCATGGTGTTAAGACTCGCTCAATATCGGACGAGCCTTGAAGGGAACGGAGTGAGTGTGAGAAGCGGAGCCAAGACAGAACTCTCGATAAATCCTCATTCCCGCCCTCGCGCAGCACGCAGACGGATACCGCCTGGACACTGTGTTGGGTGTTGTGCATCGAACACTGGCATGAGCGCGCCGACTGGACGAAGCCGGAACTATCTGGCGAATCTACGGCAGGCGATCACTCGGGCGAGGCACAAGCGATTTGCTTCTTTGAGTATGTATGCCTCATGAGACCTTTCCGAAGACTACTTAACTTGAGCTTGCAGAGACGCAGTTTGTTGCCGGACCTTGGCTCAACAGTCGACCTCAGGCTTCTCTCCCAGAAACAAAGGCCAGACGACTCCCCATCTCGAGGCGGCGACCCTTGCAACTTGAAGAGGGATTGGATGTGTCGCTGTCGCAAACGGGTGGATTCCAAACACCTTTCAGAACGACCCACCCATGCTCACATGTCATGTTGCAATCCGCGCGTTCTGGGCCCAGGAACGAACCAGTTTCCTCGATATGCGCGACGATCAAGGACTTGGGAATGTCGATGTGGATGCATTCCTGCCCCGTCCGCAACATCAGTATGTGCCGTTCGCGGCGCTGACTTTGTCTGGCAGCCCGGGAGATGCACTGAGCGTTGCTCTTGCAAGTGGGTCAGGAATAGGTACATATATGCTCGCGAGTGCCAGCATGTGCGGCCTTCAGGTGCGATTTGGTTTCTCTCGCGGTTATTCCAAATTGCGGCAATGCCTGTGCTGCAAGAGACTTTAGCAACTTGGAGGAGAACTGCGGTGCAGATACAATGTCTGTTATAGAAGAGCAGCAAATTTGAAGACATATGGACCCGACAAGTCCGGAGTGCACAATCTCCTCCACCTTGTAGCCCTCAAAGTGTCTTATATGCCCTCAAAGCACCACTGTATACGTGATACTGTCGAAAGTGCTCATCTTACGACTCCTTTGAGTTTTTCTGGCACTGGCAATCCGTGTCCTGCGAGTTGCAAGGCGTGCATACAGCCGAAACCGGCAATGTCAAACTACTGGCAAGGTGGATATAAACAAGTACGCAAATTAGTACGGCTCCTAAGTATCGCACATGTCCTATTCAACGTTCAAAGTTATAATTCCAATTCGAACATACCCGCATTCAGGGGATCATCATTCAGCCATGTACCTCCGATTCTCATAACAGCAGCACCGTGGCACACGAATGTAGCCTGTCGTGGCGGCGCCTCACTGGTGTATCTGACCAGCACGTCTTCCAGAGTTGAGATCGTTTCTACAATATTTTGGGCAATCTGCTCGACATTGACGTGTGCTGCGTCAATCGATTGATCACTGTTTCGCAGACAGTCTATGCCCATCCGAAGGCGACGGAATGGACCTGGAAGCATCGCAAGGGACTCAGCGAGGGAAGACTAAAAATTGCACATTCAGCGTGAGTGGCAAGACAAATAGACAAGTGTCCCTTGCCCCAGAACAACTGTACTCATCAGTGTGGCAGCAACATCCTCGTCAGGTGTGGATCTGTCGAATCTACAGGTGACGACGAGACTTTGGAGATGTGATGCACCCTGCATTTGCAAGATCGAAGCGAGGCTGTTCATCGGGGAATGATTCTGTAGACTCCCTGGGCACCAGTGAATGTTCAGGTGTAATGGTTGCACATCAGCGAGCACTGCAGAGAGCAGGGGAAGGTACGTGTCAACTATGTAATTGCCTAATTTGATATGCGAGATGTGGCAATCAAGAGCGAGGATATAGAGGTCAACAAGGGATCCGTTGAAGTGAATAAGCTCCTGCCAGCTGGCATGCTGGGACGCAGGTCCGAGGCATGGGACCTCACATTGGCTATGTATATTCAAGGTGCTATATCCGTGCACATCGTTGTTGAGTTGTGACCACGAGTGGACATGCATGTTGAACTTCTGGACTACTGGCTGTGCTTGGACCGGAGTTGTGTACACTTGTTTATGGTCATATGATTAGATAGGCTGTGTTCCTACTTACCATTAATGGTTTTCTTTGTTCTCCTACTGTACTTTCCCATAACCATATGGTTAGTGTGCATTCCTGTGCATACCAGTGCGTTCTACACTGCACCAGACTCTTCTAGACCTTATGTCTGACTCATGCTATGACTGATGAACTCTGAACCTGTAAGGCGAGGAGCGACTGTAAGTCACAACAAAGAGAGACTACAAGTACTAAGTCAGTAAGAGGTAGTAGAGCATATGTATGTAAGGGACTTACTCTTCAGTCAGTGAGCAAATGACTGAAGAGCAGAGGCGAAGAAGGGACTGCTTATATACATGAGGGATGAGTCCATGAGTCAGTGGATAAAGCAGTCACATGTAGCCATAAGACGATGAGTCAGAGTCTGTATCGGCGTATGAGTCAGATACAGTCATAGCATGAGTCAGACATAAGGTCTAGAAGAGTCTGGTGCAGTGTAGAACGCACTGGTATGCACAGGAATGCACACTAACCATATGGTTATGGGAAAGTACAGTAGGAGAACAAAGAAAACCATTAATGGTAAGTAGGAACACAGCCTATCTAATCATATGACCATAAACAAGTGTACACAACTCCGGTCCAAGCACAGCCAGTAGTTCGGAAGTTCAACACTCCCACTCGTTCAAGATGCAACGGAAACAAGACTAATCTCATCAACGAACTTTGCCAAAATGGAATAAGGCACGTTCTTTGTGAGAGAATCAGCCAACTGATCCGCAGTCGCAACATAGAAGATCTCGACAGAGCCAGACTCCACTTGTTCACAAATGAAGTGGTAGCGAATCTCTATGTGCTTGGTACACTGGTCGACTACTGGATTGACTGACAGGAAAATCAAACCCTGGTTGTCTAGACACATGGGTGTCGGCCTGGTCAAGTCATCACCAAGTTCATTGCCAAACGTTCTCAGCCAGATCAACTGACGACAGGTATCAGAGGCCGCTTTATATTCCGCCTCAGTAGAGGAGAGCGAAATGGTAGGCTGATGCCTCGAAGCCCATGATATAGCACCACCTGCCATCAAGGAGAAGAAGCCAGAGGTAGAATGCCGATCATCACGGTCTTTGGCCCAATCTGAATCCGAATAGGAGATCAGACCATCATTAGATGCTCCCTTGTAGCGCAAGCGATACGCCTTTGTCCCTTGAAGGTAATGCAGGACATACTTCGCATAACTCATGTGTGCCTCAGAGGGATTGGCATTGTACTTTGATAACCGTGTGACAGCGAAGGAGATGTCAGGACGCATTCCGAGCATGGCGTACAAAAGACTGCCAATGAGACTCTGGTAGCGTTGCCTGAACTGATCGGAAGCTGGTTTGTCGGCACTTGCCAAGACAGCACCAGCAGGAAGAGGTGTATGTGAGGGTTTACAGTCAGACATCTGAAAGCGCTCAAGAACAGACTGGATGTACTCTTCCTGGTTGATGTCAATCATACAAGTAGATCGATCATGAGTGATGCAAAGACCAAGGAAGCGCTGTACTGATCCCAAGTCCGTCATCTTGTACTGCTTAGAAAGTGAACACTTGACTTGTTTGATGTGACTAGACTGATCACCCATCAGAAGTAGATCATCAACATAAAGACTGACAATCGTGACGTGATCCCCCCTTGTCACCGATATACATAGATCCCAGCATCAGAATATGTCCGTGTAAATCCCAGATCTAGAAGCGATTGATGGATTTTCGCATTCCACTGATGCGACGCCTGCTTAAGACCATAGATAGCCTTTTTGAGTAGACAGACGTGATCTTCCTTCCCAGGAACGACCCAGCCTTCTGGCTGTTCCATATAGATCTCCTCACCTAGATCACCATTCAGGAACACGGTCTTGACATCCATTGACCCGATGTCCCAGTCCTCAAGCGCTGCATGCACGAGTAGATACCGGATAGACTCAAACTGCGCCACTGGAGAGAACGTCTCATGGTAGTCCTCTCCCCACACCTGAGTGAAACCCTTTGCAACAAGACGAGCCTTGTACCGCCCATCATGTTTGATGTCATAGACCCAGCGGTTAGAGACAACTTGCCGGCCCTTGGGACGAGGAACGAGAACCCAAGTCTTATTCTCCATAAGCGACTCAAACTCTGACTTCTCAGCTTTGCGCCATTTCCCAGCATCAGGTGAGCGCATGGCTTCCTTATGCGACTGAGGTAAGCCAGCTTTATACTGAGCGGCAGCTAGAAAAGCAAGTATCGTCTCCGCTTCGTGCAGATTGCCATCCTTGTCGATCTGATTATCAGCACGTGCAGGATCATCATACACGTTGTTATCAGTCCTGTCCTTGTGGGGAACACCAGCTTTTTCGTGATGAGGACGGTCGCGAGCAATGCTTGGTTCATTAGCTCCCACTGGAGGGTGACGACCACATTTGTGAGGAGGACAAGGAGGAATGACAGGAGGCAGCGTAGGAGGATGTTGCAGAAGAGGAGGAGGCTCAGCAGGAGCTTCTGCAGGAGGAGTGGGATCAGCATCTGCTGGAGGGTCAGGTTGTTGTGGTCCGAAGAGGTTGGGAGGAATGAAAGGAATTGCATCATTGGGATCGACCGAATCAGAGTCATCATTCGAGGAATCATCTGATTGATCATCTGAGAACGGACTGTCGTCCGGGGTAGAAGGACGGTTGCCAGGTAAGTTACGAGCAGGGAAAGACTCTTCATCAAATGTTGCATCGCGGGACACGACAATAGAGTGGTTGGCTGGATTCCAAAACCTATACCCCTTGGAATCAGACTCATACCCAACGAAGATCATCTCGACAGCCTTCTTGTCGAGTTTCTCTTTGCGCTTTGCCTTCTGCACATGGACAAAAGCTTTGCACCCAAACACTCTGAAGTAAGAGACGTCCGGAACGGTACCATCCCAAACAGTGATGGGGCACGACCACTTGTGTCGTCGCATAGGTTGACGATTGTAGATATAAACGGCTGCATCAAGAGCGAGTTGCCAGAAACCATGACTAAGGCCTGCTTGGTGGAGCATAGACAGAGCCTTTTCAGTGATAGTGCGGTTCCAACGCTCAGCACGTCCATTCTGTTGAGGCGAACCCGGTAGAGTCTTCTGGTGCTCGATACCGTGCGAACGAAGAAGTGTAGAGAACTCGTCTGATGTGTATTCCCCCCTCGATCTGAGCGGATCGATTTGATCTTCTTGCCAGTCTGGTTCTCAGCCCACGCCTTATAGTCTTTGAATGCTTGGATCGCGTCAGACTTGTGTTTAAGGAAGTAAGCATGAGCGAGACCAGAATAGTCATCAATGAAACCGGCGAAGTATTTCCAACCTCCGATAGCCTGAGTGCGCATTGGTCCGTTGAGGTCCGTATGGACTTGCTCGAGAACTTCAGTAGCGCGCTTCTCAGAAGGTGGAAAGGGGTTACAAGTGGATTTGCCAAAAGCGCATCCATCACACGGTTCTTTGTCTGCAGGATCAACAGCATCAACCCCCTTAGTATGCTTAGGAAAGTTGTGCAGAATGTCCTTGCCCGCATGACCAAAACGACGGTGCCAGGTCTTGAACTTACAGACATTGAGATAGACGCGCTTGCTGTTGTGAAGCTCAATAATAGTCCAATAACAATTAGACGAAGGGTTGTATCGTGCCTCCAGGATCTTACGACCCTTGATATGAATCGTTGAACCATGTTTGACAGCGCCGTCAGGCAGCTTGTCAAAAATGCACATGCGCCCATCCCCTTGAAAGAGGGAGTAACCATTGCGCTCAATGGAGCCAGTCGAGAAGATGTGACCAATGGTGCCTGGTATGTAGTAGACGTGGTTTAGAGTAATTGCTACCTTCTGACCCTCTAACCAGGTTTCTCCAGACAGAGTTCCTTCCCCAAGTGCCTGAATGACGCTGCTATCACCTTGTCCAGCAGTGTTAAACAGTACAGGCGTATCGAAGGGTTGGTACTCAATGAACTCAGAGAGATTACCAGTGATATGTTGAGAGGCTCCAGAGTCCATCAGCCATGCAGTCCAGTTCACACTGTTCGAGGCCATAGCCTCATTGTAGAAAGAAGCAGCGATGTTAGACGAACCGGCTACAAGTACAGATGATACAGACTCGGTAGTGACGTGCGCATGGTTATGAGAAGTGTCCTTATTCTTCCCCTTGTCCTTATCCTTGTCTTTGTCCTTCCCTTTACCCTTGCCCTTGCCTTTGGGACGCTTCTCAGGATACTTCTGATAGCAGTTGGACTTGTGATGAGAGCCACTCCCGCAATGAGAGCAGGGACCCTTGGGCTTCGGCTTGGTCTGGGAGACCTTGTTCGCAGACTGGCCATTCTTGCGCATGGACTCCTCAGCCAAGGTCTTCGACTGGATGTTGTCGAGAGTGACCTTGTCGAGGTCTGTAGTTGCCATAAGCGCAGAGACCATGGACCGGTACGGCTCCGGGATCTTGGACATCAAGAGAAGGGCTTGCATGTTGTCAGAGAGCGTGACGCCATTGCTACTTATTTCGCGCAGGCGTGTGATAAGACGCATCATCTGATCCTGAAGGGGCTTCTGTTCGTTCATCCGAGGCTCAGCAACGAGTGACTCGAACAAACCCCAGACGTGGGCACTGTTAGGCTTGCCAAACTTGTTCTGTAATGCTTCCCAGGACTCAGCAGCAGTCATGTCCCTGGGTTGTCCACCCAAGACAGGAATCTGAGTGTTCAGAACATAGTGAAAGTTTGGTGCGACACGCATGTACATCATGCCACGAGCTTGCCCATCAAGTTTATCCCACTTGTCCTTGGCAGCTTGCTCAGTAGGACGAGTAGCGCCTTTGACAACACTCCAACAGTCCATGAAGATGAAATAGCCCTTCATCTTGGCAGACCAGTCATTGTACTGATTTGCCGAAGAGAGGACAGGGATAGAGTTGACTTTGATATCTCCCATGATGGATAAGAGGTATTGGGGAGAATCAAGATATTCCTCCTTGAAGTCTAGAGTGAATGTGATAGGCGCGACAGGGGGCACAGTGACAATAGGAGGAGGAAGGTAGACTGGAGGAAGAGGACTTGAATCGACAGGAGGGGAGTTTCCGAAGAGAGATCGGAGATAGAAATTAGGACGAGATGAGGAGGGCTGTGCGTGAGTTTCTTCCTGAAGATAGGGAAGAGGAACTCCGTGTTGTGGGTCGGTATCCTGCTGCCAAGTTGCTGGATATGCCCAGTGGAAGGTCGGTTCGTACGGAAGAGGGAGTTGATTGTAGCGATTGGGACAGAGCTGTACGTTGCACTGGTCCCACTCCTGCTCTCCGTCGTCGTAGACGTAGTGATAACAATTGACCTGATCGTCTAGACCGAAGAGATGGGGCTGTTCCGAGCAATCAAACGCTGATGCAGTAGAATGATGCTCTGGAAGTTCAGTGTTGATTTCAGCTTCAGAGTCGGAGCTGAGCTGAGGACTATTGGCAGTAGTAGGCGGCTCCAGTACAATGGTTCAGAGAAAAATGTGATGATTGACTTGCCACGTGCGAGATCTGGTAGAGAGGAACACCTATTGAGGTGAGCCAGAAGGTCAGGAAGCCAATATTCCCAACAATCCAGATAGAAGTTGCCAACTGTGCCCAAGAAAAGCTATGCACAGTAACCATATGGTCATGGGAAAGTACAGTAGGAGAACAAAGAAAACCATTAATGGTAAGTAGGAACACAGCCTATCTGATCATATGACCATAAACAAGTGTACACAACTCTGGTCCGAGCACAGCCAGTAGTCCAGAAGTTCAACAAATCCCTTTATTTCAAACACCTTCACTTCGATCACAACATATGTACTTCAATATGTTCACCGCCACCATGCGTAATAGTCAAGGAATGATAGGCATTTTTAATAACTGACACTACTCATATTGCATGATGTACCCACTATGGGTATACATACCAGCCCTGTGCCTTCAATGCTGTCACTGCATCCATGCACAACTCCATGAGTTTGACCTCTGGAACACCACCATTCTCACAGGGATCACCATAACGGCGCAGATGATACTTGACTGATGGAAACAACACCATGAGGATGATCCAAAAGGGATATGGGATAACATGAGATATGAGTACTCACTGCAACTGAATGCTTCCTTGATTGGATTGAGATTGGGCGAGTAAGGTGGCAGGAAGATGAGTAAACATCCTGGCTACCGGCATCAGGCACAGCAGGGAGCAGTTGTACGATGGTGCAATGATTTACACTGTGGACGTACCTGCTGCCTCAATAGCATCCTGGACAATCTTACTTTTGTGTGTGCGACAGTTGTCGATGACAAGGACACTGTTTGGACCAGGGAATAGATTCATCTTCAGGATCTTCTCGAAAACAGCTGAAGCCCAACACCATGATGCAAGAATACATAGCACATACCAGATCTGTGATCACCCAGTCTTAAAACTCTACACCATTGACAGAGCCTTGGACAACTCGGACTGTCAGGATCCCATCGATGGAGAGCGCAGGGAGGATACTGTACCGGATGCATCAGGAATATGTCATGCCCTTAATGGCTACTTGACCAAGTCTTATAAGTTCGGTCAAGTTCAAAAAGTAGAATAAGTTCAGCACTTGTGTCAAGCTGAGTGGGGTCTCTGGAGTCAAGTACTTGAACTTGATAAGTTTTATCAAGTGTCGTAAGGATGCAGTTCAAGTACAGACAAAGGAGGCAGGAAGTTGCAGCTGTCAAATAGGCACACGGAACATGAAAGCGGTCTCAAATCTGGTCAATTGAATCCATTCAAAACATTGCACGTTAACTACTACTAAATCCGGACATCTACAACAGCGCAGCTAAGTTGTATAGGATGCAGGATATCTAGTATGGGTTGGCAACTAGGCAGGAATCACGATGACCTCTCCATTGTCTGCAGGGACAACTGTCAGCTCGTACTCGGCAGGGGACAGGGCAAACACACACATGAATATGGTCGAGAACAAGCTGCCAGGCTCCACGAGGGATGCTCGGATGCTTGGGAGGAGTGGCTATGGCTTGAGAGGCTGCCTGATGGGTGCGGCAGACGAGGTGCGGAGTCAAACATGGAGTCAAATGGCAGGACGAGTGTCGGGTGTGGGTGAGTGTGCGGACTTCTTGTGACCAATGAGTGAGAACACCTTCGCCTCGGGGTTAGGCCCCTTGCTCTTCTCCACCACATCTTGCTGCAACGCCCACCAGTGCGTTCCTGTGCCAATTGTGCGACAGTATGGTGTCGTCCTCAGACTGGAAGGAGTGTGCTAGGCCGAAGTTGTCAAAGCTGCCTGCGCTGTCGTTAAGTGAGTTGATAAGACTCTTGGCAGCATACGGCGAGCTGATGGGTGAAAGGCTGGTGGTCTTAGCTGCATGCACACCAGCAGAAAGCTCCGGTGCTTTGCAACAGAGGTTTCATAATCCTCCACAGCAATGGGCACAAGAATTTGGGGGAGTGGAGGGAACCAAGATCAGATGGAAGAGAGAAACAAAGGGACACACCATGATAGTCACCCTGACCCGACAATGCACACGCACCTTCCCACCCGCTTGCACGCCCCATACGGCAGAAAAAGATTCCACGAGGGAAATGTTCATGGAGGCCTGCGTCAAGTCGCGCATCTAAATGTTCTCAAATTGATCATGTCCACATGCAGAAGGTACACAGCTCCATGCTTGTCCTCGTCCAGACTCCGCAAAACCAAATGAAGCGGCTCAGACCTCAATGTTGCGAGCAGACACAGCTCCACGTGGCAGGCCTGCCAGCAGGACGACAGCAAGGATTCCACTTACCCAGCTATGTTTGCAGCAACGAGGCAATCAAGGATGCTTGAAATCAAGTGTGAAGCCTGAGAGCAGGGGAAGGAATAGATGGGAGGGAACAAATGGGAGGGAAAAGATGGGAGGCGGACGAAGAGAACTTCAAGTTCAACGTCGTGTTCTCACGCATCACGTGAACGGCTTGTGAAAACTTGGACATCAATTTCGCGCAGTCAAAAACAACATACAGACTTACCAATTCACAAGTAGAATCGGATCAATCAGAAACCTAGATACAAGTACAATCAATCAGATTACATTGGACTCGCACCTCGCTGACTTCATGCCATCTGTCAAGTAGACTCAAGTTGATGTAAGTACTTTGACTTGATGTCAAGTTCATCTACTTGTGAAAAGTAGCTAAGCTTGAGTTCAAGTACCCCGACAAGTTAGTGACATATTCCTGATGTGCCGCGGTCACACGACAGTGCCTCCATAGCTCATTGCCCTGCCATAGCACGCCCATAGTGGCGGAATGATGTACGGTTGTCCTTGCTCGATTCATCTGCAAAGATGAGTTGATTTGCCGCATCAGTAATTCTCACAATGTCTGCAAAGTCTGACACAGACTTTTCAGATGCCATCAGACATCACAGATATCATTTTCAGATGTCCCAGATACTCAGAGTTCAGACATCGATTTTGGCGAGTTCAGACATTTTGGTCTATGGTTATTTCTATGACATGTTCCCCTCCCACTCTCCTCAAAACTTACCAGCATATGTATGCATGTACTCGCAACTATTTCCAAGTTCTAGAATGCCTGAATACCATGTGAACGCCTCGACAAAATTCCCACAAGCTGAATATGCATCTGGCTTCCTTGTGAGTCCCGTAACTCAAAATCGGGAAACCTGCGCAATATGAAGCTTTGCAATTAATCAATACATGGTATCAGCTACTCTACTATATACTGCTTTTGTGGCATGGCGGGACAGGGAATGGTGAGGGACATTGTTAGCCGTGCACAAGCTCTGCGCGCCTATTAGACGCGCGCCATCAGAGGCGCCAGACATTCAGAAACATCGTGAATTACTGATGCGTGAACCGTGAAGTGATATCGGCCTTTCATTGTGCACGGGTCAGCTCGTCACGTTGAGTTGCAGTCTTGCGGAGGTTCTTGTATGTGAACCCTTGAGCGACAAGATTGCGATGGACAGTGGAGATGGAGATGGGAAGATCGTGGTGCAACGCGAGCCAGGTGGAAACCTCATCCAGGTAGAGAGATGGAGAGGAACGAACGAGCTCACGGAGCTCCTTGAGGATGCCAGCATTGATCTTCAGTGGCCATCCGCGCAGTGCCGATGTCCGTTCAACGTCTCCATATAACTTTGCATTGGCTACCCATCGCCAGATACTGCGCTCGCCCACACCAAGGACATAGGCGACATCCGAGGTCCCGAACCCACCCATAGTCAGAGCATATGCCCATTCCTTGAGTTCTCGGCTATGTTGTTGACCTCCCATGGCCTCAGAAGCAATGTTCAAGCACAGAAAAATCGATTCTTATCCGACAAAAGGTCTGTCAAGAATTTCACATATTTACACATTTTTTCAGGCGAGACGCGTTGTTCGCAAAAGAGCGCCTGGCCACCAATTTCGCAAACAGCTGTAGGATCGTTGCTACAAAATCTTGGACAATGTGCTCAACATTGACCTGTGCCGCGGCTATCGTTAGTCGGTCAGACGGCCCTGGCAATTGATGCATGATGTTGATATAGATCTCCACCCGAAGGCAGCAAAATGGACCTGGCAACATGGCAAGATGCAGCAAGGGAAGACTGTGCAATCGAACACATTCAGCATGAGCATCAAGATAAATAGACAAGTGTCCCTTGCCCCAGAACAATAGTACTCACCAGTGTGGAAGCAACATCCTGTGTGCATTCGAAAATCAGGTAACAAACGGCGAGACTTTCGAGATGCGATGCACCCTGCATTTGCAAGATTGAACAGAGACTGTCCGTCGACCCATAGAACCCGATATTGGCCATGCGTCTGCCAGGACTGCAGAGAGCAGGGGAAATTCTGCGCCTCCGTCTATTTTGATATGTGAAATGCGACAATTGAGAGCAAGGACATAGAGGTCCGCAACCGATCCGCTGAACTGGACAAGCTCCTGCCAGCTGGAGTGCTGGGACATGGGACCAAGGCATTGGACCTCACGCTGACTTTGTATATTCGAGATGCGATGCTCGTGCACACAATTGAGCATCGCCTCCGTTCTGATAGCCAGATGTGCAAGATTCAGGAAGGCACGAATGTACGGGATGAGTTCGACAGGGCCAGGTTGGTAGATCGATAGTGTATGCATCATGGGATACACTTCTGGGTAGGGTAGCAGGAAGGCGTGTACTGCGGCGCAGGAAGAAAGTGACTGTGATATTGAAGCTCCGTCAGAGTCGATGACCACCTCTCAAAGAACTGCACTGAGTGCGAAGAGAGCCATGGAGAGCTGAGGGGCTGTCCAGATAGCTCCTTCTCGGGTTCACCGTCTGTTATGTTGAGGGAGATAGACCTGAGCTTGGCTGATTGGAGAGAGAAGAGGAATTGGCATGATGGCAGACCCACTGCCACTACGAAGACTTGCCGGAGAGACGGGAGGGACGCGATGGCGTGACCTATGGCCGGCCAATCCCCGATTGTATCCTCTCTGATGATATTGACGACCACAAGCTGGGTCATGAGAGCGATGGCAGCTGCCTAGTAGCGCTTTCGCACTGTCTAGTTACAGGGGATCCACAGAGTCGTGTTCAAAGCAAAGAGCAAGGTGGCAGACACATGGATAGCGCGGGTTCTTTCCTCCATGGAGGAATTTGAGAAATACTACAGTCGTGTGTTCATCAGAAAGCCATACTTCCTGGCTGAGTATGGATGCTGCGGCTTCGTGATAGAAGAAGGTGCATGTGCACATGAGCATTGTGCAGATTTCTCCAGGGCAGATGAAGGCACAGGATATCCCAGGGCAGTGCAGGCCCAAAGATGTCTGCTATCGTTGCCGGTGAGAAATGAGAACTGAGAATGGAGCAGGGATGTGCACTGCGTGAAAGCTTATCAATATCCCATATTGACTTGAGAGTGCTTGTGCAGGGTAGCTGAGCCCTGCCGGGGATGAACGTGAAAACCGTGATCAAGGTCAAGACTGGTACCAGTCAAGTCCAAGTCTGGAGGAGGAGGGCACCCGTGCACTGCCGCAAGGTGGTCGCGCGCTATGCCTCCACTGTGATTCGGACTTCATGTTCGAATTCACACAGTCTCGTTTATCTTCTCTCTTCCACTCCACACCCAAGCCCGCACTAACCGTATGTATCGGCGCATCCCCGTTGTCTAGGTACTCTTCGCGATTTACGCTCCATCTATGCCAGTATCATGAGGTTGAGGGTGGGTACATGATGGCAGCCGGCACGGCGTGCGCTCCTTGTCTTCTCCGCTCCTCTCATTGCGCCAAAGAACTCGCACTTGAATCGTGGATAGATAGTCAGCCAGTGAGCTTCAAGTTAGTGATTGGGCTGATCTGTAGGTCATTTTCCAAAGATCGCCCTCCAGATGCAACGAACATTCAACGAGGCCAACTCGGACTTGTGTTCTGGACCATTATGCTCATTGACTTGCAATAGCCCAGCCATTCCAGCCATCAAACAACAGCCAGTGCAGTGTCTTGCGGAGCCTGAGGCTTCAGGACGCGGACGTGCACTGCCGGACCGATTTGCCCCAGCGAGACGTTCTGGCCGTTTCAGCGGCAGCCGCCGACTTGTTCTACTCACATCCGAACAGCTCTGATGGAAGAACAGGTGAGCCAAATGCAGTTATTATCACTATGCAAGCAATAGTGATACCTTGAAATCACTGATATAACGGAGCACTTCTCCAGGCTCAGTGGCTTGGGCTCAGGACACGAAGGACTTGTCTGGATAACCAGTGCAACCGTGGTGTCGTATCATGCCACAGCGCTCCTTCCTCCCACCTGCCACGTGGAGGTCATGCTGCCTCTGACACTGCTTTACCCATTCCATACCTCTTGATCTCTCAGCCACGATGCAGTACCGTCATTGAACAAGAGTAATAGTATCCTGCTACGCTGTCAGTACTGAAAGTCAAGTACTTCAGAAATCTTCTCAGGTTGTTCTAAGGCCCCATGTATTAGCATACCAGAACAACGCAGATGGCGTATGGGCAAGACCGTGCACCAAGGGTCAAATGTGGAGACTTTGTGAGTCATTTCATCCTCATATCTCCGCTGTCTGGAGTCCCAAACAAATCTGACAACCATGCAGGACATTCTCAGCAAAATGTGCGAGCTCTTCCCGCTGCGACTGGGCCTATTCATCACAGCTACACCTGTCTGTACTTGACGGACACCCACTAGCGCTACATACACGACACCTTCTAGACGCTCCATGCTGAGTCCCGCATGTTGGTATGTTAAGATGCATTTCTCTCAGCTGATAACTCACCAAGTGCTCAGAGCTACTCTACCAGCTCCCACGTGCCCTGAACACTGCTGGTAAGTTCGCAGCTTCACCGCCGCGCTTTCATACAGCCTGCCGTCACGGTTGGGGCTACCTCTCTCTGTCGGAGTTCAGTAAGTGTTGGCAGCATGGTCGTGTCGGCAGAGCTCTGCAGCTTGTGTTTGGGCTCATGCCACTGATGTCCCAGTCTACGTCCCAGTCTATGTCTGTAGTAGTCTGTAGTGCTCCGTTCTGAAGGGTATGTATCAGGAATGGGTTTGCAATTCAGCGACACACTGATGCACACACTCTGCAGATGTGTATATTATGTTCATCTACTGTCGACTGGAGCCCGGATGACTTGCATGATGGAGACCAGGCTGGCCGGACTCGATCTTGCAGGCATGAAATACACCCTGACATGATACAGTGTGCAGAGTGGCACAGTCCAGACGCAGGGAACAACCACACATCAAGCGCACCCGGTCTTGGGTGAATCCATCAATGTCGACGAAATGGGTTAAAACGCGGTTACGTGGTTGCATTGCCACCCGGAACCAACACAAGACTCTCAATAAGTCCTCATCCAGCGTAATATCGATGTGGACGGATTCTTCACTTAGATGTAGTATGTGTTTTTTGTGCACGTTCGCGGCGCTGACTTTGTCTGGAGCCCGTGAGATGCACTGAGCGTCGCTCTCGCTCATGAGTGTGGTCGTGACCAGGCCGTACCTTCACTGAATGGTGGGTACGTGTATGCTCATGAGTGCCAGTAGGTGCGGCCTTGTCATTTGTTCCTTTTGGGGCGATCCCGACTCGAGTAGCCTGTGCAGCAGGAGTGGAGGGATGACTTGGAGAGGAACCAGTGAGGGCGTGATGGCGTAGATACGATGTCTTGATTGGTAGAGTAGTAACTTTGAATACATACAGCTCCTACAGTACTACCGAGCCGCGCTCACAACTACACTTCAGCATCAGAGTGGGCACATTGAATAGTGAAGACACACTAGGTGCAGCGAGCCAAACGTTGCTTGCAGCAGGGGCGATGCTTTTGTCATATTTGGTGGGTGCGACGAGTCATGACAGTGAATCCAAAGGAGTCAGCTCCAACTCGGATAACCATTTTTGGCAGCAAAGTGCGTCCACCATTCGAGTTTGCATGTTCAATGAGGCGACGATGATGATATCATCCGAAGTACTTAGTCGACTCCGCCAACCGTGAAGGGATGGCGATTTTTGGCAGCACAGTGCGTTCACCGTGCGAGCTCATGCGTGGCTTCAGGGATGCTATGCACACTGTAGGCATGGCCTTGAGAGTCTGAGTCTGGCAGGAGACAGAGGATAAATGTCCGATCCGTGCATCAGAGGCAGTGACGGGCCCGCCGCAGCCGCGCCATAGGACGAGAGGAGGGTTGGGGAGCACGAGAGGTTCAGAAACTTTTGTGTACCACACAAGTCATACTCAACATTCAACAATCAGTGCACAATTGGCCTTCGAAAATATTGTAATTGCACATAATGAATGGGTCATGAATCACTTGTGTTCAACAATCCGCGCTAAACATACCACAATCCAGGGGATCAATCATACATGTACCTCCAAGTCTTGTAACAACACCCACCCGGACGCATAAATGAAGCCTCTCGCGCCGTTGCTACACCATCATAGTACACCACAAGTGCGTCTTCCAGTGTTGGGATTTTTTCTACAAAATCTTGGACAACCTGCTCGACGTCGATGTGTGCCGTAGCGATCGTTATTTGGGATGGTGGTGATTGATGAGTGTCTGGCAAGTGATATAAACGGATGACCACATGAAGGTGGTGAAGTGGACGTGGAAGCATGGCAAGAGATGCAGCAAGGGAAGACTAAAATCCAACATGTTCAATGTGAGCTTCAAGACAAATAGACAAGCGTCCCTTGGCCCCACTCACCAGCGCAGAAGCAACATCTTCGTGAGCCGTTCGTCCGTCGATCATACAGTGGACAACGAGACTTTCGAGATGTGATACACCCTGCGTTTGCAAGGTTGAGCAGAGACTGTTGATCGGTCCCTCAATCCAGATATTCAGGTGTATTGGTTGTGCATCAGCAAGGACTGCAGAGAGCAGGGGAAGATGCATGTCTTCGATGTGATCGCCTAGTTTGATGTGTGAAATGCGACAATCGAGAGCAAGAGCATAGAGGTCTACAAGCGGTCCGTTGAACTGAACAAGCTCCTGCCAGCCGGCGTGCTGGAAAGCAGGACCGATGTGTTGGACCTTGCGTTGACTGTGTATATTCGAGGTACGATATTTGTGCATGTCGTCATTCAGTTCTAAACCCGTGTCGACATCCAGATGTGTAGGATTCGGGAAGGCGCGAATGTACGGGGTGGGATCCAAGCGGCCACGATAGCGGATCGATAACGTATGCATCATGGGATACACTTCTGGGTAGCAGGGGGATGGATCGTGTTCTGGATGAGCATAGGGAAAGTGACACACAAGCTCCATCAGAGTCGATGTCCACTGGCCGAAGAATTGCACTGGGTGCGAAGAGAACCATGGAGGGCGCTCGGATTTGCCATGCATGCGGAGCTGGATAGACCTGAGCTTGGCTGATTGGAGAGAGAGGAGGAATGGCCATGATTGCGGACC
Source organism: Fomes fomentarius (assembly GCA_022606135.1). Classification (NCBI taxonomy): domain Eukaryota; kingdom Fungi; phylum Basidiomycota; class Agaricomycetes; order Polyporales; family Polyporaceae; genus Fomes; species Fomes fomentarius. Next base: position 11,351 of record JABYQN010000010.1, on the reverse strand, counting down.
TGCACTGCATATGGAGAGTTGCGAGAGAGATGGGAGGGACATGATGGCGTGACCTATGGCTGGCCATTTCCCGATGGTATACTCTCCACGATGAATCTCGACATTCACAAGACCGGTCATGAGAGCGATGGCATCAGCTAGCGCGTTTGCACTGTCTGGCGATGGGGGAGAGTGTTGACTGCAGTGTGCCTCAGAGCAATCACAATGGCCTATGTCAAGCTCTGTGAAGTCTGATATATTGCAGAAATAATACTACCCACCTATGTCGAGCTCTGTGAAGTCTGAGAGACACCAGAGCTCGACACAGCAACTGTCTACAGCACAGGAGTGCGTGGGAACAAACTGTACAGTACTTCCAAACATGGGAATCAACAAAACATACAGAAGTGCTCAAAGAAAATTTCATGGAGGGCGCAGGAGTCAATGCACGGGCTAGCACTTTTAACCGAGGCACGGGGCACCTGTCGTGACCCTGTGTGAGTATTTGCACAGCCACAGGTCGAATAGGGAAGGAGGGAAAAATTGGCGAAGATAATGGTGCAGTGAAGGAATTAGGGAATGTGTGGAAGGCTGAATGAAAACAAACCATGGACTTGGCTAGGGCACAAGACCCATGAGGTCCAACACTCCCCCTGACCAGTCAAGTCCCTAACCCAAGCATCTTCACCATCTCCAGCACCTTGGGCTTGGGCAGCGACTTGGTGAGGATGTCCACCAGCATGTCTGAAGTGCGGAGGTGCTCAATCTCAATCCGCCCTTTGGCTACTTCGTCCCGCAGCCAGTAGAAGCGCAGATCAAGGTGCTTCATGCGCCCATGGTGCTCAGGATTCTTCGCAACAGAGAGAGTGGAGAGGTTGTCAATGCGGAGCTTGAATGCGGAGGAGACATCAAAGCCAAACTCCGTGAGCAGGTTGTGAAGCCACAGCATCTCCTGGCCAGCGGAGACCGCTGCAACGAATTCCGCCTCTGTGGTGGACAGTGCGACAATTGTCTGCAGACGGCTTGACCAGGAGATCGCACCAGTGCCCATCTTGATCACATAGCCAGAGGTGGAGCGGCCAGTGTCAGGACAGCCAGCATGGTCCGCATCGGTGAAGGAGGTGAAGAGCTCAGCGTCGGGCGGAGGGGAGTAGGTGAGCTTGTAGTCGAGAGTGCCCTTAATGTAGCGGAAGAGGTGCTTGACCGCCTTCCAGTGTGTCATCCCGGGATTCTGGGAGAAGCGCGCAAGATTGCCTACAGTGCGAGAGATGTCCGGGCGCGTCGCCACAGCGAGATAGAACAGGGAGCCAACAGCCTGGTTGTAGGGGATGTCCTGCATGTCGTGCGCATCAGCTGGCGATGAGGGAGCCATCTCTGCACTGAGACGGAGGCCCAGGTCCATGGGAGTGCCCACCGGGTCACAGTCTGCAAAGCCGTAGCGGTCGAGGATGTCGAGGGCGTACTGGCGCTGCGAGATGGACAGGGAACGCGTTGAGCGGTCGCGCTCAATCTTGACACCCAGAAGCCAGGACGTAGGACTGAGGTCGCGCAATTTGAAGTGTGCGCGGAGGTCGTCCTTGACATGCTGGATGGCCGCTTTGGACTTGCCAGCAATGGTGATGTCGTCGACAAAGACAGGGATGATGAGATGCACTCCATCGTGCAGATAGACCCAGACACTGTGCCCGCAGACCAGGCGCAAAAATCCGAGCTTGAGCAGGACCTTGTGCAGCTTCTCATGCCAGCAGTGGCCAGCCTGCTTGAGGCCATAGAGAGCCTTGCGGAGGCGCCAGACCCACTGCAGACTCTTCTCCTCGAAGCCCTTGGGCTGCTGCATGTAGACCTCCTCCTTGAGCTCGCCATTGAGATAGGCAGAGGAGATGTCCACAGACTCGAGTTCGAGGTCCTCAAGCGTGGCAAGAGCGAGGATAGCGCGGATGGAGGCCCACTTGGGTGTGGGCGCAAAGGTCTCGTTGTAGTCAAAGCCAGGGTGCTGAGAGAAGCCCTTTGCGACAAGACGGCCCTTGTATCGCTCAATGGAGCCATCTGCATTGTGCTTGACACGGAACACCCAGCGTGAGCCAATGGCTTTGCGCCCAGGCGGAAGCTGCACAAGCTCAAAGGTGCCGTTCTCAACAAGGGACTGGATCTCGTCCTGTGCAGCCTTGAGCCATTGTCGTGCTCGTCTGGCAGAAGCCTCATCGCATCAGAGATAGAGCACAGCTCACCATGCTGCTCTTGCGCCGCCTTGAACGCATGCTCAACCACAGACTCGAATGCAACCTCCAGCGCATCGTCATATGACAGGAAGTCGTTGCGCTCACCGGTGTAGCCATGCTCAATGCCCGCAAGCATCACTTCAACAGTGCACTCCAGTCCGTCCTCGTGATCGCGTCCGAGGAGATCAAGCTCATCATCCGAGGATGTTGGAGACGGTGGAGGCGAAGAAGAGCGGTATGCGTGGAATTGGACTGGGATTGGGTCGACTGGCGCATCAATGAGCGGGTCTGGCAAGGGCGAGTGACACTGTGGAGTGTTGTCGCGCTCAGAGGGCTCTGGAGTGGGAGCAGGTGACGGAGTGTGGATGCGGAGGCGCTGCGGTACACGGTTCTCTCGCTCAAGCTGCTGGTTGTTCAGGGAGCCTGTGTAGCGAGTGGAGCGCGCTGGGAGCTTGTGTGCGAGTGCAGGATATGGCCTGAAGCCGCCATGACCATCAGCTTCATGGTGGGCGGACAGTGCGCCCGAGCGAGATGCTGGGCGAGGTGGAGGTGCAGCACACGGCGCAGGAGGTGCAGGAGGTGCTGGTGGACTTGGATTGCGTGGTGGTGCATCCGGGGATGGTGCGTGAGGCTCTGGAGGTGCAGGTGGAGCGTTTTGCGGTGCAGGAGGTGCAGGAGGTGCAGGATCATCCGAATCGTCTCCCCCCTGATCGTGCAGCTCTGGCACGTCCTCAGTGTCGTCGGGTGTGTCGTCCGCATGCTCTCCGTCGCTGGGAATGTCCACTTTGTCCAGAGGCAGCCCAAAGACATTGATAGAGGGTGAGTTGCCAGGGAAGCAGTGCTCGTCGAACACAGCATGTGAGGAGATGAGGAACTTCTTTGCAGCTGGATCCCAGAACCGCCAGGCTTTGGTGCCCTCAGGATAGCCGACAAAGATGCATTTGCGCGTGTGAGGCTGCAGCGCTTTGCGGTCCTTCTTGCGCACAAGCACATAAGCCAGGCAGCCAAAGATGCAGAAGTAGGACACATCTGGTTTGCATCCATCACATTTCCAGGCGGTGTAAGGGATGCTGCCGCCCAGCGCAGAGGTAGGCATGCGGTTGCAAGTGTGGACAAAGGTAGAGACAGCGTGACCCCAGAACGACAGAGGCAGCTTGGCCTGAGAGAGAAGAGCTGTTGTGCCCTCAGCAATGGTGCGGTTTGCCTGCTCCGCAACACTGTTCTGGTGCGGCTCATCCGGTTCTGTGTGCTGGCGATGGATGCCGTGCTCAGCACAGAAGTCGGCGTACTCCTGGCCAATGTACTCGCTGCCCTTGTCGTTGCGCGTGGCCTTGATTCGCAGGCCGAGGCAGTTCTCAGCATATGCTTTGAACGCCTTGAACGCAGCAAATGCGTTGCTCTTGCGCTTCAGGAATGCAATAGCCCAGAAACGCGTCGCATCGCACACAAAAATCATCCAGTACAGATGACCTTCGGGCGTAGCGACCGGGAGCTTGCCCTTGAGGTCAGTGTGGACCAGGGCGATGGGGACGAGCTTCCGGGATGCGAAACGAGGGATGGAGTGACGGTTGAGCTTTCCAGCAAGACAACAGCACGCAGGTCGTTGAGGTTGGTGTGGGAGCAGCGCTGGTGCCACAGGGACAAGTCCTCCTCGCTTGCTGTCGATGCAGCGAGTGCACTGTGCGACTGAGACACAGTACAGCCAAGGAGATAGCCCACATTGTGCCAGTCAACTTGCGCTTCAAAGCGCAGCTGTCCCTGCTGGCGGAACAGCGCACGCGCAGCCTGGATCTCGACGACATAGCCCTTCTTGCGCGTGAGGTGGAAAACGGACAGTAGATTGCTGGTGAGTGCAGGAACATGCAAGACATCGTGTAGTACAACAGCAGGTGGTACAACTCCATCCCTCTCCGCCAGTTGGAACACCACAGACCCTAGCCCAGCCTAGTAGACGACATGCGAGTTGGCAAGGCAGATGGGGATGACGTGCAGCGAGTAGGAGTGAAACCAGTGACGGTGAGGAGTCATGTGTGCAGAAGCACCTGTGTTGGTGTTCCAGTTAGTCGCAGCTGGAGTAGCGAGCCAAGCAGAGCGGTCGGAGACAGAGAGGAGGGCAGAAGCGCAACCAGCACTCACAGCAGCTGACCCAGCAGACTCTGGGGGAGTGTCCTGCGTGTCCTTGGACGCCTCAGCAGTGCTCTCCTTGCGCTTGGGCTTCTGGGAGCGGAACTGCGAGCGCTGAGCCGCTTCCTCCTTGGCCTGAGTGCTCGCATCACACTTGGAGAAGCACTGGTCCTCGGAGTGGCCGGTGTGACTGCAGAACGCGCAGACGAGGGCGGACGCAGCGTGAGAGAGCGCAGGCATCGATGGGGACGCCCCAGGCTGGTTCTTGAGTGTGACGAATGCATCCTGCAGCTTCTCCAAGGTCAAGGAGTCATCGAGGAGCAGGGTCTGGCGCAGCGAGTTGAAATCGGCCGGCAGTGCATGGATGAGTGTCATGAGAACAAGCTTGTCGTCCAGCTTGTCAAGGCTGAAGTCCGCAGGGCGCAGGGCCCACATCTCGGACTTGAGCTGCGAAGCACGGGTGGAGAGAGTGGATAGGGACTTGTCTTCGGCCTTTTGGAGGCTGAGCAGCGCATTATAGGTGTTAAAACGTGTACCAGGACGTTTCTGCATGTGTATGTCCTCCAACTTCATCCACATCGCACTGGGATCGCTGCGGATGGGCTCCAGATGCGTGTGCTGCTCCCTCTCCACACAACTCCATAACTCCCCAGCTGCCATGTCCACCCTGTTGCCGAAATCGTGCATTTCACGGTGCTCACCTGAGTCCCATGGCTGCGTGAAGACGGGCCTGGTCTCAGTGCCCTCGACAATGCGAAAAGCACCAAGAGTGCAGAGCCTTGCCTCCATGTCAAGCCTCCATTGCTGGTAATTGCGATTGTTGAGCTTCGGGAAGGAGGGCGCAGATGGAGCCATGGTGATAGGGGAAGTGCGCGGCACGTGACAAGTGGGCGAAATTGCGAAGGGATTGGGCGAGAAACCCGCGAGGAGCGATGGAATTGATGGGGGGAACACCCAGAGAGATGAAAACAAGTCAAGCAGAGCAAGCAGGGAAGACTGGGGACCAGGATGAGGTCTTGAGAGCGATGGACTGGCGGAGATGGATGTCTGGAGGCAGTCAGAGCGCAGGGCTCATAACCTGTTGACTGCAGTGTGCCTCAGAGCAATCACAATGGCCTATGTCAAGCTCTGTGAAGTCTGATATATTGCAGAAATAATACTACCCACCTATGTCGAGCTCTGTGAAGTCTGAGAGACACCAGAGCTCGACACAGCAACTGTCTACAGCACAGGAGTGCGTGGGAACAAACTGTACAGTACTTCCAAACATGGGAATCAACAAAACATACAGAAGTGCTCAAAGAAAATTTCATGGAGGGCGCAGGAGTCAATGCACGGGCTAGCACTTTTAACCGAGGCACGGGGCACCTGTCGTGACCCTGTGTGAGTATTTGCACAGCCACAGGTCGAATAGGGAAGGAGGGAAAAATTGGCGAAGATAATGGTGCAGTGAAGGAATTAGGGAATGTGTGGAAGGCTGAATGAAAACAAACCATGGACTTGGCTAGGGCACAAGACCCATGAGGTCCAACAGAGAGTAGAGAGAGAAGTCAAGAGCAAGGATGCGGATGCATGGATAGCGCAGCTTCTTTCCTGCATGAAGAAAACAAAGAAAGCCTGGAACCGTGGTGCCAAGTGTTACTCTATTGCTGAGTATGGATGCTGTGGCTTTGTGATGGAAGAAGGTGCATGTGCGCATGAGCGTTGTGCAGGTGTCATGGGGGCAGGTGAAGGCGACCTCGCGAAGGATATCCCAGGGCAGAGCAGGCTCAAGGATGTCTGTCATCTTTGTGGATGAGAGCTGAGATAGTGAAGACCAAGAGCTTGGGCAGGGATGTGGACTGCATGCAAGCTTATCAATATGACACATCGATCTTGAGAGCGTAGTGAATGTTACAGACTAACTGAGTGAGAATGAGTTTGAGAGCGGTGGAATGAAAAGCTGTGTGGTCTATGAAGCGATTGCGGCTTTGGCGACTGGCTTTGTCAGGACTCAATGAGCATCTGTCGGTTAGACAGGCGAGGGGTTGGCAAGGGGTTAAGTAGAGTGGATGAGAATGAATATGAGTGTGAGAGTGCCAGAGAAGTACAGCAGTGCAGAACAGTACCGTAAGACGAGAAGGACAGTCTGGGGAGAAGAAGTCTCCCCAGCAACTATAAGAGTCCGTGAGTGATCCGAAAGCTAGCTATTGATGGAGAGAACATGAGGCTTGAGGCACGAGGCTACTGTACGTTGGGCGTCTATCGGCAAGGAGAACGCTTAGATGCAGGAGAATCCGTAACAGGCTCTGGCTGAGCTGCCAGTGTGTAACAGCACCGTGACCATGACCTTCCTGTTTTGGACTCACCTACGTCTCGTTTCTCTAGACGAACCAACGCCAGTACACGGCGTTGGTACCCGAGCCCCATCCCACCTCGTCCTCCGTACCCCTGTACTACGTCTCAGACCCTCGAATCAAGTCTTCGCACTCAGACCTCACCGGGCTCAGGCTACAGCCCGTTACAGTTTGGTTTGTCTCCGAACCTGCGAGACGTCAAGCCGTTCGGCCCTCGCACCCTCCTTTGGCCGTCGTTCCTTGCGGTCACCATCGACTCCCGATCCCTTCGCTTCGCCTTCGCCTTTCACTCTGGCTGCACCCACCTGTCAACACTCCACAGGCCAGCACATTTTCATGGCTTTGACACCGCCCGCCTAGCCCCTATCCGCCCGCAGAGCAACTCCCTTCCCCCGTCGCTCATATGATTCATCGCTGGCCGTCGCCCACCACTCCATTACTACGGACGGTCGGAGCTCGCTTCTAGTCGAAGGCTCGCTGGTTACATGCGAACGGTTTGTCGCCGTTGTTTTTTTTTTTCCTCTCCTTCCTCCTCGTCCACCCTCCCGGTCATCTTCTTGAACCCCTGTCACGGCCCAATTATCCTCCTGTCCTGCCGTCGTCTTCCCCACTCTCGCCCTCACAACCGCTGTTGTAAGTCAAGCCCGCCCTCCATCCCCTCTCCTCTGGCCCATTTCTTTCGGATCGCCTCGCCTTTCCTCTCCTCAGGCTCCGTCGAGGAAAGCCTCGGCGGAAAAAAGGGGGATAGGTGTAGTGAAGATGGAACCTCCAGACGGATGTGAGGACAAAGCAGGCGCGACGGACGAGCATCCGTGGAGACCTCCCGGACGACTTGTGGAGGCAGGCCAAAGGGTGCGTAGGACGCCGGAGCACAGTCGGCGCATCCGTGCAGGTTCGCAGCAGAGGTGGAGAACATCGCAAGGATGCAGGTCTCCATCCGGGCCTCTCTTCCTGGCCGTCGTAGCATGCAGCACGACACGCTCTCCCTTTCCTCTCGCTGGATGCCGCCTCGGGACGAGTGGTGTCCTCTGAAATTTCAACGTTTTTCAAAACTTTTCAATTTCCCTCGTTATCATCGCCTTCACGCCCCGCTCCACGTTCCTTTCACGTCATCTCGACCAATTTTTGACCCCTCTCATAATTCTTGACCTTCACTACCACGGTGTGCTTGATTTCGACCCCATCCATCAGTAATTCTCAACATCTCTGAATGTCTGGCGCCTCTGACTACGGGCGTCTAACGAGACGCGTAGAGCTTGTGCGCAACTATCGACGTTCCTCACCATCACCCATCCCGCCAATACACGGGATTCATGTATAGTACACTAGCTTAGATCATTACTAGGAGTATCGACAAGTTTCACCCAGCATAGGCGACCAGTTTTCGAGTTATGGGATTCATGAGGAAGCCAGATGCATATTCGGCTTGTGGGAATTTTTCAGCGATGTTCACACGGTATTCGGGCATTCTAGAACTGGTTAATAGTTGCGAGTACATGCATACAGATGCCTGTAAGTTTTGAGGCCAGCGGGAGGGGAACAAGTGATAGAATTGGCCATGGGGCAAAATGTCTGAACTCGCCAAAATCCATGTCTGAACTCTGGGATTCTGGGACGTCTGAAACATCTGAAAATGATGTCTGTGATGTCTGATGGCATCTGCAAAGTCTGTGACAGACATTTCAGAGATCGTGAGAATTACTGATGTCCGCTCTCTCATCTGCATCATGCACACACTCCTTTCCACCGCATCCCGACTCATGTTCGGTTCCCACTCCCTTGACCTGTCGCTACTCAGCCGCCGTTGGCCTTCCTTATTGACTTATCCCGCCAATGTCCTCTGACCGATGACTATCCCGCACTGCCCACTCGCATCACCACCTCTCTTCCTCGCCGCACCCTGACTCATGTTCAGCACCATCACCTCTCGTCGTCGCTCAGCCATCGCATCCACATCACATCCCTCGTCCTTGCTCCCCGACTCTTGTTCTCTCCCAGTGCATCCTTCTGTCCGGTCGCACGCATCTTGGCAGTGGTCAAACCGCGTCGACACCCAGGTAGAATCGAGCCCCGTCCCACCTCGTCCTCCGTACCCCTGTACTACGTCTCAGACCCTCGAATCAAGTCTTCGTCCTCAGATCTCGCCGGGCTCGGGCCACAGCCCGTTACACAGTGGTGCTCCGGATGTTCGTGTGGATGCTCGAGAGACAGCAACGCCCGCATCCGGCGCCCAGGCCTTTCGACATACACTCGAGTGCTCATCGCCTGCTTGCGCACTGGGAGAACAACGTGGGCTTCTGCCAGACACTCATCTCCTCGCTCGCCTTGCCCCGCCCGCACGGCCCACACGGCGAGTGGGAGGGTGACGCCCACGCTTATGAGGAGAAGGTCCTCCGGGTCCGAGCGCTGCACACGTATGCCGTTGCGTGTCAGTGGCGGATTGGAGGTGAGGACGGGAACTTGGTGCTGGTGGAAGTTAGGCAAGCAGAGCAGTCACTAAGGCGGGCGAAGGTGCGAAGGTTACGGAGAAGTGCAGAAGCTGAAGGGCTTTTTCAGATAGCCATATTCACGTTTATGGTGTACAATAAATAATACATTAAGTACAGCAGTCCGATATCGTGAGTTCAACAGGCCCGGCCCGTGACAGGGTATACTGAGATGTAGGAAACGTATCGTACGTATCGGACGATGATGCAAACTCGAAGGTACATAGAGACATCGGTAAATAGCCGCGGACTGATGATGCATGGTATAAGTATAAGCAAAGACCTGTGTACGTAGGAGTACGGGCTTAAGAGAAGTGCGGCCAATAGTTGCTCCACGAAGGCAGGACGTAAGCCTCGCGAGGGAGCGCGAACAATTGCCTGAGCTCTCTCCAACTAGGTACGCACTTGCGACAAGGTATAGGATCGGAATGCCCACAACGACGACCTTGGCCACGATTGCAGCCAGCCGATACGAGAGGGTAAGGGTCCTGCCTTGGAGGTGAACCCTGACTCGTCCAACGAGGTAGATCGCGATGTCGAGGACGAGCCCGGAACCCATCACGACCAGCGTGGAGTAACGCCACAGAGATTGCTCGAGGGCAGTGGGGAACGCTGCTGTCCAGCCGAGCATGTGCACAAAGCCGTACATCAGGGTGAGGACCGCGATGAGGATCAACTCCTGACGGCTTCCGCTCGCCCCGGGTTCAGCATCCGAGTGAGCTTTCAACGCGAACGTGGCCTCCTGGAGGTGAGCTACCGGTGCGACGAGGGGGCGGGTCGACGGCGGGTCCGGAAGAGATAGCTTTTCACGTGCCTCAGCAACCAATCTCTGTCGCAGCTTGGTAGCCGCATGCTCTACCACTTCTCGATTCGTCTTCTTGTCGTCGGGTGAAGTGGTGCTGGGGAGGGAACAGGGCTGGGCGAGATTGAAGATGCACCTGACCCACCATGGAGTGGAAGCATGCTCCCGAGGGGCGCCCCATCCAATCGTCATCCACGACGCAACCATGACCGTGATCGGTGGGCGAGAGTTGTCGGAATGCTTATCCTGGGTGTCGGCACGCTCGAAAACGACATGGCCTGCGAGTGTGTACCGCCTCTCCGTGCTGTGCGAGGACATGTAGGCACCGACCTGCCGTGCACGGTCGCCGGCGATGACTGTCGGCTGTGAGATGTCCTGCGGCTTTTGCCACCAGAGGAGATAGGTGAAGAATGTGCAGAGGGCGTGTGCGATGGTCGCGACTTCGAGGAGGGAGAGGGGGAGGCGTTGGGCAAAGCGGTTCCCGCAGTTGACACAGAACCACAGGACCTGCACGACGACGAAGATCTTCCCGAGTGCGGAGGCCTTGCTTCGATCATCGATGTGCGCGCGTGGTATGTCGGGGATGAGGTCGGGTTGGTATTGCATGAGGTAACGAAGACCGGCTTCGGTGAGGACGCCATCACCCTGCCAGTGGGGAAGGTAGCGAATGCCTTGCTTCTGGGAGTATGGATCGTGAAGGATGAAACCTCCCATTATGGCGTAGTAGCTATGCCTCAAAGTCCACGGATGCTCGCGAGACCCACTGTATGAGCTGCGACGCTAACAAAAGTGGTCAAATCGACGACAAGGACAAGCAGTGCGATGAGCTCACCTCGAGACCCAGCACCTGGCGTATCTTCTTCACAAGCCAAGCAGGCTCTTCTGGTGGAGGATATAATTGCTCTTGCGCGTACGACGTAAGGGCATGAGCCGCACGAGATTGCTGGAAGGCGACCCAAAGAAGTAGTTCGGGGACGAGTAGGCCGACGAGGACCCAGCCGGTCTTGTCGAGAAACTTCCTGAATACCGAATCTACTTGGGGGATGTCGACGTGGAGAGCAGTCCAGACGCATAGAAAGAGAGTGCCGAGGCAACTGCTGAGGATAGAAAAGGTACCACGGAAGTCGGGCTCTGCCTGCCAGCCGCGCACGACGGTCGACGCCATGGGAAGAGTCGGGATGGGAGAGTGTCAGGTGTAGTGTGAGGGGGTTTATGCCTGTCTGATCGTCTACTGACGTCGGACATGAACCTCAAGGTGTTGAGTCAACGTGCTTCTCGCGCGGCACATTGCAGACGATTATTGATGGGTAATGTGGTAGACACCGCCATACAAATTCATGTATGTGTAGTTGGAATCCACGCGAGACCTCGCTCTGCTTCACGCCCCTTGGGCCACCACGTTCAG